>JAJHPC010000019.1:2847168-3574668 GCA_024447665.1 Juncus inflexus | reverse complement strand
GCGCACGTGGTGATGTGAGAGATAGAGGGATAAAGACGCGCAATAGGCTTAAACTCGGTGCCTCCATCGGTTTGAAGTGTTTTTATGGAGCACAACAGAAAGTTTTCGACTTGAAATTTAAAAAGGCTAAATGCTTGAGAAACTTGGTCTTTTGAGTTAAGAAAGTAGATCCTTGTGTAGCGCGAGTAGTCGTCCGTGAAATGCACGAAGTAGCGGATTCCTGAATGGAAGAGAACCGGAGCCGATCCCTACACATCCGAGTGGATCACTTCAAGAGGTTTTGAGAAGCGTGCCATAGCTTGATTATATGGTAACTTATGCGCCTTGCCAACACAACACGCAACACAAAATACCAACTTTTTATTTGAATACAACAACTTATTTGCCTTCATTAGATTTTGTACGATAGGAAAAGAAGTATGACACAACCTCCTATACCATATATCCACTGAGACCCGCTCGCCAAGAAACGAGGAGGGTTAAATTGTTGGTACCGGTCTTTTGAAGAGACAATAAAGACCGTTCTCAAGAACCGCACGAAGTAAAATCTTGTTAGAAGCAAGATCTTTGATCAAGCATGGAAAGGGTTGGGATTCGAGAACAACATTGTTGTCTCGTGTTAGTTGGGAGATGCTAATGAGGTTTTTCGTGATTTGGGGTACGTGAAGAACATTTTTGAGCACCAACGAACCGTTTGGCAATTTGATAACCGTCTCACCAATGTTTTGTATCGGTATACCTGCTCCGTTACTGACTCGAATGAGGTCTTATCCCGAATACGATACATGAGTGGAAAGGTCGGTCGGGTTGGCGGTCATATGGTTGGACGCGCCTGAATCAAGAAATCACTCGTCCGATGAACCACTAGGTGGTTCCGCAAGAAGAGCGATTGACGGGTTTTGGTCGAACCGTTAACGGCAATGGAGCACAATATGGTTATACTTCTTGCATATTGGGTACTTGACACCTCCATAATTTGTATTTTTGGCACTAATTTCTTGGCCGCCTTTGTCTCTTTTTCCGTGCTCGTAAAAAGTTTTCATCTTTTCAAACTGTGCCGCAAAAGGCTCAAAAAATGACTTCAAAAAATTATCTAGATCAGGACCGGAGAATAAAACCGAGTCCAGATGAGGATTGGCATGATTGACAAATTGTAAGAAGTAAAAACGTTCGAAATCGGAAGATATTTATGTCGGAAAAAAAAAGGGATGGAGGAAAGAGGTAAAGAGAAGGAACGACCTCACACTCGTTGATTTCTTGAAGTTCTTGACTGATTCTTGATCGATTCTTGATCGATACTTGATCGATTCTTGATCGAATCTTGACTAATTGTGAAGACTTCAGTCAATACACGCCTCACAATACCTCACTCTTCCTCACTACTACTCTGATTAACACGAACACCTCTGATAGCCCTCTTCTTGACGAATTCTTGAAAGAATTCAGTCAAGATTTGATGAGATTTCTTCAAGAAAACAGTTCTTGAACTGTTCTTGAATTGAGAGGCGCAAATTGCTGCACTCTTGATGAAGAGAATTAGAAGAAAGAGAGAGGGAAATTGGGAGAGTTTGAAAAGCGGAAGTAATAATTTGCTCTTGATACCATGTTAGATGTGGAAGTATAGAGAGAGAAGAGAGAAGCGTTTGTTAATTATGATTGTTTAGTATTGATTGAATTGATTAGGCTTTACAGGGATACTCTATTTATAGAGTTAGCTATCTACTTAATCTACCCTATAATTAATCGATACATCTCTACAATACAATCGCTACAATTGGTACAATAAGCTACTCCTATATACACTACTCTAACATATTCTATTTTATTTGCAATTAATAGGCTAAAATACAAGAGTACTAGTGATGGAAAATAAAAAGGGATTAGAAGGATGCTCACAATATGCTTTATGAAGGGAAAACAAAGGAGGTATTTGACTGATTTCTGTGGATTTCATGGTTGGAATTTTGAGCAGTAAAGTGGACCGTTTTGTTTCAGTTTTGCAACTGATTTTGAAGGGATTTCGAGGCTGTTGTGGGGCTGGTTGGGTACCGATTGTGAACGAGGGCTAGTACGAGACTGATTTTGTTCTGTTTGAAAGTTGATATTTTGTGTCTGATTTTTGCATTAGAATTGAAGGGCATTTGAAAGTTAATTGAGGTATTGGTTTAGGGCTTGATCGGAGCTGTTTTCTCACCTGGTTCAGGGTTGTTTTCTAGGTTGTTTGTGGCAGTTCTGTGCAGTTTGGGCCGGTTTTGGATACGGTTAGGTTCCAGAGTTAGGTTAAGATTAGGGTTTAGGGTTCTATCGATGCAAACGGATTGTATTTGTAAATGGGTATATATGATTGAACGAATGAATAAAATGAATTGGGTGCATGGATGAATAAATTGAATTGTGTAAATTTAATGAATAAGTGTGTATGTATTGAATCCTTTTTTTTTTTCTGTGTGTATGTATTGAATTCATTTTTAAGGAGTAGTTACCTTATTTGTAATATATATGAAAGTTTATATATATGAAGGCATTTTATGTGATAGATAGTATACTTGATTGAATTAATTGTAAGTTTATTGTATAAATCATCAAAGTGTGTAAATTTAATATATAAACTTCTCATATCAGCTTGAAAATATCAATATCAGTTATGTACAATCTCAATTCAAATTCAAGTTAAAAAAATGTACAGCTATCATTTCATATAAAAATCATAATACCATTAATTTAAAACCAAATAGAATCCAATTGCAATGTCAATTAAAACACAATAGTTATTAAACCATACCAAATTTCATCATCAACTTCAAATATCACCAATTACACAACTTCAAAACAATATATACTAATCACTCGTCAGATATTATACAAGTACTAATTACATATATACACAAATTCAATACATATAACCCTAAACAAATCTCAATTTCGACATCAAATCAAATATAATTTCTATATAATTTCACTACTTGACATGTCCTACGTACAATTGGAATCCATGTGATGAAGTATGTATGTCTTGTGCTTCTTGAGCCTATCCCATCTGCATACATGAAAAGAGAAGAAAAATTAAAAATAGGATATGGAAATAATTTGGAAAGAAACAAAAAATAACCATATATTAGTGCTTCTTACCAGTTTTACAGTTTATACTAATAAAGACAAGTATATAATTCTACATATAACTTGAGTGTCCTATTACATCATAAGTGCACAATTTGAGATTATTTTATTGGTGCATAAATAAAAAATTGAGAACGATATGAGGCATAATTGGGGTAAATTTAGGCAATTGGTATTCTTTTCTATTGTCGTGTGTGCCGTCAATCTCGCCTAAGTCTGTCGTGTGAGAGACAGTGCTAGAGAGAGAGAGAGCGCATCAGAAGCGTGAGACGATAGGACAAAAGAGACATGGCATAGCGATTTCAATTTCTGTATCGAAGAGAGAATAGGAGAAAGGAGAGAGAACGACATGTGGGCAGATAATTTCTATATCGAAGAGAGGAGAAAGAAGGAGAGAGAGAGGGGCTTGGGCTGAGATATTTTAGTAATTAATCTCAGCCTTTCATCATATTTGATCCAAAGGTCCAAAAATGAAGTCATATTTGGGAGTGAAAGAATGATGTCAAATATATATATATATATATATATATATATATATATATATATATATATATATATATATATATACATCTTCGACCGATAAACAATATATATCAAACCCGTCGTGCCGGAGAAGAAAGAAGCAACGGGAAGAATATGGAGGAGGAGGGGATGACCCACAAGCACGTCGCACACCACGACATGCCAGTTATATATATATATATATACATCTTCAACCGATAAACAATATATATCAAACCCGTCGTGCCGGAGAAGAAAGAAGCAACGGGAAGAATATGGAGGAGGAGGGGATGACCCACAAGCACGTCGCACACCACGACATGCCAGGCACGGGTCATTACCACACCCGTCGTAATATCTAATTTTCCTTTAATATTAGAAACATAAAAATCAAACATTTGGCGATGAAAATTCTAAGTAGCATTCAAACGATCTTCTTGTGTCCACACCAAAGCAATTCTAAGCTTTTTGCGTCGTCCATTTTTTTCTCTTCCTTTTAGAATTAGCTCTGAGTATGTTTACCAGTACTAGCATAGACTAATATCTTCCCCATTTTGTTCTTCTTCTTCACTACTCATAATATGCTCAATCCTCTTATCTAAAGTATTGAATCGTGCAGATTCTATGAGCATAAAGATTATTATTTGAAGGTGTTTCTGAGTCAAATTATCGTTCGTGTAATGCGTCTGCTCATAATTACTCAAATTAATCACTGCTTCGATGAGTTTTATACGGCCTATTACAATTTCTTTGACTGTTGTACTATAGTTGCAATGGTACCTGAGGAGAATAGAATTTGGAATCTCCTTTTTTTCATTTCCATTTGGTAGGAATTGGTACCAAATACCTTTAGCCCAAAATCCCAACAAATAAAGGTTACACCTTTTAACCCAAAGAGAAACCGCATCACTGTTGGTATAAATGTGTATTAAAATGTAGTGGCAAGTTTCATATTTCGCATCCTTCATATTCTCTGGGCCTTCTTTTTTGTTTTGCTTTTTTGTTCTGTCCGAGTTTTCGGGCTCAGAAGATTCGTCAATAACACGATTCTCTGCTTTAATCATGTGATATGCGCCGTTTCGAATCCCACCGACAGCATTAGCAACAAATTTATTGGAGAAGAGATGAAAAGCTTCCGACATTGTGGTATCATTGGATATTGCATGCAAGTACTTGCGCAAAAAATATTTTGCGAGTTCAGTTGACTCATTCTGCTTGCTTGACTTGCGTTTTCCTTTGCCTTTGCCTTTCCTCGGCTCCGTCCTCTCGCTCATCTTGGTGTCGCTCCTGTATGATGAGTCATTAACATAAAAGTATATCTCGAAATCGGGCTCCATTTTGTTGCCTGTTTTGTTCGTATAAAAACAAATTGTTACAATGATTAATTTTGACTCCCGTTTTAAAATAGTAAATTTAAACAAGACGTGTCTCAACAAGATTTGAAGCGAACCACATATAAAAAAACAATCGGCCTAATTTAAGCAAATTTAGCCTTGTAGCTGTTAAAATAACAAAAGGAAGTAGTTGGAGGTAAACCGATGTGTCTTTGAGGAACCTGAGCATTATCTCGTAATAAAAGGCTTTTGATCAAGTTTTATATTAGCATGGTTTAATTTTTGTATTGATAATAATTGATATATGAGTTGTGTATGAAGTATATATGACACAAGAGATATGCTATTATTGAACATAAGTATTTGTTACTTGAATTTATGTTTTGACCAAATGTAATAAATATACCTAGCAAAATTCTTTAAATAAGTTATAACAAATTTTTGACAAAAATCATTACAAATCTAACAATAATTCAACAAGAGCTGCAACACATTTATAACCAAATGCACACACTGCTTATAACAAAATATAGCAAAAGGTTTGAGAAAATCTAAAATAAAATCATAAAAGAATCTGACAGAGATTTATAACAAAATATTAAACAATCTAAAATTATAACAAAATTGTATCAAGAATCAAACATAATTCATAACAAAGTCTAACAAATCAACATCCAGAATTCATGTATAAATTATGAATAAACGAAACACATTCACTAAAATATTCATGACCTGGAACTTGATCAACTCTCACACCTTGTTCAAATACTAGAGAGGTAAATCGGAAACTCTCATGTCATGTGCAACATCCTGAAATTATTAACGAGAACAAGTGTGTGTGATTTATAAGTTACAATAAACAATAAAATAAATAAAATTGAACAATAAATTCAGTTTCCCCTTCTTCTTTTTTTCTCTTTTCTTCTTGCTACAATATGCTTTCATTATTAATTGGGTCTTTTATATTCCACTAACAGCACAAAGCGAAATTTATAACATGAATTTTTAAGCATTTTTTTTATTTAATGGTTGAACTCTCAAGATTCATTATTTGCTTGTAGTTTTGAAGTTCAAACCCTCTCTTCAGAGAGTCCGCATTCCCCTACTGTATTACTTTCCCAAGTCATTCTTTTGACATTTTGACATTTGAGGTTGATACACCTATATAGATAAATTCAAAGTTATGTTCAATTATTAATACCAACAATTAATGAAAAATTTACTTATTAAAATATAAATAATTTTTTTCTTTTCTTCTTTAAAAAATTATAATTCTTAATGAATATTCTATTTCTCATGTTAAAATTATAAAATATAAATTTGTTGAAACTTTTTCTTTATTTAGAGTTTGATATTGTTGTGGTTCATATTTATTTATTTTCTTCCTAAAATATGTGAATGTAAACTATATAAGAGAACATATATAAAAATTATATACTCATTAACTTATATCTTATTTTTCATTTCTCTTTGAGTATTTTCAAGAGGCTTATTCTCAATTTTATCTCGACCGTTAGATAAAAAAAATTTCAAAATCTTAGGGCTCGTTTGACATCATTTTCATTTTTCTATTTTTTGTTTTTTAGAAACGAAAAACAATTTTCTGTTTTTTTATTTTTGTTTTCAAAAAACTGTTTTTATTTTTTAGATTATTATGACGAATGTATGTAAAGCATTTTCAATATCAGTATATCATTTTCGGAGTTAATATATTAATTTTTAATATTAATATATTATTATTTTTATATCATTTTCAGTATTAATATACTATTTCCAAAAGAATCAACATACTCGTTTTTTTATTGTATTTTATGATTGCCATTCTAACTTCATATATATTATCTCATATACGTTAAGCCATTCAGTTTAGAAATCAAATCGGTTGGACTAATATTAATAGTTCCATGTTCATAAAAGTATAACAAGACCAGATATATTTATATTTCATAATATAACATCTTTTTTCTCACATAATATATTAAAAAATGTATAATATGTACTGCTTGAGAAAGAAAAAATTCCATGAAACAAACAGATAAATATTATTTTCAATATTAAAGCAAAACAAAATTCATATTGTTCACTAAAAGCAGAGAGAGAGTTATGAACCATGAATATATATATATATATATTGCTTTCATATGAACTATGAATATTGGAACTTAGGAATATGACAAGAAAACTAAAAACGTCATATTGGCTAATCTAATAAAGGGTCAAGCGGTGCTGAGTCAAAAGGAAAATAGAAACAAGAAATAGGAAACAAAATTTTGACGTTTATGAAATTTCATTTTATTTTTTTTTTTTTTTTTTTTTGCCTATTCAGATCAAAATAAATGGAAACGACGTTTGTTTACCAAACAAGTTTTCATTTTTTTCAGCAAAAAAAACAGAAAACAAGAAATTTAATCAACCCCAAACACACCTTTAACTTTTCATTTAAATTGATAGCATAATATCACATAATCGATTAAATTAATATTTCATGTTATATCTCCAATTACGTGAAAATTATCATATCAAATAAAATTTCGGAGTATTAAGAACTATATTGTATTACTTAATGTATTATGGATTTTAAAAAAAATATGTGATCAATTTATATCTAATCCGTATTATTTTAACTAAAAAAATAAACAATAAATAAGAAAAATAGTGGTTGATATTTTTTTTAAGAAATAATTCATGTTCTTATGTATAGTATACATACTTTTTTCATATATATAATATCACATTTCTTTTTTACAAATCATGTTAAATATAATAATTATTTTTAAAGTCAATCATCTATAATTAAATCTTATGTGATTTCAACTAAAATCTATGAAATAAATCATCTTGCCCGATTAATACTTGATTTTTTTTTTAAATATAATATGTCAAGAGATAACGGCATAAGAAAAAAAAAAAAGATGACATTTTAATCTTAAAAATTTTAATGCAAAGATAAATTGAGATCATAAAGTTATTATCCAAATTACATAGTCGGTAATTATTTTTTATTTTTTATTTTTTATTTTTTATTTTTTATTTTTTATTTTTTATTTTTTATTTTTTATTTTTTATTTTTTTATTTTTTATTTTTTATTTTTTATGAATTTTGCTATTTTATTTCTTATATATAAATTTATTGGTATAGAGTTCGAGATATTAAAAATTTGTTATTATAGAAAAAAAATTGTGTAAAATATTTGTTTGTTATAGTTAGTTAAATAATTAAATGTCTTAATCTTATTTTATTGATTTTATAAACATTATCATATGTTTTGAGAACTTATATTCTTACATTAGAAGTATCCGATGCGGACACGAAAAATATCTGTGAAGTATCCGATATTATTTTGGAATAAAATATTAGGATACGCCACGTGACGTGTCCGATGCGGTATCTGAGTATTCGATACGGTATCTGATACGATACAATCAGATTTTTGAAGTATCCGCATAACATAACTCATATGTTAAAGGGTAATTTTCAAATAACCCCCTAACATTTCTGAATATTACAAAAAAAATCCTATATTTTCATTTTTTTTTAAACCTATGATAAACATTTCATTTTCAAAAAATTCTCTTCATCTACTTTTCCATCCAAAAGTTTGTTAAATTTTTTGAAATTTCAATTTTACCCCGCCCCCCTATGATAAAATATTTTTGTAAAAAGATTCTAAAAACAATTCTGAAATTTTTTTTTCTGAATAAAAATATTTTTCTTAATTTCTTTTCAAAAACAATTCTGGAAAAAATAATTTTCTCGTTAAAAATATCAAATTATCAAATTATTCAAGGGGCAAAATGGCATAAATAATCTCACAAACATATACATACCTGAGCCATGCATGTAGGGCCTGTTTGATGTGAAAGAATATGATGGAAAGAAAGGGGATTCCTAGAATTAGTGTTCTTAGTAAGATGATTTCAAGAATTATGTTTCTTCATGTGTTGTTTGATGTGTAAGAATATTAAATCATGGAAAGTAGAATTTGTTGTTTGATATAAAGGAAAATTTAAATAGTTGAAAAGGAAAATGTGGGTTAAATATTATTTTTTTTATATACTACAATAGGATATAATATAAAACAAAATAAAACAAAATAATATAATATAATATAATATAATATAATATAATATAATATAATATAATATAATATAATATAATATAATATAATATAATATAATATAATATAATATAATATAATATATAATATAATATTATATTATATTATATTATATTATATTATATTATATTATATTATATTATATTATATTATATTATATTATATATGAGAGAATGTGTTTTCTCTCCATTTTGAATGGAAAACAACTTGAACACAAAAAAGAAACATGTTTCCTAGGAACCCCTTTCTTTCCATCATATTCTTTCACATCAAACAGGCCCGTAAAGGACCTGCGAAGTATGCCCGTGAAGGTCAGCCATTTAGCCACAGACGGATATTTCCAAAGAGTCGGTTGGCGTTGTTGTTGACTATGGAGCAGTCACAGTGTCGCGGCTACCGGTTGTAAATATTTTGGACTAATTTCGAAGTATCTTTTGGGCTTTTACAGGCCCGTTTAATTTTCTTAATAGGTGTTTAGTAGTTTATCATAATATATTTGTGGGCTTTCGTGAAAGCAGTTTTCTGGTAAGCCCCACAATGGACAATGGGCCCCAGAAAAAGGGAAAAAAAAATTATGTGACTTATTTCTTATTGGTGGACAAAATTACAAAATTACTGTTCATAGCAGTGTGAAGTGAGGGCATATTGGGGGTTTGATATAGTTTTTCTTTATGGAAATATGGGTTTGTGATACTGTATGGGCTATAATGAAAACTAGTGTTGTTGGTAAATGGTATTATCACTTCTATTTGTTGGTTTTGGTGGGAGTCCCATGAACTTTCTTGTCAAGATTGCGCGTTTGGTGCAAGTGCAAAAAAAAATACATTTGCGTCAAATGTAAATGAGAGAAATTGTTTGCATTTCAATCAAGCACAACACTGAAAATCAAATTTCATTTATGAATTATCTTCTTTATAGTAATTTCATAATGAATTCATTTTAAAAAAAAATGATTTTCGCCCATAATGGAGAAACATGTGAAACACACAAACGGGCCCTTTTTATCACTAGAAAAGGTGTGAAAAGCGGTCCGTTGATTTGATGATCCTGTCCTAAGAAAAGAACTTTACTTTTCGCATAAACATGCTACTGCAAATTTTGCATTATATTTCTTTTTTTATATATCAAAATTCGCATTAGCAAATGTTGCAGATTTATTCATTCATTGCATGCTCTAAAAGCTCCCCTAAAAGGAACAATTTGTCAGATATTGCTTAAAAAAAAGAACCCAATTTAATGCTGTGCTTTGAATTCTTCACAAACAAGATTCATTTTTCAAGTCGCCAATCTATGAATCATAATTTAATGCTTCATGATCCATCCAGCTGTCTATTTCTCAAACATTTTATCACATAATATATATATATATATATATATATATATATATATATATATATATATATTAATATTTATTACCACATATTAGTATTAAAAAATATATATTAAATAAAAGAAAAGGATGTTTTTGTTGGCAGTTGCAATCTCAAGCACTAAGTTAAAACAAGAACCATACAGCTAAGATTCTTGAATAGTACCTGTACTTTGTTTTCTTGAAGGAATTTATATTTTATTTATCTGAAAATTAACAAAAAAAAGATCATTTATTGTGAGGAATTATCTCTAATTAATTGTTTTATTAATTGATAGGTACTTAATTCATTCATGAATCTCAGAAGGTTCACACATCAATACATTATACAAGCCCCACTCCCGACACGTGCATAATATCCAAAATTAATTAAGCTAACATTAATGGAATGAAAAAGAAAACAATTCCCTTACCTCCCAACTACCCCTATAAAATCATCTGAATTTTGTCTGAAATTAAATTTCAGTTACCAACATTCGTTTGAATATAACCATAATATTCAAACAATAATAACACCACTTCTTTTTTCAATACCTTATGAACCCATCACATTATATATATGATTTAAATAATATAATAATAAACACTCATATATATATATATATATATATATATATTGAGAGAAGTTTTTACTGGAATCCATAAAATTCATGAAAATAACAAATTAACCCTTTGGTTTTCAGTTCGTATTCAAAATCTCTCTCCCTCCCATCCGAAACAAAACTAAAAATAACGAAGGAAATTCTGTTTTGATCCTCCATCGACATCCCATCACCATCTCTCTCTCTCTTTCTTTCTCAATCTTCACAAAGAAAGAATTCTCCTAAATAAACTCAAAACTATTCTTCCTCTTTTTCTCAATACACACACAAAAATACATACATACATACGCATGATATCTCTAACAAGGCGCGCGCGATGTACGTGAGCCGGCATCGGAAGGGCGGAGGAGCACCGCCGGAGAAGTCCGCCGGAGTCCGCCTCGCCCGGGCGGCTTTATCGGCGGTTCTCCGGCGGAGAGGAGCGTTGCTCGCGTTGCCGCTTATTTACGTCTCTGTTATGCTGTTGTTGGTGGGGCGATGGGGGCTCGAAGGGGCATCGCCGGCCGTGATGGTCGGGGTAGCGGCGGCGCTCCGGCGACGGCCGTTACAGGCGCCGGGATCGGAGTACCGGAGCTCTGAGCTGTTTGAGAAGCTCTGGCCGGCCATGGAGACTGATTCGAATCATACTAATGCTGTAAGAATTGTAAAGATGGAAATGTTTTTTGTTGCGAGGATTTGCTTTCTTTGTGTTCTTGTTTCGTGTTTTATTTTATTTTTTTTTGTTTCATAATCTTGATTTGTTACGCATTTATATGAACCAGCCAAGTTCTTGGATTAAAGGGGTGGTAATTAATTTTTCTTGTTGATTGTTTCGCAATTTCCCCTTTTTTTGTTGCTGTATATTGATTTGTCATGAATAGCCTTTGTCAAATTTATCAACGCGTTTGGGATTTTTAATGATTGTTGTAATAATTGTCGGATTCTACTTTTCAGCCAATTATTGTTTATTTTTCTTTAATTAAAATTCCACTTTTTTCAGTTAATGGATGCATGGCATCAAAAACCTGGACATAGATGGAGACCTTGTCTCAATTTCAACAATAAAACTTATACAGGTTTTATTTTATTATTTATAATTCTAAAAAACCAAAATTTACCCTCTATTTTATTAAATACAAAAACCCCTCACAATGAATTTCAAAAATTCTGTTTAAAAAAAAAATTTAATAAGGATATTTTTTTTTTCTTGATAGATTTACCACCTTCAAATGGTTACCTCATAATTGAAGCAAATGGAGGTCTAAATCAACAACGCATTTCGGTAAATAAATTCTTCGCGAAATTCCAATTTTTTCCCAATATTTTTCTTTTTTTTCATAATAAATATATTGTTAACCTTCATATAGATATGTGATGCAGTTGCAGTGGCAAACTTATTAAACGCGACACTTGTCATCCCAATGTTTCATTTTAACAGCGTTTGGCGTGATTCTAGGTGATTAAAATAATAATATTATATACTTATATTATAGTACAATCTAATTATCACTATTTAATTTATTTATGCATGTGATTTATTCTAACAATGATTATTATTTTTATGTATTTCAGCAATTTTGGTGATATATTTGACGAAGATTATTTCATTAATTCGTTGAAAAATCACGTGAGAGTCGTGAAGAAGCTTCCGGAAGAACTATTAGAGAAATTTGATCACAATATAAGTAGCATAATAAATATGAGAACCAAAGCCTATGCTTCCCCTTCTTATTATTTGCGTAAAGTCCTCCCCATATTACAAGAACTTGGGTACCTTTTCTTTTCATCTTTCTTTTTCTTTCTTTTTTTTTAATTTTAAAATATAATTTTACGGACCTAAATCATGTGTTTGAATGTTACCTATGTTTGATTCAAAATATCACATCAATTTTGCCTCAAATTTCAACAATTCTTTTTTGAAAGCATTAATGTTATGGACCTATAATCATGCCCTCAAAATGGATCTATAAACATACCAATGAAACTCATGATTTTAATTAATTTTAAAATATAGGTTCCTGTATTATTGATTCAAAAATAATTACCTCAATCTTGCCTCAAATTTCTACAATTTAGGCTCAGTCTTGCTAAATTCACCAATGTTTCTAATAAACGTATTAAATTAAACCAGGGCCGTGAGAATAGCGCCGTTTTCTAACCGACTGGCGCAAACCATCCCTCCAAAAATGCAAAGAATGAGATGCTTGGCCAATTTTGAATCGTTACGTTTTTCCGAGCCGATACGATCTCTCGCTGAAAATATGGTCGAAAGAATGGTTAAAAAAAACCGCTCTTTGAGTTCCGGGAAATATGTCTCCGTTCACCTCCGTTTTGAAAAGGTTAAAAAAAAAAAAGCTAAGAAAGAAATGATGGGAAATTTGTGTTATGTCGGAATTGCAAAAAAAAGCCCCTGCATTATTGAAAATTGGCAAAAAAAACTACTTAGTTTGAAATTAACATTGTTAGTCAACGTATACTAATTTGTTTTAATTAATATTTTTTACAAATAAATTCTTTTAACCCATTTTAAGTTTAACCCTTCTCTCCCATCCTCTTTCAACAGTAGGACTTATATTTTTACTTTCTTAAGAATGGCGGGGCTTTTTTTGCAAATTCCCCAAAAACATTTTTTGCCCATTATTTATTAATTAATATATTTCATTGTGAAATTGGTTTGAAGGACATGGTGGCGTTTTCATGCTGTAAATACAACGGAGGGAGAGAAGAGGAGCTGGAAATGGAGAGAGAAAGAGAGAAGGGATGGAGAGGGAAATTCCACCGGCCGGGTCGGGTCATAAGCCCCGAAAGAAACCGAAGAGACGGAAAGTGCCCTTTGAGCCCACTTGAGGTACATTAAATGCATTTAATGCTTGCACCAAGACCATCCAATGAAATATCACCACCTAATACCTACAAATGATAATTTTTTTTTTGTGTAGGTAGGAATGATGTTGAGAGGAATGGGATTTGGAAACACGACTTTAGTATACATCGCATCGGGTAAAATATACAATGAGAAGAAATACATGTCGCCTTTGCGCAAATTATTCCCTCTTTTGGAAACAAAGGAAACTCTCGCGTCACCTGAAGAACTCGCCCCTTTTACGGTAATAATTAATCGCCATCTTTTTTATTATTTTTTTTATTTTTGGGAAATGTTTTTCATTGTTATCTGCCTGTTAATCACCGCCCATCGTATATTATACCTTTTTACATTCTTATATATATTATATATTTTCGTATGTCCAGTATACCTTTTTTGAATATCAATATACCTTCCTCTGTATCCATTTACCTTTGTAACTATTAGTGATGCTGGCGGTACATATCTGATCCCTTTTATTTTACTCTTTTGAGATTTTTTATAAATTATTTGATTTTTAGGGGCATTCATCTCGGTTGGCGGCATTGGATTACACGGTTTGCGCGCATAGCGAAGTATTTGTGACGAGTCAAGGGAGCAATTTCCCGCATTTTGTAATGGGCCATCGGAGGTTCATGTACGAAGGCCATTCCAAGACCATCGAACCCGATAAGAAGAAATTGGTTTTGTTTTTCGACAATCACAAAATAAGGTCTCAGAACAACACAAAAAAAGATAAATAGTAATAATAATAATAATAATAATAATAATATTTTTTTATGATATTAGGTGGGATAGATTCAAAAAGCATATGCAAGACATGCTACGCCATAGCGACTCGAAGGGTTTTGGTGTTAGAAAGCCTAACGCGTCTTTATACAAATTTCCTGCGCCTGATTGCATGTGCCAGCAAACCGATCTGTGATATTTTTTGTTTTGATATAGTTGCATTTTTTGAAGGGTATATTAGTTAAAATTACACATGTAAGTAGTAGTTAATGTCTGATTCGATTACTAAAGGACTACAGGAAAGAGATTATTCATCCGGTTTGTATTTAGGAGAGAGAGGGTTAGCTGACTATTTTTAGGTTTTTCCATTTATTTGGGCACTGCTCATCGGCGACTTTTTGTAAATGGACAAAGAATCACCAAAAACATGGCTTTATATAATTGATAAACACTACCCTTTTTGTTGTTGCAAACTTTCATATTGTTTGTATTGCTGATGGAGTGACAACATGTTAATCCTAGTGATGAATGAGATAAAAATGGCAACTTAACCATGCCACATCAGCCAATAAGAACATGCCATATCTGCAGTCTTCTATAGAAAATTTGTTGGCACCAACAAGTATTGATTAATTTGGACAGAGAAACAAAGGACTTTTTCTCAAATTAAGATACGAGGAAAAAGGCTAGTAAAGATAACAAATACAGCACAAACACACTAAAAATATGAAAACAAAAAAGCCATAAATAGCATAAATGTATCTGAGCGAGCGGATCGATTGAATAAAACAAATCATTACAACAAGATACATAAAAAAGAGGGAAAGAAATTACGAAACTACATACACAAAACGACCTGACTGACTTGTGCCTAAGCATCACAATCAAATGTTAGTCCGGAATCAGGATTCCGGATTCCACCACTCAGAACCGGCATTTCAATTCCCAATTCCATCGATTCCTCTCTCATATATCCATCAAAGCTGCATCCGTTTCCGACAGCGGAGCTACAAAACGCAAAAAATATCACCAAACTATAATTACACAAACAAACAATTAATTTATTCAAAAATAATATTTAATTATACCGAGCAAGTCTTCATAAGTATCTGAAAACAAAGACGATTCCACGAGTAAAGGTGGCGAAAATACTTGATCCAACGAATCATCCATCATTAAAAATTCCGCTCCATTCATTTTACCATCTGGTACCGTACCGATAGGTACGGAAACTTTGTGGGGCCGGGTTTTGGGGGACCCGAAAACCAGTTTTTGTTTTCTCTGATTTGGCGGGGTCGGATTTTCAAAAACCGGGATTTCCTTTCCCGGTTTTGAAGAGAGAGGCATGAAGAAGTGATCTGACAGGTTTGAGAGCTCGTCAGAGCTCGTCTTTTCGAGTAGATGATTGGATTTTGATTTGATTATCGGTTTTGATAAAGCTGCTTCTCTGACTGCGCGTCTGATGTCATTCGCGTTATACCCATCACTCTCTGTAAATAAAAATAAAATAAAATAAAATAAAAAGAACCAAAATAATCAAAATTTAAGGTGTAAGAAGTTTAGAGAAGTTTAGTCAAACAGCAGTTTAGTGAGACTTGTAATGCGTTGTGCTTCTTTTCAGTCAAAATTCAAATAAAATAGAGAGAAAAAATAAAAAGATTCATAAACGTAAGCTTGAGTATGGAATTCAGATTAGTTTAGTCAAAGGGCAGTTAAGTAATTAATCACAACATTGTAATGTATTTTGCTTCTTTCAGTCAAACAAAACAGAAAAAAATACAAAAATTCATAAACATAAGCTTTCATAACAAAATATAAACAATCAACTCAAAAGGGCAGTTTAGTAATTAATTCCAACCTTGTGACGTATTATTCTTCTTCTCGGTCAAACTCAAAGACGGCTGTTTCACAATCACCGTTTCCCTCTCCACAACATCCACGGCCTCCTGCGTGCGCGTTTGGGGCTCCTTAGCATTCCTCTTTGGCGTCTGACTGTTTTTCCCTGGCGGATTCGGTGAAAGACTGAACAAGTACGGCAGTTTTGTGGCTGGGCTCGGCACTTTGTCGATTTGTACGCCGGAAAGCTTGGATGCCAAGTCAGCGACCTCGTCTCCCCCATTATCCTGTTTGTTATAAGAAAAAGGTAAATGTGTAATTAGGATGGTTAAATAAGGCCTGTATCACTTTGGTCAACGGTCCACCTTTGACCTGCTGCTCGTTATATATTGTTTTCTTTTTTTATATAAACTGTTTATTATTTATGTATACCGTTTTAAAAATATATATTTTATAATGTTTTATTTTTGTTTTTCTATATTGCTATTACATTCTTATATATTGTTTTTCTATTCTACATATTGTATTACATTCTTATATATTGTTTTTCTATTCTACATATTGTTTTAATATATATTCTTTTGTATTTTTATATATACTATACTTCTTTTATATTTATGTTTTTCAAAAAGTATAATCTATATACTATTTTTTTTTGTTTCATATATTTTCTGTTCTATATACTGTTTGGCTAAGAAAAAACTCAGAGTGCAGGAAGGGAGTGAATTATCATGTCCCAAAATATAATTATTTCACGTGAGTTTTGTATGTAAGTTTTAGGGATAAATGAATTGGAGTACCCACGACAGATCAAGGACGGTAATTTAGGCCTGCATCGAAAAGCGTGGGATATTTAGAGATTTGGAATTACCTCGCTTCCTGAAACAGCAGAAACTTCTTCCGTGAGTTCCGTTATGGAGTTTTGAATCGTTGGTATTGCTTCCTTCAGTTGGTTGATGAGTCCCTGTTTGAAAAAAGGTACAAATTAAGAAAGAGGATAACCATATGTTATTAAAGATAGTTATTAATATAAAAGGAAATTTGCACAAAGACCCTGCATTATGACAAAATTGCAAAAAAAAGCTGCATTCTAGAGAAATAATAACTAAGTTATTACCCTTACAAAAAACAGTTAGTAAGTTTTGAATTTCTTAAGAATGCAGGGGCTTTTTTGAAATTTTCAAAAAAGCACGGGCTTTTTTTTTTTTGAAATTTCGGCACAATGCAGCATCTTTTTTACAAATTCCCCCTAATAAAATTTATTATTATTATTATTACTATCATTATTATTTTGCAAATAACATAATGAAGAAAGAGAGAGAGAAATGTTAATTAACATACAAAAAAACATTTGAAGTAACCAAAGTATGAAAACAACGGTGCTAGTTTACAACCAACAGCAAGGGGCATTCTTGTAATTTCCAATAACACAGGGGCTCTTTTTGCAAATCTCCCTTATTATTATTATTATTACCTGGATGCTGACGAGATGCTGGCGGTGTTCAGTGAGGGTAGAAGCGAGCGACTCAGCATGGCCGCTCGTCTCCCCTTCTGACGCGCTCCTCAACAAATCCGGCCCTTCCCCACCATTAGCCTTCGCCTATTAACATACCAATTATCATCTTTCTTTATTATTAAAAAAAATAAAGGAGAGATTTTCCAAAAAAAAATTATGTTTTTCAGATATTTATGAGAAATCTCCCCTGCTTTGAATTTTTCGTTTTCTAGAACCACCTGATTTTTAGAATACTAAAAAAAGCTAATGTTAACTTTTTATTTTAAAAAAAAGAGAGAACTTTATTGTTTTATTTTATTAAAAGAACTAACTCATTTTGAAATAACAGAAGGAATTTGCAAAATATGTTTGTATATTATTTGAATTTAATTTACGGATTCTTGAAAATAAAAGATAAAGTTAAAGGGTTTCTTTAGAACTTTAAATATTAGGGTTTTTCCAAAAATAAAAAGTCAAAAATAGAGCTCTTCTTCAAATATTCCCAAAGCTAGTTAATTGAGAAAACACGGGGATTTCTTACAATTCACAAAAAATGAAATTCGCGAAATTTTATAAAACCAAATGAACTGACCATGTAAAGAGACTGTCTGTGGATGCGCTGCAAGGCGTGGGTCCACCGTCGGAGAATTTCAGCCACGTCGACGTTCTGGTGCACTAGACCAGGTCTATCTTCGTTATTACCGTTTAGTTGCGGAGATTCGGTTCTGTCTTGCGAGTTGTTCAGTTGCATCGCCGCGAGTAATGAAGGGCCTGATATTCGGTACCTGGTTCACAAAAATATCATTTGTTTTATTAAATATAATACGGGATAAAAGTAAACAAAACAATTTCGATAAATTTGCAAAAAAAAAAAAAAAAGACCTTGCATTATCAAAAATTGAAAAAAAGCCCCTCCATTCTTCAAAAATTCCAATCATAGCCCCTACCATTAATTTCTCTCTAACGGCGGCATTTAAATAATAGTATTAGATATTTTAATCTAACACCATTTGAGGATTTAAATGGTAGGGGGTGTTCTTCGAATTTTTGAATAATGAAGGGGTTTTTTGCAATTTTTGATAATGTAGCGGTTTTTTCGAAAATTTGCCAACAATTTATGTTTGGAAAAGTGAAATACCTGTGTTCGCGATGAGCTATCACGTCTTCTATGGGACCGGACGCCAGAACCTCATGTTGACCTACACAAAATAAAAATAAAAAAGAAATACACGATCAACAAAAATAAAAAATAATTCTTAAAACGTAAAAATAACAAAAATAAAATATTACTTCTTCTAGCTAATAGAGATTCCCACAAGCGAGTGGCTTTAGAAACGAGATGCGAAGTTTGACCAGACGAGCTCGAAACTCGATCGTCCCATGACTCGGCTTCTGATTTCGCTTTGTTTCTCATGTCTTGCAATTTCTCCAATTCTTGTTGCAAATATGCCTAAATTATCAAAAGAATTAAATTGTTTTAACGAATTATATGATAAAATATAGAAGAAAAAGGGAATAACAAAGGACCTCTTCAGCGCAAAGACTGCGAAATTCAGCGGTCATTTCATTGGCTAAATTGGACCAAGTGTTTTGTCTATGAACAGCCACGCTAGCATTTTCTAGAAACTTCCGTCTCTCCAATGCAATCCTCGCCTAATTATATTAAAAAAAATTAATATCAACATAAATATATGAAGGGAAAATTTCAAAACAGCTCCTACATTATATTTAAATTGCAAAAGAAACCCTCCATTATTGGAAATCGCATAAAAAAAACCCTAGATTCTTTAGAAAATTGCAAAAAAGCTTCTGCATTATGCTTCAATTGAGAAATAATCCCTCATTTATTGGAAATTGCATAAAAGCCCCTCGATTCTTTAGAAAATTGCAGAAAAAACCCTAGCATTTGCTAAGATCAAACACCGTTAGTTAAGTCGTCTCAATCACTCTAACTAATATTACTTTGATTAAAATTAATTCTTTTTCTAGATCTGACAAAATCCAACCGACCAGAAAAAACCTAAAGAATACAGTTTTTTCTTTACAATTTCCAATAATGGAGGGCTTTTTCGCGATTTAAGCATGATGCAGCCATGCAGGGGCTTTTGTTGAAAATTTCTCATACATAAATAACTTCAGAAAATGAGAGGTAATAAAATAAATTAATATTATAATTTTTTTTACTGACCTTTGTAATGGGAAGTAAAGCGGCGGCATTTAAGTAAGAAAAGTCGGTCAAAGCAGAAGGCAAAGGATCTGACGCGGCATCAGAAGAAAACATTCTTTTGTAGACCTCTCTTAACGTGTGAACTGAAAGTTGCCACAGTAGCTCCACAAATCTGTATAGAGGAAGAATTTTGTTTAGGGTTTATAAAAATAATAAAAGAGTGATTTATTTTAAGGGTGATATAAAAACACCCATGTTTTGGAATATTAAAAAAATTACTTTAAACTAAACTCTCCATTTATTAAGAAAAAACTAACTTTTAAAATACTCAAAAAAAAAAAACTCTAATGTTAACCTTTTATTTTCAAAACCCTAATGTTCAGGTTTTTTTTGGAAAAAAATAGGAGATTTTTGAAAAATGTTAATATAATGGAAGAAAAAAAGTTTAGTGACCTAGGCCCACAACAAGTAGCAAGAGATGAAACCCTAGAGCTGCTTCTAGGAAGTGCACCTTGCATTTCTAGTTCACTTATAATTCCTTGTACAATCTAAAAAATTAAAAATATAAATATAAAAATTAAAAATTAAATAATCTAGAAAATTATTTGTGCTGGCATTTATTGACTGGTACCAAATTAAAAATAGGAGTCTTACCTTTCGAAATTCTCTGGACTGAGCTGAATCAAAAATCGGCCAAACCTTGTCAAAATCCTGCCAAATGAAATTTTGAACCACATTAACCAATTAAATATGAGGATATTCAAAAAGGAAAGATCAGAAATTAAAGGGTGACCTAACATTAGTTACTCTCTATAATTTCCAGTAAAAATCACAACAAATGAAGCTCAATCGTGTCAATTGATTGGAACTAACACAATGCTATTGTTATAAAAAGAAAAGGATGAGACTGTTGGTTTGGAATTGTGATTTCTACCCCTTTTCAGATTCTAATTCCCATTTTCTACAAAAACAAAACCCAATTTTCCAACTAAATTCAGGACAACAGAAAGCTAAATTGGCTTGAAACCCACCTTGGCGGATTGAATGGGGCCTCGCAGGGCAGAGAGAAGGAAGTACAGAAGCTGTTCACCCAACTTAGGGTTCGAGTGTCTAAACAACCCGACGCTCGGGCTCCCGCTCCCTCCGCCACCGAGCACCGTCGGATCCAGCCCCAACAGCAGGCAGTTCGTGTACATCGCGCTCTCCAGCTCCGCCTCCCTCTCCTTCTCCCTCTCCGTCGCCATTGTTGCTTCGCAAACAGTCTCCTCTCCTCTCCGATCGATCTCTCACAGAACAGTAATAATAATAACAAGCTTCATTGTTGTTGATGATTGTTTGTTGGATTGGATCTGATGATGGTGAGGGTTTTGGGTGATCGGAGTGGGATCTGAGGGGATTGAGGCCGGGCCGTGTATTTTGAAATGTGGGAGAAGGGAGGAGAAGAGCGGGTGGGGAAGGTATTACACTGGACGGACTCCAAATACTCTCCGTTTTAAACAGTACTGGTTATATGCATTCGTGTGAGTGAATAATGTGATGGTGGAAATGGAATTTCTTTTTCTTTTTTTGCAAGTTCAGACTGTGTTGTGTAGGCATGTCAATTGAGCCGGTAATATAGTGTGTAAATTGCTTAGGAATAGATTAAACCGACACGGAGTAATGGCTATTGTAGGTAACATCAGGTCAAATCAAAGATTCAATCATTTCAATATTTATATAGTTAGTTTTTATTTTTACTTTGATATAATTTAATTATTTTTGTTCGAATTGGAATTGAATCGATATTGTTGACTCCTCATCGGTTGAGCTTGACTGAATTCATGGGGGACCAAAAATTTAATGATTTTTTTCCTTTATGAATCATGGAGATGGAGTGCATTGTTTCTGATATTTGATTTTTTAAGCTTGTTACTAAATTTATGAATGGAGCTACACTCACTGACTCTTATTAATTCTCTTACTAATATTTGAATCTTATAAATGTATAAATTATGTAGGGTTCATGTAGGGCCCAAATATCAACGAGAAAGTTTACTAATGAGTTAGTGTTAAATGAGTCATTAGGTTTTAGACTGTAGACAAATTTATCACCAACACGAATTTAATATTTTTCTTATGATTTATTAAGTTTATATAGCTAATAAACAGTGTATAAAATAATACATATAATTCATTTTTTATAACACTACATACATAAACAGTGAAAACAATATATATAAAATAAAATAGTACGTTAAAAGCGGTAAAACATATAAACGAATTACAAAAGTAAATAATACATAAAAAATAAAAATATATCTAAAAAAGTGAAAATAATATATAGAAAAAAAAATTTAAGCGGAAATAATTTGAAACTGTGTATTCATGAACACACTAACCAGTGCATATATGTATTGTGAAACTATAAAATCTCAATATTAAAGAGAAGATATATCATTGAATTGGAATCCCAAGAAAATGTATTGATATATCTCAAGGAATGATAGATCTTAAACATGAATTTATAGAAATGTTGGAGATCAAATACATATAAGTACATATATTTTAAAAAATTATTATAGTAAAATACACTAACAGTTATAATAAATAATACTAGTATATGTCAAAAATATTGGGG
This sequence comes from Juncus inflexus, assembly GCA_024447665.1. Lineage (NCBI taxonomy): Eukaryota > Viridiplantae > Streptophyta > Magnoliopsida > Poales > Juncaceae > Juncus > Juncus inflexus. Next base: position 3,551,941 of record JAJHPC010000019.1, on the reverse strand, counting down.
AGGCATGTCTGCTCTCACTCCGGTCTCTGTAACGAATTGTCTCTAATCTTAAATAATGAACAATTAATTCTAATTTAAAAAAATAAAATATGCATAAAGGAATCATCTCCTGAACAAAAAACTGTAGAAACAGAAGGCTTTGAATTTTCATCATATCCCGGTCTTCAAAACAATCAAACAAAAATCTCTATCAATCCTCTGCGGTGAATGAACCAATATCCTCATGTAAACTTATCAAATGTGTTAATCATTGTATTATGATAATATTGACCGTATCTCATAAATTTTATCTACTAATAAAGTATATTCAATGCGCTACAGGAGTGGTGGCGCATTGAATATGGCATTAGGCTCTCTCTAGGTTAGGTGAGGGTTCGAAACTGGGGGTCCTAATTTAATAGGTGTAGATGTCTACGGGCTTTCTAATCGAAAAAAAAAATAAAGTCATATTCAATTTTTCATAACATATACAATACTGTTGCAATGAATCCGTAGTCAATACTAGATAAAAAGAAGCCTTGTTTATGCATGATCCATTAAATGTCAACTGCAATTTCAATAACCAAGTGGGCCTACACTACACTCTACAGGCATTGTATTAAAAAAATTCATTAAACAAATAAGATAAAAAACTTACAAAGTTTATAAATCCAATTAAAAAAAAAGATAAATGTGAAACTCATGATATAACAACACAACAGAAGATATATCATCATAAATTGTACATTATAACAAGCCAAAACAAGTGGGGAATATATCAATTTCTGTAATATAATTCTCTGTCATTGGCTTCTTCTCCTTCTCCACCGTTATGACCACGTAATCTCCATTAATCTCCATTATTGCCCTCATCAAATCATAGAATAACATTCAAAAGAAAAACTAAATTAAAACTTCCATTTTCTTCTAACCATCTTGTAATAAAACTCTATAAAATACAAATCTTAAAAAAAAAATTCTTCAATTAACATTGAGAAAGTTTCTAAAATTCCTCCCCCTTCTACATATTTACGATTACGAAACCATGAAAAGAAAAACTCGAATGTGTTCCTTCTTCCTCTCTCGCTCGCCATTACCGGTGCCTTTTCATGCTAATTCATTTCAAATTAATCAAACACAGCCTTAACGAGCCCCAATTGATCCTCCAAATACCTTTCCAAGGTACCAATTTCCCCTTCTTCGGTCCCCATCACCCTTTCCCACCGACCGACCAAATCAGTCCCCTCTCGATCTACCAACCTCTTCCTCGCCCGCCATTTCACCGGAGCCAGGCGGAGGAACACGAAAATGAGACAAACGAAAGGGAAACAGACGCAAAGCAACGGCAGAACGAAGGGTGAGAAGACGATTAATGCGAGGAATGCACTGCCCCGCCTGAGCGGAGACCGGAAAGAGGACGGATGGCGCGGATCGGTGGTGGTGTGTCTCGCTGCCTCTGTTTCTCCTTCCATGCCATAACCACGACTCTCCCTCTCTCTCCTCTTCAGATTTTCTGTTCTCTTCTTTTCTTCTTGTTTAGTATTTCTTTGCTCATGACTTTTGCCTCTGTGTTCACTCAACCTGTCTCTTCGAAAGACATTCAAGTATTTAACTTCCACGATTCACATTTGGAAAATACGGATTTTATGTGGCTTTTGTTGTGTAGGGGGTCAGAATATTTGATATTATTGAAATACGGTGTAAAAATGAGTGATTGATATGATTAAAGCAGTTGTTATATTTTTAATGTTGTTAAAATATGATATAAATGTAGGATTAGTGTAAAAATGAGTGATTGATATGATTAAAGTAGTTGTTAAAATATGATATTATTGAAATACGGTGTAAAATGTATTTGTGCTAGGAAATGGATTATGTATTAAGACATTATTATTTATTCAATAAAGGTTCTTTTTTATATATATGTGTGTATGGGTTGTGAATGTATATTTCTTATATCAACCAAGAATGATACTTCGGCTCACGTCATAAGAATACGTGATTCTGATAATAGAACTGTGAACCAACGAATGACATGCTAAACTGTCCCTAGTGATATGTAGGATGTTTATAGAGATAGACATGCTTCAAGTAAGAAACGACATATCCACACTAGTATATTCGCATGCTGGATGATCATGTTCTGCTGATCATGGACATAGAGATGTCAAATCTGGAATATAGGTACGTGTTAGAGAACACGTACTGGACTGACCACACTATGAGAATATGCATGGTATATGTCATTAGTGATTCTCATATGAATAGTGTGCTTGTTCCTACGACCTGAGGTCACCATGGATTCATGTATGAGGAATTGCATACTTTAATATGATCTTACGTCATCCGTAACGGGATGATCATTAGGGTCATCGTTAGGTATGCACTGAATCATGACTAGGAATGTGAGTGACCAAGATGGGATTTGTTCCTCTCTTCAAGAGGGAGATATCTCTGGCCCCCTGATGAACAAGGACTGAAGGAAATACATGGCCTACAGGGTCACACACAAAGAACAAACTGAAACGAGCGCAGAAAATCCGAACGACTTATATGATGAGTTGCATAAGAATGTCACAAAATATATTATCATCTTATGTGATAAGATGTGATATATATGTATATAAAGACTATGAGCACAGAAGATCATGTAATCTAGAAGAGTCTAGATGATGGCATATGGATAATGATGAGTGATGTCATACATATCTTTTAGTGTGAAGAGACATGACTCTTTACCTCTATATAAGGACATAGAGGACTCCAAATTCACATATACAACACATCATTCTCTCTCTCATTATTTCTCATTCTCTTTTGTGAGACAAAAGAGAGAAAGTATACTTTCTAATTTGTATGACAAAATTATGAAATGGTGCTTTCTTTTTATATGACAAAATGAAAGAGTGCAATTATATGAGAGGAATTATATACATCTTTTGTGAGATAAAATAAGAAGAGTTTTCTTATGCAAGAGGAGAACAAGCTACTAGCATATACATTGTTCTTCTTCCCGTTTTAAGAAGTTTGTTCGTGTGGACACCTGTAGAGGCGTTCGTACTTTCGACGCTTGTGATCTATTCGGCCTAAGAAGATGAGAACGGTTTGTTGAGAGTTTTGGTGGAGACCGATTGTGTGTACGGTAGATGACTTCTGCACAATCCGACCTAGACAGACTAGATGGACGTAAAATCGGTTAGGACGGTAATCGGTTTAGAGACGCATGGACAACACGCATGGTTTGAGCGTCACGGATTAAGCGTAATCCGAAAGGTATCTTTAAGATTTATTTCTTTGATTTAACCGATACGCACGGATCCTCGGATTGGTTTTGGACGAAATTTTTGTTTTCCGCTACTTTATGCACGTAATCTACATGAATACACTTATGTTATATACTCAGACTCTTCAACATCTTCAGAGTCTAGTTGATTAATTGCAGAATCAATCACTAGTTGAACTCTGAATTAATTTCCATCCGAGCATTACTGTCAGGATGTGGAATTTGAACTTTTCAAATTTACTCCCACTAATTCTTTTGGAAACACTTCTTCCAAAGAGATATAATTTTCGAGTAACAAATACTTTGTTCTCATATTAATTATAGAAGTAATATCGTTTACTTTTCTTAGCATATTCCACAATAAGCACTACTCCGATTAGATGCATGATGCTTCAATTAAGTATCATATCCTCAAATCTTGATAAAAGATAATCTGGTACACCTACCAGTCCATATCGCATATGGAGTCTTTTACACCTGCTTTAGATGGAATTATATTCAGTATGAACGCAATAAGAGCGTAACCCCGAAAGAAATAGAAGATATATTTGACTCATCATAATCGAACTATATCTAATAAAGTTCAATATAGTTATCATGATGATCAAACACTTGGTTCTCGACTCCTCGATCTCATCAAAGAAATTTGATTTTTCGAAGCCAAGTTTTATTCTCTACTTTCATTATTTGTAACTTTTGAACTTTTCAAAATATTCAAATTTATTGTTTCAATAAAGCGATGAAGTAGTTTTCTCTAGCACCTTCACTCATTAATGAACATACATCACTGTGTATGAGAGCCAATAAGTAACTTGCTTTCACCTTACTTTGTGAAAGACGTATATGTCATCTTGTCTAATAAATAAGTTACACATGTTTCAAATGATTCAAAATCAAATGAATTTGAAAATCCATCTTAATGGATTTAATAAATGTTCATTTTATTTAAGTAGACCAAGCGACAATGCTAGATTTAAATTCTTAATATTAATGTTATAGATAGACTTATAATTATCTTGTTCGATATAACACATAAGGTAATTTTTCTATTGGAACATTTCCAAAGAAAATTGATATTTGTGAATGGTGAACTTATTATTCTCAAAAAATAAATTAATAACCATTCATAGATAAACTCGAACTATAGAAAATACAAAATTATTGTCGACATTAAATAACAATTATTTATATCGGCAATAAGTCCAAAAAGACAATGTAAATAAATGAGTCACTTGATAAAATACGGCAACTTTTACTACATTTCTCACTCATCTGTTAACTTCATATTTACTCAATAGTCTACAACTTAGTCAGCATATTTTCACAAATGTGTGGTTCACATCGTGTCTCTAATACACATGATATGAAATAGACAAGTTAATTTCTATAACAAAAATACTTGAAGCAGTAGTCACACTATCCTTTCATTCCCTTTTTCATATCTTCTTGAGAAATTATGGTTTCTTTCAACGAACCGATTCACTGCAAAAGATACTAATTTCTTACCTAAGGCCGAAGCTTCGGCAACATCTTGCCCTTATCTTTGGGAGTACCTTTTACGTTCCTTTTAAGCACAAGAACATTATTGACAACACTTGTCCATGTTCATTTTAAAGATTATAAGCATCTTATGCTATCTGTCCTTCTCAAGTACCTATTATGAAACATAAATAGATATACTATTCGAATTGAATAATATGCAAATACTATTATTCTTTAAATATTTCATATAATGGCTCCCACTATTTTTAATCAAATCAATAACCCTCAATCGCATTGATTGGGAAACTTTCAATGCATGAAGTTTCATAGTGAGACAAGATGCATATTTCAATTAGAGTGAGCTTTGGCTCATTGTCCAGAACTTAACTTATTTAGGTAGGAATAATTCCAATTGTATTTTATACAACTCTTGAACAACATAGGATAAACATCATATGCCCGACGTATATATCTTATCGTATGTCCCGAGCCCAAGTCCGACTTGATGGCCTAGTTAAATCAAACCATGTCTAATCATCGGCAAAATAGTATCCAACACACTCAGCTTTGGCATGACCTATGTTGGCTCTCATTTCCCACATTCTCTCCTCCTAAGATTGTCCCTACATACCCAGCTTTGGCATGACCTATGCAGGGTCGATCAGAGTATCGAGAGATTTAGACTTACGGAAGGCACTTCATGACTTAACATTATTTTGAGGGATTTTATTTAATATTATATGTTATTATGCAATATTCAAAGAACATCACATGTACTAATAGAATAAAGATAATAACAATGATATATCATGGCCTTGATCTTTATGAACTATGATAAGTCATTAATTATACACATTTTATACCCTATACATATGTAATATTGCACCATTATATGTGTTTAAATGGATAATAATCATAACTTGAATGTTGATACTACTAATAAGATATTTATGTGATTTCAGGTGCAATTTAGATGGAGCATAACTTGGGGAAAAGAAGTTGGAGCACAAGAGAGAGATAATAATCAAGACTCGGGCCTGCCGACACAGTCCCAGTATTTCGGCCATAACTCATAATCTGGGCCTCCTCTATATGCATGCTATATACCGTTGGAAAGAAGAGAACAAAGCCCACAATTCATTCTATATCACCAGAGCCCAATTCCGAAGTCTACATGACCCAAATTGACCATCTTCTGGACAGATCTTTCATGCACTTTGCATGCACTCTTCATGCCTTCTCCATGCTCCCTTCACACTCTTTGCATGGAGCTTCATTCATCCCTCATGATCACCTTTTGAGAGGGTTATATAACCAGGTGCAAGGCATCCATTCTAATCAACTTTTGAACTTCATCATTCTCTCTCTTGGAGTTGGGCAAGTCAAGCAAGCTTCACTCTTCCATCCGCGCTTCATTAATGGGTTCTATCATTATTTTATTTTCTTTATTTTCCATGTATTTCGAGTAAGCCCTTCGAGGCATAGTTAGTGTTTATGTTTTTGTGTTGTAACTTTTGAGACCATTAATAATGAATTTCATTTGAACGGTTATTATTCTGTTTTCACTTACTTATTATCTTTCATGCTCAATGAATTATTTTAAGTTTATTTCGGTCAATTCTATGTTCAATAGTAATTAACAAGGGCCACAAAATTCCTATGGTTGCTTTGCTCAATAGCCTCCATTAGAATTTGAATAATAGCCAAGTGCAAATAACTCACAACGATCTAAACAGTTCTGAACAAGCTCATTGTTTAGGAGGTTTTGATTTGTTTAAATAACCAATGATTTCTATTGAATTGGTTATGATATTCAAGTAGGTTAGTGTTTTTATTTACGAGCTCATCTAAACTAAAACCCTATCTTTTTGTTTGAGTTATTTATCGGTTAAGAGCTCATCTTACTGCACTTAAGAGATTATCCAATGATGGAAGTGGTCAAGAAAGAAATCATCAAACTCCTTGATGCAGGAATCATATACCCTATCTCTGATTCACAATGGGTGTCACCAATCCATGTGGTGCCCAAGAAAACTGGTATTACGATAATTGAGAATCAGGATGGTGAAAAAGTTCCTACGAGAGCACAAAATGGATGGCGAGTATGCATTGATTATCGCAAATTAAACATGCCACCCGGAAATACCATTTCCCCCTTCCTTTCATTGACCAGATGCTCGAGCGCCTTGCTGGGCGCCACCATTACTGCTTCTTAGATGGCTTCTCTGGTTACTTTCAAATCGCCATCGCCCCCGAGGATCAAGAAAAGACCACCTTCACGTGCCCTTTTGGCACCTTTGCCTATAGGCGGATGCCCTTTGGGTTGTGTAACGCACCCGGTACATTTCAGAGATGTATGATGTCCATCTTCTCTGATTATGTCACCCGAATTATTGAGGTTTTCATGGATGATTTCACCGTCTATGGTGATTCATTCGATGACTGCCTGGGAAACCTAAAGAAGATTCTTCAAAGGTGTGTAGAGACTGATCTTGGTGCTGAATTATGAGAAATGTCATTTCATGGTAGATCAGGGCATAGTCCTAGGCCATGTGGTTTCCTCTCGGGGTCTTGAAGTGGATAAAGCCAAGATCGATGTCATTAGATCCCTTCCGTGCCCAACCAGTGTGAAGGACATTTGATCATTTCTTGGTCATGTCGGATTTTATAGGCGTTTCATCAAAGATTTCTCGAAAATCGCTCAACCTCTTTGTCTTCTTCTCCAAAAAGAGGCTTCTTTTGAGTTTAATGAGAAGTGCAAAGTGGCATTCGACCTTCTTAAGGAGAAATTATGTTCTGCCCCCATCATTAAAGCTCCCGATTGGAATCTGCCTTTCGAGATCAAGTGCGATGCGAGTGATAGGGCAGTTGGAGCTGTTCTTGGGCAGCGGGATGGGCGAGCACCCCATGTTATCTTTTATGCCTCCAGGACCTTAGACGATGCTCAGTGCAACTATACAACTACAGAAAAAGAGCTGCTAGCCATTGTTTTTGCACTAGAGAAATTTAGGTCCTATCTCTTAGGGGTTAAGGTGATTATATACTCTGACCATGCCGCGTTGAGGCATCTTTTCAAGAAGAAGGAATCCAAGCCGAGACTTCTTCGTTGGATATTGTTGCTCCAGGAGTTCGACTTGGAGATTAGAGATAAACGAGGATTAGAGAATCTAGTTGCAGATCACCTTAGCCGCCTTCATATGAGTATTGAGGAGGGTACCCCAATATCGGAGTTTTTCTCTGAGGAATATCTCTATGCCGTGCAAGGCTATACACCATGGTATGCTGATATAGTGAATTACTTGGTGGCTAAAGACCTACCAGAGGATCTTACACGTGCACGGGCTGATAGAATCCGGTATGATTCCCGATTTTATATTTGGGATGAGCCTTACCTCTTTCGGATTTGCGCGGATCAGATTATTCGGAGATGTATACCCGATAATGAGGTTAGATCCGTTCTTGAGTTTTGTCACTCTCTGGAGTGTGGAGGACACTTTGGCGCCAAGCGGACAGCTCATAAGGTCCTTGAGTGTGGTTTCTTCTGGCCCACTCTACATAAGGATGCTTACTTCTTCGTGAAGTCATGTGAGCGATGCCAGAGAACGGGAGGACTAACCAAGAGAGACGAGATGCCGATGAAGTATATTCTTGCATGTGAGATTTTTGAAGTGTGGGGTATCGACTTTATGGGACCTTTCCCTCCCTCATATGGCTTTGAGTATATCCTCCTAGCAGTCGATTATGTCTCCGAGTGGGTTGAGGCCAAGGCCACAAAACGGGCAGATGCAAAAACAGTCGTGGATTTTGTCAAGGAACAGATCTTTAGTAGGTTTGGGGTCCCGAGAGTCATCATCAGTGATAGAGGAACCCATTTTCGCAACCGGAGTTTCGAGGCATTAATGAAGCAATACCATGTCACACATAAAACCTCGACCGACTTACCACCCTCAAACCAATGGCCAAGCGAGCTTTCGAATAGGGAGATCAAGGGCGTTTTGGAGAAAGTGGTGAACCCCACCGGGAAAGACCGGAGTCTTCGGCTAAATGACGCACTCGGGCTTACAGGACTGCGTTCAAGTCCCCTGTAGGCATGTCCCCTTATCGGCTAGTCTATGGAAAGGCTTGCCATCTTCCGGTTGAACTCGAGCACAAAGCCTATTGGGCCATCAAGAAGTGCCATCTAGATTATCCAAACGATGCACTCAACCGGAAGTTGCAAATCCAAGAGTTAGAGGAGATCCGAAATGACGCGTATGAGAACTCCCGAATCTTCAAGGAGAAGACCAAGATGTATCATGACAGGAAGCTTGCCCACAAGGATTTCAAAGTGGGTGACAAGGTGTTGATGTTTAACTCAAGGCTCAAATTACACCCGGGCAAGCTACAAAGTAGGTGGATAGGGCCCTTTCTTGTGACCAAATTGTTCGATTATGGTGCGGCGAAATTCGGGGGTCCGGATTCGGGGAAAGTCTTCAAGGTCAACGGGCACCGGCTGAAGCGGTTTCATGAGAGTTTCGATGCGAGCTGGATTGACATTCACGAGCTTGGAGAGCCAGCATCCACTGCTTGAGGAGATGGAAACGTCGGGCCAACGACGTTAAAAAGAGGCGCTACTGGGAGGCAACCCTGCGAATAAAGGTTGTGTTTTTCTTTGTTTATTTTCTTTTTCTAGCATTGCATCACTACTTTGTGCTTAACTTTACTCGAGGACGAGTAAAAGTTTAAGTATGGGGTGGAGTCTTTATTGCATGTTAGGTAGTAAAAAAAAAAAAAAAAAAAAAAAAAATAATAATAAAAACCCATTTTTAAGCCTCAAATAAAAAAAATGCCCAATTAAAAATCAAAAAGATTGAGAGAGAACTGTAACTTGTATTGAATAATGTGGTGGAACTTTTTTTGGACTCAAAAAGGATCATATAGACCAGTTCAAGAAGAATTGAGGTCGTTGGTTTAGGTTTCTTTTGTCACTGGTGAACTCGATTTGTTGTTTGAGTGCCAATAATTTAGGGATTTGCGTAAGAAATTATGTGAGGACTTACCATTGGACCGTGACCCGGAACTCAAGTTGTTTATAGTATAATATCCATAATAACCCACTATATCATCTCGTGTATATATATAAATAATATCCAAGTCTATCATCTCGTGTATACATCATTCTCTCTCTCATTATTTCTCATTCTCTTTTGTGAGACAAAAGAGAGAAAATATACTTTCTAATTTGTATGACAAAATTATGAAAGGGTGCTTTCTTTTTGTATGACAAAATGAAATAGTGCAATTATATGAGAGGAATTATATACATCTTTTGTGAGATAAAATAAGAAGAGTTTTCTTATGCAAGAGAAGAACAAGCTACTAGCATATATATTGTTCTTCTTCCCGTTTTAAGAAGTTTGTTCGTGTGGACACCGGTAGAGGCGTTCGTACTTTCGGCGCTTGTGATCTATTCGGCCTAAGAAGATGAGAACGGTTTGTTGAGAGTTTTGGTAGAAACCGATTGTGTGTGCGGTAGATGACTTCCGCACTTTCCGACCTAGACGGCCTAGACGGACGTAAAATCGGTTAGGACGGTAACCAGTTTAGAGACGCATGGACAACACGCATGGTTTGAGCATCACGGATTAAGCATAATCCGAAAGGTATCTTTAAGATTTATTTCTTTGATTTAACCGATACGCACGGATTCTCGGATTGCTTTTGGACGAAATTTTTATTTTCCGCTACGTTATGCACGTCCGAGACCCAACAGTGGTATCAGAGCGACGTGCATGTTTCAGTTAAATTGAGTTGGTATATATGTGATATATACTATTTAGATACTATTTATAATTTTAAGACTTGCATATAGAGTATTCAAGTGTTGAATATTCTTAATAGAAAAGATGCAATTAATGAATATGATCCAAGAGTTGCATCCAAAGAATGCGACCAATGGATATGACCAAATGATGTGATCCAAAAGTTATGTTCAAGAGATGCGATCAAAAGATGCGATGAATATATGTGATCCAGAAGTTGTGTCCAAAAGTTTCCGCCAAGGGATACGATCCAAAGGTTGCGTCCAAATGTTGCATCCAATAGTTGCGACCAAGAAATATGATTCAAAGGTCACGACCAAGGATTGCGTCTAAAAGGTACGACCAAGGAATGCGATCCAAATGTTTAGTCCAAGAGTTGCGACCAAAGGGTGTGACCAACAGATACGATCCAAATGTCACATCCATAAGGTTGCGACGAATGGGTGCGACCAAAAGATGCGACTAACGGGTGTGACCAAGGGATGTGATTCAAATGTCACATCCAAAAGACGTGATGAAAGGTTGCGACCAACGGATGCGACCAAAGGGTGTGACCAAAAGGTGCGACTAACGTGTGTGACCAAGGGATGCGATTCAAATGTCACATCCAAAAGACGCAACGAAAGGTTGGGACCAATGGATGTGACCAAAGGGTGCGATCAAAAGGTGCGACTAACGGGTGTGACCAAGGGATGCGATTCAAATGTCACATCCAAAAGACGTAACGAAAGGTTGCGACCAATGGATGCGACCAAAGGGTGCGACCAAAAGGTGCGACTAACGGGTGTGACCAACGAATGCGATCCAAATGTCACGTCCATAAGGTTGCGACGAATGTGTGCGACCAAAGGGTGTGACTGAAGGGTGTGACCAATGGATATGATCCAAATATCACGTCCAATAGGTTGCGACTAACGGTTGCGACCAAGAGATGCGTCCAACGGGTATAATCGACATTCGCAACTAAGTGGTACGACCGAAAAGGTGCAATCGCAAGAGTTGCGTCATCTTGAATAGTTGTGTCTTCATGAAAGGGTGCATACCATGAATTGCCTTTTTGAAATGGTGCATGTGATGCATTATTTCATGAAAAGTTGCATGTGATGTATTGAATTCATGAAAAGATGTCTATGATGTATTAATGTGTAGAAAAATGTGTGTTGACAAAGTTGACCAGGTGTTGACCATGTTGATCATGTTGATAGTTGACTGTTGACCTATTGTGTTGACTGTGGACTATGTTGACTATTGATTGTATTGACTGTTAATTGTTGACAGTTGACTACGCTAATTACCCCTTGATTGTTGACCATTGAATTGGTCAAAAGTTGATCATGACCTAGTCAAAATATTAACCATTGACTGTTGACCTTGTCAAATGTTGATCGTTGACCGAGTCAAATGTTGACCAAATCAAATATTGGTTTTTAACTTGTCAAATGTAGACAATGACGACCGTGCCCCAAATTCGTATTCATAAGCCTTATATATATATATATATATATATATATATATATATATATATATATATATATATATATATATATATTATAAATGGTTAAATAATCGAAACAAAATATGATTATATTTATATTTGATATATTTGTTGATACGTGTTGATATAATGAAAGAGGTCATTAGGCATAACACATCCATCATGGAGTTGATGGAGTTCATCATCTATCATGAATACATCATAAGATGAGAAGTTCATTTTTAACCACACATCATGACGATGAAAGAGTTCATCTATTTCTATACATGGAGATAAGATTTTCATATACAATCTAAGAAAAATTTGATGGAGATGGAATATATAATAGGAAATCTTTATGTTAGTTCATAAAGATCAAGGCTATGATATATCAGCGTTATTAGTTTTATTCTATTGGTACATATGATGTTCTTTGAATATTGCATAATAACATATAATATTAAATAAAATCCCTCAAAACAATGTTAAGTCATGAAGTGCCTTCCATAAGTCTAAATCTCTCGATACTCTGAGCGGCCCTGTATAGGTCATGCCAAAGCTGGGTATGTAGGGACAATCTTAGGAGGAGAGAATGCAGGAAATGGGAGCCAACATAGGTCATGCCAAAGCTGAGTGTGTTGGGTATTATTTTGCCGATGATTAGACATGGTGTCAGCTTTTTCTTCCTTGTGATGGGTCTGGTATTATTTTGCCGATGATTAGACATGGTTTGATTTAACTGGGCTTTTTCTTCCTTGTGATGGGTCTTTTAAAATATAGATTTTTCGTGTCTAATGATAAAAATTTCATACTCATAGATGATGAGTCCACATTCTACTAATAGACTATGATGAGTCAAGGCTCTAATGGTTAGAGACTTTGAAAGTTGAGATGAAATCCATGTTAGACAATCAAGTTTTGAATTTGATTGATCCATCAGATGGAAATACGGTTTTAAAAGAAAGACCGACATGGATAATGTGCAAACATATAATGCATGATTTGTGGTTAAGTTAAACTCATAGTATAGACTATGATAATATTTTTCTAAGTCATCATGCTTATGTATTTCAGAATTTTCTTGGGCATATATTCATAGTATGACTATAAAAGATGTCAAGTGGATGTCAAGACGTTGTTTCTTAATAGAAACATATGAAAGTATGTATATGATACAACTTGAGAGTTTCGTCTATCCTAAAAATTTTGAAAAGATTTTGCAAGTTGCATACATAGGATTTATGAATTAAAGCAAACATCTCTAGGTGAATATTTATTATTTGATGAAGTAACCAAACAGTTTGGTTTTATCAAAAATTAAAGATAAATCTTATGTTGACAAGAAATTTAGTGGGAGCATAATTACATATGATGTGAATTAAGTGTAACAAGCACACATAAGTTTAATCTTAGTGAAAGTCACTAAATAATAATCAAGAGTATGATTATATACTTGAGAAGGATAAAGTATTCTTTTTAGATTATGGTGAACATAAAAAATATGCAAAGTATTTGCATATGACAATGTTTGATAATCCATTTAAGAACCCAATACCTTAAATGATGGTGATCATGTTAGGTCAACTGGTATGCGATACCACATAGATCAATGAGTACGAGATACTTGGTTGATTTGGCCTAGTGCAAGTGGGAGATTGATGGTGTTATGCCCTAGGCCAAAATGTTTGTGACCTAGATGATGGATTTTAATAACAAACATAATATTTATTCTAAGATATTTCATATAATATGTGCGTATAGGTTATTTTAATATAATTAAAATAGACCATGAATATGCAATTCAGCTTTATGTCATCAAAGTGCGTGACTTTGATAGTAAAACTATAAAGTGTTATGAATGCTATTCTAAATCGTTCCTAGTCATTTATAGGATATTTGTGGAGACAAATATACTTGCGGATACATATAAATATATATTTATATACAAGCTATAAATGTACACCGGTATATTAGTTGACTGATGATTATGTTTTACTGATCATGGATAAATAGTTATCAAGTCATTAACATAGGTATATGTTAGAGACCATATATTGGACTGATCCGCCATAAGAATGCTACATGTTTTACGTCATTAGCGATTCTTGTAACATAAAGTATTTATAGTCCTTTGACTTAAGATTGTCTCGGTTCCCAACATGAGTAATTTTATACTTTAATATAATCTAACACTGTCTTTAACCGGGTGGTCATAACGGTTATGATTAGGTATACAATGAATCATGTAGAGGGATGAGTGCAATCAAGACGGGATTTGTTCCTCTCATAAATGAGAGAGATATCTTTAGGCCTCTTGATGAATTGAACTGAAGAAATGTATGGTCATACTCAAATGAATTAATAAGAGTTATTAACGTCATTTGTTCTTGTTCAGTTTAATTTGGGATCAAGAAATATTAATCGATTAATATAAGGATGGCGTATTACATGCCTTATGATCGATATAGATATTGCACGACAAAGGGACTAAATACGTGATTGTTGATTAGGTAAATCGGATCACCGATATTCACTTAAATTGGGTAGTCATGATGGCTTGCTAGAGTCCGCTCATGATTTATAGACTGTCAAGTCTAATGCCAACATTAAGTGAACCTAAAGGGTCACACACAAATAACAAACTGAAACGGGCGCAGAAAATCCTAGCGACTTATATGATGAGTTGCATAAGAATGTCACAAAATGTATTGTCATCTTATGTGATAAGATGTGATATATATGTATATAAAGACTATGAGCACAAAAGATCATGTAATCTAGATGATGGCATATGGATAATGATGAGTGATGTCATACACATCTTTTAGTGTGAGGAGATATGACTCTTCACCTCTTCACTCGGAGAACAAAGTGTTTGTTGCTCGCAATGGAGCCTTCTTGGAAAGAGAGTTTGTCTCTATGAGAAGCAGTGGAAGTAAAGTGCAACTCGAAGAAATTCGAGACCCACCTATAGTTGCAGAACCTATGATGGAGGAACAAACAAGGCTCTCAAGGAGTTGGCGAGCTTGAAACACAACAGACTCAACGTAGATCTAGCAGGATTCGTCATGAGCCCGAGAGATACGGATTTCTCGTGTCTAATGATGATGATGTGACATTCATAGATGATGAACCAACGTCCTACCAAGATGCTATGAAGAGTCCCGACTCTCAGAAATGGTTAGAGGCCATGAGGCCGAGATGCAATCCATGAAAGACAATCAAGTTTGGAATTTGATTGACCCTCCGAAGGCTTGAAGACCATCGGATGTAAGTGGGTCTTCAAGAAGAAGACTGACGTGGATGGAAAGGTACAAACCTACAAAGCAAGGCTTGTGGCGAAATGTTTCAAACAATTTCATGGTATTGACTATGACGAAACTTTCTCACCTGTAGGTATGCTTAAATCCATCAGAATTCTGTTAGCCATAGCAGTATATTATGACTATGAAATATGGCAAATTGATGTCAAAACAGCTTTCCTAAACGGAAATCTGACCAAGGACGTGCATATGATGCAACCCGAGGGTTTTGTCGATCCTAAGAATTCTGGTAAGGTTTGCAAGCTTCAGAAATCCATCTATGGATTGAAGCAAGCATCTCGAAGCTGGAACCTTCGTTTTGATGAAGTCAAAAGTTTTGGTTTTACCAAAAGTGAAGGTGAGCCTTGTGTTTACATGAAGTTCAATGGGAGCACGGTAGTATTCTTGGTGCTTTACGTAGATGACATATTACTCATGGGAATGACGTCCCAACATTATTGAACGTCAAGAAATTATTGGGAGATAGTTTCTCGATGAAAGACCTAGGAGAAGCCTCCTACGTGCTAGGAATCAGGATCTATAGAGATAGATCTAGAAGGCTTATAGGTCTGAGTCAAAGTACATACATAGACAAGGTAATGAAACGGTTCAGAATGCAAGAATCCAAGAAAGGATTTTTGCCCTTGTCACATGGCGTGTCTCTCAGTAAGACACAGTGTCCTACAAATGAGCAGGAATGAAGACGTATGATTAAGATCCCATATGCTTCGGCTATAGGATCTATCATATATGCCATGATATTTACTAGACCGGATGTGTTGTTAATATCATTTTGTATTTACTCAGTCTAATTCTCGATCAGGAAAGAGACTTTGATCAAACTCAAGGATGACATATTACCGTGCCTTGTGATCAAGACATATATCGTAGAACAAAAGGAATAAGCAAATGTCTATTCAGATAGGTTTACGATCGCTGATCATTTCATTCAACATGGGTAGTCATGACATCAGTCTAGAGGTTACTCATGACTTACGATCTTTAGAAGATCGTTGCCAGTGTTAAATAGGAACCTACACGGTCACACAATGAACTCCATTCGTACGGGATGAATATGCCTCAAAACAGTTATACATATGATGTATAAATTGGTGAACGAAATAACCAATTATTGGATAATTGATTGAACAAAATAGTGTCATTCCGGTGGCAATGGAATAGTTCCGTTCCCAACGGAATATATATGGAAACTGTAATAACCTTAGCTGTCAAGTATTTCGTTATAGAAATATATATTCCGTTGGCAATGGAATAGTTCCGTTGGCAACGGAATAGGCACAGATTAGGATTTTAGTTATGGTAACCGAGCAATTGTTCGCCTCTCTCTCTAGTATAAATAGAAGGGTAGGGTCTCTCTATTTTACACATAACTCTGTAGCCTGAGAGGCCATCTTTACACAGAAAAGAGAGAGAGAGTTTTGAGAGATATTCGGAAAGTATTTCCGGACTTGTCTAGCCAAGTCCGGTTATTCTGTTCGAGTGAAGTTCACGTGGATACGAGTAGAGGTTCTCTACCTTTAGAACTTGCGAGCGATTTATCTTCATCCCTAGGAGAAGAAGCCATCTCTCGAGCCGAGCTTCAAGAAGAGTTTCGCGAGCCGATCTTCAAGAAGGAGTTCTTTGAGCCGAGCAATAGGAAGGAGCTTGGCGAGCCGAGCTTCGGGAAGGAGACGGTTGCGAGTCGGAAAAGTTCAGACCTACATCCGTTCCTTGTCTCGCGGATCAGGAAGATCTGAGGTATAAATTTTAATGGCTAATCTCGTGCTTTTATTACCTTAACGTAGATCCTAGGATGGGTTAAATCCATGGTTCCGCTGCGCATGTAACATACTTGGCTATGGATTTCCCAACAATAAAAATGTATTGTTTGTATAATTTTACTAGTATCAAAATATGATATGACGAAAAAAATTATAATTGACAATATCAACAAAAAATAGTTAATATTATTTTGGTGATGTGAAAAATGACATTAATTTGGTAAGTCGTATTTTTACAAATTTATTTAAATACCATATGTAATTTTGAAATCAAGATAAACGAAAAATGCACTTTCATTATTACTTCAGCTCCACAAAGAAAAAGGAATAAGAAAAATAATATGAACGAATGAAAATTATCAGCCCATCTAAAACATTGAACAACATATATAAAATAAAATTAACAACAAGCCTCGTTTGGTAACATTGCCATTTTTCTGTTTTCTGTTTTTTTCTCCAGAAAAAAAATCAAAGTGTGTTTGGCAAAAGAGCTTTGTTTCCATTTTTTTTCTATCCAAATGGCAAAAAATAAATAGGATTTTGGAAACAAAAAAAATGTTATTTCTTTTTTTTTCTGTTTTTCTTTGCCAAACCTATAAATGTCCGAAACCACACGAAAATAATATGGTAGGACTAAAAAAGAATATTGACCTTGAAATATTGTATTGCGCTAAAAAATGTAAGTTGGTGTAAAAAGTAGTATATTCACATTAAGAAAGATTTTTGACCGTAAAACTATATATTTACTAAAAAATATAAGTTGACACTAATTAAAAATATTGACCATGAAACTTTATATTGCAGTAAAAAAATGAACTTACCACTAAAACTAATATAATGATACCAAAAAAATGTTTATTAATACCGAAATCTTTATATTCACATTGAAATGATATATCGACACTAGAAATGATATATGCCGATATTAAAAATGATATATTAACATTTTTTAATACTAAAAATGATATATTGACATTTAAAGTGTTCTATTGATACTCAAAAAGAAGTATTTGATACACTAATAGCAATATATTTTCACTGAAAATAGTATATTGACGCGAAAAATGATATATTGATATTGTAACAATAGATTGACAGTGAATACTCAATATATTGGCATCGAAAATAATATATTTACCCTAAAAATGATTACTGAAAATGGGATATTAAAATTCAATAATGATAAATCAACATTATAAACAATACATTGACACTGAAAATAATATAGTGGTACTTAAAACGGTATATTAACGCTAAATATATTATGTTGATACTATAAACGGCATATTGGCGTTGAAAACTTGATATATTGGCACTGAAAATGTTATAAATGTGCATATGATAAAATAATAGCTTGGAAAAATTATTATCAATTTTAAAAATAAAAAACAGTTTATTTGAAAACAAAAACAGAAAAACAGAAAAACAGAAAACTGATTTTTATTTTTAAAAAACGAAAAACAGAAAAACGGAAATGATACAAAACGAGCTTTTACAAATATAATCACTTCTAACGGGGTGTGAGACATACCCTTGTTTAACTGAAATCTAACTTTTCCATAAATGGAAATTTCAAAGTCTTACTTTTATACGACTGCGTATTATTAATAGAAATATTTCTTTTGCTTTGTTTTGGCTTCATATTAAAAAAAGAAGAAAATTTGCTTAGCATTAAACTCTCGAATTATGCCTGTTAAATAGAAAGTTTTCATTATTTCTTCATCTCCACAAAAGATAAAAGGAGGAGAAAACTGATATGAAGGAATGAAAATCTCAGTCCATCAAAAATATTGTACAACATATATAAAATCGGTGTATATTTTTTGCACCAAAACATGTATTTTGTCTCTCTATATATTTATCATATATATATATTTTTTAGTTTATCATATGTTTTCTTATATGTGCATATATCCATATTCACACATCTTCTCATGCGTGTACATACAATTTTAGGTATATATATAAATCAATCTTTTTACATAGATATACATTTATATGCATATCTATTTTCTTATTGTACAAATTACATGAATTCTTCTTTTTTGAATAAAGGGCTTTGCTACAGTGACACAGATTTGCCCCCACTTATCTCTACATGGGCTCACTTACCACTTTTATTCACTGCGCACGTGGGTTCAACTTAACACTAAAATCAATTTTTTTTTCTGCTGTGGGCCCACTTACCACTACCGTCCAAAATTACTAACTGCATCATGGTAAGTGGGAGACAAATATATGTCAAGTTAGAATTTTTCAAAAAATAAATCAGTCAACACAAACAACTAAATATCGACATATAGAGTACTTCATTTTTCTCTCACTTATTGTAAAATAAAAATAACAATTAACAAATATAATCACACCAAACTGAATGAGAAATACCCTAGTTTTAAATTATTTTCAAGTTAGTTAATAATATATATTATTAAAAATATAAATATTTCATTTCCTCATCATTCATTTTCAAAATATCTTTGACTTATTTCTTTTGTGTAATTTAAAATCTTTGCATAAGACATCTAATATGATCAATCTAAATTTATGTCTCAATATATTATGTTGTATATATACAAACATATACTAAACAACATATTATATATCAAAATGTAAAATCGACTTATTCACAATTCACACGCATTCACACGCATTAGTCATGTTTATAATGTTTTTTTGACCCATGTGTACTTGTTACTCCTTTGGCATCTTATGGATGACTTGGCCCCAAATGGACTCGCCACACATATTATCTCAAATACAAGACAAGAACACTAAAGATCTGGTTTCCTTTCGGTTGTGGTCGACTTTAGCGTTGAATTTGATTTACCAAAAAATTGAACAACAAGATATTAATGATAGGATAATTATTAATTACAAGATGGCACGTGTACCATCATGGACCAAACAAACATTATGGCGTGTCTTGATCTAATAGGAGTGGTCCACAAGGACCCAATCTTCCTATAATATCTCCTAATGTAATGATGACGGCTAAAAAGTCTAAATCTAATATTTAATGCAGTGAATTTGACTAATTTATTTAGAGTTATTTTGTCAAGATGCACTAATTTGAGATGCAATATAAATGGTTACCATTTGGCAATCAACTTTATGTAAATTGCTACCATTTTTTTTTTTTACTTTTTGAAATAGAAGACACAATATTTGCATAAAGAAGTTTATAAACCATGATTTTAAATTCCGATATGGCCATCATTACAGCATAACTTGTGCAAATTGCCCCCAAAAATCTTGGATTCTGTAATTATTATATCCTAGTGGATCTTGCCTTATCAGCAAAGAAACAGGAATTGAATTCCAATTCACATATTACACTAATTCTGTGGGCCCTTCTTCCAATTGGGCCCCCACAATGGATTGGATAATACGGATCCAATCCCCTGCAATTATTGCACAATAGTAATGATCAGGACCGTCTGTTTAATCAGCCTAATTGCATATTATTACAATCCTCATATTAATTTACTTTCCGTTTGTTATTTATTTATTTATTGATACATTTATTTATTTTCTGCTTTTATTTATTATTTATCTATTTATGTATTTATTTATTTATTTATTATTTATCTATTTATTTATTTATTTCAGGTTATAATTTATGATTGCCCTCAACATGGATTGCAAAAAAACTTGGACTAACATGAAGACGATGAAAAGTATTGGCTAATTGTTGAAAGTTTAGGGTTGAATTGTTAGGGTTTGTTGTTGATTGAATAGAATTTAGTGTTTAGGGTTTATATTTTAGGGTTTAGGGTTTAGGGTTTAGAGTTGTTGTTGAATGGTTTAGGGTCTAGGGTTGAATTATTAGTGTTTAGGGTTTAATGGTTAGGGTTTAGGGCTTGGGGAGCGATCCCTTGCATTATGTATAAGTTTAGGGTATATCGAATCTCAGAAATATTGTTACTATATAATATATATTAATGAAATTTTTTGTGAAGATTTTTTATATTGTTCAATGTATGTTTTAAATATTAATGAAATTCTTGTGGGAGATATGCTATTGCGATGAATGTTGTTATGGCAAATTGTCGAGGGTTTAGGGTTGAATTATTAGGGTTTGTTGATGATTAATTAGGGTTTAGTATTTTGGTTCACGGTTGTTAGGGTTTGATGTTGGACAGTTAGGGTTTAGGGTTGTGTTATTAGGGTTTAGAGCTGAGGGTTTAGGGTTTGGTGTTTAGGGTTTATGTATATGTTTTGTAAGCACATTAAATATCATTGTAATTATAAAGTAGTTTCCAAAAAATCCTATTTAGCAAATTATGCAATATAATTGTACTGTTTTATGCAGTTTATTTTGGCTGTTTTTTCCTTTGTTTTTGCTGTTTTGTACTGATTTTTTGCTTAAATTTTCTGATTTTTGCTTTTTTTGCCGAATTTAGCATTTTTGCTGTTTTTTACTATATTTTTCTGTGTATTGCTTTTTTAATGCTGTATTTTCCTTTTTTTTCCCTTTTTTTTGCTGTTTTGTACTATTTTTTTGCTGAAATTTTTTTGTTTTTTCCCTTTTTTTGCTGAATATTACAACAAAAACTGCTCAATTCATTCTAACATAACTTTAACATAATTTACAACAAAAACTCCTCAAAATAAGACTTTCACAAAATATTTATAAATGGACTTAGTAACCTAAAAATCACTAAAAATCTCCGGATCCGACTCACAATCTCCATCAGACTCACAATCTTCTTCGCCTTCATAATCTCGTTCGTGCTCCTCATTCACTTCGGGTTCGGGATTGGGATTTTGAGAATCTTTCTTTCTGCATGTGCGAGAATTGTGCCCCTCTTTCTTTCCGCATGTATTACATGTCCACCTTTTCTTATCATCCATTTCATAAGGAGGCTTCATCCGATATGGTTTTCTCTTTCCCTTACATTGAGACACCGGTGGATCGCGTAAAGACATGTCATTGCTATTGAGTATCATGTGCTCACACGTGGTGTTTTCTTTTTCGGCTACTAAATGTTCTTTCTTGCCATTAATTGAAATGAGTTTATTAACACTTTCATCCACCATTACACCAAAAAAAAAACCCCCAAAAAAATCCCAAAAAAACAAAAAAAAAACCCCAAAAAAATATAAAAATAAAAAACCTCCTCAAATTCAATCAATTATCATGACTAAACGAAAAACCCGGCTCGTCGGGCTTCATCAACTTGGGCATCTTAATACTCGGAACCTTCTCCTCCCTTTTAACCATTTTATGATTCCCCCCTCGCTTTTTCGCGAATTTTGATGCCAAAATAGTTGCGCCGAGATGTTGGGCTTTGTTTCCGTTATCCCCTTCGTCATTACTTAATAAATGCGCCAAGTCGTGCTCTTGTATTTGCTCGTGATCTATGAGTGTTCAGTTGGCCTTCAGAGAAATAGAGGCTCTCTTGTTTGGCGAGTTCCTTTTGAAGCTTCTTTTTTTTGTACCGTCGCCATGCGGCTTGGATGAAACACGCGCCCCATGTTCGCCATTGATGTGAATAGAACCTATATAACAAAAATTTGTAAGAATAAAGTTTTTAGGTTCGAAGTAAAAAAAACATTTTCTACGTTTGAGACTTTTAACTTGAGGCTCTAAGGATTGGATAATTATTAATTTTTGCTTTTTATTTCAATTTCCGAGAGTGAGACAATAGATTTGCTACAATCTTTCCCATGATTTTTTGACACGAATAAGATACTTTCAAATCTTAAGAATCCAAAATAAAAAAAAGCAAGAGGTTGGTTTCAAACTTCTTAACCCTCCCTCCAATAGGTGGCAAGCGAAATACGCCACGCAACTAAAGAGATTCAGAGAACATATCATAACGGTACTACTCACAAGCTTGATCACCGCTTCACTTACCATCTACTACTTCAAGCCAAAAGAAAATGCCCAAACTCCAAACACCAACAAAAAACGACGAAACATACCTAAACGCATGTTGCAACTTCTAGCTATGCAGCCTCTTAAACTGCCCAGCAACAAACTTCAAATCCTCGGCCCTCAAGGCAAACGCCTCGACCTCTGTCACCGTCCGCACCGTCCTCGTTGAATTCGGAAAGTTGAAGCTCGGGTTCGGTATCAGCGCCCACGTCAGCAGCTCCTCTCCGCAGAAATCCCCCGGCCTGAGAATTATAGAATTGAAGAAGCCCGTGCGGCCGCCATTGGTGGTGGAGCTCTCGAGCTCGCCGCGGATCACGAAGAGCATCTCGTTGACCGGGTCGCCCTCGCGTACGATGTAGGTGTCCTTTGTGGAGAGGGAGGAGACGAGCCGCTCGCAGATCGCGTCGAGGACTTGGTCGTCCATTTGGGAGAAGAATGGCACCTGAATGATTAAGAGGGGGATTTAGAACTTCATTTTTTTTTGTTAAATTTTATATTAACGCTATGGACGTGGAATCCAAATTTAGAACCAACCAGAAATATAGCCCTCACCGTCATATAAAGCTGATTCTGGAAACGGATTCTATGTCTAAAACATTATTGTCATTTTTATTTATGGGAAATTTGCACTACGCTTAAGTTACAAAAAAAGCCCCTCCATTGTTTGAAATTGCAGAAAGCCCCTCTGTTGTTTAAGAAATTACAAAAAAATAACTTTTGTTAAGATATAAGACCGTTAGTTAACTCATCTTTGTAAGAATTATTCAGAATCTCAGATGCTTATCCAATCGTAATAGTTCTTAACAATTCATAAGGTTATTTTTGCAATTTTACAAAGAATTAGAGACTCTTTTGCAATTTTCCGTACCGAAAGTTTTTTTTCTCTTTTTTGCAATCTAACCACAATCCAGGGCCCTTTTGTAAATTTCTCTATGTTTATTTTATTTTTTTGTCAAAACATTATCTTACAACATAATCCACTAACCCGGCGAACTAACGCAAGACACAAATGCCGCTGGATTTCCCGGCGGAGATCCAACGGCAGAGAATGCAAGATGGACTCCTCGTCGACGCCGCGCATGGCCAGCCACTTGTACTGGAAGAACCCCCGCACGCGGTCCTGTAAATCTTCCGGAAGCTGCCTGTGCGTCATCCACTCCTCGATGTCTCTTCGTTTGACGCGCCACTCTTCGAGACGGACTGTTATCGATTGGAGATATGTCTGGAGGATAAAAGAAGAATGGGTGATGAAAAGGTTGTTGTGGAGTAGTTTTGTAGGTGATTGATTGGGTGTATTATTTATTATTCGAGTGGTTTTTGTGTAGTTTATTTTCTAATTCTTTGATGGAATTTGGTACTAATGTAATTCTGTTTCTTTTCAATTCAAATGAAATCTTAGTAGGCAATTTGCCTATTATCGCCAAAAAAAATTCTTTTTGGTTTTTTTTTTTCTTTTTATGGGTTTTCTCTGTTTTTCTGGTGTTAGTTGGAGTTTAAGATAGGGAACATTATTCATATTCGATCTTCGGACATTTTCTTCTTTGAAAGGTTAAGAAAAAGAGATATTTTACCTGCATATTTCCTATAAGATGCGAGAAAAGAACAAGGCCGATTATACAAATCGCAATAGCAAACGCCGTCTCTCCCATCCACGTACTCGTCTCCAAATTCTGTCCATACGAGCTGTAAAAAAACCATTAAATTTTTTTTTTTAATATCAATCAATTCCAAAACCAAAAACAAAATGAAAAATATCTAAATAGCAATCAATTCCAAAACCAAAAACCAAAAGGAAAATATCTAAATATTTATCAATTACGAGCCAAAAACAAAAAGAAAACTAAAAGCAAAAACAAAAAAATCTAAATATTAATTAATTGCGAGCCAAAAAGAAAAATATCTAAATATCAATCAATTGCGAGCCAAAAACAAAACCATTAAACTCAAAACCAAAAACAAAAATTAAAAAATATCTAAATATTAAACTCCAAAACCAACGAACCTGAGATTCCTAAGGCCCCACCAGAGGCAGTACAAATACTTCTCCATGAAGTTCACGCCGATCACCTCCTTGGTCAGCACATCCGCAAACATCCCGAAATTAAACATGGAATCATCGCTGCTCGCATCGCATTTGGAAACCACGGACGTTAACTCCAGCCAGACGTCCCGGTCGCGGCTCTTGGTGTTGCAGTCCAGAAAAACCGGGTCGCAGAGCGGCAGCCCGTTCGTTCCGTTCTCGTTCCTGCATTCTTGCTGCCAGCAGTAGTATTGGCGTTCTATTGAGAGGAGTTACCATAACGCCCCTAGTACCTGGAGGTGAAAAGGGAAATGTAAAATTTACCCTTCTGTGATGCTAATGATTTGGACGAATTTGATGTTTATGATGTTTTGATGGTTTGAAAAAACATGATTTTCTTTTGAAATATGATATAATTGAATAACTAGATTATATAGATGGGGGTATTTTTCGACAGGTTGGTTAATTAATTAATTGGTGGTCTACATGAATAAAGATCCGCTGAATATTAGCATCACCATAATGCGATTTGGGATAATTAATACCGGCTTATACAATTGACGTTTTATTTAAGATAAGAAAATTAGAGGTGGTAATTAAGTGAAACGAACATGGCTGGCGAGCATATAAAGCAGCAAATTATACGCAGCACCGGCCCAGGCGGTCCTTGTTACGACTCCATTTGCCTTCACAATTCTTCTATTTAACGGAAAAATGAGAAAAAGTCTTGGAATGTATTGCATTAATACGATCAGAGTGAGAAGGTTATTCGCATGGTTCGTGCTATTTTTGCTCATGTACGGAATTACACGCCATATCACTATCTGAAAAATTAATTAAGAAATAGAATGTAATGTAGTATTTAATGATCATTAGATACAATGAGTACTTTTCCAGGTGTTGTAAATGTAAATTGTGTACTTGAATCCGCTTCATTACGATGAGTAAGAAAGAAGGATGCTTTGGGCATTCTTTTGAGAAAGAAAATTTGTGAAGAAGAAAGGTATTGACGATAATTTTCACCGTTTTACAGGGCTAATTCATTAAATTTTCACAATCTGGAGGAACTATAAGTGCTATTTTGAGGATTTGGAGCGGTAAACCTGAAATTCCGCCTAAGATTCAGTTGTTTAAAAACTCGATTTTACTTACCTGAGGGATTGGAAGACAAGCGATGAGATCGAGCGTAAAATCTTTACTCTTCAAGTATCTCTTCGCGATCTCTCTCGGATCCTTCACAAGCTCGCCTCGCCCAAAAACCCTCGAACTCGGGGCCACAAACGCGATCCTGAACTTCAGCACCAAATGCGCGAAATAAAACAGATCCGCAACCGTGCGTAACGCAGTCACGGCGACGCCAATGTTCGTCTCGATCTTAACACAGGCGGTTCCGCCGATGTAGAGCAGGTAGAAATAGAGCGGGTCGACGAAGAGCGCGACGAGGCAGGAGAAGAGAAACACGCGGTTCCATAGCAGCACGGTGGGCCCGCCAGGGTCGAGGATTGTGCGGGGGAAGTACCACGGGAGGTTGTCGGCGCGGCGGCGGCGGTGGTGCAGGTGAGGCAGGAGCGGAGGGCGATGGGAGGGAAGGAGAGCGAATGGGTTCATGGTCGCGAAGAAAGGTGGTTTCTTCCATGGAGAGAGGGAGATGGTGAAGAAAGGAGAGGACAGGACAGGCGTGAAGAACGGAGTGCGGTTTGCTCTGCGCGGGAGATGCTGTTGGGGTGGTTGCTTGATATCCGTTTTGTTATCTCTAGTTTGCTATTTTGGGTGGTTATGTTATGGTGATTATAGGGAATTATTTTCAATAGTAGCACTATTTTGAAGAATAATTAATCAGATAACATGATTTTCAAAATATTTGGGTAGAGAAGACTCCGCCGCACCTTCCAGGCGGAACTAAGTAGTTCCGCCAGAGGGTCTGGCGGAACTAGGGAATTTTTTATTTTTTTGCTAATCTCGGCCATTTGGCACCCTTAAACAGACTTAATTAATGAAAAAGCTAGTTCCGCCACCACATCTGGCGGAACTAGGTAAAATTTAGTTTTGGCCCAATTTAGATGGTGAAATTGGCCCAAAAATGACGAAAATATAGGTTCCGCCAGACCCGGTGGCGGAACTAGTTAGTTCCGCCAGTGGCTATGGCGGAACTAGACAATTTTCCCAACTTACAATCTGACCCAAAAAGTCCAAAAAAATGGTCTAGTTCCGCCAGACCTACTGGCGGAACTAGACCATTATTTTGGACTTGCAATCTGCCCCAAAAAGTCCAAAAAATGGTCTAGTTCCGCTAGATACACTGGCGGAACTAACTAGTTCCGCTAGTTAGTCTGGCGGAACTAACTAGTTCCGCTAGTTTTCGCCAGTGGGTCTGGCGGAACTAGACAATTTTCCCAACCTACAATCTGAACCAAAAAGTCCAAAAAAATGGTCTAGTTCCGCCAGACACACTGGCGGAACTAACTAGTTCCGCCAGTTGGTCTGGCGGAACTAGCTAAAAAATGGTCTAGTTCCGCCAGACCCACTGGCGGAACTAGCTAGTTCCGCTAGTTGGTCTGGCGGAACTAGACCATTTTCCCAATTTACATTCTGAACCAAAAAGTCCAAAAAAATGGTCTAGTTCCGCCAAATACTCTGGCGGAACTATCTATTTTCTAGCTAGTTCCGCCAGTGGGTCTGGCGGAACTAGACCATTTTCCCAGCTTACGATCTGACCCAAAAAAATTTAAAAATTTAGCGTTTAGTAACGGTTTTTGTATGATAACCGTTACTAAATTTGACTTTTAGTAACCGTTCTTCCCAAAAAACCGTTACTAAATGTAGTTAGTAACGGTTCTTCCAACAAAAAATTTCAAAATTTTGCGTTTAGTAACGGTTTTTAATAAAAACCGATACTAAATATTAGTACTGTATCGGTTTTTATCAAAGAACCGTTACTAAATCTGACTCTTAGTAACGGTTTTTTCCAAAAAAACGTTACTAAATGCATTTAGTAACGGTTCTTCCATAAAAAACATTACTAAGTGGAAAAAAAATTTAGCTATTTTTTAGCTAGTTCCGCCAGACAGTCTGGCGGAACTAGCTAGAAATAGCTAGTTCCGCCATGGGTCTGGCGAATCTACCCACTGCGTTTTTTTAAACCCGAATTTAAACCCTCATTTTAACCCTACCCGTCCGTTCGAAAAAAGAAGAGAAAAATTTGAGGGCGAAATTTCATGCGATTTGAGAGGAAATTAAAGGAGAAAGAGGGGAGAAATTAAAGGAAGAGAAGGAGAAGTTAAAAAGAAGAATAAATATGTAAGTTATTTTGTTTGATTTTGAGTTTTGATTAGTTATTTTTGTTGATTTGGTTGAATTGAAATAAGTTTTGATTGAGTGAAATTAGTGCGAAATAGGTATGGATTTAGTGAGATTAGTTTGAAATTAGTTTAAATAGGTTGATAGTATTGAAATTTGTTTGAATTTTTGTTGATTTTTTTAGAGAAGAAGAAGAAGAAGAAGAAGAAGAAGAAGAAGAAGGAGTACATGTTTCGTCAAATTTATTCGGTATGAAAAAAATTTGTAATTATTTTTTATTACTTAGTTATTTTAAAGAAAAATATAATATAAATTTATTTAGTAATATATTTATTTATAGTAATTGTGTATGGTTTTTTTTAAAATATACAATATTTTGTATTAAAAAAAATAGAATGAAGCAATTTGTTTATTTTTGTGTTAAATAGTATGTTTACTTACTAATGTAAAAATATATTGTTTAATTATTATTTATATTTAAAAAAAAAAATTATATAGGGATGTCATCTAGAGGCGGATCTAGTCGGGGCGGATCTAGTCGTGCGGATCGGGGGAAGGCTCCTATAGTTGAGCCGAAGGTCCGGGTATATCGTCCGCCGAACGAATTCCGGGATGATCACGTAACCGTATGTTTCGACCCAACCGGACAACACCAAGGCTAAAGCAAAAGGGGGTTTCCGATACAGGCAACATCATATTAATGTATTGTATATAAAATTATTTCTATATATCTATTTATTTAATTATGTAAAAATAATGTACTTATATGTTTCGTTTCCGCAGTGCCATGGAATGTTCGGTTCGAGCCATATTTTGCGAGTGCGTGTTTGTTACAAACGCAGAGAATCGGTTATATACCAATCGATGGCATACCGATAACCGCTCTGCGCAGAACGGTGGAGAAAAGAGACACATACGTTCCACATGCCGCACGGAGAAATGACCATAACGTTAGAGGATGTTTCATGCTTGTTGGGGTTGCGGGTGGATGGCAAGCCAGTTTGTGTGAAGAACAACGGTATTAATTGGGAAAATAAAGCCGGGGAACTACTCGGAAAAACACCCCCCCAAGAGATGTTCAGAGGATTAGGAAATAAGAAAAGCAACGTGTTGGTAAAAAAAAATGGTTCATGGAGAATTTTGCCGATTTGGAGTGTGATGCCCCCATATTACGAGTCGAGCAATATTGTAAAGCTTACATGATCGGATTTTTTTCCGACATTTTATTTACGGATCCGAATGGGGACAGTTATTCGCTCATGCCCCTGGTACTTTTACAAGAAATGAATAATTTCCATGAGTGGGCATTTGGGAGTGGGGTACTTGCATACCGTACAGAGAGCTGTGCAAAAGTACGAGTCCCGATCGGAAAAATATGGGAGGTTGCATCTTATTATTACAATTATGGGCTTGGCAACATTTTGCGACCGGAAGACCAAGAGTTTCATTGAACCCGGCAAGATTGAATATCTACGACGATCCGGATTACAATGATACGGTTGGCATGCTCAGGAGAGATGCAAGAGTTAAAGAGGAACCGTCGACTACTCATTTGTGGGCGAACCGCGACATGTTAGACAGCATCCCTCAAAGTGATATCTTTTGGGCACCTTACGAACCATACCGCGATCGGCTACCGCCCATTTGTCAGGAAGAAAGAACTACGGCACTACTCAGTGTGCCGTTGATTTATTTCTGGATCGTCGAGCGTTATCGTCCTGAGAGGGTGATGCGACAGTTCGGGTATCGGCAAAAAATACCCCCGGAAATACCTGAAGCCGACAAAATTGCCGACAAAGAATTACGCGACCTGACGAATTTTAAGGGAAACGATTGGGGTACGATTCACAAGAATTGGATTACACGTTGGAACGATAAATGGTATTGGTATTCGCAAATGGAACCCCTGGAGCCGTATACCCCTCTGGATTATGATGGTTACATGAGCTGGTATTGGCAGAATTCTGATCCGTTGGTGCAGAGCACCATTTCGCACGGTTCGAGCACATACCGCCCCATGGTCCCCGAAAAAGATTAGCGGTAAATTTTTGTAATATTTCTAAAGTTAAATTTAGAATTATAAATTTTTTATTTTTTTTAATATTTTAAGACACAAACTGCCATGGAGGGAGCTCGCATAGGTTTCAGAATGCTCCGAGAATTTGGTGCAAATATGAGGGCGGAAGTAAGGGACGGCGTCAGAAAATGGTTGGGATGCCAAAAACTAATTTGTACTCAGCTTAATGAGTATCCCGGCGATACTGAGTGGGATGTGCTCAACGAACCGAGAGCAGATGCGGGAGGAGAAGACGTCAGTCAGCTCACTCAGATGCAGACTCGGAACCAGGCGAGAGGGAGAGGAAGAGGAAGAGGACGCGGCCGTGGTGCACGCGACGGAGATGTTTAGGGTTTATGTTAGTGTTGTAGGGTTTATGTTTTGAGATTTGGACTACATTATATTTTATGTGTTTGGGGTTTAGGGGTTATGTTTGGGGATTTGCATTATGTTGCGGATTGTTTGTTTGATTTTTTAGGGTTTATGGTTTATTGAGATTGTTTTAACTTAAGCATTACAACTACTCAACAATAAATAAAACAAACTAAATAAAATAAACAAAATGAAAACAAACTAAATAAACGAAACTACGGTCCATTGTAACGGTCTCCACCCATTTGTGTGCACTTTCGTTTAGTGTGTCCTGGTAATTTGCAGACGCTGCAATTCATTACACGCTTTTCTTTGTTCATGGTGTCCATACTGTTTTGGATTCGGAACTCCTGCCTTCTTCCACGTTTCATCCTTCCGTTACCATTTGTCCTTATAAGTTTATCACCAGGAAATAAATTGTAATTACAAATTTCTATGCGTGGCGTCCATTGTGATTTTTCCTTTACAGGATAGAAACTTTTTTCATACGTACGTTTCAAATTATCCAAGGAATAACACGGATGAATGAAAACTTCGCTAGATAAAACTTTGCGTATACAAACTGCTATGACGTGCGAACACGGGTAGTGGTATATCATAGGTTTCTGACACTCGCATTTTCCTTCGTTGATATCCACTCGCCATTTCTTTCTCGGAATTCCGATACCACTCGTCGAACGCCGGGCTTGCTTAAGCACCTGATAAATACCTTGCTCTAAGTTGTAGCAAGTGACTTCATGCCTAGCAGCCTTAATGCGTCTACGTTCCATTTTTAACATCACTATATCCGACCAATTCTTTTCCCTCATATCAGCAGCCGCCCGATATCTCACGTGATAACAATTTAGCTTATAAAATGTCGCTTCCACAATTGCCGTAACAGGTAGTTTTCTTATACCTTTGAAAACAAAATTCATCACTTCGGCGTTATTGCTAGTTGGTATGCCCCACCGACGACCTTCAGTATCGTACGAAATCGCCCAATTTGATTTATTTATCTTTTGTAACCAATCGGTCGCTGAACTATCTTTTTTTCCATTTTTTCCCATATCTTATTAAATTTATATTTGTTGTGTGCACGTACTAATCCTTGAATCATTGGAACCACTGTTTTGTCTGTTACAGCATTACTGAAATTTGCTTGAAGATGCCGCATACAATAACGATGATAACCATAAGGTGGCAGCCACCTTCTCACTCTCATTGCGCTAATTATGCCAGCATGCCTATCCGAAATAATGCAATACATATTTTCTTCTCCGAGAATATCACGCAAATAATTAAAAAACCACCCCCATGTCTCATTCTTCTCCTTATCAACTAAAGCAAAAGCTAAAGGAAATAACTGACCATTTGCGTCGGTACCAATCGCCGTCAGTAAAGTTCCTTGGTATTTTCCGGTTAGAAATGTTCCATCCACTGTTATGACAGGCTTGCAAAATTGAAAACCATGTAGTGATGGGCCAAATGCCCAAAATAAACCTTCGAACTCCAACTCACCATCTCTATTTGGGGCACCAGTTTTAAATGTATACAAAGTACCAGGATTTGTTGAGGTTATTGCCGCCATCAACTCAGGGAGCAAATTATAAGCCTCCCTCCAACCCCCAAATAAGAATCGAAACGCGTGTTGTTTTGCATGCCAAGCCTTCCAATACGATATGGTATATTCAACCTTCAATTTAACGGCTTCTATTATGGTTACGGGTTTAACATCTAAATCCGCTCTTACGATATCTAGAATTATCCCCCCAACAAGCGCACTTGTTAACTGTTTGTGGTCTCTTCTAGGTGTTTGGTTAATACATACGTGTGGTTGTCTAAATGTTTTAATCTCCCATAAATTATTTTTTTTATTAATCGAAGCGTGTATCCTCCAACTACATCCTCTAGTACCTTCATCTTTAAGCTTGCATATCACAATATATCTCGTTTTATTCGAGTGGTCTACTTCTATTTCTCGGTGATGCTTCACACCGTATGCTCTTACAAGTGATTGTAGTTCGATTTCGTTTCAAATGTACGTCCCTTATACAATATTTCATCATCATTTTCATTCACATTCATGCCGGATAAGACATCATTTCTCGCATAGTCCCACATTAAACTATCTTCGGGTCAAGCAGCCGGCGCATCACCGAAAGTACCTACACTAACCATCTCACCCTCTTCCGTATATATAAATCCCGTCCGATGGTTCACTCTCTCCATTTCTTCATCGCCATCTCCATAAATTTCTACCTCGTCCCTCGACTCCATTTCGGGTTCCTCATCTAATTCATTTTCATCATCATCATCATCATCTATTTCGGGAAGTACATTATTGCTCACACGTGCCATATCAAAGGTCGCAAACGGGTCCTCATTCGCATTTTCAATATTTATTTCATTTTCAACGGGTTCTAATATCTCATTTTCATCTCGCATTTGGAATTACATTTGATCTACTACTAGTGCCTATCGATATTCTTTATTTTGGACGCGATCAACATATATTTCTAATTCCTCCATCCCAACCCTTATGACGCGCTCCGCAAAATTAATCAATTGTGTATTATTCATAATTTTCACTAACCTATAATGCCAAATTCCTTTCTTAAGGGAAGGAAGCCGACCTCGGATTAAAAGAATATCATTATACGACCAACCGAGATTCTCATAAATTTCGTTACACAGTTGGTCATAATCCCTATTTGTGGTTGTACTTTCTGGAATATAAGCCGGTTCCTCCGGGTCGTAATTGCATCCGTTTGGTAGATTTACAATAAGACCATCATAATATACAAGAATTTGAGAGTTTTGTGTCATTTTCTTCTTACTAATTGCAATAATATTTCAACAAATTAACATCAAATATATAATAAAATCAATTAATTATTTAATGAAAAAACAATCTATAATACAATACCTAATTTCCGTCTTTCTTTTCTTCTATTTTCTCTATTTTTTTGGGTCAAAATCACCTCAAATACACTTCAAAATCGCCTGAAGAGTAGTTTTATTTTTTGGGGGCGGATTATAGGTTAGATTGGGGGAGAGAGAGAAAGATTTTCCTTTTATAACAGGTTCCAATGATTGAACAAGTTCCGCCAAAGGCCCTAGCGGAACTAGGCTATTTCTCAATTTTTTGGGTTGGTACAGGTTCCGCCAGATTGTCTGGCGGAACTACTTATTTCTAGCTAGTTCCGCCAGTATATCTGGCGGAACTAGCTAGAAAATAGCTTGTTCCGCCAGAGAGCCTGGCGGAACTAGCTACAAAATAGCTTGTTCCGCCAGTGGGTCTGGCGGAACCAGGGCGAAACAAACAATTATGCATATTTTGGGGATTTAGTAACGGTTCTTTGATAAAAACCGATACAGTACTAATATTTAGTATCGGTTTTTTTATTAAAAACCGTTACTAAACGCAAAATTTTAAAATTTTTTGTTGGAAGAACCGTTACTAACTGCATTTAGTAACGGTTTTTTGGGAAGAACGGTTACAAAAAGTCAGATTTAGTAACGGTTATCATACAAAAACCGTTACTAAATGAAAAAAAATTTCCCGATTTAGTAACGGTTGTTTGATAAAAACCGATACAGATCTAATATTTAGTATCGGTTTTTTTTAAAAAACCGTTACTAAACGCTAAATTTTTAAATTTTTTTGGGTCAGATCGTAAGCTGGGAAAATGGTCTAGTTCCGCCAGACCCACTGGCGGAACTAGCTAGAAAATAGATAGTTCCGCTAAAGTATCTGGCGGAACTAGACCATTTTTTTGGACTTTTTGGTTCAGATTGTAAGCTGGGAAAATGGTCTAGTTCCGCCAGACCCACTGGCGGAACTAGCTAGTTCCGCCAGACCAACTGGCGGAACTAGTTAGTTCCGCCAGTGTGTCTGGCGGAACTAGACCATTTTTTTGGACCTTTTGGTTCAGATTGTAAGTTGGGAAAATGGTCTAGTTCCGCCAGACCCACTGGCGGAACTAGCTAGTTCCGCCAGACTAACTGGCGGAACTAGACCATTTTTTGGACTTTTTGGGGCAGATTGCAAGTCCAAAATAATGGTCTAGTTCCGCCAGACCATCTGGCGGAACTAGCTAGAAAATAGCTAGTTCCGCCAGTAGGTCTGGCGGAACTAGACCATTTTTTTGGATTTTTTGGGTCAGATTGTAAGTTGGGAAAATTGTCTAGTTCCGCCAGAGCCACTGGCGAAACTAACTAGTTCCGCCACAGGGTCTGGCGGAACCTATATTTTCATCATTTTTGGGTCAATTTCACCGTCTAAATTGGGCCAAAACTAAATTTTACCTAGTTCCGCCAGATGTGGTGGCGGAACTAGCTTTTTCATTAATTAAGACTGTTTAAGGGTGCCAAATGGCCGAGATTAGCAAAAAAAAAAAAATTCCCTAGTTCCGCCAGACCCTCTGGCGGAACTACTTAGTTCCGCCAGAAGGTCTGGCGGAAGTGGTACCTACCCAAATATTTTGAAAATCATGTTATCTGATTAATTATTCTTCAAAATAGTGCTACTATTCAAAATAATTCGATTATAGGGGGTGTAATTGGTCGGGTAATATTTGATTAACCTGTATTGCATTTGTATCTA
The DNA here is from genome assembly GCA_024447665.1 of Juncus inflexus. NCBI lineage: Eukaryota > Viridiplantae > Streptophyta > Magnoliopsida > Poales > Juncaceae > Juncus > Juncus inflexus. Next base: position 3,516,625 of record JAJHPC010000019.1, on the reverse strand, counting down.
TAAAATATATGTATTCTAATAAAGATATATTTCTGTATATTTAGATACAGATCTAGATAATATTTGTATCCGTATAGTTTGTAAAATATATACTATCTGTTTTCACATATATGTATATCTAAGATATTTATATATATTCATCAACATATCTTTGTTGTAAGTTTAAAACTTACTGTTATTTTAAAACTTGTTATAATTTTGTTGTTAATAATTAAATATATATTTGAAAGAAGATGTGATTAATCTGTATTTGAATATCCATATAAATATTCGTATTCATATCCGAATCAAATTCGTATTTATATCCGAAAAATAATATGGATACAAATATGGTATGAGTCTTGTCCGAACCGTTAGCAGATTAGGAGAAGTAACGGGAGAGGATTATAACTGGAGATTAAGGCACCTCTACATATGAAATGAAATTAATTGAAACAAACACGTTGTGAAATGAAATGGTTTGCCTGATTTTGTGCAAAGTTTTTTATTCAAATGATTTGAATCTTGTGCTGATGTTATTTTTTTCATTTTGGGCCTGGATCATTTAAGACATTAGATTCAAAATATGGTTAATAATTGGACTTTCTGGGCCATATTGAAATTTTGCACTATTTTTTATCACTCCTTTTTTATGCGTTGGCAATTAGCATAATATGAAATTATATATTTGTTATAATTTATAAAGTAAATTCTGTTGCTGATTTATTAGATATATTTTCTAAACTTTATTGTAAAATTCCCCTTCAAGTGGGAAATTGCTTAGAAAAAATCTGAAGTTATATTGTTGATCTTTAAAATAAAGGATTATATGTGAATGCCAAAAAAGATGAGTTCCATTACTCCAAAAATAAATTTGTAAATAAATAGAGAGGAAAGATCAGTATAGGAAGAACAATTTATCACTGCACAATCTATAGGAAATATTTTTAGTAGAAAAGAAATATGTAAACAAATAATATAGTAGAAAAGATCAGTATAGGAAGAACAATTTATAACCACAAAATCTATATACGGTTATATGAAATGGAAAATATGAAAGGAAAGTATGAAAGCTCTAGGAAGTAATATCTGAGTTTTTAATATAAAGAAAGCTCGCGACATTATCTCACAGCGACCTGTTTTTATATGCTTAGTAGGGCAAAGGCTCGAGATTAGTCTTATTATTTCTTTTAGTAATAGAGTTTGACATTTGATCAGTTTAAAGTTTTTTTTACTATTTTTATTCCATTATTTATTGATGACAATACGTATCCGTTTCTAATTATTAGTACCACAATCCAACAGTACATGAATGTAACATACTAACCATATAAAACGATCAATACCATCAAGCATCTACCAATTAAAATGCACATGCACATTTATTTGAAATATTTTTGTTTGTAATTTTTGTAAGCTTTTTTGGTTATAAGTTAGACTAACGAAAGAAAATAGAAGTGGCGTGTTGAGCGAGCACCAAAAGATTAAAGATAATATAATTATTGCAGTATTTTATATTTTGATCTTTTTCATTAATTTATTTCAATCATGATTATGCCACTTAAACAACAAGCTCTCAGTATGATCTACAATATAAACATGCTTATACCCTTATTATTTTAAAGAGGTTATTTTTATATATCTGCAGTTAAACAAATTGAAATATAAATTGGTGTTATATAATATATAACAGATTTGGTTGACAAAGATAATTTCTAAATCCAAATCCAAAAAGTTAATAATAAATTATCACATGATTAATAAAATATGGTGAGCTAGCCAGCTTACCATCGGTGTCATGTTATATTTGTAAGATTCATAAATTTGACTATTTTTCATAAAATTTAGCAATTATTAAGATAAAAGCTTTCTAAGCACCTCTTATTTATTGTGTAATGAGAGAAAGAAAAATGCCTATTTACCTCCCTAAATACTTCATATATATATATATAAGAGGGACTAAATAACATACGTATGCAAAGTTCAGATTTTGCTTACCCTGGTGAATCGTTGGTTTTGTTCCAAGATTTGTGCAGCTCGGAGAGTACACGAACGGAATGTCCGTCTCCTTCTCTTCCATTCAGAAAATGACCCCCTCACACTGCCTTTCCTCTCAATCTCGTCTCTCTCTTTCCCCCTCACCGTCAATTCCCTCTCTCTGGCTGGCGACAACCTCCTTCCACCTCTCTCTCTCGCGTCAGATCGGTCTCTCTCTCACTCTGAAGTACCTCTCTCTATGCCTCTCTTCTCTCTCTCGTGACCTTGATGTAGCGACGCATACCAGATCCCCTCACCGTCGATTCCCTCTCTCTGGCCGGCGACGCCCTCCCTCCGCCTCTCTCTCTCTCGCGACAGATCTCTCTCTCTCACTCTGAAGTACCTCTCTCAACGCCTCTCCTCTCTCTCTCGTGAACTTGATGTCGCGACGCATACCAGATCAGGCGCCTCTCTTCTCCCTGTTATGAAGGTTTTGTTTTTGCTCTTTACTTAATTAAATAAACTTTTACTATATTTTGACTGAACTTTTACTGATTTTTTACTAAGGGTTTAGGTCAGGCTAATTTTATGCTCTGAATTCACTTCATTGGGGTTAATTGTGTTTTTGCTATGTTACGCGGATACTTCAAAAAATTAGCCGTACGCGTATCGGATACGTATCGGACACGGATACGGCACCGATACGTTTCGGACACGTCACGTGGCGTATCCGAATATTTTAATATATGTTGACTTTCGGACACGGCTCCGATACGGCAGGACACGGCAGGACACGGCTGAGGACACGGCCCAATGTTTTAAATCCCAATTTAATTTTTATGTTTTTCTATAATTCCATTTTCGGTTCTTTATTTATTTATTTTGTTAAAAATGATCTTTTTTAAAGCCTATTTTTTTTAATATTATTTTTTTCTTTTTTTATTAATAAAACTAACTCATGAGAAGCATAACTAAAGACGATATCATATATCTTCTTTATTTAAAAAAATAATTTTTTTCTAATTTCTCACTCTCGTTCTTTTCTTGTCATTTTCTTTATCATATTTAGTTATTTTTTATATTTTTAAAATTTTTAGATATATAATTAATAATATAATGCTCACACGTGGTGTTTTCTTTTTCGGCTACTAAATGTTCTTTCTTGCCATTAATTGAAATGAGTTTATTAACACTTTCATCTACCATTACACCAAAAAAAACCCCAAAAAAAAACCCAAAAAAAACCAAAAAAAAAAACCCCAAAAAAATACAAAAATAAAAAACCTCCTCAAATTCAATCAATTATCATGACTAAACGAAAAATCCGGCTCGTCGGGCTTCATCAACTTGGGCATCTTAATACTCGGAACCTTCTCCTCCCTTCTTACCATTTTATGATTCCCCCCTCGCTTTTTCATGAATTTCGACGCCAAAATAGTTGCGCCGAGATGTTGGGCTCCATTTCCGTTATCCCTTTTGTCGTTACTTAATAAAGGCGCCGAGTCGTGCTCTTGTATTTGCTCGTGATCTGATAATTCTTCTGAGTCTGATGAGTGTTCAGTTATCTCTTGGCCTTCGGAGAAATAGAGGCTCTCTTGTTTAGCGAGTTCCTTTTGAAGCTTCTTTTTCTTGTACCGTCGCCATGCGGCTTGGATGAAACACGCGCCCCATGTTCGCCATTGATGCGAATAGAACCTATATAACAAAAATTTGTAAAAAAAAAGTTTTTATGTTTGAAGGAAAAAAAACATTTTCTACGTTTGAGACTTTTAACTTGAGGCTCTAAGGATTGGATAATTATTAATTTTTGCTTTTTATTTCAATTTCCGAAAGTGAGACACTAGATTTGCAACAATCTTTCCCATGATTTTTGACACGAATAAGGTACTTTCAAATCTTAAGAATCCAAAATAAAAAAAAGCAAGAAGTTGGTTTCAAACTTCTTAACCCTCCCTCCAATAGGTGGCAAGCGAAATACGCCATGCAACTAAAGAGATTCAGAGAACATATCGTAACGGTACTACTCACAAGCTTGATCCCCGCTTCACTTACCATCTACTACTTCAAGCCAAAAGAAAATGCCCAAACTCCGAACATCAACAAAAAACGACGAAACATACCTAAACGCATGTTGCAACTTCTTGCTATGCAGCCTCTTAAACTGCCCAGCAACAAACTTCAAATCCTCCGCCCTCAAGGCAAACGCCTCGACCTCTGTCACCGTCCGCACCGTCCTCGTTGAATTCGGAAAGTTGAAGCTCGGGTTCGGTATCAGCGCCCACGTCAGCAGCTCCTCTCCGCAGAAATCCCCCGGCCTGAGAATTATAGAATTGAAGAAGCCCGTGCGGCCGCCATTGGTGGTGGAGCTCTCTAGCTCGCCGCGGATCACGAAGAGCATCTCGTTGACTGGGTCGCCCTCGCGTACGATGTAGGTGTCCTTTGTGGAGAGGGAGGAGACGAGCCGCTCGCAGATCGCGTCGAGGAGTTGGTCGTCCATTTGGGAGAAGAATGGCACCTGAATGATTAAGAGGGGGATTTAGAACTTCATTTTTTTTTGTTAAATTTTATATTAACGCTACGGACGTGGAATCCAAACCTAGAACCAACCAGAAATATAGCCCTCACCACCATATAAAGCTGATTTTGGAAACGGATTCTATATCTAAAACATTATTGTCATTTTTATTTATGGGAAATTTGCACTACGCTTAAATTACAAAAAAAGCCCCTCCATTGTTTGAAAATGCAGAAAGCCCCTCTATCGTTTAAGAAATTACAAAAAAATAACTTTTGTTAAGATATAAGACCGTTAGTTAACTCATCTTTGTTAGAATTATTCAGAATCTCAGATGGTTATCCAATCGTAATAGATCTTAACAATTCATAAGGTTATTTTTGCAATTTTACAAAGAATTAGAGACTTTTTTGCAATTTTCCGTACCGAAAGTTTTTTTTCCCTTTTTTGCAATCTAACCACAATCCAGAGCCCTTTTGCAAATTTCTCTATGTCTATTTTATTTTTTTGTCAAAACATTATCTTACAACATAATCCACTAACCCGGCGAACTAACGCAAGACACAAATGCCGCTGGATTTCCCGGCGGAGATCCAACGGCAGAGAATGCAAGATGGACTCCTCGTCGACACCGTGCGTGGCCAGCCACTTGTACTGGAAGAACCCCCGCACGCGGTCCTGTAAATCTTCCGGAAGCTGCCTGTGCGTCATCCACTCCTCGATGTCTCTTCGTTTGACGCGCCACTCTTCAAGACGGACTGTTATCGATTGGAGATATGTCTGGAGGATAAAAGAAGAATGGGTGATGAAAAGGTTGTTGTGGAGTAGTTTTGTAGGTGATTGATTGGGTGTATTATTTATTATTCGAGTGGTTTTTGTGTAGTTTATTTTCTAATTCTTTGATGGAATTTGGTACTAATGTAATTCTGTTTCTTTTCAATTCAAATGAAATCTTAGTAGGCAATTTGCCTATTATCGCCAAAAAAAATTCTTTTTGGGTTTTTTTTTTCTTTTTATGGGTTTTCTCTGTTTTTCTGGTGTTAGTTGGAGTTTAAGATAGGGAACATTATTCATATTCGATCTTGTGACATTTTCTTCTTTAAAAGGTTAAGAAAAAGAGATATTTTACCTGCATATTTCCTATAAGATGCGAGAAAAGAACAAGGCCGATTATACAAATCGCAATAGCAAACGCCGTCTCTCCCATCCACGTACTCGTCTCCAAATTCTGTCCATACGAGCTGTAAAAAAACCATTAAAATTTTTTTTTAATATCAATCAATTCCAAAACCAAAAACAAAATGAAAAATATCTAAATAGCAATCAATTCCAAAACCAAAAACCAAAAGGAAAATATCTAAATATTTATCAATTACGAGCCAAAAACAAAAAGAAAACTAAAAGCAAAAACAAAAAAATCTAAATATTAATTAATTGCGAGCCAAAAAGAAAAATATCTAAATATCAATCAATTGCGAGCCAAAAACAAAACCATTAAACTCAAAACCAAAAACAAAATGTAAAAAATATCTAAATATTAAACTCCAAAACCAACGAACCTGAGATTCCTAAGGCCCCACCAGAGGCAGTACAGATACTTCTCCATGAAGTTCACGCCGATCACCTCCTTGGTCAGCACATCCGCAAACATCCCGAAATTAAACATGGAATCATCGCTGCTCGCATCGCATTTGGAAACCACGGACGTTAACTCCAGCCAGACGTCCCGGTCGCGGCTCTTGGTGTTGCAGTCCAGAAAAACCGGGTCGCAGAGCGGCAGCCCGTTCGTTCCGTTCTCGTTCCTGCATTCTTGCTGCCAGCAGTAGTATTGGCGTTCTATTGAGAGGAGGTACCATAACGCCCCTAGTACCTGGAGGTGAAAAGGGAAATGTAAAATTTACCCTTCTGTGATGCTAATGATTTGGACGAATTTGATGTTTATGATGTTTTGATGGTTTGAAAAAACATGATTTTCTTTTGAAATATGATATAATTGAATAACTAGATTATATAGATGGGGGTATTTTTCGACAGGTTGGTTAATTAATTAATTGGTGGTCTACATGAATAAAGATCCGCTGAATATTAGCATCACCATAATGCGATTTGGGATAATTAATACCGGCTTATACAATTGACGTTTTATTTAAGATAAGAAAATTAGAGGTGGTAATTAAGTGAAACGAACATGGCTGGCGAGCATATAAAGCAGCAAATTATACGCAGCACCGGCCCAGGCGGTCCTTGTTACGACTCCATTTGCCTTCACAATTCTTCTATTTAACGGAAAAATGAGAAAAAGTCTTGGAATGTATTGCATTAATACGATCAGAGTGAGAAGGTTATTCGCATGGTTCGTGCTATTTTTGCTCATGTACGGAATTACACGCCATATCACTATCTGAAAAATTAATTAAGAAATAGAATGTAATGTAGTATTTAATGATCATTAGATACAATGAGTACTTTTCCAGGTGTTGTAAATGTAAATTGTGTACTTGAATCCGCTTCATTACGATGAGTAAGAAAGAAGGATGCTTTGGGCATTCTTTTGAGAAAGAAAATTTGTGAAGAAGAAAGGTATTGACGATAATTTTCACCGTTTTACAGGGCTAATTCATTAAATTTTCACAATCTGGAGGAACTATAAGTGCTATTTTGAGGATTTGGAGCGGTAAACCTGAAATTCCGCCTAAGATTCAGTTGTTTAAAAACTCGATTTTACTTACCTGAGGGATTGGAAGACAAGCGATGAGATCGAGCGTAAAATCTTTACTCTTCAAGTATCTCTTCGCGATCTCTCTCGGATCCTTCACAAGCTCGCCTCGCCCAAAAACCCTCGAACTCGGGGCCACAAACGCGATCCTGAACTTCAGCACCAAATGCGCGAAATAAAACAGATCCGCAACCGTGCGTAACGCAGTCACGGCGACGCCAATGTTCGTCTCGATCTTAACACAGGCGGTTCCGCCGATGTAGAGCAGGTAGAAATAGAGCGGGTCGACGAAGAGCGCGACGAGGCAGGAGAAGAGAAACACGCGGTTCCATAGCAGCACGGTGGGCCCGCCAGGGTCGAGGATTGTGCGGGGGAAGTACCACGGGAGGTTGTCGGCGCGGCGGCGGCGGTGGTGCAGGTGAGGCAGGAGCGGAGGGCGATGGGAGGGAAGGAGAGCGAATGGGTTCATGGTCGCGAAGAAAGGTGGTTTCTTCCATGGAGAGAGGGAGATGGTGAAGAAAGGAGAGGACAGGACAGGCGTGAAGAACGGAGTGCGGTTTGCTCTGCGCGGGAGATGCTGTTGGGGTGGTTGCTTGATATCCGTTTTGTTATCTCTAGTTTGCTATTTTGGGTGGTTATGTTATGGTGATTATAGGGGGTGTAATTGGTCGGGTAATATTTGATTAACCTGTATTGTATTTGTATCTATAAAATATATGTATTCTAATAAAGATATATTTCTGTAAATTTAGATACGGATATAGATAATATTTGTATCCGTATAGTTTGTAAAATATATACTATCTGTTTTCGGATATATGTATATCTAAGATATTTATATATATTCATCAACATATCTTTGTTGTAAGTTTAAAATTTATTGTTATTTTAAAACTTGTTATAATTTTGTTGTTAATAATTAAATATATATTTGAAAGAAGATGTGATTAATCTGTATTTGAATATCCATATAAATATTCGTATTCATATCCGAATCAAATTTGTATTTATATCCGAAAAATAATATGGATACAAATATGGTATGATTCTTGTCCGAACCGTTCGCAGATTAGGAGAAGTAACGGGAGAGGATTATAATTGGAGATTAAGGCACCTCTACATAGGAAATGAAATCAATTGAAACAAACACGTTGTGAAATGAAATGGTTTGCCTGATTTTGTGCAAAGTTTTTTATTCAAATGATTTGAATCTTGTGCTGATGTTATTTTTTTCATTTTGGGCCTGGATCATTTAAGACATTAGATTTCAAAATATGGTTAATAATTGGACTTTCTGGGCCATATTGAAAAATTAAAATTTTACACTATTTTTTATCACTCCTTTTTTATGCGTTGGCAATTAGCATAATATGAAATTATATATTTGTTATAATTTATAAAGTAAATTCTGTTGCTGATTTATTAGATATATTTTCTAAACTTTATTGTAAAATTCCCCTTCAAGTGGGAAATTGCTTAGAAAAAATCTGAAGTTATATTGTTGATCTTTAAAATAAAGGATTATATGTGAATGCCAAAAAAGACGAGTTCCATTACTCCAAAAATAAATTTTTAAATAAATAGAGAGGAAAGATCAGCATAGGAATAACAATTTATCACTGCACAATCTATAGGAAATATTTTTAGTAGAAAAGAAATATGTAAACAAATAATATAGTAGAAAAGATCAGTATAGGAAGAACAATTTATAACCACAAAATCTATATACGGTTATATGAAATGGAAAATATGAAAGGAAAGTATGAAAGATCTAGGGAGTAATATCTGAGTTTTTAATATAAAGAAAGCTCGCGACATTATCTCACAGTGACCTGTTTTTATATGCTTAGTAGGGCAAAGGCTCGAGATTAGTCTTATTATTTCTTTTAGTAATAGAGTTTGACATTTGATCAGTTTAAAGTTTTTTTTACTATTTTTATTCCATTATTTATTGATGACAATACGTATACGTTTCTAATTATTTGTACCACAATCCAACAGTACATGAATGTAACATACTAACCATATAAAACGATCAATACCATCAAGCATCTACCAATTAAAATGCACATGCACATTTATTTGAAATATTTTTGTTTGTAATTTTTGTATGCTTTTTTGGTTATAAGTAAGACTAACGAAAGAAAATAGAAGTAGCGTGTTGAGCGAGCACCAAAAGATTAAAGATAATATAATTATTGCAGTATTTTATATTTTGGCCTTTTTCATTAATTTATTTCAATCATGATTATGCCACTTAAACAACAAGCTCTCAGTATGATCTACGATATAAACATGCTTATACCCTTATTATTTTAAAGAGGTTATTTTTATATATCTGAGGTTAAACAAATTGAAATATAAATTGGTGTTATATAATATATAACAGATTTGGTTGACAAAGATAATTTCTAAATCCAAATCCAAAAAGTTAATAATAAATTATCACATGATTAATAAAATATGGTGAGCTGGCCAGCTTACCATCGGAGTCATGTTATATTTGTAAGATTCATAAATTTGACTATTATTCATAAAATTTAGCAATTATTAAGATAAAATCTTTCTAAGCACCTCTTATTTATTGTGTAATGAGAGAAAGAAATGATGGTGTTATGCCCTAGGCCAAAATGTTTATGACTTAAATAATGGATTGTAATAACAAACATAATATTTATTCTAAGATATTTCATATAATATGTGCGTATAGGTTATTTTAATATAATTAAAATAGACCATGAATATGCAATTCAGCTTTATGTCATCAAACTGCGTGACTTTGATAGTAAAACTATAAAGTATTATGAATGCTATTCTAAATCGTCCCTGGTCATTTATAGGATATTTGTGGAGACAAATATACTTGCGGATATATATAAATATATATTTATATACAAGCTACATGTTAGTTGACTGATGATTATGTTTTACTGATCATGGATAAATAGTTATCAAGTCATTAACATAGGTATATGATAGAGACCATATACTGGACTGACCCGCCATAAGAATGCTACATGTTTTACGCCATTAGCGATTCTTGTAACATAAAGTATTTATAGTCCTTTGACCTGAGATTGTCTCGGTTCCCAACATGAGTAATTTTATACTTTAATATAATCTAACACTGTCTTTAACCGGGTGGTCATACCGGTTATGATTAGGTATACAATGAATCATGTAGAGGGATGAGTGCAATCAAGACGGGATTTGTTCCTCTCATAAATGAGAGAGATATCTTTAGGCCCCTTGATGAATTGAACTGAAGAAATGTATGGCCATACTCAAATGAATTAATAAGAGTTATTAATGTCATTTGTTCTTGTTCAGTTTAATTTGGGATCAAGAAATATTAATCGATTAATATAAGGATGGCGTATTACATGCCTTATGATTGATATAGATATCGCACGACAAAGGTACTAAATACGTGATTGTTGATTAGGTAAATCGGATCACCGATATTCACTTAAATTGGGTAGTCATGATGGCTTGCTAGAGTCCGCTCATGATTTATAGACTGTCAAGTCTATTGCCAACATTAAGTGAACCTACAGGGTCACACACAAAGAACAAACTGAAACGGGCGCAGAAAAATCCTAGCGACTTATATGATGAGTTGCATAAGAATGTCACAAAATATATTGCCATCTTATGTGATAAGATGTGATATATATGTATATAAAGACTATGAGCACAAAAGATCATGTAATCTAGAAGAGTCTAGATGATGGCATATGAATAATGATGAGTGATGTTATACACATCTTTTAGTGTGAAGAGACATGACTCTTCACCTCTATATAAGGACATAGAGGGCTCCAAATTCTAAACACAACACATCATTCTTTCTCTCATTATTTCTCATTCTCTTTTGTGAGACAAAAGAGAGAAAAATATCCTTTCTCATTTGTGTGACAAAATTACGAAAGGGTGCTTTCCTTTTTTGTATTACTACGAAAGGGTGCCTTCTTTTGTATGACAAATTGAAAGGGTGCGATTATATGAGAGGAATTATATACATCTTTTGTGAGATAAAATAAGAAGAAGAAAAAGAGTTTTATTATACAAGAGGAGAACAAGCTACTAGCATATATATTGTTCATCTTCCCGTTTTAAGAAGTTTGTTCCTGTGGACACCGGTAGAGGCGTTCGTACTTTCGGCGCTTGTGATCTATTCGGCCTAAGAAGATGAGAACGGTTGGTTGAGAGTTTTGGTGGAGACCGATTGTGTGTGCGGTAGATGACTTCCGCACGATCCGACCTAGACGGACGTAAAATCGGTTAGGACGGTAACCGGTTTAGAGACGCATGGACTGCACGCATGGTTTGAGCGTCACGGATTAAGCGTAATCCGAAAGGTATCTTTAAGATTTATTTCTTTGATTTAACCGATACGCACGGATCCTCGGATTGGTTTTGGACGAAATTTTTATTTTCCGCTGCGTTATGCACGTCTGAAACCCAACAGTGGTATCAGAGCGACGTGCGTGTTTCGGTTAAATTGAGTCGGTATATATGTGATATATACTATTTAGATACTATTTATAATTATAAGGCTTGCATATAGAGTATCCAAGTATTGAATATTCTTAATAGAAAATGTGCGATTAATGGATATGATCCAAGAGTTTCATCCAAAGAATGTGACCAATGGATATGACCAAAGGATGTGATCCAAAAGTTATGTTCAAGAGATGCGATCAAAAGATGCGATGAATAGATGTGATCCAGAAGTTGTGTCCAAAAGTTGCCGCCAAGGGATACGATCCAAAGGTTGCGTCCAAGTGTTGCATCCAATAGTTGCGACCAAGAAATATGATCCAAAGGTCACGACCAAGGATTGCGTCTAAAAGGTGCGACCAAGGAATGCGATCCAAAAGTTGAGTCCAAGAGTTTCGACCAAAGGGTGTGACTAAAGGGTGTGACCAATGGATACGATCCAAATGTCACATCCATAAGGTTGCGACGAATGGGTGCGACCAGAAGGTGCAACTAACGGGTGTGACCAAGGGATGCGATTCAAATGTCACATCCAAAAGACGCGACGAAAGGTTGCCACCAACGGATGCGACCAAAAGGTGCGACTGACGGGTGTGACCAAGGGGTGGGATTCAAATGTCACATCCAAAAGACGCAACGAAAGGTTGCGACCAACGGATGCGACCAAAGGGTGCGACGAAAAGGTGCGACTAACAGGTGTGACCAAGGGATGCGATTCAAATGTCACATCCAAAAGACGCGACGAAAGGTTACGACCAATGGATGCGACCAAAGGGTGCGCCGAAAAGGTGCGACTAACGAGTGTGACCAAGGGATGCGATTCAAATGTCACATCAAAAAGACGCGATGAAAGGTTGCGACCAATGGATGCGACCAAAGGGTGCGACCAAAAGATGCGACTAACGGGTGTGACCAAGGGATGCGATTCAAATGTCACATCCAAAAGAAGCGATGAAAGGTTGCGACCAAAGAGTGTGACCAACGGATACGATCCAAATGTCACGTCCATAAGGTTGCGACGAATGGGTGCGACCAAAGGGTGCGACCAAAGGATGTGACCAACGGATGCGATCCAAATGTCACGTCTGTAAGGTTGCGACGAATGGGTGCGACCAAAAGGTGTGAGTAAAGGGTGTGACAAATGGATATGATCCAAATATCATGTCCAATAGGTTGTGACTAACGGTTGCGACCAAGAGGTGCGACCAACGGGTGTAATCGACATGCGCAACTAAGAGGTATGACCGAAAAGGTGCAATCGCAAGAGTTGCGACCTCTTGAATAGTTGTGTCTTCATGAAAAGGTGCTTACCATGGATTGCCTTTTTGAAATGGTGCATGTGATGCATTATTTCATGAAAAGTTGCATGTGAAGTATTGAATTCATGAAAAGATGCCTATGGTGTATTAATGTGTAGAAAAATGTGTGTTGACAAAGTTGACCAGGTGTTGACCATGTTGATCATGTTGACAATTGACTGTTGACCCACTGTGTTGACTGTGGACTATGTTGACTGTTGAATGTATTGACTGTTAATTGTTGACAGTTGACTACACTAATTTACCCCTTGATTGTTGACCATTAAATTGGTCAAAAATTGATCATGACCTGGTCAAAATATTGGTCATTGATTGTTGACCATGTCAAATGTTGATCGTTGACCGAGTCAAATGTTGACCAAATCAAACATTGAGTTTTGACCTGCCAAATGTTGACAATGATGACTGCGCCCGATTCGCATTCGTAAGCCATTTTTTGTAAATGGGTAAATAATCGAAACATAATATGATTATGTTTATGTTTGATATATTTGTTGATACGTGTTGATATAATGAAAGAGTTCATTAGGCATAACAAATCCATCATGGAGATGAAGGAGTTCATCGTCCATCATGAATACATCATTCAGATGACAAGTTCATTTTTAACCACACATCATGGCGATGAAAGAGTTCATCTATTTCTATACATGGAGATAAGATTTTCATATACAATATAAGAAAAATTCCATGAAGATGAAATATATATTAGGAAGTCTTTATGTTAGCTCATAAAGATCAAGGCCATGATATATCATCGTTATTATATTTATTCTATTGGTACATGTGATGTTCTTTGAAGATTGCATAATAACATATAATATTAAATTTAAAATCCCTCTAAACAATATTAAGTCATGAAATGCCTTCCATAAGTCTAAATCTCTCGATACTCTGATTGACCCTGCATAGGTCATGCCAAAGCTGGGTATGTAGGGACAATCTTAGGAGGAGAGAATGCGGGAAATGGGAGCCAACATAGGTCATGCCAAAGCTGAGTGTGTTGGGTACTATTTTGCCGATGATTAGACATGGTTTGATTTAACTCGGCTATCAAGTCGGACTTGGGCTCGGGGCATACGATAGGATATTTACGTCGGGCATATGATGCTTATCCTATGTTGTTAAAGAGTTGTATGAGATACAATTGGAATTATTCCTACCTAATAAGTTAAGTTCTGGGAGATGAGCCAAAGCTCACTTAGGACTTAATTGAAATATGGATCTTGTCTCACTATGAAACTTCATGGATTGAAAGTTTCTTGAATCAATGCGATTGAGGGTTATTGATTTGATTAAAAATAGTGGGAGCCATTATATGAAATATTTAAAGAATAATAGTCTTTGCATATTATTCAAATCGAATAGTATATCTATTTATGTCTCACAATAGGTCCTTGAGAAGGACAGATAACATAAGATGCTAATAATCGTTAACATGAACATGGACAAGTGTTGTCATTAATGTTCTCGTGCTTACAAGGAACGTAAAATGTACTCCCAAAGATAAGGGCAAGATGTTGCCGAGGCTTCGGCCTTAGGTAAGAAATTAGTATCTTTTACAGCGAATCGGTTCATTGAAAGAAACCATTATGTATTAGATACACGATGTGAATCACACATTTGTGAAAATGTGCTGACAAAGTTGTAGACTATTGAGTTAATATAATGTTAACATATGAGTGACAAATGTAGCAAAAGTTGTTGCATCTTCTCAAGTAACTCATTTATTTACATTGTCTTTTTGGATTTATCGCCGACATAAATAATTGTTATTTAATGTCAACAATAAATTTTGTATTATCTATATTTCGAGTTTATCTATGAATGATTATTAATTTATTATTGAGAATAATAATTTCACCATACACAAATGTCAATTTTCTTTGGAAATGTTCCAATAGAAAAATTACCTTATGTGTTATATCGAACAAGATAATTATAAGTCTATCTATAACATTAATATTAATAATTTAAATCTAGCATTGCCGCTTGGTCTATTTAAATAAGATGAACATTTATTAAATCCATTATGATGGATTTTCAAATTCATTTGATTTTGAATCATTTGAAACATGTGTAACTTATTTATTAGACAAGATGGCATATACGTCTTTCACAAAGTAAGGTGAAAGCAAGTTACTTATTGGCTCTCATACATAGTGATGTATGTTCATCAATGAGTGAAGGTGCTAGAGAAAATTACTTCATCACTTTATTCAAACAATAAATTTGAATATTTTGAAAAGTTCAAAACTTTCAAATAATGAAGTAGACAATAAACTTGGCTTTGAAAAATCAAATTTCTTTGATGAGATCGAGGAGTCGAGAACCAAGTGTTTGATGATCATAATAATAATATCGAACTTTATTAGATATAGTTCGATTATGATGAGTCAAATGTATCTTCTATTTCTTTCGGGGTTACGCTCTTATTGCGTTCATACTGAATATAATTCCATCTAAAGCAGTTGTAAAAGACTCCATATGCGATATGGACTGGTAGGTGTATCAGATTATCTTTTATCAAGATTTGAGGATATGATAATTAATTGAAGCATCATGCATCTAATCGGATTAGTGCTTATTGTGGAATATCCTAAGAAAAGTAAAGGATATTACTTCTATAATTAATATGAGAACAAAGTGTTTGTTACTCAAAAATTATA
This sequence comes from Juncus inflexus, assembly GCA_024447665.1. Lineage (NCBI taxonomy): Eukaryota > Viridiplantae > Streptophyta > Magnoliopsida > Poales > Juncaceae > Juncus > Juncus inflexus. The sequence continues at coordinate 3,500,947 of JAJHPC010000019.1, read as the reverse complement.
TCTCTTTGGAAGAAGTGTTTCCAAAACAATTAGTGGGAGTAAATTTGAAAAGTTCAAATTTCACATACTGACAGTAATGCTCGGATGGAAATTAATTCTGATTTCAACTAGTGATTGAGTATGCAATTAATCAACTAGACTCTCAAGATGTTGAAGACTCTTGAGTATATAACATAAGTGTATTCATGTAGATCTATTAGAATTTATCGCAGGCCCGAAAAATATAGATTTTTCGTGTCTAATAATAAAAATTTCATACTCATAGATGATGAGTCCAAATTCTACTAATAGACTATGGTGAGTCAAGGCTCTAATGGTTGGAGACCTTGAAAGTTGAGATGTAATCCATGTCAGACAATCAAGTTTTGAATTTGATTGATCCATCAGATGGAAATACGGTTTTAAAAGAAAGACCGACATGGATAATGTGCAAACATATAATGCATGATTTGTGGTTAAGTTAAACTCATAGTATAGACTATGACAATATTTTTTCAAGTCATCATGCTTATGTATTTCAGAATTTTCTTAGGCATATGTTCATAGTATGACTATAAAAGATGCCAAGTAGATGTCAAGACGTTGTTTCTTAATAGAAACATATGAAAGTATGTATATGATACAACTTGAGAGTTTTGTCTATCCTAAAAAATTTTGAAAAGAGTTTGCAAGTTGCATAAATTCATTTATGAATTATAGCAAACATCTCTAGGTGAATATTTATTATTTGATGAAATAACCAAACAGTTTGGTTTTATCAAAAATTAAAGATAAATCTTATGTTGACAAGAAATTCAGTGGGAGCATAATTACATATGATGTGAATTAAGTGTAACAAGCACACATAAGTTTAATCTTAGTGAAAGTCACTAAATAATAATCAAGAGTATGATTATATACTTAAGAAAGATAAAGTATTCTTCTTAGATTACGGTGGACATAAAAATATACAAAGTATTTGCATATGACAATGTTTGATAATCCATTTAAGAACCCAATCCCTTAAATGATGGTGATCATGTTAGGTCAACTGGTATGCGATACCACATAAATCAATGAGTATGAGATACTTGGTTGATTTGGCCTAGTGCAAGTGGGAGATTGATGGTGTTATGCCCTAGGCCAAAATGTTTGTGACCTAAATGATAGATTGTAATAACAAACATAATATTTATTCTAAGATATTTCATATAATATGTGCGTATAGGTTATTTTAATATAATTAAAATAGACCATGAATATGCAATTCAGCTTTATGTCATCAAAGTGCGTGACTTTGATAGTAAAACTATAAAGTATTATGAATGCTATTCTAAATCGTCCCTGGTCATTTATAGGATACTTGTGGAGACAAATATACTTGCGAATACATATAAATATATATTTATATACAAGCTATAAATGTACACCGTATATTAGTTGACTGATGATTATGTTTTACTGATCATGGATAAATAGTTATCAAGTCATTAACATAGGTATATGTTAGAGACCATATACTGGACTGACCCGCCATAAGAATGCTACATGTTTTACGCCATTAGCGATTCTTGTAACATAAAGTATTTATAGTCCTTTGACCTGAGATTGTCTCGGTTCCCAACATGAGTAATTTTATACTTTAATATAATCTAACACTGTCTTTAACCGGGTGGTCATACCGGTTATGATTAGGTATACAATGAATCATGTAGAGGGATGAGTGCAATCAAGACGGGATTTGTTCCTCTCATAAATGAGAGAGATATCTTTAGGCCTCTTGATGAATTGAACTGAAGAAATGTATGGCCATACTCAAATGAATTAATAAGAGTTATTAATGTCATTTGTTCTTGTTCAGTTTAATTTGGGATCAAGAAATATTAATCGATTAATATAAGGATGGCGTATTACAAGCCTTATGATCGATATAGATATCGCACGACAAAGGGACTAAATACGTGATTGTTGATTAGGTAAATCGGATCACCGATATTCACTTAAATTGGGTAGTCATGATGGCTTGCTAGAGTCCGCTCATGATTTATAGACTGTCAAGTCTATTGCCAACATTAAGTGAACCTACAGGGTCACACACAAAGAACAAACTGAAACGGGCGCAGAAAAATACTAGCGACTTATATAATGAGTTGCATAAGAATGTCACAAAATATATTGCCATCTTATGTGATAAGATGTGATATATATGTATATAAAGACTATGAGCACAAAAGATCATGTAATCTAGAAGAGTCTAGATGATGGCATATGGATAATGATGAGTGATGTCATACACATCTTTTAGTGTGAAGAGACATGACTCTTCACCTCTATATAAGGACATAGAGGGCTCCAAATTCTAAACACAACACATCATTCTTTCTCTCATTATTTCTCATTCTCTTTTGTGAGACAAAAGAGAGAAAAATATCCTTTCTCATTTGTGTGACAAAATTACGAAAGGGTGCTTTCCTTTTTTGTATTACTACGAAAGGGTGCCTTCTTTTGTATGACAAAATGAAAGGGTGCGATTATATGAGAGGAATTATATATATCTTTTGTGAGATAAAATAAGAAGAAGAAAAAGAGTTTTCTTATGCAAGAGGAGAACAAGCTACTAGCATATATATTGTTCTTCTTCCCGTTTTAAGAAGTTTGTTCGTGTGGACACCGGTAGAGGCGTTCGTACTTTCGGCGCTTGTGATCTATTCGGCCTAAGAAGATGAGAACGGTTTGTTGAGAGTTTTGGTGGAGTCCGATTGTGTGTGCGGTAGATGACTTCCGCACGATCCGACCTAGACGGCCTAGACAGACGTAAAATCGGTTAGGACGGTAACCGGTTTAGAGACGCATGGACAACACGCATGGTTTGAGCGTCACGGATTAAGCGTAATCCGAAAGGTATCTTTAAGATTTATTTCTTTGATTTAACCGATACGCACGGATCCTCGGATTGATTTTCGACGAAATTTTTGTTTTCCGCTGCGTTATGCACGTCTGAAACCCAACAAGAAAAATGCCTATTTACCTCCCTAAATACTTCATATATATATATATAAGAGGGACTAAATAACATACATATGCAAAGTTCAGATTTTGCTTACACTCGTGAACCGTTGGTTTTGTTCCAAGATTTGTGTAGCTCGGAGAGTAAACGGAAGGTCCGTCTCCTTCTCTTCCATTCAGAAAATGACCCCCTCACACTGCCTTTCCTCTCTATCTCGTCTCTCTCTTTCCCCCTCACCGTCAATTCCCTCTCTCTGGCTGGCGACAACCTCCTTCCGCCTCTCTCTCTCGCGTCAGATCGGTCTCTCTCTCACTCTGAAGTACCTCTCTCTACACCTCTCTTCTCTCTCTCGTGACCTTGATGTAGCGATGCATACCAGATCCCCTCACCGTCGATTCCCTCTCTCTGGCTGGCGACGCCCTCCCTCCGCCTCTCTCTCTCTCACTCTGAAGTACCTCTCTCAACGCCTCTCTTCTCTCTCTCGTGAACTTGATGTTGCGACGCATACCAGATCAGGCGCCTCTCTTCTCCCTGTTATGAAGGTTTTGTTTTTGAGCTTTACTTAATTAAATAAACTTTTACTATATTTTGACTGAACTTTTACTGAATTTTTACTAAGGGTTTAGGTCAGGCTTATTTTATGCTCTGAATTCACTTCATTGGGGTTAATTGTGTTTTTGCTATGTTACGCGGATACTTCAAAAAATTAGCCGTACGCGTATCGGATACGTATCGGACACGGATACGGCACCGATATGGCACCGATACGTTTCGGACACGCCACGTGGCGTATCCGAATATTTTAATATATGTTGACTTTCGGACACGGCTCCGATACGGCAGGACACGGCTGGGACACGGCTGAGGACACGGCCAAATGTTTTAAATCCCAATTTAATTTTTATGTTTTTATATAATTCCATTTTCGGGTCTTTATTTATTTATTTTGTTAAAGATGATCTTTTTTAAAGCCTATTCTTTTTAATATTATTTTTTTCTTTTTTTATTAATGAAACTAACTCATGAGAAGCATAACTAAAGACGATATCATATCTCTTCTTTATTTAAAAAAATAATTTTTTTCTAATTTCTCACTCTCGTTCTTTTCTTGTCATTTTCTTTATCATATTTAGTTATTTTTTATATTTTTAAAATTTTTAGATATATAATTAATAATATAATAATATATATATAAGACGTATCGTGTCCAAAGATTTTTTGAAAGTGTCGTATCGCCGTGTCCGTATCGTATCGGATACGATGCGCGTATCCGTATCGGTGCAACATAGTGTTTTTGTAGCGTTGAATTTGGTCAACCTAGGGTTACTTAAGTTGAATATTGGCCAAAATTAGGGTAGAACAATTTATCGCAGCAAAATCTATATACGGTGAAATGGAAAATATGAAAGGAAAGTATGAAAGCTCTAGGGAGTAATATCTGAGTTTTTAATATAAAGAAAGCTCACGACATTATCACACAGCGACCTGTTTTTATATGCTTAGTAGGACCTGTTTTTATATGCTTAGTAGGGCAAAGGCTCGAGATTAGTCTTATTATTTCTTTTAGTAATAGAGCTTGACATTTGATCAGTTTAAAGTTTTTTTTACTATTTTTATTCCATTATTTATTGATGACAATACGTATACGTTTCTAATTATTAGTACCACAATCCAACAGTACATGAATGTAACATACTAACCATATAAAACGATCAATACCATCTAGCATCTACCAATTAAAATGCACATGCACATTTATTTGAAATAATTCTGTTTGTAATTTTTGTAAGCTTTTTTGGTTATAAGTTAGACTAACGAAAGAAAATAGAAGTGGCGTGTTCAGCTAGCACCAAAAGATTAAAGATAATATAATTATTGAAGTACTTTATATTTTGGTCTTTTTCATTAATTTATTTTAATCATGATTATGCTACTTAAACAACAAGCTATCAGTATGATCTACAATATAAACATACTTATACCCTTATTATTTTAAAGAGGTTATTTTTATATATCTGAGGTTAAACAAATTGAAATATAAATTGGTGTTATATAATAAAAAACAGATTTGGTTGACAAAGATAATTTTCAAATCCAAATCCAAAAAGTTAAATTATCCTATGATTAATAAAATGTTGTGAGCTGGCCAGCTTACCATCGCTGTAATGTTATATTTGTAAGATTCATAAATTTGACTATTTTTCATAAAATTTATCGTCAATTATTAAGATAAAAGCGTTCTAAGCACCTCTTATTTATTGTGTAATGAGAGAAAAAAAATGCCTATTTACCTCCCTAAATACTTCATATATATATATATATATATATATATATATATATATATATATATATATATATATATACAGACACACCTCCTAATCAATCACCTGATCTTTTCACCTCATATTCATATTTTGTAAATAACAATGCATTGTTTTGCATTTCCAATTAATATATTTATTTTGAACACCTCATTCAAAAAAATATATAACTTTTTTAAATATCAGTATAGTTTTTCATGTATTCTTTTTTTTTTTTTTTTTTTGAATTATAGGCAATATGCCTACTTAGTTTTTCATGTATTCAATACACATTTTCATATCTTCACAATTTTGAATGTTTAATATATTGTCTAAAAATCAGTACATATTTTTATTTGTTCAGTATATCATTTATCTATACAATATATCTTTTTTGAATATCGCCATATTTTTTATTGAGTACCCGACAATTGGAGAATTATGAGAAAATGAAGCTGTAAAGCCAGGGTCCTAGTGATGGGCGGTATCCGACCAAACCGGACCGTGAGTGAAAAAAATACTCAGATTTTAATAAGATCTGGATCTATAAGGAACCGGTTCTAGAACCCAATCCGTTTTTATGAGTACAGATCTTGATGTAGAACTTTAAATATTAGGCCAGGGCCCGGATGAATTTGGGTATAATTCGGGAATTTTTTTTAAAATATCATTTTTAAAAAAAAAAATTCAACAATTGCCCTTAGTTTGAAAATAATGAAATATCTGTCATTTCCGCCACTAGTAGTGGCGGAACACATTATGTTCCACCACTACTAGTGGCGGAACAGATGATTTTTAGTTTTTTGCAAAAATTTCCCATTTTGCTGACTAAACAGGATTAATTAGTATAAAAAACAGTGTTCCGCCACTACTAGTGGTGGAACAAGCCCAATTTTTTTTTTTAACCAATTAACAGCTAAACAGATCTAACAGCTGACTAATTAACCCAAAAATTTTAAGAATTAGCCTGTTCCGCCACTACTAGTGGCGGAACAGACCAAAATAATTTTTTCCCAATCCGGAGAATACGAAGAAAATAATACTCTGTTCCGCCACCGTTACTGGCGGAACAGATGAAATTTTACCTGTTCCGCCACTCCGCCACCGTTACTGGCGGAACAGGTGAAAATAAATTTTTACCCCTGACTGGTTTTTTTTTCAAAATGGCACTGTTCACGGAAATAATTAAACAATTAGTAACGGTTCTTACACAAACACCGTTACTAAGTACAACAATTAGTAACGGTTTTTTGAAAGAACCGTTACAGACTTTCTTAAATAGTCCAAAATCTGTAACGGTTCCGTTACAGATTTTGGACTATTTAAGAAAGTCTGTAACGGTTCTTTCAAAAAACCGTTACTAATTGTTGTACTTAGTAACGGTGTTTGTGTAAGAACCGTTACTAATTGTTTAATTATTTCCGTGAACAGTGCCATTTTGAAAAAAAAACCCAGTGATTTTTCCGAAATTTTTTTTTTAAATTAGTAACGGTTTGTTTGAACGAACCGTTACAGATTTTGGACTATTTAAGCAACTTTGTAACGGTTCTTTCATAACAATTAGTAACGGTTTTTACGAAAGAACCGTTACAAAGATGATTAAATAGTCCACAATCGGTAACGGTTTATTAAACCGTTACAGATTTTGGACTATTTAAGAAAGTCTGTAACGGTTCTTTCAAAAAAACCGTTACATTGTAATTAGTAACGGTGTTTGTGTAAGAACCGTTACTAATGGTTTAATTATTTCCGTGAACAGTGCCATTTTGAAAAAAAAAAACCAGTCAGGGGGAAAAAATTTATTTTCACCTGTTCCGCCACTAGTAGTGGCGGAACAGGTAAAATTTCATCTGTTCCGCCAGTAACGGTGGCGGAATAGAGTATTATTTTCTTCGTATTCTCCGGATTGGGAAAAAATTATTTTGGTCTGTTCCGCCACTAGTAGTGGCGGAACAGGCTAATTCTTAAAATTTTTGGGTTAATTAGTCAGTTGTTAGATCTGTTTAGCTGTTAATTGGTTAAAAAAAATTTGGGCTTGTTCCGCCACTAGTAGTGGCGGAACACTGTTTTTATACTAATTAATCCTGTTTAGTCAGCCAAATGGGAAATTCTTGCAAAAAACTAAAAATCATCTGTTCCGTCACTAGCAGTGGCGGAACACAATGTGTTCCGCCACTATTAGTGGCGGAAATGACAGATATTTCATTATTTTCAAACTAATGACAATTGTTGAATTTTTTTTAAAAAAAATGATATTTAAAAAAAAAGTCATAATTCGGATCCGGATAATTATATAAAAAAAGATACGTATTTCTTAGCCCAAATAATCAAATACAAGTCCTTAATTCTGGACCCAAGTCTGTATGCATTAAGTCGTAATACAACCCGACGCTCGGGCTCCCGCTCCCTCCGCCGCCGAGCACCGTCGGATCCAGCCCCAACAGCAGGCAGTTCGTGTACATCGCGCTCTCCAGCTCCGCCTCCCTCTCCTTCTCCCTCTCCGTCGCCATTGTTGCTTCGCAAACAGTCTCCTCTCCTCTCCGATCGATCTCTCACAGAACAGTAATAATAATAACAAGCTTCATTGTTGTTGATGATTGTTTGTTGGATTGGATCTGATGTTGGTGAGGGTTTTGGGTGATCGGAGTGGGATCTGAGGGGATTGAGGCCGGGCCGTGTATTCTGAAATGTGGGAGAAGGGAGGAGAAGAGCGGGTGGGGAAGGGATTACACTGGACGGACTCCAAATACTCTCCGTTTTAAACAGTACTGGTTATATGCATTCGTGTGAATGAATACTGTGATGGTGGAAATGGAATTTCTTTTTCTTTTTTTGCAAGTTCAGACTGTGTTGTGTAGGCATGTCAATTGAGCCGGTAATATAGTGTGTAAATTGCTTAGGAATAGATTAAACCGACACGGAGTAATGGCTATTGTAGGTAACATCAGGTCAAATCAAAGATTCAATCATTTCAATATTTATATTGTTAGTTTTTATTTTTACTTTGATATAATTTAATTATTTTTGTTCGAATTGGAATTGAATCGATATTGTTGACTCCTCATCGGTTGAGCTTGACTGAATTCATGGGGGACCAAAAATTTAATGATTTTTTTTCCTTTATGAATCATGGAGATGGAGTGCATTGTTTCTGAAAATCTATTCTAAGAGCTTAGTTGTGTATTGATTTTTTAAGCTTGTTACTAAATTTATGAATGAAGCTACACTCACTGACTCATTTATTAATTCTCTTACTAATATTTGAATCTTATAAATGTATAAATTATGTAGGGTTAAATGAGTCATTGGGTTTTAGACTATAGACAAATTTATCACCAACACGAATTTAATATTTTTCTTATGATTTATTAAGTTTATATAGCTAATAAGCAGTGTATAAAATAATACATATAATTCATTTTTTATAACATTACATACATAAGCAGTGAAAACAATATATATAAAATAAAATAGTACGTTAAAAGCAGTAAAACATATAAACGAATTACAAAAGTAAATAATACATAAAACATAAAAATATATCTAAAAAAGTGAAAATAATATATAGAAAAAAAAATTTAAGCAGAAATAACTTGAAACTGTGTATTCATGAACACACTAACCAGCACATATATGTATTGTGAAACTATAAAATCTCAATATTAAAGAGAAGATATATTATTGAATTGGAATCCCAAGAAAATGTATTGATATATCTCAAGAAATGATAGATCTTAAACATGAGTTTACAAAAATGTTGGAGATCAAATACATATAAGTACATATATTTTGAAAAATTATTATAGTAAAATACACTACGGATATAATAAATAATACTAGTATATGTCAAAAATATTGGGGAGGCATGTCTGCTCTCACTCCGGTCTCTATAACGAATTATCTCTAATCTTAAATCATGAACAATTAATCCTAATTAAAAAAAATAAAATATGCATAAAGGAATCATCTCCTGAACAAAAAACTGTAGAAACAGAAGGCTTTGAATTTTCATCATATTCCGGTCTTCAAAACAATCAAACAAAAAGCTCCATCAATCCTCTGCGGTGAATGAACCAATATCCTCATGCAAACTTATCAAATGTGTTAATCATTGTATTATGATAATATTGACCATATCTCATAAATTTTATCTACTAATAAAGTCATATTCAATGCGCTACAGGAGTGGTGGCGCATTGAATATGGCATTAGGCTCTCTCGGTTAGGTGAGGGTTCGAAACTGGGGGTCCTAATTTAATAGATGTAGATGTCTACAGGCTTTGTAATCGAAAAAAAAACAAAGTCATATTCAATTTTTGGTAACATATACAATACTGTTGCAATGAATCCGTAGTCAATACTAGATAAAAAGAAGCCTTGTTTATGCATGATCCATTAAATGTCAACTGCAATTTGAATAACCAAATGGGCCTACACTACACTCTACAGGCATTGTATTAAAAAAATCATCAAACAAATAAGATAAAAAACTTACAAAGTTTATAAATCCAATTAAAAAAAAAAGATAAATGTGAAACTCATGATATAACAACACAACAGAAGATATATCATCATAAATTGTACATTATAACAAGCCAAAACAAGTGGGGAATATATCAATTTCTGTAATATAATTCTCTGTCATTGGCTTCTTCTCCTCCTCCACCGTTATGACCACGTAATCTCCATTATTGCCCTCATCAAATCATAAAATAACATTCAAAAGAAAAACTAAATTAAAACTTCCATTTTCTTCTAACCATCTTGTAATAAAACTCTATAAAATACAAATCTTAAAAAAAAAATTCTTCAATTAACAATGAGAAAGTTTCTAAAATTCCTCCCCCTTCTACATATTTAAGATTACGAAACCATGAAAAGAAAAACTCAAATGTGTTCCTTCTTCCTCTCTCGCTCGCCATTAACGGTGCCTTTTCATGCTAATTCATTTCAAATTAATCAAACACAGCCTTAACGCGCCCCAATTGATCCTCCAAATGCCTTTCCAAGATACCAATTTCTCCTTCTTCAGTCCCCATCACCCTTTCCCACCGACCGACCAAATCAGTCCCCTCTCGATCCACCAACCTCTTCCTCACCCGCCATTTCACCGGAGCCAGGCGGAGGAACACGAAAAAGAGACAAACGAAAGGGAAACAGACACAAAGCAACGGCAGAACGAAGGGCGAGAAGACGATCAATGCGAGGAATGCACTGCCCCGCCTGAGCGGAGACCGGAAAGAGGACGGATGGCGCGGATCGGTGGTGGTGTGTCTCGCTGCCTCTGTTTCTCCTTCCATGCCATAACCACGACTCTCCCTCTCTCTCCTCTTCAGATTTTCTGTTCTCTTCTTTCCTTCTTGTTTAGTATTTCTTTGCTCATGACTTTTGCCTCTGTGTTCACTCAACCTCTCTTTGAAAGACATTCAAGTATTTAACTTCCACGATTCACAAATACGGATTTTATGCGGCTTTTGTTGTGTAGTAGTCAGAATATCTGATATTATTGAAATACGGTGTAAAAATGAGTGATTGATATGATTAAAGTAGTTGTTATATTTTTAATGTTGTTAAAATAAGATATAAAAATGTATTGTTTGTATAATTTTAGTAGTATCAAAATATGATATGACCAAAAAAATTATAATTGATAATATCAACAAAAAATAGTTAATATTATTTTGGTGATGTAAAAAATGACATTAATTTGGTAAGTCGTATTTTTACAAATTTTATTAAATACCATACGTAATTTTGAAATCAAGATAAACGAAAAATGCACTTTCATTATTATTTCAGCTCCACAAAGAAAAAGGAATAAGAAAAGTAACATGAATGAAAAATTATCAGCCCATCTAAAACATTGAACAACATATGTAAAATAAAATTAACAACAAGCCTCATTTGGTATCGTTGCCATTTTTTGTTTTCTGTTTCTTTCTCCAGAAAAAAAATCAAAATGTGTTTGGCAAAATGGCTTTATTTCCATTTTTTTCTGTCCAAATGGCAAAAAATAAATAGGATTTTGGAAACAAAAAAATGTTATTTTTTTTCTGTTTTTCATTGCCAAACCTATAAATGTCTGAAACCACACGAAAATAATAAGGTAGGACTAAAAAAGAATATTAACCTTGAAACATTGTATTGCGTTAAAAAAAAATAAGTTGGTGTAAAAAGTAGTATATTCACATTAAAAAAGATTTTTGATCGTAAAACTTTCTATTCATTAAAAAAATATATGTTGACACTAATTAAAAATATTGACCATTAAACTTTATATTGCAGTAAAAAAATTAACTTACCACTAAAAATAATATAATGATACCAAAAAAAAATGTTTATTAATATTGAAATCTTTATATTCTAGAAATGATATATGCCGATATTAAAAATGATATATTAACATTTTTTAATACTAAAAATGATATATTGACATTGAAAGTGTTCTATTGATACTAAAAAAGTAGTATTTTGGTACACTAAAAGTAATATATTTTTACTGAAAATAGTATATTGACGCGAAAAATGATATATTGATATTGTAACGGTAGATTGACACTGAATACTCAATATATTGGCATCGAAAATAATATTTTTACCCTAAAAATGATTATTGAAAATGGGATATTAAAATTCAATAACGATAAATCAACATTATAAACAGTACATTGACACTGAAAATAATATAGTGGTACTTAAAACGGTATATTAACGCTGAATATATTATGTTGATACTATAAACGACATATTGACGTTGAAAACTTGATATATTGGCACTGAAAATGTTATAAATGTGCATATGATAAAATAATAGCTTGGAAAAATTATTATCAATTTTAAAAATAAAAAACAATTTTTTTGAAAACAAAAACAGAAAAACAGAAAACTGATTTTTATTTTTAAAAAACGAAAAACAGAAAAACGAAAATGATACCAAACGAGCTTTTACAAATATAAGCACTTCTAACGGGGTGTGAGAGATACCCTGGTTTAAATGAAATCTAACTTTTTCATAAATGGAAATTTCAAAGTCTTACTTTTATACGACTGCGTATTATTAATAGAAATATTTCTTTTGCTTTGTTATGGCTTCATATTAAAAAGAAGAAAATTTGCTTAGCATTAAACTCTCGAATTATGCCTGTTAAATAGAAAGTTTTCATTATTTCTTCATCGCCACAAAACATAAAAGGAGGAGAAAACTGATATGAAGGAATGAAAATCTGAGTCCATCTAAAACATTGTACAACATGTACAAAATCGGTGTATATTTTTTGCACCAAAACATGTATTTTGTCTCTCTATATATTTATCACATATATTTTTTTCGTAGGTCATCATATGTTTTCTTATATGTGCATATATCCATATTCACACATCTTCTCATGCGTGTACATACAACTTTAGGTATATATATAAATCAATCTTTTCACATAGATGTACATTTATATGCATATCTATTTTCTTATTGTACAAATTACATGAATTCTTCTTTTTGTGAATAAAGGGCTTTGCTACAGTGACACAGATTTCCCCCCACTTATCTCTACATAGGGCTCACTTACCACTTTTATTCACTGCACGTGGGTTCCACTTACCACTAAAATCAATTTTTTTTTCTGCTATGGGCCCACTTACCACTACAGTCCAAAATTACTGACTGCATCATGGTAAGTGGGAGACAAATATATGTCAAGTTAGAATTTTTAAAAAAATAAATCAGTAGACACAAACAACTACATATCGACATATTCAGTACTTCATTTTTCTCTCACTTATTGTAAAATAAAAATAACAATTAACAAATATAATCACACCAAACTGAATGAAAAATACCCTAGTTTTAAATTATTTTCAAATAAGTTAATAATATATATTATTAAAAATATAAATATTTCATTTCCTCATCATTCATTTTCAAAATATCTTTGACTTTTTCTTTTGTGTAATTTAAAATCTTTGCATAAGACATCTAATATGATCAATCTAAATTTATGTCTCAATATATTGTTATGTTGTATATATACAAACATATATTAAACAACATATTATATATCAAAATGTAAAATCGACTTATTCACAATTCACACGCATTAGTCATGTTTATAATGTATTTTTTACCCCATGTGTACTTGTTACTCTTTTGGCATCTTATGTATGACTTGGCCCCAAATAGACTCGCCACACATATTATCTCAAATACAATAAAAAACACTAAAGATCTGGTTTCCTTTCGGTTGTGGTCGACTTTAGCGTTGAATTTGATTTACCAAAAAATTGCACAACAAGATATTAATGATAGGATAATTATTAATTACAAGATGGCACGTGTACCGTCATGGACCAAACAAACATTATCGCGTGTCTTGATCTTATAGGAGCGGTCCACAAGGACCCAATCTTCCTATAATATCTCCTAATGTAATGATAGACGGCTAAAAAGTCTAAATCTAATATTTAATGCAGTGAATTTGACTAATTTATTTAGAGTTATTTTGTCAAGATGCACTAATTTGAGATGCAATATAAATGGCATTTGGCAATCAACTCTATGTAAATTTGCTACCATTTTTTTTTTACTTTTTGAAATAGAAGACACATTATTTGCATAAAGAAGTTTATAAACCATGATTTTAAATTCCGATATGGCCATCATTACAGCATAACTTGTGCAAATTGCCCCCAAAAATCTTGGATTCTGTAATTATTATATCCTAGTGGATCTTGCCTTATCAGCAAAGAAACAGGAATTGAATTCCAATTCACATATTACACTTATTCTGTGGGCCCATCTTCCAATTGTGCCCCCACAATGGATTGGATAATATGGATCCAATCCCCTGCAATTATTGTACAATAGTAATGATCAGGACCGTCTGTTTAATCAGCCTAATTGCACATTATTACAATCCTCATATGCAAGGAAAATATGTTTGTTATTGCATGAAACATATGCACATGCACATTAATTGTTAGTTAGACTTGCTACATATCCACATTAGCTGCTTATTACCTACCACAATTTCTCAAACTACTGCCCACTATTTCAGTGTTTATACCAAAAAGTAAAAACACATCCCCAAAAAAACTCCCCAAAATTTTCTCACCCAAACAACCTCAGCCAACCAACCAAACCAAAAAAAAAACCCCAAAAAAATATAAAAATAAAAAACCTCCTCAAATTCAATCAATTATCATAACTAAACGAAAAATCCGGCTCGTCGGGCTTCATCAACTTGGGCATCTTAATACTCGGAACCTTCTCCTCCCTTTTTACCATTTTATGATTCCCCCCTCGCTTTTTTGCTAATTTCGATAGTTGCGCCGTGAAGTTGGGCTCAGTTTCCGTTATCCCCTTCGTCATTACTTAATAAAGGCGCCGAGTCGTGTTCTTGTATTTGCTCGTGTTTAACTGTTTGAGAGGAGAAAAGAAGAAATAAGTTTTCAACTTTTTTTTCTTATCACATATATATTCTTTTGAATTTTTTTCTTCATATTGAGATCCATAATAGCATACTTAAATGTTTATCTCAATTAAATATATAAAAAGGAATATACGAAAATTGAGCTCCATAAGCGTAAAAGTTATATTTTGCAAATGATAAAAAAAAGAACAATGAATGTGTTTTCTTACCATTTTGTTTTCTTCCAATATCTAAAGTCCACTCTGACTCCCAAGTTAATGATCATCACAATTATCGTCCTAAAAATTGGAAGGCCAGTTTGGAGTGAGTATTCTTAGGAGCTGAATTCTCTCTTTAATATTCCACAAATCATACTAAGAATGTGAATAATCATGTAATTCGTTAATAATTTTTAAGTACTGGGGGTGCGTGGTGTGGTGGTTAACCCATGAAAGATAAATGCTTTCCAAAGCATACATTAGTCATTTTTTACTTTATTTTTCTGTAACTAACATAAGTTTGTTGATAAATATGAATTGTACATGTTATAGTTTAAAATAAAAATTCTGAAAAAATATACCATGGATTTTACAAATTGTCAGGAATATCTATTTCTTAAGCAGCAACAGAATACATTTGGAATCCAGATTAAAGATTATCAACTAGAAATATTCTTTCTTAAGGAGCAACAAACAGAATACACTTTGAATTCAAATTAAAGATTATCAACTAGAAATTTATCCCACTTTATTCCATATTTCAAACCCAGTACATCATTACACAACACTTCAAACGAGTATTCTTCTGAGTCTGATGAGCGTTCAGTTATTTCTTGGCCTTCGGAGAAATAGAGGCTCTCTTGTTTGGCGAGTTCCTTTTGAAGCTTCTTTTTCTTGTACCGTCGCCATGCGCTTGGATGAAACACGCGCCCCATATTCGCCATTGATGCGAATAGAACCCATATAACAAAAATTTGTAAAAATAAAGTTTTTATGTTTGAAAGTAAAAAAAATATTTTCTATCGTTTGGGACTTTTAACTTGAGGCTCTAAGGATTGGATAATTATTAATTTTTGCTTTTTATTTCAATTTCCGAGAGTGAGACACTAGATTTGCTACAATCTTTCCCATGATTTTTGACACGAATAAGGTACTTTCAAATCTTAAGAATCCGGAATAAAAAAAAGCAAGAAGATGGTTTCAAACTTCTTAACCCTCCCTCCAAAAGGTGGCAAGAGAAATACACCACGCAACTAAAGAGATTCAGAGAACATATCGTAACGGTACTACTCACAAGCTTGATCACCGCTTCACTTACCATCTACTACTTCAAGCCAAAAGAAAATGCCCAAACTCTAAACATCAACAAAAAACGACGAAACATACCAAAACGCATGTTGCAACTTCTTGCTATGCAGCCTCTTAAACTGCCCAGCAACAAACTTCAAATCCTCCGCCCTCAAGGCAAACACCTCGACCTCTGTCACAGTCCGCACTGTCCTCGTCGAATTCGGAAAGTTCAAGCTCGGGTTCGGCATCAGCGCCCACGTCAGCAGCTCCTCTCCGCAGAAATCCCCCGGCCTGGGAATTATAGAATTGAAGAAGCCCACGCGGCCGCCATTGGTTGAAGAGCATCTCGTTGACCGGGTCGCCCTCGCGCACGATGTAGGTGTCCTTTGTGGAGAGGGAGGAGACGAGCTGCTCGCAGATCGCGTCGAGGAGTTGGTCGTCCATTTGGGAGAAGAATGGCACCTGAATGATTAAGAAGGAGATTTACAACTTCATTTTTTTTTTTTAAATTTTATATTAATGCTACGGACGTGGAATCAAATCTAGAACCAACCAGAAATATAGCCCTCACCGTCATATAAAGCTGATTTTGGAAACAGATTCTATATCTAAAACATTATTGTCATTTTTATTTATGGGAAATTTGCACTACGCTTAAATTACAAAAAAGCCCCTCCATTATTTGAAATTGCAGAAAGCCCCTCTATTGTTTAAGAAATTACAAAAAAAATAACTTTTGTTAAGATATAAGACCGTTAGTTAACTCATCTTTGTTAGAATTATTCAGAATCTCAGATGCTTATCCAATCGTAATAGATCTTAACAATTCATAAGGTTATTTTTGCAATTTTACAAAGAATAAGAGACTTTTTTGCAGTTTTCCGTACCGAAAGTTTTTTTTACCTTTTTTGCAATCTAACCACAATCCAGGGCCCTTTTGTATATTTCTCTATGTCTATTTTATTTTTTTTGTCAAAACATTATCTTACAACATAATCTACTAACCCGGCGAACTAACGCAAGACACAAATGCTGCTGGATTTCCCGGCGGAGATCCAACGGCAGAGAATGCAAGATGGACTCGTCGTCGACACCGCGCATGGCCAGCCACTTGTACTGGAAGAACCCCCGCAAGCGGTCCTGTAAATCTTCCGGAAGCTGTGGGATTGGAAGACAAGCGATGAGATCGAGCGTGAAATCTTTACTCTTCAAGTATCTCTTCGCGATCTCTCTCGGATCCTTCACAAGCTCGCCTCGCCCAAAAACCCTCGAACTCGGGGCCACAAATGCGATCCTGAACTTCAGCACCATATGCGCGAAATAAAACAGATCCGCAACCGTGCGTAACGCAGTCGCCGGGACGCCAATGTTCGTCTCGATCTTAACACAGGCGGTTCCGCCGATGTAGAGCAGGTAGAAGTAGAGCGGGTCGACGAAGAGCGCGACGAGGCAGGAGAAGAGAAACACGCGGTTCCATAGCAGCACGGTGGGCCCGCTGGGGTAGAGGATTGTGCGGGGGAAGTACCACGGGAGGTTATCGGCGCGGCGGCGGTGGTGCAGGAGAGGGAGGAGCGGCGGGCAGTGGGAGGGAAGGAGAGCGGATGGGTTCATGGTTGCGAAGAAAGGTGGATTCTTCCATGGAGAGAGGGAGATGGAGAAGAAAGGAGAGGAGAGGACAGGCGTGAAGAACGGAGTGTGGTTTTCTCTGCGCGGGAGATGTTGTTGGGGTGCTTGCTCCCTCTCCGTTGCTATTTTGGATGGCTATGTTATGGTGACTATTGGGGCATAAATGGCTCGGATAATATTTGATTAATCTGTATTGTATTTGTATCTACAAAATATATGTATTCTACTAAAGATATATTTCTATATATTTGGATACGGATATTGATAATATTTATTGTATTTGTATCTACAAAATATATGTATTCTACTAAAGATATATTTCTGTATATTTGGATACGGATATTGATAATATTTGTATCCGGATAGTTTGTAAAATATATACTATATATTTTCAGCTATATGTATATCTAAGATATTTATATATATTCATCAAAAAAATTTTGTTATAAGTTTAAAACTTACTATTATTTTAAAACTTATTATTATTTTGTTGTTAATAATTAAATATATATTTGAAAGAAGATGTGATTAATCTGTATTTGAATATTCGTATAAATATTTATATTCATATCCGGATCATATTCGTATCCATATCCGAAAAATAATATGGATACAAATTTGGTATGATTCTTATCCGAACCGTTCGCAGATTAGGAGAAGTAATGGGAGAGGATTATGACTGGAGAAGATTAGAACTGGAGATTAAGGCACCTCTACATAGGAAATGAAATCTATTGAAACAAACACGTTGTGAAATGAAATGGTTTGCCTGATTCGGTGCAAAGTTTTTTATTCAAATGATTTGAATCTTGTGCGGATGTTATTTTTTTCATTTTGGGGCTGGATCTTTTAAGACACTAGATTTAAAATATGGTTAATAATTGGACTTTCTGGGCCATATTGAAAAAGTAAAAATTTTCACTATTTTTTATCATTCCTTTTTTATGCGTTGACAATTAGCATAATATGAAATTATATATTTGTTATAATTTATAAAGTAAATTCTGCTGCTGATTTATTAGATATATTTTCTAAACTTTATTGTAAAATTCCTCTTCAAGTGGTAAAAAAAATCTGAAGTTATATTGTTGATCTTTAAAATAAAGGATTATATGTGAATGCGAAAAAGATAAAAATCATAAATGGATGAGTTCCATTACTCCAAAAATAAATTTGTAAATAAATAAAGAGGAAATATCAGTATAGGAAGAACAATTTATCACTGCACAATCTATAGGAAATATTTTTAGTAGAAATGAAATATGTAAACAAATATTATTATAGTAGAAAAGATCAGTATAGGAAGAACAATTTATCACCGCAAAATCTATATACGGTTATATGAAATGGAAAATATGAAAGGAAAGTATGAAAGTTCTAGGGAGTAATATCTTAGTTTTTAATATAAAGAAAGCTCGCGACATTATCACACAGCGACCTGTTTTTATATGCTTAGTAGGGCAAAGGCTCGAGATTAGTGTTATTATTTCTTTTATTTTTTTTTTGAAGCTTCCGGAGGCGAAATACCTCACCAAGATTCTTTTAAATAAGGAAAAAGATCGTACAAATAAAAATAAAATAAATGAAAGAAAGAAAAATAAAACCATGAATATTTAAAAAAAAAAAATAATAAAATAATAAAATAAAATAAAATAAAAATTGTTCTATTATCTAGCTGTATGTCTTCCAGTTTGTTGACTGCTTAGTAATCTCTGCCAGAACGGTCTGCTGATGAGGCTTTTTACCACGGAAGATGAATTGATTACGTGTTTTCCATATAGACCAACACGTGCTCATCCAGTCCGTCTCCCATGCATGCCGGACGTTCCTCTCTTTGCCATCGATTTGTTGTCTCCAGAACTCTGCCATGTTCATGGCCAAGTCGGAGTCCATCCCCTTGTGTAACCATATTCGGTGCACAAACTCACAATGGAGAAAGAGATGGTCTACCGTTTCAATGACGTGTTGTGTACACATTATACATTCTTCTTGATTGGGCCAATCTCTTTTAACCAGATTATCTTGGGTCATAAGACGACCTAATAACAGTTGCCATCCAATGAAACGGACTTTTTCCGGACATTTAATTTTCCACAACCTCAGATTTTCTTTTGAGGTTGTATGTGCCAAGTTTAGCATCTTGTAGGCCGATTTGGTGGAGAACTCCCCGGAGATCTTCCATCTCCATCTGGGCATATCCCTTTGGGCGGTCGGGTTTGTTAGGGCGATTGCAAGGAAGATATCTTGTGCTTCCCCTTTTATCCTTTCATCTTCGGAGGCAAACAACTCTTGGAAGTTGATGGCTCCATTTAGGACTTGAGCAACCTGATGGTGTTATGCCCTAGGCCAAAGTGTTTGTGACCTAGATGATGGATTGTAATAACAAACATAATATTTATTATAAGATATTTCATATAATATGTGCGTATAGGTTATTTTAATATAATTAAAATAGACCATGAATATGCAATTCAGCTTTATGTCATCAAAGTGCGTGACTTTGATAGTAAAACTATAAAGTGTTATGAATGCTATTCTAAATCGTCCCTGGTCATTTATAGAATATTTGTGGAGACAAATACACTTGTAGATACATATAAATATATATTTATATACAAGCTATAAATGTACACCGTATATTAGTTGACTGATGATTATGTTTTACTGATCATAGATAAATAGTTATCAAGTCATTAACATAGGTATATATTAGAGACCATATACTGGACTGACCCACCATAAGAATGCTACATGTTTTACGTCATTAGCGATTCTTGTAACATAAAGTATTTATAGTCCTTTGACCTTGAGATTGTCTCGGTTCCCAACATTAGTAATTTTATACTTTAATATAATCTAACACTGCCTTTAACCGGGTGGTCATAACGGTTATGATTAGGTATACAATGAATCATGTAGAGGGATGAGTGCAATCAAGACGGGATTTGTTCCTCTCATAAATGAGAGAGATATCTTTAGGCCTTTTAATGAATTGAACTGAAGAAATGTATAGCCATACTCAAATGAATTAATAAGAGTTATTAATGTTATTTGTTCTTGTTCGGTTTAATTTGGGATCAAGAAATATTATTCGATTAATATTAGGATGACGTATTACATGACTTATGATCGATATAGATATCGTGTGACAAAGGGACTAAATACATGATTGTTGATTAGGTAAATCAGATCACCGATGTTCACTTAAATTGGGTAGTCATGATGGCTTGCTAGAGTCCGCTCATGATTTATAGATTGTTAAGTCTATTGCCAACATTAAGTGAACCTACAGGGTCACATACAAAGAACAAACTGAAATGGGCACAGAAAATCCAAGCGACTTATATGATGAGTTGCATAAGAATGTCACAAAATATATTGTCATCTTATGTGATAAGATGTGATATATATGTATATAAAGACTATGAGCACAAGAGATCATGTAATCTAGAAGAGTCTAGATGATGGCATATGAATAATGATAAGTGATGTCATACACATCTTTTAGTGTGAAGAAACATGACTCTTCACCTCTATATAAGGACATAGAGGGCTCCAAATTCATAAGACAACACATCATTCTCTCTCTCATCATTTTTCATTCTCTTTTGTGAGACAAAAAAGAGAAAATATACTTTCTAATTTGTATGATAAAATTATGAAATGGTGCTTTCCTTTTTGTATGACAAAATGAAA
Source organism: Juncus inflexus (assembly GCA_024447665.1). NCBI lineage: Eukaryota > Viridiplantae > Streptophyta > Magnoliopsida > Poales > Juncaceae > Juncus > Juncus inflexus. The sequence goes on along the minus strand of JAJHPC010000019.1, from coordinate 3,479,646 downwards.
GAGTGCGATTATATGAGAGGAATTATATACATCTTTTGTGAGATAAAATAAGAAGAGTTTTCTTATGCAAGAGGAGAACAAGCTACTATCATATATATTGTTCTTCTTCCCGTTTTAAGAAGTTTGTTCGTGTGGAGACCGGTAGAGGCGTTCGTACTTTCGGCGCTTGTGATCTATTCGGTCTAAGAAGATGAGAACGGTTTGTTGAGAGTTTTGGTGGAGACCGATTGTGTGTGCGGTAGATGACTTCCGCACGTTCCGACCTAGACGGCCTAGACGGACGTAAAATCGGTTAGGACGGTAACCGGTTTAGAGGCGCATGGACAATATGCATGTTTGAGCGTCACGGATTAAGCGTAATCCGAAAGGTATTATTAAGATTTATTTCTTTGATTTAACCGATACGCACGGATCCTCGGATTGGTTTTGGACGAAATTTTTGTTTTCCGCTGCGTTATGCACGTCTGAAACCCAACACAACCGTCAAATTATCATCCCGTATGATGGCGTATATCATTGGAAAGAAAGACCGTAGGGTCCCTTCGAAGACCCAAATATCATTCCAAAAATTGATTTTTGAACCGTCACCAAACTCAGAGGTAATAGAGGGAGTGAAAATCGGCATCAACTCGGCGAGTTGGGCAAGGAAGAATGAGACCGTTTTGAATTATCCTTTAGATCATTAGGGTCTTCGAATCCATATAATGTACGCAAGGTTTGTGCCCACAGACCTTTTGGGTCGGATTTCCACATCCACAACCATTTTAGTAATAATAAGATGTTTTGTTTTCTAATCGAAATTATCCCAACCCCTCCATTTTCTTTTGGAAGGCAAAGCCGGTCCCAAGCTACTAGGCAATGGCACCCGGAACATTTTTTGTCTCCCCGCCAAAGAAAGGCTCTCGCAATTCTATTAATCTCATTGATAAGCCACATTGGGAATAGTAGCGCTTGCATTTCATAAGTCACTAGAGATAGAAGTACGGATTTGATGAGTGTAAGGCGACCTCCAAAGGAAAGAATTTTTCCTTTCCAACCCGTGAGTCTTTTTTGTACCTTTTCTAAGATGTTAAGAAAGATTGCTTTAGTCGGCCTTTTTACCGTTAGCGGTAATCCTAAAATCTTAATGGAAAAATTATCAATTTGACAATTGAAAATTTGAGGGATTAGATGCCCGAGATCATCCGGGATTGCTATAGAAGTGCATGAACTTTTGTTCCAATTCACATGCAAACCCGAAATTGTTGAGAAGTTTTCAAGAGTTTGTTTGATTAGTCGAAGGTTCCTCGGATCCGCTTCCGCTAGGATCATGGTGTCATCCGCGAATTGGAATAGCATCGGGGGAACTAGGAAGTGGGGGTTAAACAAAGTTGTTGCTTGTTGAAAGTACGTTTGTAGCACATCAACTACAATGTTGAATAGCATGGGGGAAAGAGGGTCTCCTTGTCGCAAACCTCTTTGATGGAAGAAAGGAGTTCCTTCCCATCCATTAACTTTGAGGAAAGAGGAAGATGATTTGAGGAGGTTTTGGATCCATGCAATCCAATTGTTCGGAAAGCCCCTTTCATGAAGAATCTTGAGGAGAAAGTCTCAAGAGACAGAGTCAAACGCTTTCTTAAAGTCAATCTTGAAAAGTATTTACGGTAATTTTTTGTTTTTCAAGAAGCAAGTTACCTCTCTTGTGTTGACAAAAGTTTGAGTTATTTGCCTCTTTTGAATGAAAGCCGTTTGTTGTGGATTGATCATTTTATCAAGGAAGGGTTGTAGTTTTGTGACCAATAGTTTGGATAAATTTTTTGTTGGCCCATAAAGTACACTTATTGGCTGATAGTCATTCATTGACATAGCCCCTTCTTTTTTAGGTATGAGAGTTATGGAGGCTTGGTTAAAGCGCCACAAGTCTAGAGAGTTTTGTGTAAAAGTCATTAACCAATGCCATCAAATCATCCTTAATATCATCCCAAAAGTCTTGGAAGAATGGCAATCCATCTGGTCCACTTGACTTTCCTTTCTTAAGGTTTTTGGCAACTTGTTTGACCTCTTCCTCGGTAAAGGGGAGTCCGAGAGATGAGAGATCGACGAAATTATTCAAAGTAGATAGGGAAGAATGCTCGGCCTCATGTCTAGTTCCAAGAATGTCAATGTAGAAGTTAGAGAATTGACGTAGGATATCTCTCGAGTCCGAGATTGTTATTCCGTCTACATTGATGTTTCGGATGATATTATTTTTGTTTTTAAAAGAAGCCAAACCGTGGAAGTATTTCATATTTTTGTCACCCAATTTTAGCCAAGTACAAGATGATCTTTGTTGCCATTTAGTTTCTTGACCGGTAGATAGGAAATGAATATGTTGTCGTAGATCAATCCTGAAGGAGAACTCCTCCATGGAAAGGTTTCTTGATTCTTCTACTCGATCCAAGATTTGTAGTACATTTTTTGATCTATCAAGATATACATTTCTGAATCTTGAACGACTTTTGTTCCATTCCGTAAGGGTCCTTGTCAACCGGCCTAGCTTAGTAAGGAAAATTTTCATGTTAGAGTTGGCGTTTGTAGGGAGTCGCCATGAGGCTCTAACTAAGCTTTTAAATTCTTCTTTATGAAACCAACTTTTTTCCATGCGGAATCTATTATTTCGTGGCCTATCTAGATCATATAATTCCAATAGAAGGGGGGTATGATCGGATGCCCTAGCCGGTAGATCCTTAAAAGAAGGCGTCACATTGAATTGTATGAAATGATCAGAGAGAAATGTCCTGTCTAGTTTAGATAGACAAGGTGCCGGTCTTTTGCTTGACCACGTAAATTTTTTACCCGAAAGATCGACTTCAATGAGTTCGAGGTCATTAATGAGATCATTGAAAGGAAACATACGATTAATATTTGGGTTCACACTTGTGGTGTCTTCCGTCGATCTAAGTAGGTTAAAATCCCCTACTATGATCCAAGGCAAGTCATGGTTAGCTTTGATGTCTCGCATTTCATTTAAGAAGTCTTCTTTGAGGTAATCATCAGTCGGACCATAAACGTTAGTTAAGAGAAAGGTGGCGTTTGCAGAAGTATTGGTGAGAATGACGGAGGCACAAAATTCAGAAGAGAAAGATTGTGAAAGAGAAAAGTCATGGTCCCAAGCAATAAGTATCCCACCACGAGTGTGGTTAGAATTTTTTGCAAAATAATTAGAAATAAAAGAAGGACAAATATTACATAGATTAAACATAGTTGTGTCATCCCACTTTGTCTCTTAAAGATACACTATCTTACTATAAGACGATCTAATCGTCTCTTTTACAGTTTTACATTTGTCGAAGCTCCCTAAGCCCCGTACATTTCACGACAAAATACTAAGATTACAAAAATGTTCTATCATAAAAACAATAATCCAAAAGAGAGATCATCCTAGAGGTGGATGTAAGAATAAAAAGAGTTTAGGGGGAGAATCATTGAGAGAGATCCACACTCTCCTCCATGGAAGAAGTGGCACCCAAGGATGGGTTGTCTGCTGCCTGGACGGCTTCTAGGTCGGTATGAATGTTCCTTTTTGTACTCCTTTCCATACCCACAAAATCTGCAAGGGAAGTTAAATCATTAGTAGCTAGAGGTTTAGCATTTACGGCCTCTTGCTTGAGTGCATCACGCAAGCCAGCCTTAGCTAAATCCTCTTTAAATTTTGAAGCTGTAGGTTTAACATTTCTTGTTAGTTTTTTTCTTGACAGATGTGTGCACAAATCCTTGAAATAGTTGAGTGGTTTTAATTTTCCGAACACTTCTTCTTGTCGGAATTTGAGTGTTTTTATTGGCTTTTTTTTCCTTATTCATTTTTTGTGGGTCTGATATGTTCTTGAGATATATTAATCTCTTGAGTACTGTTAATTGTGTCATTCTCTATCTCATTAGCTTCTTCTGTTATATGGTTAAGTTCATTAAATACTACCAAATTATTCTCTAGCGTAACAGGTTCATTTGTTAGGCTCTGCATGGAATTGTTGTCATGAGTTTCATTAAGTAATAAACCATTTAGTCCTAGGTGAGATAGTTAATTCACTTGCTGGACCCTACTAATATATCCCACGTTTGTAGGTGATAGATCAATATATTCAAGGTTGATATTCCGTGGCAAGAGGGATTGTGTTATTGTAGTAAGATGAGGAGAATGAATGGAGATGGGAGAAATAATAGAGTTGTTTGTCACATGATATTCACACACATCACATAAGTGTGCGGCTCTACATCAGGAGATGAGGGGATGTTAGGGGATGTAGTGTCCTTTAGTTTCTTAGATGTATGTGTAATTAATGAGGTGACATAAGAGTCCATAAATGATGGACTTGGTTCACTAACAAAAGAGAGAGGAGTATTATTATTAATGGGAATTGTTAGTGGACCAGTTCCATGTTCAGAAATAGATATATTTGAGTCAAATCCCACAGAGCCGTTTATTATCTTTTCCCCATCATAACAAATATCTGATATTAATTGTAAGGGCATGGTTCCAACGTGAAATTGGGTATTCGAATTTTGAAAGTCAAAATCTGATTGCATGGTGGGCCCAAACTCAATCCCCTGTTCTTGAAAACATTGCAGATTCAAAGAATTGTTTGGGCTTCCCACGGTCAGGAATTCATTTGCTGTAGAGTCTGAGGGAACGAATTCATGATTAACTCTGTTGATATTGGGAAAAGAATGAACCGTGGATATACCTTTGTGAGCATTCTGAGAAGGTGGCGAAGAAACCTCACGCACTCTCCTTATTATTTCTTTTAGTAACAGAGTTTGACATTTGATCAGTTTAAAATTTTTTTTACTATTTTTATTCCATTATTTATTGATGACAATACGTATACGTTTCTAATTATTAGTACCACAATCCAACAGTACATGAATGTAACATACTAATCATATAAAACGATCAATACCATCTAGCATCTACCAATTAAAATGCACTTGCACATTTATTTCAAATACCATTTATTTGAAATATTTTTGTTTGTAATTTTTGTAAGATTTTTTGGTTATAATTTTTTGGTTATAAGTTAGACTAACGAAAGAAAATAGAAGTGGCGTGTTGAGCTAGCACCAAAAGATTAAAGATAGTATAAATATTGAAGTACTTTATATTTTGGTCTTTTTCATTAATTTATTTCAATCATGATTATGCCAGTTAAACAACAAGCTGTCAGTATGATCTACAATATAAACATGCTTATACCCTTATTATTTTAAAAAGGTTATTTTTATATATCTGAGGTTAAACAAATTGAAATATAAATTGGTGTTATACAATATATAACAGATTTGGTTGACAGAGATAATTTCAAAATCCAAATCCAAAAAGTTAACAATAAATTATCCCATGATTAATAAAATGTGGTGAGCTGGCCAGCTTACCATCGGTGTCATGTTATATTTGTTAGATTCATAAATTTGACTATTTTTCATAAAATTTATCGTCAATTATTAAGATAAAAGCTTTCTAAGCACCTCTTATTTATTGTGTAATGCGAGGAAGAAAAATGCCTATTTACCTCTCTAAATACTTCATATATATATATACCTCCTAATCAATCACCTGATCTTTTCACCTCATATTCACATTTTGTAAATAACAATGCATTGTTTTGCATTTCCAATTAATATATTTATTTTGAACACCTCATTAAAAAAAAATATATAACTTTTTTAAATATCAGTATAGTTTTTCATGTCTTTTTTTTTTTTTTTTTTTTGAAATATAAGCAATATGCCTACTAAGTTTTTCATGTATTCAATACACATTTTCATATCTTCACAATTTTGAATGTTTAATATATTGTCTAAAAATCAGTACATATTCGCCATATTTTTTATTGAGTACCCGACAATTGGAGAATTATGAGAAAATGAAGCTGTAAAGCCAGGGTCCTAGAGATGGGCGGATAATATCCGACCAAACCGGACCGTGAGTGAAAAAAATACTCAGATTTTAATAAGATCCGGATCTATAAGGAACCGGTTCTAGAACCCAATCCGTTTTTATGAGTACAGATCTTGATGTAGAACTTTAAATATTAGGCCAGGGCCCGGATGAATTTGGGTATAATTCGGATCCGGATAATTATATAAAAAAAAGATACGTGTTTCTTAGCCCAAATAATCAAATACAAGTCCTTAATTCTGGACCCAAGTCTGTATGCATTAAGTCGTAATACAACCCGACGCTCGGGCTCCCGCTCCCTCCGCCGCCGAGCACCGTCGGATCCAGCCCCAACAGCAGGCAGTTCGTGTACATCGCGCTCTCCAGCTCCGCCTCCCTCTCCTTCTCCCTCTCCGTCGCCATTGTTGCTTCGCAAACAGTCTCACAGAACAGTAATAATAATAACAAGCTTCATTGTTGTTGATGATTGTTTGTTGGATTGGATCTGATGATGGTGAGGGTTTTGGGTGATCGGAGCGGGATCTGAGGGGATTGAGGCCGGGCCGTGTATTTTGAAATGTGGGAGGAGGGAGGAGAAGAGCGGGTGGGGAAGGGATTACACAGGACGGACTCCAAATACTCTCCGTTTTAAACAGTACTGGTTATATGCATTCGTGTGAATGAATAATGTGATGGTGGAAATGGAATTTCTTTTTCTTTTTTTGCAAGTTCAGACTGTGTTGTGTAGGCATGTCAATTGAGCCGGTAATATAGTGTGTAAATTGCTTAGGAATAGATTAAACCGACACGGAGTAATGGCTATTGTAGGTAACATCAGGTCAAATCAAAGATTCAATCATTTCAATATTTATATAGTTAGTTTTTATTTTTACTTTGATATAATTTAATTATTTTCGTTCGAATTGGAATTGAATCGATATTGTTGACTCCTCATCGTTTGAGCTTGACTGAATTCATTGGGGACCAAAAATTTAATGGTTTTTTTTCCTTTATGAATCATGGAGATGGAGTGCATTGTTTCTGAAAATCTATTCTAAGAGCTTAGTTGTGTATTGATTTTTTAAGCTTGTTACTAAATTTATGAATGGAGCACTCACTGACTCATTTATTAATTCTCTTACTAATATTTGAAACTTATAAATGTATAAATTATGTACGGTTCATGTAGGGCCCAAATATCAACGAGAAAGTTTACTAATGAGTTAGTGTTAAATGAGTCATTGGGTTTTAGACTATAGACAAATTTATCACCAACACGAATTTAATATTTTTCTTATGATTTATTAAGTTTATATAGCGAATAAGCAGTGTATAAAATAATACATATATTTCATTTTTTATAACACTACATACATAAACAGTGAAAACAATATATATAAAAAAAAAAGTACGTTAAAAGCAGTAAAACATATAAACGAATTACAAAAGTAAATAATATATAAAAAATAAAAATATATCTAAAAAAGTGAAAATAATATATAGAAAAAAAATTTAAGCGGAAATAACTTGAAACTGTGTATTCATGAACACACTAACCAGCACATATATGTATTGTGAAACTATAAAATCTCAATATTAAAGAGAAGATATATTATTGAATTGGAATCTCAAGAAAATGTATTGATATATCTCAAGGAATGATAGATCTTAAACATGAGGTTATAGAAATGTTAGAGATCAAATACATATAAGTACATATATTTTGAAAAATTATTATAGTAAAATACACTACCGTTATAATAAATAATACTAGTATATGTCAAAAATATTGGGGAGGCATGTCTGCTCTCATTCCGGTCTCTATACCGAATTGTCTCTAATCTTAAATCATGAACAATTAATCCTAATTTAAAAAAATAAAATATGCATAAAGGAATCATCTCCTGAACAAAAAACCGTAGAAACAGAAGGCTTTGAATTTTCATCATATTCCGGTCTTCAAAACAATCAAACAAAAATCTCTATCAATCCTATGCGGTGAATGAACCAATATCCTCATGTAAACTTATCAAATGTGTTAATCATTGTATTATGATAATATTGACCGTATCTCATAAATTTTATCTACTAATAAAGTCATATTCAATGCGCTACAGGAGTGGTGGCGCATTGAATATGGTATTAGGCTCTCTCTCGGTTAAGTGAGGGTTCGAAACTGGACTTTTTTTTTGAAATGGCCAAAAAAAAAAAAATTAATTAAGGGAATGACCAAGTTTTAAAAATATTTGCAAAAGTAGCTATTTCGCCCAGCCGTCGGGCGAAACACAAGTAGTTTCGCCCAGTGACGGGGCGAAATAGAGCACAATCACATTACGAGCGAATTTCCTTAATTAAGCCTGTTTCGCCCAGCGGTTGGGCGAAACAAAGTCTGTTTCGCCCGGTGACCTGGCGAAACAAACTATTATGCATGTTTTGGGCTTATCCCAGCCCATCTCTGTTTCGCCCGCTGGCTGGGCGAAATAGACTGTGTTTCGCCACCTCACTAGGCGAAACAACTGTCTCTCCAGCCAAAAAAAAATAAATAAAAAAGTCTAAAAAGGAAAAAAAATTAAATAGCCTTTTTACATGGAAAAAATAAATAAAATAAATCTGAAGACAAAAAAATAATAATAAATAACTTATTTTTATTTAGAATTTCTTTTTCATATTGAAATGGCATCTCTGTTTTTTTAGTACATAAACATTGATTTAACATGTTAGGTTATAGGAGGAATCTAAGTTTTTTTAGCTATATAGTTTAGGGTTCAGATATAAGGTACTAGAGAATATTTACTTCTTCTGATTGAGACAATTTAGCTTTTTATTTAGTGGGTAACATTGATTTAACATGCTAGAATATAGGAGGAATCTAAGTTTTTTTAGGTATACAGTTTAGGGTTCAGATATAGGGTACTAGAGAATATTTACTTTTTCATATTGAGACAATTTAGCTTTTTATTTAGTGGGTAACATTGATTTAACATGCTAGAATATAGGAGGAATCTCAAATGAGGTTTATTTTCTCAAAATTCAAATTAGGTTTATTTGCTCAAAATTAGGTTCAAATTAGGTTTATTTGCTCAAAAGTAGTTTCAAATTAGGTTTATTTGCTCAAAATTAGTTTTCCATTTGTGTAGTTGATTTGAAATTAGATTTATTATTTGGTTGATTTGGTTGATTAGGGTTTAGGGTTTAGGATTATTTATTTATATTTTTTTTGTTATAGATATATTTTTTAGTATATTATTTATAGTTTTATTTTTTAAAAGTTTAAAAAATCAAATGTATGCTATGCATTTATTTATTTATGTATGTTTATTTATTTATTATGTATGTTTATGTTTACATATTTATTTATTTATTATTAGTTTTTATTTATTTATGTTTTAAAAAATTAAATGTTTAAAAAATCAAATGTATCTTTATGTATGTATGTTTATTATTAGTTTTTATTAGTAGTTTTTATTTATTTATTAATATTATTTTATTTATTTATTTATATTATTTGATTTTTTAAATAAAGATGTCATCTCGACGGGACCTAGTCGGCCAAATTATGCGCTTCGGTCACAAAGCAACACATGCATCGGGCGAACGAATTTGGCAACACCGAAGATGTAACTATCAAACCCATGTGCTACCGACAACATGAAGTTCCGGTATTTTTTTTTTAGTATATTACTTATAAATTTTTTTAGAAAGTAAAAAAAATCATATGTATGTTATTTATTTATTTATTTTATTTATTTAAAAAATCTTATATATCTTATATATTTTATTTATTTATTTATTATTAGTTTAATTCGATGTATTTATTTTATTTATTTATTTTATTTATTTAAAAAATCTTATATATCCTATATATTTTATTTATTTATTTATTTATGTATATTTTATTTATTTACTTATTTATGTATATTTTATTTAGTTATGTTTGTTTATATTTTATTTATTTATGTATATTTTATTTATTTAAAAATGTTATATATCTTATATATTTTATTTATTTATTTTATTTTATTTATTTTATTTAGAAAATCTTATATATCTTATATATTTTATTTATTTTATTTATTTATTTATTTATGTATATTTTATTTATTTACTTATTAATGTATATTTTATTTATTTATGTTTATGTATATTTTATTTATTTATTTTATTTTATTTTATTTATTTAAAAATCTTATATATCTTATATATTTTATTTATTTATTTTATTTTATTTTATTTAAAAAATCTTATATATCTTATATATTTTATTTATTTATGTTTTTGCAGGTTCCATGGGACGATCGGTATGCCTCTTTTTTGAAGAAAGCAACCTTACTACAAACTGCCAGGATGGGTTGGCTGGATGACGACAGCAGACTGATAAGCGCTCTGCAGGAACATTGGAGACCGGAAACACACACGTTTCATCTGCCTGTTGGCGAGATGACCATAATGCTAGATGACGTTTCGTGTTTGTTGGGAATGCGGACGGACGGTGAGACAATGTGTTTAAATAATAAAGATGTTGATTGGAAGGGAAAGGTCACGCAACTACTCGGGAAAGAAATCCCGGAATTGGAGTTTAAGGGAAAGGGGAGAAGCAAAATTTTATTGAAAAGAACATGGTTGAAAAATAATTTTTCCGATTTGGAAATTGATGCCCCGGAACAGAAAGTCGAGCAGTATTGTAGTGCCTGCATGCTTGCATTATGTGGGGATGTATTATTTACGGAAGTTTCGGGAGATTGTGTTTCAACACTGCCTCTGCTTTTATTAGAGGACATGTCGTTTTTAGATAGATGGGCATGGGATAGTGGAGTTCTTGCGTACCTTTACAGGGCATTGTGTAAAGGTACGCATAAGAAACGGAAAAATATGGGAGGGTGTATCATGTTGCTGCAACTGTGGGCATGGGAACATATTACTGTCGGACGACCCGTTCCTAAAGATCTACGCAAGGAACTGCAGGATATGACGAATGATGGTGATGAGGATGAGAGACCTACGGTTGGTTTTTTATGGAAAGAATGTACTCAATACGCAGATATAACATCTCATCGGCATTTGCTGACACATCGCGATCAGTTCGACAGTTTGGTCGACACTCAGGTGGTTTGGACACCTTATGACGCATTCCGTCATATACTCCCGCCGATAGTTGAGCACGAAAAAACTATGGGGCTTCTTACAGTGCCATTGATCTATTTTTGGATTGTCGAGATGCATCGTCCGGAGCGGGTGTTGCGTCAGTTCGGGTATGCGATGGAAGCACCCCCAAATTGCGAGTACGACAAACGATTGCATGATATCGCAAATTACCGTGGAAATAATTGGCCTACCGTACATTCAGCTTATCTGGTTGAGTGGGAAGAGAAACGCTTGGGACGTGAAATAAATATTCCTTCATGGCGGCCGTACGACCCTAGCCATTATGATGCATACTGGAATTGGTATAGAACGGCAACCGATCCTTATGTGCAGTCCGATATCCCGCATGCTACGGGATCGTATCATCCGATGGTTCCGTAAAAAAGGAAAGCGGTAATGAAAATAATTGACTATTATTTATATTATTATTTATTCATATTATTTTAATTTTTTAACATTACTCAAATTTTATTTTTTATCATGCATTTCTTTTGGAGGCCTGCAAACATGGGTTCGAAGCGCTAAAAGCTGAGTGCCAGGATGTACCAGGAAAATTGAAAAAGTTGTTAGGGTGCATCCGGAGCAGCATAAAGGAAAGTAATGAATATGAGGGCGACTTCGATTAGGGTTCGATCATCGAACAGGTCGGAGACGAAGGACGAGACGGAGGAGGGGAAGGAGGAGGCCAAGGAGGAGACGGAGATGAAGGAGTTAGTCAGATTACTCAGGTTCAGCCTCAGGCGCAGCGAGGACGCGGAGGAGGACGCGGAGGAGTACCACGCGGAGGAGGAGAATTTTTTTTTTATTAGTAACGGTTTTTATGAAAGAACCGTTACTAAATCTACATTTAGTAACGGTTTTTATAAAAGAACCGTTACTAAAAACCGATACAGTATTAATATTTAGTATCGGTTTTTTATTAAAAACCGTTACAAAATCCCTAAATTTTTTTCATTTTTTTTTCATTTATTTTACAACAAACATAAACATAAAATACAATACATAAAATATTACAAACAACAATCCATAAAACATTACAACCCACAATAAATAAACAAAAACTACCATACATAAAACACTACAACCTTCTCGGACATTTTGTTTTCGTGTGCCCTGCTACTCCGCAAATACTGCAATGTTTTCCACGATCTGCGTTATCCATGACGTCCATACTATTATGAAAGCGTTTCTCCTGTCTTCTTCCACGCTTGTTGGTTCCACGGACATTTTTCCTCATAAGTTTCTCAGGAGGAACCAACGTACCATTATAAACTTTTTCACGTTCAAGCCACTGTTCTCTATCCTTTATCGGATAAAAACTTCCTTCATATGTATGTTTAAGGTGATTCAGTGAAAAATGTTGATGTATAAAATACTCGGGACTAACACCTCTTCGTATGCAAACTGCTACAAGATGCGAACAAGGATAGTGATATAGCATCAGTTTCTGACAACTGCATTTGCCTTCATTGAAATTCACATGGAAGCTATTTTCCCCTACCTTGGAACTACTAGATCCTGTTATCACCTCATAAACACCGTTTTCGACATTGAAGGTAGTGACTCGATGCGCACGCGCCTTAACTGTTTTATTCTCCATTTTTTCCATCACTTCATTTCCCCACATTCTATTATTCATTTCCATATTTGCAGCTATCTCGCGCTTGTTGACACAATAACTATTCAGCTTGTAGAATGTCTCCATCACAATAGCCGTAACATGAAGCTTCCTCATACCCTTGAAAACATAATTCATCACTTCTTGCATGATTACTAGTAGGAATACCCCACCGGCGACCTTCTGTATCATACGTGAACGCCCATTTTGATTTATCTTTTTTATTTAACCATTCCCACGCCTCATTATTTTTATCCTTTAATATTTTATATAGCTTCTTAAATTTAAATTTGGTGGGCGCCTTAACTAGTGGTACAATCAATTTAACCAATGTTTTGCCTGATACAGCGCTACTCAAATTTGCTTCTAAATGCCACATGCAATAACGATGATAGCTGTTAGGTTCCTTCCATTTCAATCTGTCATCCTTCATTGCACGAATTATTCCGGCATGTCTATCCGAAATCACACATAAATCTTTGCGATGGCCGATCAAAGTACCCAAACACCCGAAAAACCAACCCAACGATTCTACCCTCTCCTTATCAACTAAAGCAAAAGCTAAGGGAAATAATTGACCATTTGTATCGCTAGCGACTGCCATCAATAAGCATCCTTGATATTTTCCGGTTAGAAATGTTCCATCTACGTTATGACAGGCTTGCAAAACTCAAATCCTTTAAGTGATGGACCAAATGCCCAAAAAAGACCTTCGAACTCCTCCTCACCAGCACGGTTTTTGGGACCCCTCCAAATTGAATATTCAGTAGTAGGATTTGCTGAATATATTGCTGCCATCAATTCAGGAAGCAAATTATATGCCCCCTTCCAATCGCCAAACAAGAATCTAAGCGCGTGTTGCTTTGCGTGCCAAGCCTTCCAATATGATATGGTATATTCAAATTTTAATTTGACGGTTTCCACTAGGGTTACTGGTTTAATTGCTAAATCTGCTCTAACGACATGTAGAATTAGCCCCGCAATAAATGCACTTGTTAATTGTTTGTGGTCGTTGTTAGGTTATTGATTAACACATACGTGTGGTTGTGTAAATTTTTTAATCTCAAACACATGTCGTCTATTTTTGCATGCATACAACCTCCAATCACAGTCAGCGCGGTCATCTTGTAGCTTGCAGACTACAGTGTAGAGCGTTTTGTTCGATCTTAAGACTACAAATTCTCGGTGATGCATGACGCTGTATAATTTTACGGCCGATTGTAGCTCTGCTTTCGTGTCGAACGTTTGTCCCTCATACAAACTATCATCGCTACTCGCATGCATGCTCTTACCATACAATATATCGATTTTCGCTTCTTTCCACATAGTAGTATCTTCAAACTCTTTCGCCGGAGGATTACCGAAAGTTCCTACACTAACCATCTCACCCACTTCCGTATAATTGTTCATATCATCTATTTCTGGTTCGTCGCCTTCTTCCATTTCTGGCACTTCATCTTCATCATATTCGTCGTCTTCAACATTTTCAAACTCATCTTCGTCGCCTTCTTCCATTTATGGCACTTCATCTTCATCACGATTTATTACAGGTTCTAACCTCTCAAGCTCGTCATCATTAAAAGGTACATTTGATCTACTACTAGTTCCTACATAGGATTCTCTACTTTGGATGCGTTCAACGTATATTTCTAATTCAGGCCAACCGTGTTCACCATATTTGATATACTGAGCAAAACTAGTTAACTGTGAATCATTCGAAATTTTGACTATCTTAAAATACAAACAATCATTCATACGGTAAGGAAACATACCACTAATTTTAAGATCGTCACTATTAGGCCAACCGGTGGTAGCATAAATATCTAAACACAATCTATAATAATTTCTATTTCTACTACGCGGGAGAAAAACACCTTCTTGTGGAGCGTAATTGTATCCGCTCGAATCTTGAACAATTTGACCATTGTAATATAGAAAAATTTCAGAATTTTGTGGCATTTTCTTGATATGGAGAAAGAAGGAAAGGAAAAAGTTTGCAAGAGAGACTTATGAGATTTAATTTTTTGATGATAAAGTATAATAAGAAGACTCTTTAAATAGAAATCTAAATCATATACCTAAAAATCCTGAGATTCCTCCTATATTCTAGCATGTTAAATCAATGTTACCCACTAAATAAAAAGCTAAATTGTCTCAATCTGAAAAAGTAAATATTCTCTAGTACCCTATATCTGAACTCTAAACTGTATAGCTAAAAAAACATAGATTCCTCCTATATTCTAGCATGTTAATCAATGTTACCACTAAATAAAAAGCTAAATTGTCTCAATCTGAAAAAGTAAATATTCTCTAGTACCCTATATCTGAACCCTAAACTGTATACCTAAAAAAACTTAGATTCCTCCTATAACCTAACATGTTAAATCAATGTTTATGTACTAAAAAAAACAGAGATGTTATTTCAATATGAAAAAGAAATTCTAAATATAAATAAGTTATTTATTATTATTTTTTTGTCTTCAGATTTATTTTATTTATTTTTTCCATGTAAAAAGGCTATTTAATTTTTTCCCTTTTTAGGCTTTTTTATTTATTTTTTTTGGCTGGAGAGACAGCTGTTTCGCCCAGTGAGGTGGCGAAACACAGTCTATTTCGCCCAGCCAGCGGGCGAAACAGAGATGGGCTGGGCTAAACCCAAAACATGCATAATAGTTTGTTTTGCCAGGCCACCGGGCGAAACAGACGTTGTTTCGCCCAACCGCTGGGCAAAACAGGCTTAATTAAGGAAATTCGCCCGTAATGTGATTGCGCTCTGTTTCGCTCCGTCACTGGGCGAAACTACTTGTGTTTCGCCCGACGGCTGGGCGAAATAGCTACTTTTGCAAATATTTTTAAAACTTGACCATTCCCTTAATTAATTATTTTTTTTTTTTTGACCATTTCAAAAAAAAAGTCTCGAAACTGGGGGTCCTAATTTAATAGGTGTAGATGTCTACGGGCTTTGTAATAAAAAAAAATAAAGTCATATTCAATTTTTCATAACATAGACAATACTGTTGCAATGAATCCGTAGTCAATACTAGATAAAAAGAAGCCTTGTTTATGCATGATCCATTAAATGTCAACTGCAATTTCAATAACCAAATGGGCCTACACTACACTCTACAGGCATTATATTAAAAAAATTCATTAAACAAATAAGATAAAAAACTTACAAAGTTTATAAATCCAATTAAAAAAAAAGAAAAATGTGAAACTCATGATATAACAACACAACAGAAGATATATCATCATAAATTGTACATTATAACAAGCCAAAACAAGTGGGGAATATATTAATTTCTGTAATATAATTCTCTGTCATTGGCTTCTTCTCCTCCTCCACCGTTATGACCACGTAATCTCCATTATTGCCCTCATCAAATCATAAAATAACATTCAAAAGAAAAACTAAATTAAAACTTCCATTTTCTTCTAACCATCTTGTAATAAAACTCTATAAAATACACAAATCTTTAAAAAAAAAAATCTTCAATTAACAATGAGAAAGTTTCTAAAATTCCTCCCCCTTCTACATATTTACGATTACGAAACCATGAAAAGAAAAACTCGAATGTGCTGTTCCTTCTTCCTCTCTCGCTCGCCATTAACGGTGCCTCTTCATGCTAATTCATTTCAAATTAATCAAACACAGCCTTAACGAGCCCCAATTGATCCTCTAAATACCTTTCCAAGATACCAATTTCTCCTTCTTCAGTCCCCATCACCCTTTCCCACGGACCAACCAAATCAGTCCCCTGTGGATCCACCAACCTCTTCCTCGCCCGCCATTTCACCGGAGCCAGGCGGAGGAACACGAAAATGAGACAAACGAAAGGGAAACAGACGCAAAGCAAAGGCAGAACGAAGGGGGAGAAGATGATCAATGCGAGGAATGCACTGCCCCGCCTGATCGGAGACCGGAAAGAGGACGGATGGCGCGGATCGGTGGTGGTGTGTCTCGCTGCCTCTGTTTCTCCTTCCATTCCATAACCACGACTCTCCCTCGCTCTCTTCTTCAGATTTTCTGTTCTCTTATTTTATTCTTGTTTAGTATTTCTTTGCTCATGACTTTTGCCTCTGTGTTCACTCAACCTCTCTTTGAAAGACATTTAACTTCCACGTTTCACATTAAGAAAATAATGTGGCTTTTGTTGTGTGGGCATTTTATGTAGGGGGTCACCATGCTTGATATTATTGAACTACGGTGTAAAAATGAGTGATTGATTTTATTAAATTAGTTGTTATATTTTTAATATTATTTAAATATGATATAAAAATGTATTGCTTCTATAATTTTAGTAGTATCAAAATATGATATGAAGAAAAAAATTATAATTGACAATATCCACAAAAAATAGTTAATATTATTTTGGTGATGTAAAAAATGACATTAATTTGGTAAGTCGAGTTTATACAAGTTTTATTAAATATCATATGTAATTTTGAAATCAAAATAAATGAAAAATGCACTTTCATTTAGGGCTGTTATTTTTGTTTGTCGTTTGATGTTCGTTCGCGTTCAGTTAAAGTTCGTTTGCTAAACGGTTCGTTCGATTTTCCGTTCAAAAATAAACGAACGAACCGTGTTCGTTCGACTAATTAATGAACCAAACATGAACATACCCATGTTTGTTTGATTATTCGATAATATGTTCGAATATATATTTAGTATTCTAAAATATATATAGTTATACTAATTTTATATCCAATAAAAAAAATTTCATTCTAACCCAGTGATCCATTAAAATCAGGTCCGACCCAAGAATTATGATATATAATATTTTTATATTTATAAAATTTTATTAGTCCAAAACATTAAAAAAAATTCTATTTTGCTCACCCCTAAATTTTAATTACTCCTGACCCACAACCTTTACGACTCTCTTCTCTTCTCTCTGAGTCTATGATCAACTAATCATAATTCCTATTTATAATTGTATCTTTCTTATCCACGATTCTCTTGTCTCTCACGGTCTTACTCATAAATTTAAATTGTGTTGGTTTGATATATATTTATATTTTTATGAAATAGTTAAAATTTGAATATTTAAACTCATAATGAATAGAAATTAAAACTTTTATTTTGTTTGTGTAATTCCAAGTTCGTTTGCTAAATTGTTCGTTCGATAAATGGTTCGTTCGATTTTA
This sequence comes from Juncus inflexus, assembly GCA_024447665.1. Classification (NCBI taxonomy): domain Eukaryota; kingdom Viridiplantae; phylum Streptophyta; class Magnoliopsida; order Poales; family Juncaceae; genus Juncus; species Juncus inflexus. Next base: position 3,461,842 of record JAJHPC010000019.1, on the reverse strand, counting down.
TGTTCAAAATAAATGAACCAAACAACGTTCGTTCGAATAATTAACGAACCGAACACGAACGTGGCTGCGTTCAGTTCAGTTTAGTTTGTTAACAACTCTACTTTCATTATTGCTTCAGCTCCACAAAGACAAAGGAATAAGAAAAGTAATATGAAGAAATGAAAATTCTCTATCTAAAACATTGAACAACATATGTAAAATCGGTGTATAAATTTTCCACCAAAATATGTATTTTGTCTCTAAACATGTTTATCATATGTTTTCTCATATGTGCGTATATACATGTTCATGCATTTTCTCATCCACGTATATACAACTTTAGGCATGCATAAATCAATTTTTTCACATAGATATACATTTATATGAATTCTTCTTATGTGTACAAATTGTATGCATTCTTCTCTCTCTATATATATATTTAATCAAAACTTTCTAAATATAACAAGTCAGTAGACATCTCAAAACACAACTACATATTGACATAATAGAACTTCTTTTTTTCTCATTTATTGTAAAATAAAATTAACAACTAACAAATATGATCACTTCTAGCGGAGTGTGAGAGATACCATAAAAATCTAACTTTTCCATAAATAAAAATTTCAAAGTCTTACTTTTATATGACTGTACATATTATTAATAGAAATATTTTTTTTGCTTTGTTATGGCTTCGTATTTAAAAAAAGAAGAAAATTTGCCAAGCATAGAACTCTCGAATTATGTCTGTTAAAACTTTCTATTCTTTAATTAAAAATAGAAAGTTTTCATTATTTCTTCATCTCCGCAAAAGATAAAAGGAGGAAAAAACTGACATGAAGGAATGAAAATCTCAGTCCATCTAAAACATTGTACAACATATATAAAATCGGTGTATATTTTTTCCACCAAAACATGTATTTTTCCTCTGAATATGTTTATCATATATATATATATTGTTTTTTTATCATATGTTTTCTTATATGTGCATATATCCATATTCATACATCTTCACATGCATGTACATACAACTTTACGTACATATATAAAGGAATTATTTACACAACCCCCCAATAACCCCCCAGTATATCATTTATCACTGGTAAATAAGACCCACTTTTTTTAATTAAATATGGGGCCCGTTTATCAGTAATGAACGGTAAACTGGGGAGGACGTTACAGAGAAAATATATATATATATATATATATATATATATATATATATATATATATATATATATATATATATATATATATATATATATATATATATATATATATATATATATATATATATTTTTTTATCATATGTTCTCTTATATGTGCACATATATCCATATTCATTACATATATATATATAAAGGGATTATAAACACATCCCCCCCCCCCCAATAGTCCCCCAGTCCACTGTTTATCACTGGTAAATAGGGCTCACTTTTTTTAATTAAATATGGGGCCCGTTTCTCAGTGATAAACGGTGGACTGGGGAGAACGTTTACCAGGAGATAAATATACTTTTCCATATATAAATCAATCTTTTCACATAGATGTACATTTATATGCATATCTATTTTCTTATTGTACAAATTATATGAATTTTTCTGTTTATATATATTTCATCAAAATTTTCCAAATAAAAATAAATCAGTAGACATAAATTGTTGGGTCTCGAACGTGCATAACGCAGTGGAAAAATAAAATTTCGTCCAAAACCAATCCGAGGATCCGTGCGTATCGGTTAAATCAAAGAAATAAATCTTAACAATACCTTTCGGATTACGCTTAATCCGTGACGCTCAAACCATGCATATTGTCCATGCGCCTCTAAACTGGTTACCATCCTAACCGATTTTCGGTCCGTCTTGGCTGTCTAGGTCGGGTCGTGCGAAAGTCATCTACCGCACACACAATCGGTCTCCACCAAAACTCTCAACAAACCGTTCTCATCTTCTTATGACGAATAGATCACAAGCGCCGAAAGTACGAACGCCTCTACCGGTGTCCACACGAACAAACTTCTTAAAACGGGAAGAAGAACAATATATATGCTAGTAGCGTGTTCTCCTCTTGCATAAGAAAACTCTTCTTATTTTATCTCACAAAAGATGTATATAATTCCTCCCATATAATCGCACTCTTTCATTTTTGTCATACAAAAAGAAAAGCACTCTTTCATAATTTTGTCATACAAATTAGAAAGTATATTTTCTCTCTTTTGTCTCACAAAAGAGAATGAGAAATAATGAGAGAGAGAGAATGATGTGTTGTATATTCTGAATTTGGAGCCCTCTATGTCCTTATATAGAGGTGAATAGTCATGTCTTTTCACACTAAAAGATGTGTATGACATCACTCATCATTATCCATATGTCATCATCTAGACTCTTCTAGATTACATGATCTTTTGTGCTCATAGTCTTTATATACATATATATCACATCTTATCACATAAGATGACAATATATTTTGTGACATTCTTATGCTACTCATCATATAAGTCGCTAGGATTTTCTGCGCCCGTTTCAGTTTGTTCTTTGTGTGTGACCCTGTAGGTTCACTTAATGTTGGCAATAGACTTGACAGTCTATAAATCATGAGCGGACTCTAGCAAGCCATCATGACTACCCAATTTAAGTGAATATCGGTGATCTGAATTACCTAATCAACAATCACGTATTTAGTCCCTTTGTCACACGATATCTATATCGATCATAAGGCATGTAATACGTCATCCTTATATTAATCGAATAATATTTCTTGATCCCAAATTGAACTGAACAAGAACAAATGACATTAATAACTCTTATTAATTCATTTGAGTATGGCCATACATTTCTTCAGTTCAATTCATCAAGAGGCCTAAAGATATCTCTCTCATTTATGAGAGGAACAAATCCCGTCTTGATTGCACTCATCCCTCTACATGATTCATTGTATACCTAATCATAACCGTTATGACCACCCGGTTAAATGCAATGTTAGATTATATTAAAGTATAAAATTACTCATGTTGGGTACCGAGACAATCTCAGGTCAAAGGACTATAAATACTTTATGTTACAAGAATCGCTAATGACGTAAAACATGTAGCATTTTTATGGCGGGTCAGTCCAGTATATGGTCTCTAACATATACCTATGTTAATGACTTGATAACTATTTATCCATGATCAGTAAAACATAATCATCAGTCAACTAATATACTGGTGTACATTTATAGCTTGTATATAAATATATACTTATATGTATCTGCATGTATATTTGTCTCCACAAATATCCTATAAATGACCATGGACGATTTAGAATAGCATTCATAACACTTTATAGTTTTACTATCAAAATCACGCACTTGGATGACATAAAGCTGAATTGCATATTCATGGTCTATTTTAATTATATTAAAATAACCTATACGCACATATTATATGAAATATCTTAGAATAAATATTATGTTTGTTATTACAATCCATAATCTAGGTCACAAACACTTTGGTCTAGGGCATAACACCATCATAAATAACTACACATCGACATATTCAGTACTTCATTTTTATCTCACTTATTGTAAAATAAAAATAACAATTAACAAATATAATCACACTAAACTGAATGAGGAATACGGTAGTTTTAAATTATTTTCAAATTAATTAATAAATAAATATTTCATTTTCTCGTCAAATATAAATATTTTCAAATTATTATTAAAAATATAAATATTTCATTTTCTCGTCATTCATTTTCAAAATATCTTGACTTATTTCTTTTGTGTAATTTAAAATCTCTGCATAAGACATCTAATATGATCAATCCAAATTTGTGCCTCAATATATTGTTATGTTGTATATATACAGAGATATACTGAACAATCAAAATGTAAAATCGACTTGTTCACAATCCACACGCATTAGTCATGTTTATAATGTTTCTTTTTTTTTAAGAATTTGGAGGAGGCTTAGTCATGTTTATAATGTTTTTTTGACCACATGTGTACCTGTTACTCTTTTGGCATCTTATGTATGACTTGGCCTCAAATAGACTCGCCACACATATTATCACAAATACAATACAAGAACACTAAAGATCTGGTTTCCTTTCGGTTGTGGTCGACTTTAGCGTTGAATTTGATTTACCAAAAAATTGCACAACTAGATATTAATGCAAGGATAATTATTAATTACAAGATGGCGCGTGCACCATCATGGACCAAACAAACATTATGGCGTGTCTTGATCTCATAGGAGCGGTCCACAAGGACCCAATCTTTCTTATATCTCCTAATGTAATGATGATGACTAAAAAGTCTAAATCTAATATTTAATGCAGTGAATTTGATTAATTTATTTAGAGTTATTTTGTCAAGATGCACTAATTTGAGATGCAATATAAATGGTGACCATTTGGCAATCAACTTTATGTAAATTGCTACCATTTTTTTGACTTTTTGAAATAGAAGACACATTATCTGCATAAAAAAGTTTATAAACCATGATTTTAAATTCCGATATTACAGCATAACTTGTGCAAATTGCCCCCCAAAATCTTGGATTATGTAATTATTATATCCTAGTGGATCTTGTCTTATCAGCAAAGAAACAGGAATTGAATTCCAATTCACATATTACACTCATTCTGTGGGACCATCTTCCAATTGTGGCCCCATAATGGATTGGATAATATGGAATCATGGATCCAATCCCCTGCAATTATTGTACAATAGTAATGATCAGGGCCGTCTGTTTAATCAACCGAATTGCAATTATTACAATCCTCATATGCAAGGAAAATATGTTTTTTTTTTTTTTTTTCGGAAAACCCGTAGGCAAGGAAAATATGTTTGTTATTGCAGGAAAAATATGCACATGCACATTAGTTGTTAGCTAGACTTGCTACATATCAACATTACCTGCTTATTACCTATCACAATTTCTCAAACCACTACCCACTATTTCGGTGTTAATACTAAAAACACATCCCTAAAAAAAATCTCCCCAAAATTTTCTCACCCAAACAACCTCAGCCAACCAACCAAACCAAAAAAAAACCAAAAAAAATATAAAAATAAAAAACCCCCTCAAATTCAATCAATCATCATGACTAAACGAAAAATCCGGCTCGTCTGGCTTCATCAACTTGGGCATCTTAATACTCGGAACCTTCTCCTCCCTTTTTACCATTTTATGATTCCCCCCTCGCTTTTTCGCGAATTTCGACGCCAAAATAGTCGCTCCGAGATGTTGGGCTCCGTTTCCGTTATTTCTTGGCCTTTGGAGAAATAGAGGCTCTCTTGTTTGGCGAGTTCCTTTTGAAGCTTCTTTTTCTTGTAACGTCGCCATGCGGCTTGGATGAAACACGCTCCCCATGTTCTCCATTGATGCGAGTAGAATCTACATAAAAAATATTCGAAAAAAAAACATTTTTAAGTTGAGATTGTTTGTTTGAGACCTCTAATTGTTTGTTTGGGACCCTAAGAGTATGATATTATTTTTTTTTTTGCTTTTTATTTTGACTTCCGAGAGTTCGAAATTAACTTCTCTACATTTGACTCCTTGATTTGACAAAACTAAAATATTTTCAAACTCTCAGAATTCGAAAACTTAATAGTAAACAAATTATTTTTCAAAACAAAAAAATTATGGTAAATAAAACATATCGTGATGGTAATTGGCAAGTGAAACTACTCAAAAACGTCTATCCCATTATTTCGATCACCACCACAACACACTCCACTTTACCACCTCTCAACCCCCCCAAAAAAATCACAACCAAACATCAAATAAAAAAAACAAAAAACAAAATACAAACCTGAACGCATGTTGCAACTTCTTGCTATGCAGCCTCTTAAACTGCCCGGCAACAAACTTCAAATCCTCCGCCCTCAAGGCAAACGCCTCGACCTCCGTCACCATCCGCACCGTCCTCGTCGAATTAGGAAAATTCAAGCTCGGGTTCGGCATCAGCGCCCACGTCAGCAGCTCCTCCCCGCAAAAATCCCCCGGACTCAGAATTATAAAATTGAAGAAGCCCGTGCAGCCGCCGTTGGTGGTCGAGGACTCGAGCTCGCCGCGGATCACGAAGAGCATCTCGTTCACCGGGTCGCCCTCGCGCACAATGTAGGTGTCCTTGGTGGAGAGCGAGGAGACGAGCCGCTCGCAGATCGCGTCGAGGAGCTGGTCGTCCATTTGGGAGAAGAAAGGGACCTGAATGATTATGAGGGGGATTTAAAAGTTTATTTTTTATTATATTTGTAAGAATGTTGTAGATATAGAATCCAACTATGGAACCAGCCAGCTCTAGAAAGTGTTATATGACAGTCGAAACTAGTATTTCAAACTTAGGTAGGAAACATTACTAGGCTGGCTGCCATATAAAGCTGTCAAAAACTGATTCTTCAACGGATTCAGTAACTGCCGCATTATTGTCATTTTTATTGAAGGGAAATTCGCAGAAAAGCCCCTGTGTTATGCTTTAATTGCAAAAGAACCCCTCTATTTTTTTAGAAAATTGCAAAAAAACACTTATCGTTTGTTAACATCTAACGCCGTCAATTAACTCATCTTAATCATCTACTAGTCAGAACAATTAACATGAGTTAACTAACAGTACGATCTTTCCACAATTTTCTAAAAAATAGAAGGGCCTTTTTGCAATTAAAGCAAAGTGCAGGGGATTCTTTTCAAATTCATTCATTACTTATTTTTTTTGGAAGAACATTATTATGATCTGAAATTTATGGACCCGGCTAACGATAGCCTTGCATTATGCTTAAATTACAAAAAGGCCCTTCCATTATTCAAAACTGTATGAGCCACTCTATTCTTTACGTATTTCCAAGAGAAAACTACCATTTGGTAAGATCTAACATCGTTATTTAACTCATCTTAATCATCTCTTAACTAAAAATAGTTTTCTTTTTTGCGATTTCTAAAAAAACAGATGAGCGTTTTTGCAATTTCCAACAATGAACGGTTTCTTTTTGCAATTCAACCATAACACGGGGGCTCTCCACACATCTATTTACTAATTCATTTTTTGGTTTTTGAAACATAATCCACTGACCCGGCGAACCAACGCAAGACACAAATGCCGCTGGATATCCCGGCGGAGATCCAACGGCAGAGAATGCAAGATGGACTCCTCGTCAACGCCGCGCGTGGCCAGCCACTTGTACTGGAAGAACCCCCGCACGCGGTCCTGCAAATCTTCCGGAAGCTGCCTGTGCCTCATCCACTCCTCGATGTCTCTTCGTTTGACGCGCCACTCTTCGAGACGGACTGTTATCGATTGGAGATACGTCTGGAGGATAAAAGAAGAATGGGTGATGAAAAGGTTGTTGAGTAGTAGTTTTGGTGGTGATTGATTGGGTGTATTATTATTCGAGTAGTTTTTGTGTAGTTTATTTTCTAATTCTTTGATGGTAGTTGGTACTAATGTAATTCTGTTTCTTTTCAATTCAAATGAAATCTTAGTAGGCAATTTGCCTATTATCTCCAAAAAAAGTTATTTTTGGGCTTTTTTCTTTTCTTTTTATGGGTTTTGTTTTTCTGGTGTTAGTTGGAGTTTAAGATAGGGAACATTATTCATATTCGATCTTCTGACATTTTCTTCTTTAAAAGGTTAAGAAAACGAGATATTTTACCTGCATATTTCCTATAAGATGCGAGAAAAGAACAAGGCCGATTATACAAATCGCAATAGCAAACGCCGTCTCTCCCATCCACGTACTCGTCTCCAAATTCTGCCCATATGAACTGTAAAAAAACCATTAAAAAAAAAATCTAAATATCAATCAATTCCAAAACCAAAATGAAAAATATCTAAATAGAAATCAATTCCAAAACCAAAAACCAAAAGGAAAATATCTAAATATTTATCAATTACGAGCCAAAAACAAAAAGAAAACTAAAAGCAAAAAGAAAAATATCTAAATATTAATTAATTGCGAGCCAAAAAGAAAAACATCTAAATATTAATCAATTGCGAGCCAAAAACAAAACCATTAAACTCAAACTCAAAACCAAAAACAAAAATTAAAAAATATCAAAATATTAAATTCCAAAACCAACGAACCTGAGATTCCTAAGGCCCCACCATAGACAGTACAAATACTTCTCCATGAAGTTCACGCCGATCACCTCCTTGGTCAGCACATCCGCAAACATCCCGAAATTAAACATCGAATCATCGCTGCTCGCGTCGCATTTGGAAACCACGGACGTTAACTCCAGCCAGACGTCCCGGTCGCGGCTCTTGGTGTTGAAGTCCAGAAAAACCGGGTTGCAGAGCGGCAAACCGTTGGTCCCGTTCTCGTTCCTGCATTCTTGCTGCCAGCAGTAGTATTGCCGTTCTATTGAGAGGAGGTACCATAATGCCCCTAGTACCTGTTGGTGACAATTGGGAGTTTGTCATGTAATGCTAACGATTTGGACGAGTTTTATGTTTCTGATGGTTTGAACTTTGGATAAATTTGATTTTCTTTTGAAGTTCATATAATTGAATAACTAGAATATATAGATAGGGGTATTTTTCGACAGTTTGGTAAATTAATTAATTGGTGGTCTACATGAATAAAGATCCGCTGAATAATTAGCATCACCATACTGTGATTTGGGATAATTAATACCGGCTTATACAATTGACGTTTTGTTTAAGATAACAAAATTAGAGGTGGTAAGTGAAACTAACATGGCTGGCGAGCATATAAAGCAGCAAATTATACGCGGCACCGGCCCAGGCGGTCCGTGTGATGACTCCATTTGCCTTCACAATTCTTCTATTCAACGGAAAAATGAGAAAAAGTCTTGGAATGTATTGCATTAATACTATCAGAGTGAGAAGGTTATTCGCGTGGTTCGTGTTATTTTTGCTCATGTACGGAATTACACGCCATATCACTATCTGAAAAATTAATTAAGAAATAAAATGTAATGTCAGAATTTAATGATCATAAGATACAATTGAGTACTTTTAGAGGAGTTGTAAATGTAAATTGTGTACTTGAATCCACTTCATTACGATGAGTAAGAAAGAAGGATGCTTTGGGCATTCTTTTGAGAAAGAAAATTTGTGAAGAAGAAAGGTATTGACGATAATTTTCACCGTTTTGCAGGGCTAATTATTCATTAAATTTTCACAATCTGGAGGAACTGTAAGTGCTGTTTTGAGGATTTGGAGCCGTAAATCTGAAATTCCGCCCAAGATTCAGTTGTTTAAAAACTCAATTTTACTTACCTGAGGGATTGGAAGACAAGCGATGAGATCGAGCGTAAAATCTTTACTCTTCAAATATCTCTTCGCGATCTCTCTCGGATCCTTCACAAGCTCGCCTCGCCCAAAAACCCTCGAACTCGGCGCGACAAACGCGATCCTGAACTTCAGCACCAAATGCGCGAAATAAAACAGATCCGCAACCGTGCGTAACGCAGTCACGGGGACGCCAATGTTCGTCTCGATTTTAACACAGGCGGTTCCGCCGATGTAGAGCAGGTAGAAGTAGAGCGGGTCGACGAAGAGCGCGACGAGGCAGGAGAAGAGAAACACGCGGTTCCATAGCAGCACGGTGGGCCCGCCGGGGTCGAGGATCGTGCGGGGGAAGTACCACGGGAGGTTGTCGGCGCGGCGGCTGTGGTGCAGGAGAGGCGGGAGCGGCGGGCGGTGCGAGGGCAGGAGAGCGAATGGGTTCATGGTCGCGGAGAAAGGTGGATTCTTACATGGGAGAGAGGGAGATGGAGAAGAAAGGAGAGGAGAGGACGGGCGTGAAGAACGGAGAGCGGTTTTCTCTGCGCGGGAGATGTTGGAATTTTTTTGAATAGTAGCACTATGTTGAAGAATAATTAATCAAATAGCATGATTTTCAAAATATTTGGGTAGGTAGCACTTTCGCCAGACCTTCTGGCGGAACTGAAGTAGTTCTGCCAGAGGGTTTGGCAAAACTAGGGAATTTTTTTTTTTTGCTAATCTCGGTCATTTGACATTCTTAAACAGCCTTAATTAATGAAAAAGGTTAGTTCCGCCACTGGGTCTGGCGGAACTAGGTAAAATTTATTTTTGGCCCAAAAATGACGAAAATATAGGTTCCGCCAGACCCTCTGGCGGAACTAGCTAGTTCCGCCAATGGGTCTGGCGGAACTACACATTTTCCCAACTTACAATCAAAAGTCCAAAAAAATGGTCTTGTTCCGCCAGTGGGTCTGGCGGAACTAGACCATTTTCCCAACAATCTGACCCAAAAAAATTTCAAAATTTAGGGTTTAGTAATGGTTTTTAATAAAAAATCGATACTAAATATTAGTATTGTATCGGATTTTTTGGGAAATTTTTTTTTCCTTTAGTAACGGTTGTTATAAATAATCGTTACTAAATCTGAAACTTAGTAACAGTTCTTCCCTAAACACCGTTACTAAATAAGAAGTTAGTAACGGTTCTATTATAAAAACCGTTACTAAGTGGAAATTTAGTAACGGTTTTGTATGAAAGAATCGTTACTAACTTCTTATTTAGTAACGGTTTTTAGGGAAGAACCGTTACTAAATTTGAATTTAGTAACGGTTATTTTTTAACAACCGTTACTAAAGGAAAAAAAATCCCAAAAAACCGATACAATACTAATATTTAGTATCGATTTTTTATTAAAAACCGTTACTAAACCCTAAATTTTGAAATTTTTTTGGGTCAGATTGTAAGTTGGGAAAATGGTCTAGTTTCGCCAGACCCACTGGCGGAACTAGACCATTTTTTTGAACTTTTTTATTGTAAGTTGGGGAAAATGTGTAGTTCCGCCAGACCCACTGGCGGAACAAGCTAGTTCCGCCAGAGGGTCTGGTGGAACCTATATTTTCGTCATTTTTGGGCTAATTTCACCGTCTAGGCTGTTTGAGGGTGCCAAATGGCCGAGATTAGCAAAAAAAAAAAATTCCCTAATTCCGCCAGACTCTCTGGCGGAACTACTTTAGTTCCGCCAGAAGGTCTGGCGGAAGTGCTACCTACCCAAATATTTTGAAAATCATGCTATCTGATTAATTATTCTTCAAAATAGTGCTACTATTCAAAAAAATTCGTGATGTTGGGGGTGCTTGCTTCCTCTCCGTTTTGTTATCTCCAGTTTTGCTCTTTGTCTGGTTATATAACTTGTGGTATGTACGTATGATGATTAGAGGGGTGTAAATGGGTCGGATAATATTTGATTGAGCTCTATTGTATTCGTATCTACAAAATATCTGTATTCTAATAAAGATATATTTTTATATATTTGGATACGGATATAGATAATATTTGTATCCGGATAGTTTATAAAATATATATTATCCGTTTTCAGATATTTCGTTATGTATATCTAAGATATTTATCTATATTTATCAAAATATCTTTGTTATGATTTTAAAATTTATTATTATTTTAAAACTTGTTATTATTTTGTTGTTAATAGTTAAATATATGTTTGAAAGAAGATGTGATTCATCTGTATTTGAATATCCGTATAAATATTCGTATTCGTGTCCGAAAATATCCGAATCGAATCTGTATCCATATCCGAAAAATAATATGGATACAAATATGATACGATCTTCATCCGAACAGTTCGCAGATTAGGAGAAGTAACTGGAGAGGATTAGAACTCGGGAAGATTAGAACTGGAGATTAAGGCACCTCTATATATGAAATGAAATCTATTAAAACAAACACGTCGTGAAATAAAATGGTTTAACTGATTTGGTGCAAAGTTTTTATTCAAATGATTTGAATCTTGCGTTGATGTTTTTTTTTTCATTTTGGGCCTGGATCATTTAAGACACAAGATTCAAAATGTGGTTAATAATTGGACTCTCTGGGCCATAATGAAAAAGTAAAATTTTGCACTATTTTTTATCAGTCCTTTTTTATGCGTTGGCAATTAGCATAGTATGAAATTATATATTTGTCATAATTTATAAAGTAAATTCTGTTGCTGATTTATTAGGATATATTTTCTAAAATTTATTGTAAAATTCCTCTTCAAGTGGGAAATTACTTAAAAAAAATCTGAATTTATATTGTAGATCCTTTAAAACAAATGATTATATGTGAATGCGAAAAAGATAAAAATCATAAATGGATGAGTTGCATTACTCCAAAAATAAATTTGTAAATAAATAAATAATAAATAAATAAATAAATAAATAAATAAATAAATAAAGAGGAAAGATCAGTATAGGAAGAACAATTTATCACTGCACAATCTATAGGAAATTTTTTTAGTAGAAAAGAAATACGTAAACAAATATAATTATAGTAGAAAAGATCAGTATAGGAAGAACAATTTTCTATATATGGTTATATGAAATGGAAAATATGAAAGCTCTAGGGAGTGATATCTGAGTTTTTAATATAAAGAAAGTTCGCGACATTATCACAGAGTGACCTGTTTTTATATGCTTAGCAACACAATTGTAGGGCAAAGGCTCGAGATTAGTCTTATTATTTCTTTTAGTAATAGATTTTGACATTTGATCAGTTTAAAGTTTTTTTACTATTTTCATTCCATTATTTAGTCATGGCAATACGTATACGTTTCTAATTATTAGTACACAATCCAACAGTACATGAATGTAACATACTAACCATATAAAACGATCAATACTACCATCTGGCATCTACCAATTAAAATGCACATGCACATTTATTTGAAATACCATTTATTTGAAATATTTTTGTTTGTAATTTTTGTAAGCTTTTTTGGTTATAAGTTAGACTAACAAAAGAAAATAGAAGTGGCGTGTTGAGCACCAAAAGATTAAAGATAATATAATTATTGAAGTACTTTTATAGTTTGGTCTTTTTCATTAATTTATTTCAATCATGATCATTATGCCACTTAAACAACAACAAGCTGTCAGTATGATCTACAATATAAACATATGCTTATACCCTTATTATTTTAAAGAGGTTAAACAAATTGAAATATAAATTGGTGTTATATAATATATAACAGATTTGGTTGACAAAGATAATTTCTAAATCCAAATCCAAAAAGTTAATAATAAATCATCCCATGATTAATAAAATGTGGTGAACTGGCTAGCTTACCATCGGTGTCATGTTATGTTTGTAAGATTCATAAATTTGACTATTTTTTCATAAAATTTATCGTCAATTATTAAGATAAAAGCTTTCTAAGAACCTCTTATTTATTATGTAATGAGAGGAAGAAAAATGCTATATATATATATATATATATATATATATATATATATATATATATATATATATATATATATATATATATATCACCTGATTACACCTCTTAATCAATCACCTGATCTTTTCACCTCATATTCACATTTTGTAAGTAACAATGCATTATTTACATTTCCAATTAATATATTTATTTTGAACACCTCATTCAAAAAAAATATGTAACTTTTTTAAATATCAGTATAGTTTTTCATGTATTCAGTACACATTTTCATATCTTCACAATTTTGAATGTTCAATATATTGTCTAGATATCAGTACATATTTTTATTTGTTCAGTATATCATTTATCTATACAATATATCTTTTTTGAATAACGACATATTTTTTATTGAGTATCCAACAATTGGAGAATTATGAGGAAATGAAGCTGTAAAGCCAGGGTCTTAGATATGGGCAGATAATATCCGACCAAACCGGACTGTGTGTGAAAAAAAAAAATTACTTAGATTTTAATAAGATCCGGATCTATAAGGAACCGGTTCTAGAACCCAATCCGTTTTTATGAGTACAGATCTTGATGTAGAACTTTAAATATTAGGCCAGGACCCGGATGAATTTGGGTATAATCTGGATCCGGATAATTATATAAAAAAAGATACGTGTTTCTTAACCCAAATAATCAAATACAAGTCCTTAATTCTGGACCCAAATCTGTATGCATTTAAGTCGTATCTTTAATTTAATATCTATAAATTTAGTAGTTTAAGAATATAAAGAGGTAATAAAACATTATGTATGGTAAAAAAAAAATGATCTTTTCCTTTTTATTATATATTCATATTTTTTGACGATTTTTTTCTATTTTTTTATATGTTTTTTATCTAATCGTAATATTTTTTATGAAGAAAATATCTTTTTTTATATAGATTTCATATATTTTTATGTATTGGTATTTGCATATTAAAGTTATAAAATAAATATTTACATTATATAATAAATATACATTTAAGTTATTCAAATAGAGTTTGGATTCAAACCTATATCTGTTTAATATCTGAACCGAATGTGGATCCGGGAGGATTTGGGTTCGAATCCATATCCAGTACGGATAAAATCTAATACGACTATGATTGGAATCAGATCCGAATTGTTGACATCTCTACATAGGGACCATCATCACATTTGACATATGTATTTGTATATCATTTTTTTGGACAATATACAGATATAAATACGAGATTCGAATATCATGTATACATATCTAAATACATATTAATTTTGAATTAATAGCCGGATATTTAATAAGATAAAAAAATGCTATATAACTCTAGCACATATGTCAAAAAATTTACAATAAAGATAACACTTCTTTAGTTCCTAGAACTAAGTGCAGCAATAGATACATGATTGTGAACTAGGTCTAATTTAGTGGTTAGAGTTTTATTTTGTGAAGAAGTGAGAAAAAAATATTGCATATTGGATTGTGTTTGTTGTTTTTTTTTTTTTTTTTTTGAGATTCAACTCATAATTAATGAGTTAAGAAATTTAATTAAATACTTGTTACATAAAATTGTGTTTGTTGGAAGTTGAATCGGAACTTGAACCATGACTCAAACTTGAGATCTTTCTCCCAAAGTTTAAAGGTGTTTTATCGCTTGAGTTAGAAAGTTTTAACGGTATTATGTTGGAGTTGGAAGAATAAAATATAAAATATTAGTATTGAGGAAAGTAAGATATTTTTATATAAAATCAATTTTAAGTTCCATGAAAAGGAATATCAGGATGCTAATATATTGTCCAAATTCATATCCGCATTTGACTCATATATTTTGTATCTGTATAATATAAGCTATATGATAGTATCCCGATGAATATTGTGAAACTCCTACAAACAATCCAAAATACAACAAATTTCCCCATTATTGTGATTAAATCTTTCTTAGAACCGAAGTAAATTAATAAGTGACCAAATAATATGTATAACCTAATATTCTTTTTTCCCTTGACAAGTTTATTGCACCTAATTAATTATAGTGCTGCTCCATGTTGTATAAACGATTTTTATATTACAATTAATTAATATTCAGTCGCAAAACCAATAATGTGTGTACTATATAAATATGGTACAGAAGCCAATACCTCCAAAGATATACTCAGCAATTATGCGTATGATGCATATAAGAGTCTTATTTAGTTGGAAGCCAAGTTCAATCAAATGCAAAAATAAGGGCTTCTAATTCAAAAATTAAAACAAAAAATAATAGTCAAATATATATGTTTTAATTAAGATAGATTAGATGATCAATATTGAAGGACCAAAAGCTAGATATATGATCTTTACACTAAATTAAATTAAAATATATATGTTTTTAAAGCATATAACAAGAGTCCTACAGAGTCATTAAATAAATGAAAATATAGAACTCATACAGTAAAGAAGGTAAAAGCCCAGAAAAAAGACATTTTTTTAAAAAAGGATTTCACATCTTGCTATGATATTTTTTAAAATGATTGGGTAGTTTTTCATGGAATTCTGTGACAAACATGTGGGATGCGGAGCTGGAGGTTTTCAAATATCTAATTGAGGTTTGTGTATTATTTTTAAAGTAGTATTTCATTATTAATTTTTTTAATTCTTTTATATGTTATGTTAAATTATATAACCTCCTTATATATAGGCTCATCCGGATGCCGAGAATTGGATGAATAAACCCATACACAATTATAATAAACTAGCTTCTTTGGTATGGCACCGATCGCGTAACCGGAGAAGAATCCGAAACCGCGGCCAAAATTAGGGAAAGAAATGATAAATCAAATGAAGGTAGTCCAATAGATACCATAGATGATATTGATAACATGGTATCACAAAATGAAGTAATATTAGAAGATTATGATACAGATAATTTCTCTCCAACTATTAGCATTTCTGAAGAAGGTAGTTCAAGAAAAAATGCAACGTAAGAGTGTCAAAAAATGATCAAATTGGCGGTCTCAAGGAATCATTTGATAATTTTGCCCGTGTCATTATAAAATCAACTAACGAGCTTGTCAATTGTCACAAAAAATATACAATTCCGGCAAGTGAGGTTTGGAGTCATATAAATGAGTTGGGATTAGATGAGAAAGTGGGACTAAGAGCGTATCTCTTCCTTATGAGCAAACCGGACTCATTAGAAACTTTCCTTGGGTGTGCTACTTACTCTCGTAATAACCTTCTTTTGATGATGATGAGTTAGATTACTGTATGACTTTATTTTGTGTCGTATTTTGATAATGTCTTTTTCATATGTAAGAAAAATAACATTATATTAAAACTTTTAATGATTGTATGACTTTTATATTGTCTTATTTTATTAATGTCTTTTTCATGTATAAGAAAAAGAATATTATATTAAAACTATTTAATGATTGTATGAATTTTATTTTGTTAATATCTTTTTTTCATGTATAAGAAAAATAATATTATATTAAGTATTTGGAGTATGAATATAATTATATTAATGATGGTTTTCAATTCATTTGAATCATATATCTTAACATAACAAAAGAGAATAAAGTTGTCTTTTTATACTAACTTAGAAGGTCACAAAATTTATCCTCCATTAATCAATTTTAAGATTATGGAACAAGAAAAAATATGTTTCTTTCCTTCCCTTTCTACTTCCGTCCCTCCTTGTCCCCTCACCTCTCTTTCCTTCCCTTCTCCTTCCATACAAGTTTCTAAAGCCCATCCTTAACTTTAGGGGTTTAATCTCCACACTGCTTTCTAGAATACAAAGCCTTCTTTACAAAATTTTCTTTCTTTTAAATAAAATCTAACTTTTTCTATAATAATTTTTTTTTCTCAAAATCTTACTTTTCTCCTAAAAAAAAAATCTTAACTTTTGATAAGAGGTATTTTTGCAGTCGTTATACACTTACCAAAAGAAATTTGTAACCCTAGACTTAACTACAATAAAGTAGACAGTGGAAGTAGGGGTCGAACCACAGAGAGCTATTTAGACTAAACCAGGTGAAAAGATTACTTCTCTAATGAAAATGGACTCAACAAAAATAGAAAACTAAAATAAAGAGAAACCAAGACCGTAAATAAAACCAAACACAAGACCTAAAACAAGACACACAATTGGGGGGGTTGTTGATTGGTTGATTGCAACAAAATGAAAGTAACAAGTAAAGAGGAAACTTAGAGTAAAAATCAAGAGATGTGGTGGTTTTGTGAAATGAGGCATAGTTTTGTGTAGTGAATTTGTGTGTAACTTTATCCTTGACTATAATAATGAATTTGGAATTAATCTCTTAAGTGCAGTAAGATGAGCTCTAACCGATAAATAACTCAAACAAAAAGATAGGGTTTTAGTTTAGATGAGCTCATAAATAAAAACACTAACCTACTTGAATATCATAACCAATTCAATAAAAATCATTGGTTATTTAAACAAATCAAAACCTCCTAAACAATGAGCTTGTTCGGAATCTGTTTAGATCGTTGTGAGTTATTTGCACTTGGCTATTATTCAAATTCTAATGGAAGCTATTGAGCAAAGCAACCATAGGAATTTTGTGGCCCTTGTTAATTACTATTGAACATAGAATTGACCGAAATAAACTTAAAACAATTCATTGAACATGAAAGATAATAAGTAAATAAAAACGAGAATATAACCGTTCAAATGAAATTCATTATTAATGGTCTCAAAAGTTACAACACAAAAACATAAACACTAACTATGCCTCGAAGGGCTTACTCGAAATACATGGAAAATAAAGAAAATAAAATAATGATAGAACCCATTAATGAAGCGTGGATGGAAGGGTGAAGCTTGCTTGACTTGCCCAACTCCAAGAGAGAGAATTATGAAGTTTAAAAGGTGATTAGAATAGATGCCTTGCACCTGGTTATATAACCCTCTCAAAAGGTAATCATGAGGGATGAATGAAGATCCATGCAAAGAGTGTGAAGGAAGCATGGCAAAGGCATGAAGAGTGCATGCAAAGTGCATGAAAGATCTGTCCGGAAGATGGTCAATTTGGGTCATGTAGACTTCGGAATTGGGCTCTGGTGATAAAGAATGAATTGTGGGCTTTGTTCTCTTCTTTCCAACGGTATATAGTATGCATCTAGAGGAGGCCCAGATTGTGAGTTATGGCCGAAATACTGCTACTGTGTCGGCAGGTCCGAGTCTTGATTATTATCTCTTTCTTGTGCTCCAACTTCTTTTCCCCAAGTTATGCTCCATCTAAATTGCACCTGAAATCACATAAACATCTCATTAGTAGTATCAACATTCGAGTTATGATTATTATCCATATAAATAGAATATTAACACTTATAATGGTGCAATATCATATATTTATAGGGTATAAAATGTGTATAATTAATGACTTATCAACTTTCGTATGAGTTATGACAGTACGTATCATTAATAGAAAGATTTTTTTGCTTTGTATTTAAAAAAAAAAAGAAAAACTTGCCAAGCATGGAACTCTCAAATTATGTTCCACTGAAACTTTCTATTCTTTAATTAAAAATAGAAAGCTTTAATGAAGACTTTAGGCGTGCATTTGTACTTGTTGCACAAAAAAGAGCTTCTTCTTCTATACGTTCAATCCTACAATTAGCGTGCAAAGAGTATTATGATTGGTTCTTCCAGATGGGCTCCATGTGGATCGCACCTCTAAGATGAACATGCATAGGATCTGATATGGCATACAATTTGGTCCCATATTATATTACAATTGAGTGGAGCTACAACCATTAATTAATCTACTAATTCTTTCATTAACTTTCTCATGGACATTTTTGGTCTTAACAAAACTAAAAACCACGGGGCAATCTCAATCAATGAGCGAAATTGTTGAGAAACTGATTCAGAATAGCAGCTAGTTTAAAAATCCAATTTCACCTAGTGGTTGAGTGAAAATGGGTGAAATGATTTTTTTTTTTTTGCACTCGTAAGCCTAAAAATGATAGTTCGAAACTGATTTTTAATCTTAATTAAGAGGTATTTGAGCGCTAATAACTAAACATACTCAGAAAATAAAAATTTCCACTTTCACCCTATGGCTGGGTGAAATTTCTTGGGTGAATAAGAATTGCTAATTTTGTAAATAAAGTTAGTCAAAAATCATTTTTCAAAATAATATTTTTTTCAGAGGCTACTTTAATAAAAAGTCGGGAGAAAGCTGAGTTAATGAATAATTTAATGAACATAGATTTATTATATCGAAATTTGTTTGAGGGAATATTATATTGAAATTGTTAATACTAGATTAGAAATCTCGGTCTGATTAGGTAAAATATTTCAGATTATGGCAATCCAATAACATGGAAATTCAGGATTTCTAAGAACCATAATAGTGAGAGAATTAGGCCAATGATAGAGTGGAACTGTCGAACTAGGATAACCTAAAACTTCTAGTTTGAAATCTCAAATGAGTTAAATTTGTATCTCTGTCTATACACTGAAAGTTGTGGATCTAGTATGACATACAAAAATATTTACTGGTCATTAGATAAATTGTATTTTACATACTTAATTAGACAAACACTATAGAAAATTTGGGTATCAGGCATGGCGTGAAACTCGTCATCGTCAATAGACATACAATAATATAAGAATGTATATATGCTTTTCTAGCTCCTCTATTAAAACTTTTTTTTTCAGGAAAATTTGAAGAGGGCTTGTGATCCAATCACCCCCTTCCAAGTGTATTGTATTATTAAAAAAATATACAATCTATTCATAATATTTACATCTGAAAAAAAGAATAACCTTGCTTTGTTCAATTTCCATTTGATTTGGTCTTCTTCTTTTAATCCTCCATTAAAATTTAGAAGAAATAACTATCATATAGAAAAGAGGATAAAAAAGTATTGAGTAAACTAATCACAACAGTATGATGTATTTGTATGTATTTTTTTTCAACTCTTAGATTTTAAATTGATGAAGGGTTTTCACATGATTCTAATTAATTGAGGAAGGAGATCCTTGGCTGGGGACAGTAATAATTTCTTATTGCCCAAACAAAAAAGTCCCTTTCAGCCTTGGATTCGTTCCCCTAAACTTAAACTCATCATAATTCGACCAACATCATCAGACTTCCCTCACTTCTCTCCTACTTCCCAACAAAGACATACATTATTATTTTCCCTTTTGCTCATTAAGATATATATATATATATATATATATATATATATATATATATATATATATACATTATATATACACCTCAATTCTATATTTCTCATCTTCTTATATAGTTATATTACTCTCTCTCTCAATCTCTCTCAAGTAAAAGATGAAAGAGAAGTCTGTTCCTACACCTCTTCCACTCCCTCTTCCACCTCTTGAAACAAGAACCGTTCATCTCCTTACGAGTCGCCGGACTCTCCATACTGCCATCGCATCACCTTGTTCATCGTTGTCATCATTATCCACATCCACATCACCATCTTCTCCTTCCTCCTCTTCCTCCATTCCTTTCTCATGGGAGCACGAACCAGGCATACCCAAAAATCCTATCCCTAATTCTCAAACCCTCTCTCTCCCTCTCCCTCTTCCCCCATCTCGCCACACCAGTACCAGTACCAGTAGCCCAAGTCCACGTTCCAAATCCGGTACCAGAACCAAACCTAAATTCGATCCATTCAGCACTGCCTTGTCTGAGTGTGCAAAGGAGGGTTTTGAGTATGTACCTATCTCTCGTACTGGTACAAACATTCGAAGGAGCGGTACAGTGGTTGTACCGGCAATGTCGAGCCGGTTAGGCCTGCTTGATCTGTACGGATGCAAGGCAGCAATTTCGGTCGTTGATGCGGTTGTTTCCATGCCTCGACCGGTGCGCCAGCATGGCACGTACCGGCTTGTGAAACGCCAGACTGGTACAGAGAAGAGATTATAATATGAATCCAGAAAAGTTAGATTGTACGTAAATAGATACAAGTAGTATAATTAAGAAGTGTGGTATTGTCATATATATTTGAATGGAAATTTATGTATATGATCTGCTTTACAAAATGATTGATGAATAAATATTAAATCGGTGATTTTTCGTTGAACTTTTTTAATGGATATTTTGTTATAATTGATGCAAAATCAAGTTTTGAAATGAGATATTAGATGGTTAAGGCGTAAAATAAGGGAGAAATAGGCTTGTAGTATTAAATTCATTAGTTTGTAACCCTAAAAATTTGTAAGATTATATACAAAGAATTATCTTGTATCCTTTCAACCTCGGTAATTGTCATTGATGTTCTTAATTTTTTTTTGTCCTTTTTTTTTTTGGCTTTTTGTTACTGTTTTAAGCTCGGAAGTCGGAATGGTGGGATCAAAACTGAAAAGCTATTTCTTTCCACGTTTTAAAGAAGAGATTAGAAAGAAGGTAAAGTGCCTTTATGCAAAATTAGATGTTACCTCATTTTCAATGAAAGGGTTTTATTTCCTATTTTGTACGGAATTATATTCTTTTTGATTTTGACATTGTGATTAAGTCTCCTCTAGTTCAATATACACATCTTATTTGACGTCCTAATTTTATTTCACATTTCGATATGTTTTAAATTTATATCATTTCAAAATGAATTACTCAACACAGAAAACAGAATAAACATCTAAAATTGATATTTACTAAGAGTAAATTTATTTATTTAAAAACTAAATTTACTTATTTCAGATACTAATTTTTCGTGCATTTTTTTAACTTCCTGGTAAATATGCATAAGGATTTGGGTAAGACATTTTTCATCCGTATTATATTAGTTTTTATTTTATTTTTTTAGAAAAAGTTCATATGTTCTTTATCTATATTCAAAAAAATTAACTTTTACCAAAATTTGAACCTACAACTTTTAAGTTGAATGTCTAACCATTTCTATTAGAAAAGCTTTGACATATGTACTTGAAGATCATTATTTCGAGTATGATAGATAACCTTTTTAATATTTATGTAACCTTTTTTGTTTACTTATAATTTGATGATAGATAACCTTTTTATGATAGATAACCTTTTTTATAATATTTATGATAGATAACCTTTTTTGTTTACTTATAATTTTAATATTTTGAGTGAGCAAGTTGTTTTTTTATTTATTGTAATACTTACTAGATTAACGATAAAATGTGGGGTGGAATCTTACAAAAATGGTCCCTATATGGACAAAGAAAACACTGTTTTCTACGAATATTTTTGTTTGTTGCTTTTCTTTTCATAAATCTTCATGCAATCATGTGACTGTAGAGTGTAGACTGTATTGTTTTATTTTATACATAAACAAATTTATGTTCTCAATATTTATCCATTTCTCATTATTTTGGACCACACAATTATAGTTTTCATGCAGTGGTCATGCAACGAGTTGATAATGTACTTGCAGAAATGGATCGTTTTTTACATTTTAGCTACACCACTATGACATTATTATACTAGAAAATTAATTTATACCTTGAGGTCCAAGTGGCTATAGATAATCTATATACTTATAGCAAAAGTTGTTAGGTATATACATTGGATTCACTGAATAATAACCCTCTCTTCTGGCCATGTTCCTGACTGTTGGCACTTTCTTTCCACTACCAGAAAACAAAACAGAAATGGCAAATGTATGGTCTAGCCCCTCCAAATCCTTAAAATAACAAACTTATACATTTATCTTATATTTCTACATTTTAATTGACCCAGCTAGCTTATTAACCATATATATACCACTCTGAAAACGTATCTTCTTTTAAATATGACATATTCCGTTTATGATCAATTGAACTAGAGTAGATCAGAATTAACCCATTTTTTACTACATTAGCTACTAAAACACATTTTTAATTAATTAATAAGAAAGAGTAGGATCGAATGAAAAATTATTGCATTATGTTAAAATATAAACCCAATGATTTCACCTTTCCTTGCAAGCTACTTACCGACTTTGGCTAAAAGCATTTGACTAACAATACTGAAAACTTCTCACGAGATTTTGTTTCGTGAATGCAATCTCAAAATAGATTAACACCCTCTTTGTTTTGTAGCGCACAAATGAACATAAAAAGAAAATTTTAATTATTCAAAATTTTCATCTTTACCCGTTTCATGGATATTATCCGTCTCTTAGCACTAAACTCTATTAAAACAACACTATATATACAGTAACCATTTAAAAAGAAACTATATATACAGTAGAAGTGCCACTATGACTGATTTTCAATTTCTAATATTGTGAACAAATTAGGGAACTAGTGTGTGTAAGTGTCCTCACGTGTCTTAAACAGTATCCTGCTATATCTTGAGGTAGATATGTGTTTTGGTCCTTTGGAGGCTTTTGCTCACGTGGGTTGGGTAGTTTCAACACTTAACAGGGCCCCATCAAATCAAATATGTATAGCACTTTGTTGGTTTTTGACAGTTTGAGCATATCATATACACTATGCATACATACAAATGTTTCTTTTCGGCTTTGTTTTTGTGTATGTTGTCATGTTTTTGATATCACTCGATCATGTGAGAGAAATTGCAAGCCTAGTGGCAATTGTGTAACTTATCATTGGCTTTTTATAGTTTCTTTCTCCTGATTAATTATCAGTTATCAAATGAAGAAATATTCTTTTTTTGAAAGGCAAATGAAGATATATATTTTGTGTTGTATATTATTTATTATATAAATAATTTAATTAAATTTTAAAATTTATTGTTATATTTTAATTGATAGTTTTAATGGTCATTGAATGATGAGTTTGGAATGATATTAATAGGTTATACCAAGTTTTATTATCTCTCTCATTATAAAAGGAATTTCAATTAACTAAACATAACAACAAGATTTGACAACATTTGTCTTCATCCTCCTGTGCGTTCTTAAGCATCCCATGCAACTCGGTGATGAATTTCTCCATCTGATGCATACAATAGTTCATGATGAATTGCTTAAAACTAGGAGGTAACAACCCGAGAATTATGTCAACAGCTAATTCTCTGGACATAGCTGAACCAAACCTCTCCAATTGATCAAGATAACTCTTCATCTTGAGTATATGAGCACTCACAGATGACCCTTCAGTCATCCTCGTGTCAGTCAGAGAGACAGTCGCTTTGTAGTGCTCAACTCTAGCCTGCTCTTGGAACATTTTCTTGATAGTCATTGACCCTTTCACCAACTTTTGTGAAGGGTTTCTTAATCATCTTGCCAAGTAAACAAGACTCATACGTCTCAAATGATTTCAAATCAAATGAGTCTTAAAAGTCATGAGAGTGGAGTTTAGAAATGTGTTTCTCATTTATATGGCCTAAGCGACAGTACAAGAGGTATGTCGTATTTGAGTCATTTGGTTTAAATCGTTTAGTGTTAATATTATATGTTGACTTATAATTCTCTTTTTTAAGATCTAGTACGTAAAGACCTCTTTCTAATAGAATATTTCCATAGAAAAGATTATCCTTTAAGATAGAAGAATTATTATTCTCAATAACAAATTTATTACCATCCAAAGCTAGACTAGAAATAGAAATAATATTTCTGCTCATAGCAGATACAAAATAACAATTATTAAGTACTAATACAAGTCCACTAGGCAAAGTCAATAAATAAGTTCATAAGGCTAATGCAGCAACTCTTGCTCCATTTCCCACATGCAGGTCAACTTCGACCTTAGCTAATCTCCTACTCCTTTGTAATCCCTGCACATCATTACAAATGTGAGTACCACATCCAGTATCCAATGCCCAAGATATAGGAGTAAGTGAATTAGTATCAATAACAAAAATACTTGAAGCAGTATTCACACTACCCTTCTTTATTTAAGCCTGATAGAGTTTGCAATTTCTCTACCAATGGCCAACATTGTTGCAATAGAAGCAAACTCCATCCTTGTCTTTCTTGATCTTAGGTTTAGGCAAAACCTTGCATTTATCCTTGCTCTTATTCCCGGTCTTCTTACCTTCTTATTGTGAACCATTAGGACGTCGTTGACAACATTTGTCTTCATGTCCTCCTGAGCGTTCTTAAGCATCCCATGCAACTCAGTGATGGATTTCTCCATCTGATGCATATTATAGTTCATGATGAATTGCCTAAACCCAAGAGACAACGACCCGAGAATTATGTCAATAACCAATTCTCTGGGCATAGCTGAACCAAGTCTCTCCAATTGATCAAGGTAGCTCTTCATCTTGAGTACATGTGCACTCACAGACGAACCTTCAGCTATCTTCGTATCAATTAGAGAGACGGTTACTTTGTAGTGCTCAACACTAGCCTGCTCTTGTAACATTTCCTTGAGAGTCACGATCATATCATGCACACCCATGTCCTCCAGTTGCTTTTGAAGCTCGGAGGTCATGGTCGCTAGCATGAGACAAGCTACCTCCGTGCCATCTTTAATATATTTAGCATATGCGTCCCAGACAGCCCTTGTGGCTCCCTGTTCTGGTTCTTCTGGGTAAGTCTCTTCTATGACATATAGTTTATTGTCAGCCTTGAGAATAATTCTCAGGTTTCTAAACCAGTCAAGGAAGTTCGACCTGTTGAGCTTATCCTTCTCAAGGATATATCGCAAATTCAACCCAGTTGAATTGTTATTGTTTGCCATTTTTCTCCAAGTTAAAATTTAAAGTGTCATTATTATTTATTCTTTGGGGTTATTTTATTTTGGTGTTTCTTATATTGTACTCCCACTATTTTCTTCAAATCAATCACCTTCAGTAGTATTGATTCAGAATCTTCAATTAAATGAAATTTCATAGTGAGTTAAGATTCGTATTTCATTAAGCAGTAAGTGCGCTCCGACGCAACCCTTAATGCTCAACTATTTAGGTAGGAATACTTTCCAATTGCATCATATGTAACTCTTTCCTTTTATGGAATTAGTATCTTATACTCGGTGTATTAGCCCATCTTGTGCCCTGAGCCCAAGTCCGACTTGCTTCCTCAGTTAAGTTTAACCATGTATGAGTATCGGCAAAGCAGCTTCTAGCACACTCAGCTCAGGCATGACATGTGCTAGTCACTACTTCCCACGTACCCCTTTCCAAAGATAATCCACTACACACCCAGCTCCGACATGACCCATGTGGAAAACTGTGTGAGTACTGAGGGTTACAGTGACATGGGAGGCATTTCATTACTTAATATTTTGAAGGATTTTGTTTTAGATTTATAAATATAAACATCAGAGAAACTAAGTTAAATATGGTATGAGCCTATTCCTCACGAGAGATCATGAGGTTCCTAATCCTATATCTATCTTTAGATTGCATGTGTAATCTTCAACGAACCCTTCATTGTGTGTGTGCGAAGATCCAATGCCTTCTTCCGAAGATTGCGCCAAGATACTTGCCTTGTAGTCTTGATATAATATCTTTCCTAATAGCTATCCTATTACTAGAAAAGAAAGTAATTTATAATTTTGGACAACTCACTGGTTGTCATATATATTAAATAGAATTACAAGCATTCACACACAATATTACATCACAGAACAATCACAAATCTAAAGCTCATACCATATTTATATATTTAAATTCTATGTATAACAAAAATTCGGGTTTCTCGCAAAATTAGCCTTATTCCATTGGGAACGGAACTGTTCCGTTCTCAACGGAACCGTCGTTGAAAAATCATGAATTTCCTGCCTTATTTCGTTCTCAACAGAACTATTCCGTTAGGAACGGAGATGTACTAGAAATTCTTATTTCCTTTTGTTAGTTCCGTTTCCAAAACAGATTTCGAAAAAGTATTTTTTGAAACTATAGGAAATCATAATATACAATATTACATTCCTAGAAACTATTTCCGTGATGTTTTGAAATAATATTTTCAAAACCCTAAAATTCTTTATACCAGAATTTACTAAATTTTAAATATGTAATCGACAATTATTTACTTAACGAACGCTCTGATACCACTGTTGGGAAATCCATAGCCATGTACGTTACATGCGAAGTGGAACCTATGGATTTAACCCGCCCTAGGATCATCGTTAAGAGAATAAAAGTACGAGATTAACTATTAAAATTTATACCTCGAATTTTCCTGATCCGCGAGATGAAGAACGGATGTAGGTCTAAACTTTTCTGACGTGCAACCTTCTTCTTCCTGAAGCTCGAATCGAATGAACTCCTTGCTTCTCCTAAGGTAAAGAAACTTATCGCTCGCTACTCTTCAAAGCAGAAGACCTCTACTCGTATCCATGTCGATCTTCAGATGCACGGAATAACCGGACTCGGCTAGACGAGTCCGGAAATACTTTTCGAAAATAACTCAAAAACTCTCTCTCTCTCTCTCTCTCTCTCTCTCTCTCTCTCTATTTATGTGTATTAGACGGCCTCTAAGGCTTCTGAATTGTGTCTTGAATAGAGAGACTCTTGCCTTTTTATTTATACTAGAGAGAGAGACGAACGATTGCTCAGTTACCATAACTAAAAATCCTAATCTGCGCCTATTCCGTTGCCAACGGAATAGCTATTTCCATAACGGAATACTTGGCAGCTAAGGTTATTATAGTTTACATATCTATTCCGTTGGGAACGGAACTATTCCGTTGCCAATGGAATGGTACTATTTTGTTCAATCAATTATCCAATAATTGATTATTTCGTTCACCAATTTATACATCATATGTATAAGTGTTTTGAGGCATATTCATTCCGTACGAATGGAGTACATTGTGTGACCGTGTAGGTTCCATTTAACGCTGGCAACAATCTTCCAAATATCGTAAGTCATGAGTAACCTCTAGATTGATATCATGACTACCTATGTTAAATAAAATGATCAGCGATCATAAACCTATCTGAATAGACATTTGCTTATTCCTTTTATTCTACGATATATGTCTTGATCACAACGCATGGAAGTATGTCATCCTTAAGTTTAATTAAAGTCTTTTTCCTGATCGAGAATTAGACTGAGTAAATACAAAATGATATTAACAATACATGTTAATCCATTTTGAGCATGGTCATGCGTTTCCTTCAGTCCTATTTCATCAGGGGCCCCAAAGATATATCCCTCTTGACGAGAGGAACAAATTCCTTCTTGGTCACTCACATTCCTCGTTATGATTCAGTGCATACCTAATGATGACCCTAATGATAATCTCATTACGGATGACGTAGGATCATATTAAGATATGCAGTTCCACATACAGGAATCCATGATGATCTCAGGTCGTAGGAACAAGCACACTATTCATATGAGAATCACTAATGACATATACCATGCATATTCTCATACTGTGGTCAGTCCAGTACATGTCTAACACGTACCTATATTTCAGCCTTGACATCTCTATGTCCATGATCAACAGAATATGATCATCCAACCTGCGAATATACTAGTGTGGATATGTAGCTTCTTACCTGAAGTATATCTATCTCTATAAACATCCTACATATCACTAGGGATAGTTTAGAATGTCATTCGTTGGTTCACAGTTCTACTATCATAATCACGTATTCTGATGACATGAACCCGAAGTGTCATTCTTGGTTGATATAAGATTTACATTCACAACACATATACACAGATATATAAGAAACAACCCTTATTGAATAAATAATAATGTCTTAATACATAATCCATTTCCTAGCACAAATACATTTGGCCTAGGGTCCTAATCCTACACCTCTGAAATCTTGTCTGTCCTAGGTTCATCTGCAATGGTAACAAATTCCTCCTTCCTACTCTTTGTGACCAATTTCCATTGGATGTTCCGTGAATAACATTCAAGGTCCTCGAGCAGACTCGCAGGTTTGGCACATTCATAGAACCAAGCCTGTTGAGATTAGAACGGAAAAAATATTGCGGCCTAATGTAAGGCTCTGCCATTCAACATATGATGTGGATTGCTATATTAAGTTGCAAATTAACCCAAAAAGATCGTAAAATTAAAAAATGAACCCAAAACGTATAAAAAAATGACAAAAGAAAAATTGATCCAAATAGAAATTGGTAAGAATGTAATTTTTTGTACTGATACTCGAAAAAATGTGTGTCATTGCGGTATATTAACTATTCAGTACCAAATGAACATCTTTGGTAGGTTATAATAAGGAACACTATCAAAATAGGCAATAAAAAATATAGAGGTGTAACCACAGAATTTCTGGCATTAAGTTGACAGTTAATGTGTAATATGGTCGAAATTGGATTACTATATTGTAAGAAAGGTACCATCTAAGCAAAATTACATCCATTGAAGCTAGGGTTGGACTTGATATTGTTTGCAGCCTTGAATCCAATATCTGGCAGATGACGGTTGAAGTAATCGAAACACGCCGTTCCCTAAGAGTAATCCCACAACCCTTCGACATCGTCCAGGAAAGGCCAGAACTGCATCGGCGCATTACTGGTGCTAATTGGGAACACAATTGTTCCAAATAAGAACATGGTCAAAAGGCAGACCCATAATGGTGATGCATCATGACTTTTACCGATGAGCTCGTTACGAAGCACACGCTCGATGGAATTGAGTGACACCGTAGTCGCATTAGGAAAGAACTTGGATAGGAGGCTAGATTGGATTTCATCGGATTTTTTGGGGTAGACTTCAACGGGTTTTCCATAGGCCCTCAGATCCATAACAATTGAAATATCGTGTCCAGTCGGCCTTATAATCTTGCTATTAAACTCGAACCCATTCATGCATGTGTTCCACCGCTTCATCAACTCAAGAATGTAACCACGGTGAAGGGATACGTTGGGAAGATTTAGAAGGTGGCGGAATGACCATTTTCATATTTCAGCTCTGTGAGAGTCTGGCATTAGTTTCAGGCAAGTGTGGTTCCAGAAATCTAGAAACTTACAGGCGTGCTGGTGTGAGGTGATATTACAAGGGTCGACGGTAGGATTTTGGGGGATTTCTTCTTTTTTTTTTGCTCACCAACCTCTTCCATTTCTTCAACTGAGGCGAAGCTTGAAGCTTGGGCGGTGCATACAGGCTTCCTCTTCGGCGCCATTAGAGAGTGGGTGTAAGAGGGAGAAATGAGGGGTGCTATAGGAACTAAGAGGAGTGAGTGAGGGTTTCGGGGAGTCGAGAAAAATGGGGGTGAAGGAATATTTCGAGAAGTGGTTTTGGACGGCACAAGTTGGCAAGTAAGGGTTTTGAAGAGAGACGCGGGGGGGGGGGCTTCTCATGATAATGAATGGATGCATCATTTTTTGAGCTGTGGGCCGCGCAGTTTGAATGCGACGCTTGGATACTGGGATCAAAAGCTACATAAGTGACACTTCATTGATGGAGTGGGAGAAATGAGGGGGTGCTACTATTACCCGTTGGTTACCGAGTTATATAGTGTACATGTGGCGTGCAAAATAGTGAGGTGGCATGTGATTGCAAGAAGGATTTTGTGAGGTATGTGCGTGGTGTGATTTTTGTGGTGGGTTATTGATTTGATTTTGTGTGGTGAAAAACTAGCGCCGCGTGGGCTGTGAAAAATATTTGGGCCTAATGAGATAATATGGACTTCCAATTAGATTTGAATGGTGTAAGAATTTTAGATTAACGTTTAAAAGGTTAACACTTGCATCATTGTCTAGTGAGAAATAATCATCCAAAAAAATGAGATAATAAAAAAAAATGGAACCTAACTAAAAAGAAATAAAATAAAATAGTAAAAAATATTAATAGTAGGTAAATAATTTATAAAATGGGTATCCCATGATGCAGTTAGTGAAAATAGATCACCATAAAATAAGCATCCATACTTGCCTACAGGGCCACCAACAAAACATTGCAAAATATGCCCCCAAAATGACTTAAAAATATAAAACATAAAATAACAACTCTCAACACGTATAACCCTAAATACTAGTCTTCCGGCATGAATTTGGTAGTATTGCCAGCTCCGAGGTTATGCAAGTGCATGAGAAAGGACGTGTTCAATATTCTAGCGGCGGCATCCATGCTTGCCTACAGGGCCACCAACAAAAAATTACAAAATTCGCCCCAAAAATGATTTACAAATATAAAACATAAAATAACAACTCTCAACACGTATAACCCTAAATACTAGTCTTCCGGCATGAATTCGGTAGTATTGCCAGCTCCCAGGGTTATGCAAGTGCATGAGAAGGGACGTGTTCGGTATTCCAGCGGCGGACGTCCCGTAAATGGAACCAAGATCGATGAATACATCTGAAGGGGACGTGGCCCCGGATTCATGCTGTTGGGAAAAAATATGCATCAAAATTAAGGGGATGACGTTTAATATATAGATAAATGACCATTGTGGGAAAGAGACCATAATTATATTGTGTTGGTGGGGGTGGCATCTCCTCTGATGCATCCTCGTTCCCGACAGGTGGTGGTAAGGCAGTCATCAAGTCTACGTGGAGGTGCATCAAACCATCCAACAGGGCAGAATTGCCGCCAGGCCTGGTTACGCATAGCTCAACAAAAGCTACTAAATGGCAGTGAGCGCCATAGTCATCGTAATTCTTGTAGTGGTTATGTGTGACTGGGTCGACTAAACCCTCAAGTGTCAATGTCCTTCTGGCATCGTTAGTCCAGCACTTAAGTATGTAGTTATCATGTGCTCTCGGGAGCCCAAAGTGACGGTAAGCACATAGAGCATGCCTACAAATAACACCTTTAAATTGGAATAATCGACACATGCACATATATTCACCGGTGGATGTATTAATGGTTAGTATGACATTCCCATTGTAGCTTCTTTGCGGAAAGGTACTGGAGGGGGCGGGTGGCCCACTACCAAGGGCTTGCGCAGAGATTACTACAATGGTAGCAATCCCATCTTCGACTGGAGGTTAATTAACTGTTTAACCTCTTCTTGGAAAAGGTATAACATGTGGTTTGTGTACGCCTTAGCTATCTGTGCCTCAACCTCTAAGTTTGATAATAACGTGGGTGTTTTCTTGAAGTTGAGAAAATCTGCTAGCTTCTTCTTAACCCACCGATCTCGTAATGGTCGTAGTTTACTGCAAAGGTGAAACGAGAGGAGTTCACGATGAGAAAGGCGTCAAAGAAAGAGTTGATGCATTCACTACGTTGTGTTGTTTGCATTCCATCCCAGAAAATGTGGTTTAGGAAGACTGTGACTCACTTGGCTCTGATCTGGTGCATGTTTGTGAACTAGTCAAGGCGTTTGTCCCATGGTGGTAAGGAGTCCATAAATGCCTGCCAAGAGACCTCGAATTTCTCAACGGTCTTCGAGTTATATACAATACGTTTCACCAATTGGATCATTGGTTGGCGGTGTTCGTCATGTCCCACTTTACTAGGAACCTTCTTCATAATGTGCTACAAGCAAAGTCGGTACTTCATGTTGGGGAAAACTTGTTTAACTGCATTATATATGGTACCGCATTGGTCGATAATTATACGGAGCAGTGCCTTACCACCCATACACTCAAGCCACGTTTGCAATAGCCATACATATATCTCTGTTGTTTCTTGCGCATGATGATTCACGCCAAAGAAAGGAGAGAATGGCATGGAATACCTACAAATCAAAGGGGTATAGATTGTTAGTTAATCAATTTCGTTACTGTTGCGCTTATATAATAACAATGCCAATATGGTGAAATTCCTTACTTGTTCGTTCTGTACGTTGTGTCGAATGTTATGACGTCTCCAGAATATCGATAAGCTGCGCATGATCATCCATCGTTCAAAACACCTTCCAAAGTCGGCATCCTAAATCAAACTCGCACGTGTAAAAGAATGTGAGTGATTTTTGTTGGCGCGTCATGAAATAATGCATAAGGGCATTCACATCACCGTCTCTAAACTTGAGGGCACGGTTAACCTTAATCCTGTTGTAAAGGTCTCTCGGAATGAAGGAACAATTATAATGCCCCCCCCAGCTTGTGCTATAACAGACCTAATGGAGTGTTTTTGTGGAATCCCTGCCTCGTCATTGATCCTGAGCTAATGCTTAACAAATTCTGGAAGCTTTCAGTGGCATGTGAGAAACTTGACACTTTGCGGGTTGAAATCATGGTTGTGTGAAAGGCCAATCTCGAATATCTTCCACGAATCTTTTAACATGTCATTGCGGAGAACTATGCGTGCAGGGCAGTTCGTGAAATGCTCGTCACTTTTACGTTTACGAAAATCGGCTGGTGGTAATGCAGGTAGCCTCTGCTTGCTTTCGGGGGGGGGGGAGGTCATTCTTTGGTGTTCGGCCGCGGCTACATGTGAGTACCGCTCTATATGGAACAACACCTAGCTTGTGTATCATTCGTTAGTGAGTTGCAAACCTTATACGAAGCGCATACAGGTTCCAAAAAGCAGACGCTTCACCCTTAAAGGTAAATATCATACCCAATTATGGCTCAATAATTGGGTACTCATCACTAAGAGTTATTCCCTCCATCTCTACATCTTTTCCATTAGGATCACCATCACTATATATGAATTTTAAAAAATTTAGAGAAAATTAGTAAGTATTCTTAATTGGTCATGGTAGTAACTATGTGTATGATTGTGACGACAATTGAACTAAAGAAACTTAAAACCGTAGCTTGTGTGCTGAATCACAAATTAATTGTTGGTACTGACACATATAGACTGTTAACCACCACAAATATGTATTATAAAAAATTGATATAATAGTATTAAGTCATATTGAATGCTCATGGTAGTAACTATGTGTATGGTTGTGATGGTAATTTAGCTAATGAATTTTTAAAACACTACTTAGTGTACTAAATTATGAAAAATAATAAATGTTGCTAATCACCCATAAATATTGTTAACATCAACTTCTAGTGTGTGTTCTAAGTGCTAGTCACAGGTCTCATTGCCATCATCCTCTTGGTCTGAGACGACTATATCATTGTATTCGTCGGTCCCAAAGTTATCATCGTCAAATAAATGATCACCAAATACATCACGATCAAATTCAACATCGTCAAAGCCTCCTTTGCATTCTCATCCCTACTATTTGACCATAATTAAAAAAATTTAAGAGAAAAGTTAGAAATAACACTACTTAATCGTAATAATACAAATTTCATAAGATAGATTACCTGCTCATTTCTTTAAAATCAATGAAAAGTTACTGTTATTTTCTAACCTTACAATCCGTCCCTGAAAAATCAATAAAAACAATAAAATTAAATGCATTGAATAAATATTTTGTGGGAAATAATAAAATTAATACATCTTCAATGACTGCTAGTTGCAATATATTCAGGGGAAAATTAATGACAATATACCCAGACCCTTAAATTGCCAGCAACTGCCTTTTTTCTTTCATTAATGAGAACTAAAATCTGGTCATTTTTTTAGAAGCTAATATACTCCATTCAAAAAGTAATAACACAAGGAGGGGAATAAGGGAGTGGGGTAATTCTTTGTAGTAAAAAAATGAGATTACTTATTTTATTTGAGTATGACGGTTACAACTCACGCTGAAAAGACACTTAACATGAGATGTTCAGCCAGCAGGACCATCATCACTACGGACCATGTGACCCCAAACATTGCATATTGCGTGCTGGTAATTCAGCTCACAAAATCAGCAAAACAACTATGGTTTTGATGCATCCTGTGGGTCCCAAGCAATTCCTCTGAACTGAGTCAGGACACTACCACTCACGTCACTAATGAGATAATCGAAGGTGTTTGGGGAAATAGGGGGGCTGGGAATATTTTTACTTAATAAAATAATAAAGTTTCTGTTCAGAAAAAAAAAAAGTGAGGCGCGAGTTCCCATATGCAAAAAAAAATCTTGCAAATAAACACAATTACACCCTTTGACTTTTTAAAATTATTATTTACTTAATTTTTTTAATATTCTCGATGCATAATAATCAAAATATTTTTTCCATTGAGAATATAATTCTAATGAAATTATTTATCCTAGATATATACTAATTTCTAATAATAAATAAATTGGAATATTTATAAGTTATTTAAAGAAATATATTTATTGTTCTATGATTAAAAACTTATAAATTTGAGTGATATTATAAGACTATTCGATAAATAAATTATGTATAATTTTTACATATTAAAATAAAATGAAAGTGAAATATCAAATAATGTATGTATCTTGAAAATATAAATACTTCAAAAGCTTAGGGGTATATATGGATGTCATTCGTCATTGATCGGTAAGAAAGTTCACGGAGGTTGTGCATTGCAATATTTAACCAGTCATTTTGTATTGGCTTTGTTTCATACAAGGGGGAACCTCGCTCCGTTTCGACATGCACTATAATTTTGCATTCAAACACTATTTTCCTCTCTATTTCGTAGAATATGTGAAAATTATTACATGTTATTCAAATATGAAAAAAATGAAAGATGTATAAAAAACTAAATAAGTATAGATTGTATATGGTAACTTGTCCACTTGCCACTAAAATAGTGCTAAAAAATTATATGTTCCAAATTATATAAATTTCATGATATTCTCAAACTTTACAAGAAAATAAATATAGAATTATCTTTTTCATTAAATATAAATGGAAAAAAGATAATGATATAAATGGCATTTGCTTCGCTTGAATATGTGAAAATTATTACATGTTATTCAAATATGAAAAAAAGTAGATATGTATAAAAAAATTAAATAAGTATAGACTGTATATGGTAACTTGTCCATTATCACTAAAATACTGCTAAAAATTATATATTCCAAATTATATAAATTTCATGAAATTCTCAAACTTTACATGAAAAGAAATATAAAATTATCTCTTTGATTAAATATAAATGAAAAAAAAATAATGATATAAATGACATTATATTTTGATTTTAATGTACTTGAAATTGACTTGTAGGAATATGTTACAATATTAATTTTTTTGGAGGGATAATATGAAATTATTTTCAATAAGAAAAATTAATTAATCAACCTTTATGATACATAACTTGAGTCAACTTAACAAATCTCTTATAGAGTTGGGTACAATTTGAGTGTATATAACAAATCACTTATAATAAGAGATAAAACAAAAAACCTCAATATTATAGAAAATAACGACAATGCCACTGTACAGTATATGATGACATGCTTGTAATAATTTTAAACTTTAAGGCCACTATTCGGAATGATAATAATGGCACAAAAAATCAAAAAGATAAATAATTATGTAGCTTATTATGTAATGAGTATTATCTGTATTTATACTTGATTCATTACATACTTTCTGTATTTATACTTGATTCATTACATACTTTCTAGTACTAACTTGCAAGTTGAAACTTCATATCCTTATTCTCTTTTAAGAATATGTCACGATCTAATACCATAAGGAAAGACCAGCTTTCCTTGTACGAAACAATGTATTTTTTTAGTAATGATTAAATTGATATTTTTAATGAAAAAAAATGATATTAAAATTTGGAGGGATAATATGAAATTATTTTCAAAAATATTTAATTTATCTTTTGTGAGATACAATTTGGGTCAACATAACAAATCTTGTATACAATTGGTACAATTTGAATGCACATAACAAATTACTTATAATAAAATACAAAACAAAACCCCTCAATGTTTTAAAAAATAACAACAATGCCATTAACATATAGATGATGACATGTGGATATTATTTTTATTACATGTGACCTGCTACATATTTATAAGTACTAAACATGCCACAGAAAATTATGTTCGTGTGACACGTGGCACATGTAAATACAAACTTCATTTCGTTGTATTCTTTTAAGAATATGGACTAATTGTCACCGTGTCACAAAACAATACGTGTCACAAAACAATTTGTTAAAAAAATATGCTGTGAGACTCAATTTGCAAGTCTTACAAAAATTTGATTGGATCCATGATAAGTAGGATTTTTTAGTTACCCCTAAATTTTATAAATATTATAATAAATAATATATAATTAAAATTTTTTTTGTCTCTATAAAATTAGATGAACTTATGTTTAACCAATCACTGGGCTATTTATTTCATTTCATTATTTTTTGTACAAAATACTTTCCAGCAACATTTAAATTTATGAATATTTTAATTAACAATATTTATATCTAGATTATTTATTTAGTCTATACAAAATTAGATGGATTCATAAATAAAAAAATTTATAAACTATAAATAAAATAGAAAAAATATATGGAAAATAATACTTTACAAAACCATTATTTCGGAAGTAATCGTTAATACATTAATTCATCTATACATATCCCATTAAAGTATAAAAAAATTCAATGATCTAAAAGTATAAAAATATTATCTATTTTCTTATAAAATTAATAAAGTCGTTTGAAAATTATATAAAACTCTAAAATTATCAATATAATTTTTTCGAAGTGGAGCAAGGGTACCCTCTAATGTGATATATAGTTGGCATTGGTTGGAAGCAGAGAATTTGTTGTAGTGATGGTGGTTATAACTGGATGCTGGTTAAAACTGACCTGAGCAGAGTTCCCTTCTGACCTAAGCAATTCTTTCAATCAAAAAATAAATTAAAAAATGATTAAGAAGATGAAAAATAATCCTAAAAATATTTTGATGATTTGTTTCCCAGAGAAATGATTTTTTACTAAATTTTTTTCCTACTATATGCTATAAACATATTTTCATTTTTCAACTATAGACTGTCAAATTAAGTGGTAGTGGCCATAAGTGCCAACTATTGCTACTGTCTGACTATGATCTCAACTTGGCTACAGTTAAGTTGCATGACTACGCAAAAAAGTGCAATAATGTGTTCCTTTTAAGAATTTGACATGAGACCAACGGCCACTAGCCCCTTGTAATGAATCTCAATTTAATAATATATTTTTTTATAATAAAAAAATATTGGAATAATAAAAAGTAAAAGAATGACTATTTTATTTTATATTTTATGGTATTAGCTAATGTAAAGTAATAGAATAGAGAAAAATAATATTTTTATTTCATTAAAGCAGAAAGTATCTTCAAAAATGAAGAGTGAAAGAGTTTTTTATTTCACTAGTTCATCTGTCATACAAAATAAAATAAAATTACTCTAATTCATTTTTTCCACCACTCACTTTCATTTTTGTTCAATAGTAATTTAGTCCACTGTACTTCGCCTTTAACAAACAAGCCCATATTATGTGACAGAAAACTTATGCATTCACTTTATTCATAAAAAAATTGAACTTCACTCATTTATTTCAATTTAGTCCACTGTACTTCGCCTTTAACAAACAAGGCCATATTATGTGACAGAAAACTTATGCATTCACTTTATTCATAAAAAAATTGAACTTCACTCATTTATTTCATCTCATGTTGTTTCATAGTATCTTAAATAAAGTCTAAAGGACCACAAAAACAGAAAATAATTGCCTATACAGAAGTATGCAATTAAATTACCAATCATGGCAACCTGCAAAGTTCATTCAAAGAGGGCTTGCATGAAGTGACCCATCATAAAAAGATATCTTTAAATCTTTCATTCGATGGTCAAAACTTCCACGCAAAGGTTGTTCTTCTCTTTTATATTTCCCTTCATGCATGTAGCTTTGACCTAATTAATTATACCACATGTTCCATTTCGATAGATATTTCAAGATTCAACGTAGGAACCGAAACCGGTTGCCCCACATATTATCTTACATACTCTTCATGTTTTTTGGGACCAACATAAAGCTTGTGCCTTGTGGGCTTCGTAAAATTTACATCTGGATCTACCGGCACAACAAAATTTATGTAACGCACAAAGCAGTGTTGGATGTAGCTTCAAGCCTTTCCCTCAAGGAAATAAGTTTACAACTTAATCATAAAAGCATTCGTTTTTTAATTAATATTAATTGTTGGGATTTCTTGAATATCTATTCTGTGCCTAAAACTTGATTAAATTTACTGAATATGTTATAAACTAAATATTATAAGAGCAAAGAAAGAATGAAAGTTCTCATTCATTCTTTTATTATTCTCTTGTATATCACACTTTACAATCACCTTATCTCTTTATGTCACACAATATTAAATGGGAAAGTTAATAGCAATATAAAACATCTTAGGAGTTAAGAATCCTAAGAGTTATGGACATCCACAATAATATATTTCATAACAATTTTTTTTTGGATGTCCATTTTGTTTCAAATGTATCATAAATCTATCTCGTTAAAAAAAACCTTACTAGAAAAACCCAATCAGACAAAATCTTAATTAAGGAAAAAATAATATAGTACGTATTATTACTCTCCCTTATTAAAATATGTCTCGATAAAACCTTCATAGGAAAAAAATCCTATAGGTAAAACTTCAAATAAAGGAAAAAGAATACAATATTCTTCCTTTTAAATAAGCTATTAGTGTGTTTGGAACTCTACAGGAGTTTACATAATATTTAAATCATCAATAAATATTAACAACCAAATATTGTTACTTATAAAAATATATACGTAATTATGATCAATTACATAACATTCTTTCAACAAATATTTAACAATTTACCACATAATCCATATATATTGTATTTGTTAGTAGAAAGATCTTTGTAATTTAATATATCATATCTCTCGAGAGTTGCTTCAGGTATTTAAATCCTACAGGAATTTTCATTAATATATTGCAATCAAATGAGTTATATGAATAATTTGCAATTACGATAATGAGTCATTCAGGGACCATCAATTAAGAAATGTAATTGCATCTCGCAATTTTATTTTTCTCATTAAGTGTTCTTACGAACACCCTCTTATAGGTTACCGTTGTGCAACTCATGTGTTTGGACTACAGGTCCATAACTTTTCATTTCACTAGTAAATATAATGATGTCATAATCACATCTTTCTATTACGTCCAATATTCAATCCGTCGACATTATGGAATTAAGTATAACTCTAGATCCCATTTAATTAATTCTATTAATTGCAATCGCATATGCAAACTTTCTACTAATCATGATTTTTATTTCGGTTCCATCATTTCTATAGTAGAGACAAAATTTAGAGCTTACAAATTTCAACATTCTTAATGTTGCCAGGCACCTGAACCTTTTTCGAATGTTACTTGCTCATTTATGTTTGTTGTCTACTGGAGACCTATAGGAGGTCTACTACGTGCGGAAGTGTGAAGATTATACTAATTTTTAGGGTTTTTACTTTTTGATATTTTTAGACTTTTTGATGATGGTTGTACAAATTATAATTAACAAAATAAATTAAATAAATAAGAAATTAAAGTAAATGAAAAAGAAAATCGATACCGAACATCATATCTATTGACGAAGTTCGGCGACGTAGTTGTGTTAGCCTTAACCAATCGTTTACTTTCGTAAACTTCGGGTTTACTAATAAATATTACAAAACTAAATAAAATTAAACAAACTAAATAAAAATAAACAAAATAAAGAAAGAAAAATAGAAATCTTGCCTTCAATTGTATTATTTCTTCTATAATACAAATAAGTCGAAAAACTGCAGGTTCTTCAAATATATATTCGTTTCTTGAAATATCATTAAAAATCGTCCACCTCATGATATGATATCTACCTTGGGAGATATCTTGTTAACTTAATAAATTAAAGACATATGAGAAAATAATATATTATTTATAACTATTATTGTCCCATTTTTTAGGCATAGATTAACTCTTCTGGAGCTTTTAATTAAAGATAGTCTCAGTTTTGCCTCGTTCATAATGAGATGAGAAAATTTTCAATTTTCAATTTTACAATTTCAATTTCAAGTTTAATTTTGATTTTACAACTTTAGGTTGATTAATAAGTTTCATGGTTGATTTGTAATTTCTCAACTTCATGTTGATTAATAATTATTCAACTTTAGATTGATTTGTAATTTTTCAACTTCAGATTATTTTTTAATTATTCAACTTCAGGTTGATTTATAATTCTTCAACTTCAGGTTAATTAAAAATATTTCTCAACTTCTGGTTGAGTGATAATTTTGCAACTTCCAGTTGTGTTATATAATCTTGCAATTGCATCTTCAGGTGCATCAAAATTATAAAAAATACAAATTTGCAAGAACATCAAATAAAATAAACCAAAAATAAATAGTAGAGAATAAATAAAAAATCTTACTTTACCTCTCAATATTACATTTCTTCTTTACTTTTGTTATCGTGCTTAGAACGTGTTAATAAACTAAATATTATAAGAGGAAAAAATAATGAAAGAAATTGGAAGAGTGAAAATTCTCATTCATTCTTTTATCATTCTCTTCTATATCGCACTTTACAATCACTTCTATTTATAGGGATCGATATCTCTTTATGTTACACAATATTAAATGGGAAAATTAATAGGAATATAAAACATCTTAGGAGTTGAAGAATCTCAAGAGTTATGAACATCCACAATTATATCTTTCATAACAAAATATACATATTGGATCGGCTAATATTTGAAACTTGGGCCCTAAGATCCATCATGACATATTCATTATTCCCCAAAATAGGCCATAAATTATTGAATCAAGAAACAGAAAAATCTTAACGCCCAACTTCACTCTGTCCCATATTGTTCATAATCAGGATTTCAATTCCCGTCTGTAGACAATCCGGATTCATATTCCCACCAAAACATTGGGAAACTAAATCCCGGTTTAACACTGCTGACCAGAATGAAACAAGTCAGAGTCACAGAGCTCACGTCAGAACTCTTTCTTTCCTCTCCTCCATTCCATTTCGCGCTCTCAGCCATGAACTCCCATGGCAAGAATCCTCCGCTGCTGCTTCTCGCTTCATTTCTTCTTCTTCTTCTTCGTCATGTGACCTCAGACTCGCATGAGTTCCGCACGGACGGGAGGGTGATCGAGCTGGACGAGTCCAGCTTCGACTCCGCCATTGCCAGCTTCGATCGGATCCTCGTCGATTTCTACGCGCCTTGGTGCGGCCACTGCAAGCGCCTCTCTCCTCAGGTACCTCAGTTTCCAACTTATGTGAAGGAAATTCGTTGATCGGAGTTATATTTTTTGTATTTTTTTTGTTTCAGTTAGATTCAGCTGCTCCAGTGCTGGCAAGGCTGAAAGAAC
Source organism: Juncus inflexus (assembly GCA_024447665.1). Taxonomy (NCBI): domain Eukaryota; kingdom Viridiplantae; phylum Streptophyta; class Magnoliopsida; order Poales; family Juncaceae; genus Juncus; species Juncus inflexus. The sequence goes on along the minus strand of JAJHPC010000019.1, from coordinate 3,419,793 downwards.
CGATTTATATTGCGAAGCTTGATGCTGATAAGTATAGGAAATTGGCGTCCAAATACGAAATTGAGTATGTTTTTCTTTCAATCTTCGTTGCTTGAGATCAAGTCTTCACATAACTTAATAAATGTCTTAATTAATTACACTTTTGAACTGATTAAACTCGTGTAACTTTCTTATCCAGTGGGTTTCCAACACTGAAGCTCTTTGTTCATGGCGAACCGATTGAATATACCGGTCCAAGAAAAGCTGAATTAATAGTTAAACACATGAAAAAACTCGCTTCACCCAATGTTTCTATTCTGGACTCAGACGAATCAATACACGGCTTTGTAAAAGAGGCTGAAAAGGAATATCCAGTTTTTATAGGGTTCGGATTGGAAGATTCTCAACCCGTTTTGGCTGAATTTGGGGGTCAATTCAAGAAAAAAGCTTGGTTTAGTATAGCCAAGAATTTCTCTGAAGAAATGATGGTTTTGTATGATTTTGATAAAGTACCGGCTTTGGTTTCTATTAACGAGAAATATAACGAGCAAAGTGTGTTTTATGGACCTTTTGAAGGTAAACTATTTTGAATATTTCCAATTTGCATATTTACCCTTCCAAAACTACAAATTATCAGTTTAGTCCTTTTAAAAATGTAAATATCAATTTACCTTTCCAGGACTTTAAAATTTCATATTTTACCCTTCTAAAAATATAAATATTAAATTTATCCTTTCAAGTTCTAAAGCATATCGTATTTACCTTCAAACTTAGTCTTCCAAATTCCAAAACATATCATCTTTCCCTTTTAAATATTTTTAGGGATAAAAATGCCCTTTCTTCATTAAATTACTGCTCTCTCTTAAAATGTAGCGGACTTTTTGGAAGACTTTATACGCCAAAACATGCTGCCTCTCACCGTAGCAATTCGGTACGATACACTCAAATTACTAAAGGAAGACAAAAGAAAGATCGTTCTGACAATTTTAAACGATGAAAATGAGGAAAAATCGCAAAATCTGATCAAAATTCTCAAATCGGCAGCGAATGCGAATCGTGAATTCATATTTTGTTACGTCGGTTTGGTGCAGTTTGAGGAATTTGCTGATACATTTGATTCAACAAAGGCTGATGATCTGCCTAAAATGCTTGTTTGGGATGGAAATGAAGAATATTATCTCGTAAGTTGTTAAATATAGCTTTGTTTATTGGGAAATTTGCAAATATGCCAAAATTGCAAAAAAGCCCCTGCATGATGCAGAAATTACATTAGCTTCTAAGTTAAGGCGTAGTTTTTTATGCAATTTCAGCATTAATGCAGGGCCTTTATTTGCAAATTTCCATGATTTTATTATCTTTATTGGAAATATTATTATTTTTTTATTTAATTTTTTTATTATTTTTTGATGGTTTTTGTTTTTGCAATTTCAGCATAATACAGTTTTTGTTTTTTGCAAATTTCGCTATTTATTATTATTTATATTGGAATTTTTTTTTTTGAAGGCGGAAGGAATAGAAACCCTAGGAGCAGAAGATCAGGAGACTCAAGTTAGTCAATTTTTACAGGGGTTTAAAGAAGGAAAAACAATTAAGAAAAGAGTAAAGGAGCCTTCATTTGAAGGTTTTGTCAAGTCAATAATGGGCGTCGGTACGATTTTGGTTATTCTTATAATGGTTGCTGGTTTATTTGTTATTATATATCTTACTGGCGAAAGTGGGGAGACGAATCGGACTGGAGGTGTCCAGTCTGACCGGCCTGTTTTGAATAGGAATGAAGGGACTGGAGAAGAGGGGTATCAAGTGAGAGACAAGGAAGATTGAAAGGGTTTTTTAGAATTTTGTTTTCTTTTTCGTTTGTTTAGAATAAGGGAGTCCTTTTATGTGATGGCTTGTTAGTTATTACACAACAAACATTGATGTGTCTATAGTTTCTTTTTTCTTCTGTGGTAGTGCAAGATATTTCATAAATTCCATAGAAGTAAGAAAATTATATAATGCAGGATGATTGATATCCCCTGTTTATTTTCGAACTTAAAATACCCCTAAAAATGGGGGAGATTTGTGAGAGAACCCTTGTACAATGTACATCAAATAGCATGTCAAACAATTAGTTGACCTTGTATTTCATCCTATATTGTACGGACACGGGTGTCGTGTCCGATACGGACACGGCGACATGGCAAATCTCAAAATTAATTAGGACACGACACATTTTATATATATATTATTATATTTATTTTTATGAATAAAATATATAATTTAATTATTTTATATATCATTTATGTCAATTTTATTTTATTTTAAAGGATTATATATAATTTTTTTACCTTATAATTAGAAAGTTATACGTAATATTTTATAATTGATACAGTATATATAATATTTGAAGTTGCACTTTTATACGTGCATACAAGTTATTTGACGTTTTACATGTTTATGTATGGAAACTTGGTACTAAATAATCAAAATTCACTTTAAATGTGTAGTCTCACAATTACCGGAATATAAAAATAAGACGAATTAGTCTCTAAAATAAAATGATGATATAGTATAATAATTACATCAACAAGACCAATGCATGATGTGTCTGAGAAGTGTCATGATGATTTTTAATAATAAAATATTTGACACGCCACGTGGTGTGTCGGTCACGTGTCCGAGGAGCGTCGTATCCGATGAAGACATGGCCGGATTTTGAAGTGTTCCCGCAACATAAATTTCATCCATTTATGCATATAGACCACCGCCACATGATTAATGTATATGTGTCACATCACTCTGTATATGCCAAAAACGGAAACTAGAAAACTAAAATATGGTAGAGAAATATGTCTATAAAGAAAACTTGTTCTTTTCTTTTCTTTTCCAATATATAATTTTGTATCAAAGAGATAAAGAATTATATTTTCCAATTAAATTAAAAGAAAATCAGACTCCAATTCCATTTAAATAAATTAAAAGCATCAATGATTAAAAAAAAACCATGCCTTGTCTATAACATAGATGTGGGTTATTTTTTTTTTGATGGATTGGAGTAGGCTCAAAGTCCTAATAGATGTGGGTTATTATAAAACGAATCGCTTGGAAATCTTTGTAAAGAGGAAGGAATAGATCAATTGAAACATTATAACTACATAAGCAGAATATGCAGCATATGCAGTGAGTTAAAATATGTGTAACATATGTATTATGCGGTGAACTCATAATACAGAAGGGAAAAACATATGTATTATATGTGGTGAACTCACCAATACAGAAGGGAAAACAATTAAGAAAAGAGTAATCGCGCCTTCATTTGAAGGTTTCGTCGTCAATAATGGGCGTCAATAGTTAATACGGTTTTGGTTATTAATATAGAGTGTTGGGACGGTTTTGGTCACCGTCCTGTTCGGGATTATATATCTGACTGGGGAAAGTGGAGAAACGAATCAAACTGGTGTCCAGTCTAACTGCCCTGCTTTGGATAGGAGTGAAGGGACTGGAGATGAGGGGTATCAAGTGAAAGGAGGATTGAACAATGACATTTTTCAGAAAACTTTCTTTATATTTTTTTTGTTCTTTCTGCTTAGAACAAGGGATTCTTATATGTGACGCTTGTTATTTCACATTCATTTGTGCGTATGGGAAGGAAAGTAGATTGTTTTCTTTTTCTTTTGTGTTAGTGCAAGATATTTCAGTAATTCAAGTAAATTGTTCAAGAAAAATAATAAGAGTTTTTATGTTTTTCTTAATAAATGAATAATAAATACAGTCCTTCCACTAGACTAACAAATTTTATTTCTGAAGTTACATGGACGCTTTTCCCCCTCAAATTATACAATGTCCAATGATTGAAATCTCCCATTTATTTTCTAACTTAAACTATGAAATAAAATGGGAGACATTTATGAGAGCCCTCTTATCTTATACAATGAAAGAATGCCAATACACACAAATAACAAAACTTAAACCCTTTCTTGACCTAGTATTTCTTCCATTCATGCATTCGGCCCGCCCAAATACCAATTTCTTTTGTGTTAAATTTTCTTTTCATTTCTTCTTTTTTCTTTTTTTACTGGGAGAAGGGGTGATAATTTAAAATTCTAAATCCAAGTTATTATCATCTATTGGAAGAAAGCAATTTCTGTAGCTGTAATACTTGTTGCTGTTGCTCAACAGGCAAAGAACTCAATTGCTCAGGTGTCAGATTTAATACTTGTTGTACCACTTCAGGTGAAATCTGAATAAACAAATTATTCAACATAATAAATTCATTGAAATCATTTTTTTACAAAATTCGGTTGCTTTTAATTACACAACATAATTAATTAATCATTTAATTAATTCATTAATTAAGAAAAGAAAGAAATAGAACCTGCGGTGTTTGTTTATGTGGTGGCTGTTGCGGAGCCCCAGAACTGGTCGTATGTTGGCTAGCGGGCCCCACAGTGGAGACAGCTGTCTGAGCCAATGGCGGATTGACAGGTGGCACATTGTGAGCCATCGGATTTGAATGGTAGGTTACATCTTCCACTCTTCTCAATTTAGAAGGATGAGTCAGCTCTGACCATGGCCTCACTTCATTAGGCACCGCCTGACAATTATTATCAAATTATTAAACCCTAAACCCAAACACTAATCTTAAATATATGAAATATTAATTAGATATAATTATATAAACATGAAATAAATTGGTAACCCTAACCCTAACCTGAGTTGGCGGGCGTGGATAGAACGATTGTTGCATGCTAGAACTCGGAACAGGGACAGGTGGCGGTCTCTGATTGGGCGGGGCCACACCGACCCCAAATTGCGGTCTAGGGTTTTGTTGCTGCATGATCGGTGGCGGCTGGATCTGGACGTTAGGATTTTTGGGAGGCGCGACCAAATTAAGGTTTTGGATATTAGGGTTTTGCAGAGGGACAGCCAAGTTAGGGTTTTGGGGAGCTAGCGGTCGTATTGATGGTGCAGTTGGTATAGCTGGTACGGGATTTGGAGGCAGTTGACTTTGACCGAGGTGAGATGATGCAGGTCTAATGCTGCTTGCCATCTGTTGCATCTGAAAAATAAAAAAAATAAAAAAGAAATTAAATATTGTTTTTGCTTGTTTTGAATTGAAAAAATGTGAAATTTGAATGAATTTAAAGAACGTACTGCTTGAGGTGTAGCCAATCCAAGCATTATCTCGGCCTAAAAATAAGTAAAATATTAATTTATAAGTATGTGCATTCCAAGATTTCAGCAGAATGTATAAAAAACAGAGATATTTGCAAAAAAGCCCCTGCATTATGGTTTAGGGTGATTTAGATGATTAAACTAACAGCATTAGTCCTTAAAAAATGGTAAAGGCTTTTTTTACAATTTCCTAAAGAATACAAGGGCTTTTTGCAATTTCCAACAATGGAGGGACTTTTTTGCAAATTTCCCATAAATAAATATAAAAACCTATTTTAAAAAGAACTGACCTGAAATAAAGCTTTGAGCAACTGGGGACTCCCTTGAAGCAACTGTCTCGCCACCGGCGCATTTTGAGTAGCCAATAACTACACAAATCAAATTAAAAAATTAAAAAAATCACGCAATTATATCAAATTTAACATTAATTAGGGCTGAAAATACTTCATTGATTATTCGGCTTATCATACTAATTACTAAGCACTCACCATCCACTGAATATGCATCAAAATCCGTGCTATACATTCAAATAATGGGTCAGCTTCACATATTTCAACGCTTAGATACCACAATCTTGATGCACATCCATTGGATGAAAAGTCCAGAGCATTTTAACAATTAATTAAATATTTTATTTAATACCTTAATTTCAGAGATAACTTCTAGAAGCTGGTGACGAGTCATCCGGGCGAGGAAGTTGGTTAGCGGGTCGGGTCCGGGCTGATTCGCCAATCCGCTTTGCAACCCGTTAAGAACACCAGCCATTGCTGACATGGCGGATAAGGCTGAAGGCAGACCCAAAGGCTGGTGAGCCGTCGGGTCATTTGAAGCCGAGGGTCCGCCTATTTGTTTTTGACCATCTTTCATAGAAATAAAATTAGGTTAAGAAGTTTGTTAAAAATCAGGGTTTATTTAGGGTTTTCATGGAGGAAAACCCTAAACACCAACTGGACTACAGAGTAAGAGCCAATAGTTTTGGCCGTTTGGCACATTCACTTAAAATTAAGAAATATTATATGGAGAAAACATTGATTAAGAAATAAAAAAAATAAAAGGGTCTAAGGCTTTCATAGACCCTAAAATGTTCATAAAACCTTCTGAAACCCTAAAAAGATCCATATAATACCATTTTTTTCGAAATGTCAGACAAAAATCGATGAAAAAAGGGTTCAGGGTTTCGATCATTCTTACAAAAATCGATGAGAACCCTAACCACCAAATAATCAGCCATAAACCCTAAAACTAATATAAAATATGTGCGAAAAAAGTACCTGTATTTGGCGCTATGCCTGGTCCGCCTCGACCCTAAAAAAACACAAAAGAATAAAAAAAAAATAATTACAAACATACAAACACTACCCAAAAAAAAAAAACCAATAGAAACAACAACAAATTGTTTATTTCCTAAAACGGAAAGTTTTGTTTAGAACCGAGTCTCTCAGCATACTTTCCATTTTCAGCAACAACAACAACAAATAGTTTATTTCCAAACAAGGAAAGTTTTATTTGAACACCTGGTCGCGGTTGCGGTCGGCGTTCTTTCCGTTTTCGGCAAAATCGACGCGCAGCTGGCGGCCGTTGATTTCGTAGCCCTGCAGGTTCCTGCGCGCGCTGAGAGCCGTCTCCTCGTCTTTGTACTCGCAGAATCCGTAGCCTTTCGGTTTTCCCGTCTCCTTGTCAAGCACCAATCTGGATGTAAATTCTTGTTTAAATTGTAGTTATTTGTTTATTTGATTGAATGAATAAATAAATATGCAACTGAATGAATCACCGGGATATAAACTTCCCAGGATATAAACTTTAGTATAACACGGTAATTATTTATTTTATTTAAATAACTAAATAAATATACAACTGAAAGATAACCAGGATATAAACTTTTGTCTAACACAGTAATTATTTATTTAATTAAATAGATAAATAAATAAATGAATAAATAAAAACACAACTGTGTGGTTATTAATTCTTTTGTTTAACACAGTAATTATTTATTTATTCAATTAAGTATTTGTTTATCCGAATATAAATTTCATGTAACTATTTATTAAAATGACTTGACTGAATTTGCTGTACACTTTTTTTGGTTTCAGGTGCGGAATAGAAAATTAGACAGACTAAGTATGAACAAAATAAAGTATAAGCAATAAATAAAGCAAAACAAAAAAAAAAAAAGGCTGCATTTTAAATAAAGAAGAATTTTATCAACATTGTATAATCCAATTTCAGGCAGGAACCTAAAGGGAAGTACCGCCAGATGAAAAAAAATGAACACAAATTCTACTCAATCTTTCCATGACTAATTAAATTATATATCCAACATAAGAAAAGATAGTAAAAAAATTGCTGAAAATAGTTAAAAAAATTGAACTGTTACACTGCTATACATGTATATGAAAGTAGAAAAAAATTATTAGCATTCTAATAATTAACAGGTTCCAAAAAAGGATTAAGTCTTTATCGGCGCTTATTTCTCAATTCCACAGGTGTATTAAGAACCATTTCATGTTTTTTTCTCAATTAAATGAAATCCCATTGCACATATGAGATTGTGCTTTTGTTTGAACCTTTTAAAAAGGGGAAAAATATTCTGAGCATATAAAATCAAACAAAAATAAATCAGATTTACAATTCGAATTCTGACCAAACCAATACTGTCGCCTGTAAAAACAGTACCAAACAGATGATCGGTCAGAATAAAAGATTTTGTGTTTCCTTTTATCAACTAAAATTTGTGGATAAGTGCTGTCAGATTGTTAAGGGTAGAAATTAATAAAACCATTGTGCAAACTTCAGAATGAGCTTAAGCTTTTATCCAAGCTTAAGTAACTATACTAACAATAAAAAATGAACAAAATAACTCAGATTTATCCGTTGAATTCTAACTGAACCAATTTCTGTCGCCTGTATAAAACATACAGTACCAAACAGCTGATTGGTCAAAATTGCAACAATATAAAAAAGGCACAGGATTAATAGATAGAATAAATATGCAAAAAGATTCAATGCAGACATATGTGATTGAAGCAGAATCAGCATTAGTAATAGTATAGACAATTATAATCTGCCCATGTAAGAAAATAACCCAAACACTGCTCCAATTTACAATTTTTGGTCTTTATTGTAAAATAGTTGTAATTATTGCGGGTTAATTGGGGAAATTATTAGCGCCGCAACTTATTCCTAAATATAATTAAACAATTGGAATAATTTGAAGTAAGAATCTCGTAAAATCACGAAAGAAAGAGAGAAGAGACGCAATCAGATTGAATACACAGAAATTCAATTGGATCAGCACTAAATTACAAAAATATTAACAAATCTTCATCTTTTCAGTAAAAAAAACAAGATAAAGACAATTAAAAATATTTCAATTTTTCAAATTTGAATTTCGCTGTGACAATTGAATGACCTGAAAGACACAACGGGGCCGACTTCCTCGCAAATCTGGATCAGCTGCTCCTCCGTCGCATCATACGGTATATTCCCAACTGCCAAGTATCCATTCAATCGCTCATTAGCTTTCACTCAACAAATCAACTCAAAATTGAACAAAAAAAATCAGGAAAAATTGGGGAAAATTCCTCACCGAAGACGCAGCGGTTCTGATTCTGCGGCACAACAGATGTCATCTCTGAATTCCAATACAAGGCATGAAAATCGCGTTTTTATTTGGTTGCGAAGAGAAAGAATTGAGTATTCACTGCTGAATTTGTCAATGAATTGGTAAAAGAGAGAGTCTTGAAACGTTTTTGCTGTGCGAGGAAGGGCTCAGGGACGTGAGTTTTGCGGTTTGGTACCGAAGGTTTCCTTTATTTATGAATTAGTACAGGATTTCCTCTTTTGTTGACAACGAAAGCCGCCGCCAAATATGGTAAGAAGAGAATTTCAGAGATTCAGTCCTCTCCTTTGTTAGATCTCTTCTGTATCCATTTTATGACTTCTATTATACAAATAAGTATTTTTATTTTTTAAACTTATGATAAATCACTCCTGTAGTGCAATCATATTTTTTTTATTTTTCAGCAAAACAGTATCAAAAACAAAAAAAAAAATTATATAGGGAAATTTTTCAAAAACCCCCTAACTTTTCTGAATATTATCAAAAACCCCCCATCTTTTTAGATTCCTTCAAAAACCTCATATCTTTTTAACCTTCTTCAAAAACCCCCCAAACTTTTTTGAAAATTATCAATAACCCCCTCTCATTTAGTTATATTTTTTCAAATGACAATTTTACCCCTCTCATTTTAGTATAGTTTTATTTTTATTTTTTAAGTGATATTATTATTTTCAATATTCCAACTTATATTGAAAAAATTATATATTTTACAAAAATGTAAAAAAAAATTAATTGGAATATTTTTTTAAATATAATTTGGAGTAAAATAGCAATACACCCATAATCCTACAAAAAATATAGGAAATTTGCAAAAAAAATCCTGTATTATGTCTAAAATACAAAAATATTTTTAAATATAATTGGAAAAAAATATTATGAAAAATATTTTTTTGAAAAAAATTGTTTCACAAAAACATTTGTGTTTCGGAAAAATATTTATTTAACAATTTGTTTATTGAAAAATATTTTTTATTTAAAAAAAAATTAAAGATTTTAATTTTTTTAAAAATATTTTTAAATGTATATTTTAAGAAAAGAATATTTTTAAAAAAAAATAAAAAATATTTTTAATAAAAAAATTGTTAAAATATTTTCCTGAAACATTCAAAAAAATATTTTTCAGAACAATTTTTTTTCAAAAAAAATATTTTTCATAATGTTTTTTTTTCAATTATATTTAAAAATATTTTTGTATTTTAGACATAATACAGGGTTTTTTTTGCAAATTTCCTATATTTTTTGTAGGATTATGGGTGTATAGCCATTTTACTCCAAATTATATTTAAAAAAAATATTCCAATTAATTTTTTTATTTTTTTGTACATTTTTGTAAAATATATAATTTTTTCAATATAAGTTGGAATATTGAAAATAATAATATCACTTAAAAAATAAAAATAAACTATACTAAAATGAGAGGGGTAAAATTGTCATTTTAAAAAATATAACTAAATGAGAGGGGGTTATTGATAATTTTCAAAAAAGTTGGGGGATTTTTGAAGAAGGCTAAAAAGATAGGGGGTTTTTGAAGGAATCTAAAAAGATGGGGGGTTTTCGATAATATTCAGAAAAATTAGGGGTTTTTGAAAAATTTCCCAATTATATAAACCAAGCAAACAATATATAAAATATGAGATATAATATTTTTACTACGAGACTTATTTGGCCAAAGCATGACAACATTGTTATCTATCAAAAGTTAAACGACTAGTTCAAATTTCAACTATACGGATGAAATATATATGTTTCAAACATATTGTACGGATGAAATGTGTATCTTCACCGTTATGTAATATAAAAAATTATCAAAATATGTATGTATTTTTATAATTTTACTTTTTATTTTGATCATACATGACGGTAAAGACATAATTCATCGATTCGTTTAAAAATTATATTACAATATATTTAAAACATATACATTACAACCCTACAGTTGAAATTTTAATTATAATTTTTCATAGTCAACGTTGTCATGTGTTAGTCAAAGAAGCCCATTATCAAATAATCATAACCCATAAAATATATTTTTTGAAAACAATATATACAAAAAAAAAAAAAAATATATATATATATATATATATATATATATATATATATATATATATATATATATATATATATATAATAAACACAATAACTTACGTTCGGATAATTTCTTTTTATTGATAGAATGGAACTTATCGTTCGGATTTTCATTAAATAATAAAAGGGACTTGCTACAGCACGACGCACTGTAGCACGACGGGATCGAATAACAGTATATATAATTATTTTTTAATAACAATATATACATAACAATATATATAATTTATTTTTTAATAACAATATATATATAAAAAGTGAAAACAGTATATAAAACTGGGAAAGCAGTATATAAAATTGGAAAACAGTATATAAAAGTAAAAAAAATACACAAAAAATAAATAACAATATATTAAATGACAAACTAATATATAAAATGAGAAAACAGTATATAAAATGAAAAATAACAGTATATCTATAATGCATTATGCTACAGTCATGCTACAGTACGTCATGTTTGCATATTTTTCATAATAAAAAGAAAGCATTCTACAATGAATAATTACATATGTGCAGAGTTAGTAGCCGCATTGCTAGAAGAAAAATAAGTAATCTAGGCCGTTGACCACTTTATTTTGTCCCCTCCCTAGCTAGAATAGAACAACAATACCCGCAAACTGCCAATCACTCCATAGTTAGAATTGAGAAAGGTTATTTGATAATCAAATGACTCGTAGTCTAGTTAATAATATCTATTAAATATAAACCCAAAAGATTATGAATTTAAGTCTCGACAAATATAATACTATTTAGCACATAGTTAATAAAATTTCTCAACTCATCAAAACATGGGTTTGAATCTCAAAAAAAAAAAGGATGCTAGAAATATCAGAATTTGATAATGTAATAGTTAATCAAGTTATTAATCATATTTTGTTAATAATTAATTGTTTTAAATGAACAAAATCTTCTAACAAATCTCCAACAGAGAATCTATGATTTGTTGCCATGTGTTGATGAACACAATTTAAAGACCCATGTTATAGTTAAGAAATATGCCCAAAGCCCTAATTCATGATTGTAGGAATAAATAGTATTTCTTTTATGATAATGGATAAATGTAGTTGAATTAGGGTTTATGGTTATGGATATATGTAACTGAATGTATGCCAGAATACATAGCCTTCAATCCAGAGATTTTTACATCCCGCTTGTACTGTTACAATATTAAGTTGAGATTGAAGAACTAGGCTGAGGTAGTTTTTTTATACTATACTCTGCCGCTGCTAGTTGTTTGCGTAGTCAATTTTTTCGGAAAAAAAATTGCTCAGATGTAGACGCACTTGCGCCTGCGGCTTAAAAGCAAAAGAAATGTAGACACTTGTGATGATTCTGATTAAGTGATTAGAACTTGCAGAAAAGTAACATGAGAGAAACTTTTAACAGTTGAGAAAATTTCTACAGTTTCAAAGAAAGTAAACGCTTTGTCTGATTCATTTATCAGCATCACCGGAATTTAGAAAAGTAATAGAGAATTATAAAAAAATATATTACTATACCAAAAGATAGATTGGACATAAAATAATATGATGTATAAAAATAAGAATATATATTGTCATTTATATGAAATATATAATATTAAAAACATATAATAAACATATAAAAAAGACATAATAGTTCTATATAAAAATATAATAAACAACTAAAAAGGTATATAGAAATATGGTAGGCGAAGTTTACGAAATGTTTAAGCGAGTGGTGTAAATATTTTATCTTTTTTTAAAAACACAAAAGAAGAAATATCAGCAAAGAAAGACTTCAGGCCCCGTTTGGGATCATTTCTGTTTTTCATTTTTTAAAAACAAAAATCAGTTTTCTATTTTTGTTTTCTGAAAAATATTTTTTCTGTTTAAAATCAATAATAATTTTTCCTGCTTAGTATTAATCAAATACACATTTATTATGTCTTCAATGCCAATATATTAAGTTTTTAATGTCAATATGCCGTTTATAGTATGAATATAATATTTTCAGTGTCATATACCGTTTTAGGTACCGATATATAATTTTAGTGTCAATATACCGTTTATAATTTTGATTTTTCATTTTTAATATTAATATCCTGTTTTTAGTAATCTTTTTTAGTGTTAATATATTGTTGTCGATGTCAATCTTGAATCTACTGTTTATAACATTAATATATCATTTTTCGTGTCAATATACTATTTTCAGTAAAGATATATTACTTTTAGTGTAAATTTTTTTGACAATAGCCCGTAGACAAGATTTTAGTGTATCAAAATACCATTTTTAGTATCAATAGATCACTTTTAATGTCAGTATATCATTTTTAATATTAAAAAATATCATTATATCATTTTCAATATCAACATATCATTTCTAGTATCAACATATCATTTCAGTGTGAATATAAATATTTCAGTATCATTATACTATTTTCAGTGCTAATTTATCTTTTTTATTACAATGTAAAATTTCAGGTCAATATTTCTTTTTTGGTGAGGACTTAATTTTTTTAGTGTGATATAAAGATTTAGGGTAAAAAATCATTTTTAATGTGATATATCATTTTTAGGGCCAACTTATCTTTTTTAGCGTAACTAGCCTCGGCACGTGCGTCGCACGTGCTAGCCCTAAATTAACGAATTGTTTAGTCAATTGCATAAGAGCTAAATTTATATTAATCTATTTTTTATTTTTCAAGTGATAAATAATTTATCATAAATTTATTATAGTTTGTAATTTCATTAGAATGATAATATACTAAGGTTGTATTCACATGACATGTATTTTAAAATGTTGTGCAAGCTGGTCTCAACATAAACTAAACATTAGAGTACTATGTACTTTATTATATAGCTTTCCAATTATTAACATGTCTTTTTAATTGTTGATATGGCTTGGCCTGCAACATATTGCATATATTGTTGATGCATTTTGTAGTGTACATCTTTTCCGTCCATAATAGATCACTTTTAAGTTCAAAAGATGCTCGGGTTACTTTTTTTATCATCTCTTATATACTACCTCAGGTAGTTAATTTATTATTGTAAATATACATTTCTAGAGCTATTATGCAATGTTTGTGTTTAGTAATATTTTTAATTATGAATACATCATTTGGAACAACAATATAATATAATCAAATATTTTCAAAAAAACTCAACTACATATTTCACTTATCACATTTCTAAAAAGATTCTTTTGTATTACAAATATATAAATAATTTATATCTTATTTCATTACATCTTTTTAATAGTATGCCAACACCTGAATATATACTCAAAATCATCTATCAATATCTGAGCTTTGCATGCATATGTCATTTCCCTAGCTATTTCTTTTTCACATTATTAGAGTAAATTATGCATTTATTATTTCTTGAAATTCTACACTCTTAATATCAATTAATATATTTATGATGGCACTTTAAACATTTTTATTGATATAATAAACAACATAATATTAATTATAAAATAAAATTTTATTGTATCGTTATGCGAAAAAAGTACGAATATTATTCTATGAATGTATTAGCCTATATGGGATTGAGAGAAAAAAAATCCTCAAGTTCCTTAAACAAAAACATGTATGATCTATGATTCTTCTCTCTCAAACAATTAATGTCTCAGAAGTTGGTACCTCTCAAATTGTTCCTACAGTATAATATGCAAAACATAAATTGAACTAAATAGCTCAAAATATATAGCTTTATATTATATAAATGATATTCCGATTCCATTTTATTGGTCTATAAACTGGTAATATCGTCGATACCTCAAATTTTGACATAAAAAGGACCAAGATATATAACACTAATACATGTTAGTCAACGCAAATATTTACACCGTGCCATATTTTCTTACATAAAAAGATTGTTATGTTTTTAATTTAATTTTTCTTTCACCCCTGAGGAAAAACTAAAACGCATAGATGAAAGGAAACGTGTAATCTCAGAAGTACAGCGGAATTAAAGTTTTACCCATTTTCTAACCGAGGATCCGTGTATTATCAATCAAATCAGAAAAATAAATCTTATTTATACCTCAGATTCGGCTAATTCGGTTTGTAGCTCTTCGCGATTCGTCTCCAAACGATCTCCCTGCGTCTCCTTACGGATCTGATCACGAAAGGTGCTATGACTCCGGCACCGCCCTCTACATGTATCCACACGCGACTAACTTGTTGGAGGAGAAATCGAGATTACTAGATCCGATTTCTCTTTCTCTCTCTCTCTCTCAATAGACGGCTAGCGTGTGATCTGAATCTTCTGACCTAATCAGACGAACCCTTCATCTATTTATAGCATCTAATGCACACACTTTTTCATATTCCTTTTGATTCTCTGTGTCCAACTGAGTTAGTTATGTTTGTGTGTGACCCTGTAGGTTCATTTAATATTGGCAATAAACTTCAAGTTTATAAATCATAAGTAGCATCTAGTACGACATTATGATTACCCAAATTAAATAAATGATACGTGATCATAACCAATACATCAATTATGTATTTAGTCCCTTTGTTAAATGATATTTATATTGATCATAAGGCATGATTGTATGTCATTCTTATTATGATCAATTCTCTTTCCTGAATTATAATTAGACTGAATAAATTAAAAGATATTAACAACACATGCTAATTCTTTCGTACACAGCCGTGTGTTTTCCTTCAGTCTCAATTTATCAGGGGGCCCTGAGATATCTCTCTCGTATCCAAGAGTAATAAATTCTAGCTTGATCATTCACATTCCAACTCATGGTTTACTAAATATCCGATCATAGCTTTTATAATTATCCGGTTAAAGACAATGTTCGACTATGTCAAAGTATAAAGATATACATGCAGGAATCTATGATGAACTCATACATTAGATGATGAGAAAACACTAATGACATATACCATGTATATTCTCATTATGAGTAGATCCAATATATGTATTCCAACATATATTTATATTAATGAATTGATATCCAATATCCATAATCAGTAAAACGTGATCATCATCCAAATAACATACTAGTGACTATATATATGATTTGAGATTTTCAAATATGTTTGTCTTACAAACATCTCATATATGACTAGGGATAATTTAGAATTGTGTTCACTTTACTTTACGATTTTACTATCAGAATCACATATTTTGATGATGTATTAAAGACATACATATTCATGAATAATTAATAATCTAACAATATTTACGCACAATTATTATATGAAAAAGTTTATGAGATAAAATATCTAATACAAAAATTTAATGTCTAATACATAATCCGTTTCCCACACGGCAAAACAGTTTGGCCTAGGACATTATTACTTTCAATAGATTACTTTGTTAATTCTAATTTGGAAAATTAATTAATTACATTTGTCAAAGAGATACTTTAACAATCGGTAGATCAACTGTAATGACATAGCTAAAGCTAACCAGTTTGTATATATTTATACAAATCGAACCAGACTTAAATAAATGTACATGATAATTGTGGCAAGTTCTCTCATGATCTAACTATACATCTTGTGCTCTACATATTTTTGCCTGATATCTTAATTGCTATTTTTTAGTGCTAAAAATGTATATTTTATCTCGACACATCTTGTGCTAACTGTATATCTTGTGCTCTACACATTGAAACTAGGTTAAATATGGTATGAGCCTAATCCTCACGAGCGATCATGAGGTTCCTAATTCTAGATCTATCTCTAGATTGCAGAAGTAATCTTCAACGAACCCTTCATTATGTGTGCGAAGATCCAATGACATCTTCCGAAGATTGCGCCAAGATCTCTTGCCTTGAAGTCTTGAAATAATATCTATCCTAACAACTATCCTATTGCTAGAAAAGGTAATTTATAAACTCGGACAACTCACAGGTTGCCATAATTACAACTTTGGACAACTCACTGGTTGCCATAGATATTAAATAAAATTACAACCATTCACACACAAGATTACATCACAGAACAATCACATATCTAAAGCTCAAACCATATTTTTATATCTAAATTCCATGCATAACAAAAATTAGGGTTTCTCGCAAAATCAGCATGATCCGTTGGGAACGGAACTATTCCGTTCTCAACGGAAGTACTCCGTTCTCAACGGAGATGTGCTGAAAATTCGTATTTTCTTTTGTTTTAGTTCTGTTTCCAAAACGGATTTCGAAAAACTATTTTTTAAAACTCCAGAAAATCATAATATCCAATATTATATTCCTAGAAACTATTTCCGTGATGTTTTGAAATAAAATTTTCAAAACCCTAAAATTTATTATACTAGAATTTACTAAATTTTAAATATGTAATCGACGATTATTTCCTTAACGAACGCTCTGATGCCATTGTTGGGAAATCCATAGCCATGTACGTTACATTCGTAGCAGAACCTATGGGATTAACCCGCTCTAGGATCTACGTTAAGAGAATAAAAGTACGATATTAAGCATTAAAATTTATATCTCGGATCTTCCTGATCCGCGAGATGAAGAACGGATGTAGGTCTGAACTGTTCTGACTCGCAACCGTCTCCTTCCTGAAGCTCGGCTTACGAAATTCCTTCCTAATCCGTTGGGAACTCCTTCTTGAAGCTTGGCTCGCGAAACGTTTTCTTGAAGCTCGACTCGAGATGCTCCTTCTTCTCCTAGAGATGAAGATGGATCGCTCGCTAGTTCTCAAGATAGAGAACCTCTACTCGTATCCACATGAACTTCACACGAACGGAATAACCGGAGTTGTCTAGACAAGTCCGGAAATACTTTCCAAATATCTCTCAATACTTTCTCTCTCTTTTCTGTGTAATAGACGACCTCTAAGGCTTCTGAGTTGTGTGTCTAACAGAGAGAGTATGCCCTTCTATTTATACTAGAGAGAGAGGCGAACGATTGCTCAGTTACCATAACTAAAATCCTAATCTGCGCCTATTCCATTGCCAACGGAACTATTCCGTTGCTAACGGAATAGGTATTTCCGTACCGAAATACTTGGCGGCTAAGGTTATTATAGTTTTCATATATATTCCGTTGGGAAAAGAACTATTCCGTTGCCAACGGAATGGCACTATTTCGTTCAATTAATTATCCAATAATTGATTATTTCGTTCACCAATTTATACATCATATGTATAACTGTTTTGAGGCATATTCATCCCGTATGAATGGAGTTCATTGTGTACCGTGTAGGTTCCATTTAACGCTGGCAACGATCTTCTAAAGATCGTAAGTCATGAGTAACCTTTAGACTGATGTCATGACTACTCATGTTAAATGAAATGATCAGCGGTCATAAACCTATATGAATAGACATTTGCTTATTCCTTTTGTTCTATGATATACGTTTTGATCACAAGGCACGGTAATATGTCATCCTTGAGTTTGATCAAAGTCTCTTTCCTAATCGAGAATTAGACTGAGTAAATACAAAATGATATTAACAACACATGTTAATCCATTTTGAGCATGGCCATGCATTTCCTTCAGTCCTAGTTCATCAGGGGGCCCAGAGATATCTCCCTCATAAAGAGAGGAACAAATCTCATCTTGGTCACTCACATTCCTCGTCATGATTCAGTGCATACCTAATGATGACCTTAATAATCATCCCGTTACGGATGACGTAGGATCATATTAAAGTATGCAGTTCCACATTCAGGAATCCATGGTGACCTCAGGTCATAGGAACAGGCACACTATTCATATGAGAATCACTAATGACATATACCATGCATATTCTCATAGCTTGGTCAGTCAAGTATGTGTTCTCTAACACGTACCTATAATCCAGGCTTGACATTTCTATCTCCATGATCAGCAGAACATGATCATCCAGCCTGCGAATATACTAGTGTATATATGTAGCTTCTTACCTAAAGTAGGTCTATCTCTATAAACATCTTACATATCACTAGGGCCAGTTTAGAATGTCATTCGTTGGTTCACAGTTCTACTATCAGAATCACGTATTCTGATGACGTGAACCCGAAGTGTCATTCTTGGTTGATATCAGATTTACATTCACAACCCATACACACAGATATATAAGAAACAACATTTATTGAATAAATAATAATGTCTTAGTACATAATCCATTTCCTAGTATAAATACATTTGACCTATGGCACTAATCCTACAGTCTCCCACTTGCACTAGGCCAACTCTAAGCATCTTATGCCCATAGACCTAACATGACCCTCATGTTTCGCTTGCGGGAGTGGTTTAGTTAATGGATCAGCGACATTGTCGTTCGATGACACTCAACACATTTTAACATCACCCCTTTGTATGATCTCTCTGATGAGATGGAAGCATCTCAGTATGTGCTTGGACTTTTGGTGAAATGTCGGTTCCTTTGCTTGTGCGATCGCTCCATTGTTATCACAATATAGATCCACCGGTTCCGAGATGCTCTGAACTACTCTTAGCTCCTCCAAAAAGTTCTTTATCCAAACGACTTCTTTAGCCGCTTCTGCAGCGGCTATATACTCTGCTTCCGTTGATGAATCTTCTACTGTACATTGCTTGGAACTCTTCCATGTCACTGCACCTCCATTTAAGCAGAATAAATAACCTGATTGCTATCTAAAGTCGTCTGAGTCTATCTGGAAGCTTGCGCCGGTGTAACCCTTTACAACGAGCTCATCTTCCATACCTCCATAGACTAAGAACAGGTCCTTAGTTCTTCGTAAGTACTTAAGGATTCTTTTAACAGCTATCCAGTGACTTTCACCTGGATTAGACTGAAAACTGTTTGTTGTGCTCAACGAGTATGACACATTTGGTCTAGTACATATCATGGCATATATGATAGATCATATAGCCGAAGCATATGGGATCTTATTCATGCGTCTTCATTCCTGATCACTTGTAGGACGTTGTGTCTTACTGAGAGAAACGCCATGTGACAAGGGCAAAAATCTTTCTTGGATTCTTGCATTCTGAACCGTTTCATGACCTTATCTATGTATGTACTTTGACTCAGACCTATAAGCCTTCTAGATCTATCTCTATAGATCCTGATTCCTAACACGTAGGAGGCTTCTCCTAGGTCTTTCATCGAGAAATTATCTCCCAACCATTTCTTAACGTTCAATAATGTTGGGATGTCATTTCCCATGAGTAATATGTCATCTACGTAAAGCACCAGGAATACTACCGTGCTCCCACTGAACTTCATGTAAACACAAGGCTCACCTTCACTTTTGGTAAAACCAAAACTTTTGATGACTTCATCAAAATGAAGGTTCCAACTTCGAGATGCTTGCTTCAATCCATAGATGGATTTCTGAAGCTTGTAAATCTTACCAGAATTCTTATGATCGACAAAACCCTCGGGTTGCATCATATGCACGTCCTCGGTCAGATTTCCGTTTAGGAAAGCTGTTTTGACATCCATTTGCCATATTTCATAGTCATAATATGCTGCTATGGCTAGTAGAATTCATCATAGTCAATACCATGTACTTATTTGAAACCTTTCGCCACAAGCCTTGCTTTGTAGGTTTGTACATTTCCATCCACGTCAGTCTTTTTCGTAAAGACCCACTTACATCTGATGGTCTTCAAGCCTTTTGATGGATCAATCAAGTTCCAAACTCGATTGTCTTGCATGGATTGCATCTTGGCTCTCATAGCCTCTAACCATTTCTGAGAGTCGGGACTCTTCATAGCATCTTGGTAGGACGTGGGTTCATCATCTATGAATGTCACATCATCATCATTACACACGAGAAATCTGTATCTCTCGGGCTCATGACTAATCCTACTAGATCTACGTTGAGTCTGTTTTGTTTCAAGCTCACCAACTCCTTGAGAGGTTGTTCGTTCCTCCATCATAGGTTTTGCAACTATAGGTGGGTCTCGAATTTCTTCGAGTTGTACTTTGCTCCCACTGCTTCTCATAGAGACAAACTCTCTTTCCAAGAAGTCTCCATTGCGAGCAACAAACACTTTGTTCTCCGATGGGTGGTAAAAGTAATATCCCTTAGTTTCCATAGGATATCCCACGAATAGGCACTTGTCAGATTTGGGTCCGAGTTTATCAGGAAACTGACGTTTGACATAAGTCTCACATCCCCAAATTTTAAGAAAAGACAACTTGGAGCTTTTCCCCGTCCATATCTCATATGGCGTCTTTTGAACAGCTTTGGATGGAATCCTGTTCGGTATGAATGTGGCGGTCTCAAGAGCGTAACCCCAGAAAGACATTGAAAGACTCATTTGACTCATCATCGATCGAACCATATCCAATAAGATTCAATTCCTCCTTTCGGATACTTCATTCCACTGAATAGTTCCTGGAGGAGCCAGTTGTGAAACTATTCCACATTCTCTGAGATGATCCTCAAATTCCTGACTCAGATATTCGCCTCCTCGATCAGATCGAAGTGCTTTAATATTCTTGCCAAGTTGATTTTGTACTTCATTCTTAAATTCTTTGAACACTTCAAAGGATTCAGACTTGTGCTTCATTAGGTAGACATAACCATATCTACCGAAGTCGTCCGTGAAAGTTATGAAGTACCCATACCCACCTCTAGCCGGCATACTCATTGGTCCACACAAATCAGTATGTATGAGTTCTAATAAGTCATTGACCCTTTCACCAACATTTGTGAATGGTTTCTTAGTCATCTTGCCAAGTAAACAAGACTCGCATGTCTCAAATGATTCCAAATCAAATGAGTCTAAAAGTCCATGAGAATGGAGTTTAGAAATGCGTTTCTCATTTATATGGCCTAAGAGACAGTGACAGAGGTATGTCATATTTGAGTCATTCGGTTTGAATCGTTTAGTGTTAATGTTATATATGGACTTATAATTCTCTTTCTTAAGATCTAGCACGTAAAATACCTCTTTCTAATAGAACATTTCCATAAAAAAGATTATCTTTTAAGATAGAACAATTATTATTCTCAATAACAAATTTATAACCATCCAAAGCTAGACTAGAAATAGAAATAATATTTCTGCTCATAGCAGGTACAAAATAGCAATTATTAAGTACTAATACAAGTCCACTAGGCAAAGTCAATAAATAAGTTCCTACGGCTAATGCAGCAACTCTTGCTCCATTTCCCACACGCAGGTCGACTTCGCCCTTAGCTAATCTTCTACTCCTTTGTAGTCCCTGCACATCATTACATATGTGAGTACCACATCCGGTATCCAATACCCAAGATTTAGGAGTAAGTGAATTAGTTTCAATAACAAAAATACATGAAGCGGTAGTCACACTACCCTTTTTTATTTCGTCCTGACAGAGTTTGCAGTTTCTCTTCCAATGACCAACCTTGTTGCAATGGAAGCAAACTCCCTCCTTGTCTTTCTTGATCTTAGGTTTAGGCAACACCTTGCCTTTACCCTTGCTCTTGTTCACGATCTTCTTACCCTTCTTCTTGTGAACCATTAGGACATCTTTGACAACATTTGTCTTCATGTCCTTATGTGCGTTCTTAAGCATCCCATGCAACTCGGTGATGGATATCTCCATCTGATGCATATTATAGTTCATGATGAATTGCTTAAAACTAGGAGGCAACGACCCGAGAATTATGTCAACAGTCAATTCTCTGGGCATAACTTGAGCCAAGCCTCTCCAATTGATCAAGATAGCTCTTCATCTTGAGTACATGAGCACTCACAGATGAACCTTCAGCCATCTTCATGTCAGTCAGAGAGACGGTCGCTTTGTAGCACTCAACTCTAACCTAATCTTGGAACATTTCCCTGAGACTTACGATCATATCGTAAGCACCCATATCCTCCAGTTGCTTTTGAAGCTCGGAGGTCATGGTCGCTAGCATGAGACAAGCTATCTCCGTGTCGTCCTTAACGTATTTAGCATACGCATCTCGGGCAGCCCTTGTGGCTCCCTGTACTGGTTCCTCTGGGTAAGCCTCTTCTATGACATCCAGTTTATTGTCAGCCTTGAGAACAATTCTCAGGTCTCTAAATCAGTCAAGGAAGTTAGACCCATTGAGCTTATCCTTCTCAAGGATAGATCGCAAATTCAACCAAGTTGAAATATTATTTGCCATTATTGTACAAGTTAAAATGTAAAGTGTCATTATTATTTCGTTTTGGTGTTTCTTATATTGTACTCCCACTATTTTTCTTCAAATCAACCACCTTCGGTAGTATTGATTCGGAAACTTTAAATGAATGAGGTTTCATAGTGAGTCAAGATCCGTATTTCATTGAGCATCAAGTGCGCTTTGGCGCAACCCTCAAAACACAACTATTTAGGTAGGAACACTTCCAATTGTATCATATACAACTCTTTCCTTTTATGGAATGAGCATCATATGCCCTGTATATTAATCCATCTTGTGCCCTGAGCCCAAGTTCGACTTGCTTGCTCAGTTAAGTTTAACCATGTATGATTATCAGCAAAATAGAGTCCAGCGCACTCAGCTTTGGCATGATCCATGCTGGACGTCATTTCCCGCATACCCTCATTTACAAAGACAATCCTCCATATGCTCAGATTTGGCATGACTCACATGGAAGACTGTCTAAGTACGGAGGGCTTCAGTGATATGGGGGGCACTTCCTTACTTAACATTATGAAGGATTTTATTTTAGATTTAGAAATATAAACATCACAGAAACTAGGTTAAATATGGTATGAGCCTAATCCTCATGAGCGATCATGAGGTTCCTAATTCTAGATCTATCTCTAGATTGCAGAAGTAATCTTCAACGAACCCTTCATTGTGTGTGCGAAGATCCAATGCCATCTTCCGAAGATTGCGCCAAGATCTCTTGCCTTGAAATCTTAAAATAATATCTATCCTAACAATTATCCTAGTGCTAGAAAAGGTAATTTACAAATTCGGATAACTCACAGGTTGCCATAATTACAACTTTGGACAACTCACCGGTTGCCATAGATATTAAATAAAATTACAACTATTCACACACAAGATTACATCACAGAACAATCACAGATCTAAAGCTCAAACCATATTTTTATATCTAAATTCCATGCATAACAAAAATTAGGGTTTCTCGCAAAATCAGCATGATCCGTTGGGAACGGAACTCTTCCATTCTAAACGGAACTATTCCGTTCTCAACAGAAGTACTCCATTCTCAACGGAGATGTGCTGGAAATTCGTATTTTCTTTTGTTTTAGTTCCGTTTCCAAAACAGATTTCGAAAAACTATTTTTCAAAACTCCAGAAAATCATAATATCCAATATTATATTCCTAGAAACTATTTCCGTGATGTTTTGAAATAATATTTTCAAAACCCTAAAATTTATTATACTAGAATTTACTAAATTTTAAATACGTAATCGACGATTATTTCCTTAACGAACCCTCTGATGCCATTGGTGCGAAATCCACAGCCATGTACGTTACATGCGCAGCGGAACCTATAGATTTAACCCGCCCTAGGATCCACGTTAAGGGAATAAAAGTACGAGATTAACCATTAAAATGTATACCTCGGATCTTCCTGATCCGCGAGATGAAGAACGGATGTAGGTCTAAATTGTTCTGACTCGCAACCGTCTCCTTCCTGAAGCTCGGCTCACGAAATTCCTTCCTGATGCTCGGCTCACAGAACTTCTTCTTGAAGCTTGGCTCGAAGAACTCCTTCTTGAAGCTTGGCTCGCGAAACGCTTTCTTGAAGCTCGGCTCGAGGTGCTCCTTCTTCTCCTAGAGATGAAGATGGATCGCTCGCTAGTTCTCAAGATAGAGAACCTCTACTCGTATCCACGTGAACTTCACACGAACGGAATAACCAGACTTGGCTAGACAAGTCCGGAAATACTTTCCAAATATCTCTCAAAACTTTCTCTCTCTTTTTTGTGTAATAGACGGCCTCTAAGGCTTTTGAGTTGTGTGTCTAATAGAGAGACTATGCCCTTCTATTTGTACTAGAGAGAGAGGCAAACGATTGCTCAGTTACCGTAACTAAAATCCTAATTTGCGCCTATTCCGTTGCCAACGGAATAGGTATTTCCAGAACAAAATACTTGGTAGCTAAGGTTGTTATAGTTTCCATATATATTCCGTTGGGAACGGAACTATTTCGTTGCCAACATAATGGCAGTATTTCGTTCAATCAATTATCCAATAATTGATTATTTCATTCTCCAATTTATACATCATATGTATAAGTGTTTTGAGGCATATTCATCCCGTACGAATGGAATTCATTGTGTGACCGTGTAGGTTCCATTTAAAGCTGGAAATGATCTTCTAAAGATCGTAAGTCATGAGTAACCTCTAGACTGATGTCATGACTACCCATGTTAAATGAAATGATCAGCGATCATAAACCTATCTGAATAGAAATTTGCTTATTCCTTTTGTTCTACGATATACGTTTTGATCACAAGGCACGGTAATATGTCATCCTTGAGTTTGAACAAAGTCTCTTTTCCGATCGAGAATTAGACTGAGTAAATACAAAATGATATTAACAACACATGTTAATCAATTTTGAGCATGGCCATGCATTTCCTTCAGTCCTAGTTCATCAGGGGGCCCAGAGATATCTCCCTCATGACGAGAGGAACAAATCCCATCTTGGTCACTCATATTCCTCGTCATGATTCAGTGCATACCTAATGATGACCTTAATAATCATCCCGTTACGGATGACGTAGGATCACATTAAAGTATGCAGTTCCACATACAGGAATCCATGGTGACCTCAGGTCATAGGAACAAGCACACTATTCAGATGAGAATCACTAATGACATATACCATGCATATTCTCATAGCTTGGTCAGTCAAGTATG
The DNA here is from genome assembly GCA_024447665.1 of Juncus inflexus. NCBI lineage: Eukaryota > Viridiplantae > Streptophyta > Magnoliopsida > Poales > Juncaceae > Juncus > Juncus inflexus. The sequence continues at coordinate 3,394,238 of JAJHPC010000019.1, read as the reverse complement.
TGTTCTCTAACACGTACCTATATTCCAGGCTTGACATCTCTATGTCCATGATCAGCAGAACATGATCATCCAGCCTGCAAATATACTAGTGTATATATGTAGCTTCTTACCTGCAGTAGGTCTATCTCTATAAACATCTTACATATCACTAGGGCCAGTTTAGAATGGTTGGGTTTCTACCGTTCATAACGCAGCGGAAAATACAAAACGAAACAAAATCGAATTCGAAACCCAAAAGAAGGATCCGTGAATTACAATTAAATCAAAGAAAAGTTCATAACTTTGTACCTTCGGATTACGCTTAATCCGTGATGATCAAAAGCGAATATGGTTAACGCTTCTCGTTGCCCGATTCCAAACCGGTTTCCAAACCGATCCTTTGTATATTTCGCCTAACCGGTCTAACAAACCGATCTCCAAACGAACGGATTCTCCAAGCAAACTGATTCTCCAAACAAAACCACGGTTTCAACCCGAATCACAAAGACGCCGCACTTCTCTTCGTCCTCTACCGGTATCCACGGATAAAGAACGATATATGCTAGTATCCGTTCTTCATTTCTCTCACAGAAATAACAAGAGAATAATTTTCGGATTTTTCTCTCCTCTTTGTCTCACAAAAGATGAACGAAAATATTATGATCCTTATTCTGATTTTGGGGTGTCTCTTGTGCCTACATAGTCCATAAGTTTCATATCCTATATGCATGGTAACTATGTAACCATATATGCAACACACCTTATTATATAAGATGTAGTATTGGATGTGTCACTTGACTATGTAGATCTCCATACAACTTATCACATAAGTTATGATTTTTCTGTGTACGTCTCAATAGTTGTTCTTTGTGTGTGACCCTGTAGGTTTACTTAATGTTGGCAATAATCACAACGGATTATAAATCATGAGCGGCCTCTAGCAAAACATCATGATTACCCAAATTAAGCAAATATAGATGATTCGATCAAACCTAATTTATGTCATGCATTGTATCCTTTTGTTACACGATATCTATATCGTCCATAAGGCATGGTATGTGTCAACCTTATGTTGGTCGATAAATATTTCTTGACACCGAATTTGATTGAACATGAAATGACATTAATAACTCTTTATTAATTCACTTGAGCACGGCCGTGCATTTCTTCAATCAAATCATCAAGAGGCCTAAAGATATCTCTCTCTCAATTTATGAGAGGAACAAATCCTATCTTAATTAAACTCTTTCCTCCGCATAATTCATTATATACCTAATTATAATCTTTATGACCGCCCGGTTAAAGACGATGTTAGATTATATTAAAGTATAAAATTTCTCATGTAGAAAACTGAGATAATCTCAAGTCTAAGGATTACGAGATACATTCTTTACCGAGAATAACTAATGACACGAACCATGTAGTATTCTCACGGTGGGTCAATCCAAGTATATGGTCTCTAACATATACTTATGTTAATGACTTAATAACTCTTATTCATGATCGAAGAAACGTGACCATCGGTCAACTAACATACCGATGTACATTTATAGCTTATCATAAAGTATGTTTGTCTCACAAACATCCTATGAATGATCAGGGACAGTTTAGAATATCATTCATAATACTTTATAGTTTTACTATCAAAGTCACATACTTTGATGATATAAAGCTGAATATCATATTCAAGGTTCATTTTAGTAATAAGAATAAAATAACCAATACGCATTTATTATATAAAATATCTCTAAATAAAAATAATGTTTGTTTAACACAATCCATACATCTAGGTCTCAAATACATTGGCCTAGGGCATACTACTAACAAGAATGTCATTCGTTGGTTCACAGTTCTACTATCAGAATCACGTATTCTGATGACGTGAACCCGAAGTGTCATTCTTGGTTGATATCAGATTTACATTCACAACCCATACACACAGATATATAACAAACAACCTTTATTGAATAAATAATAATGTCTTAATACATAATCAATTTCCTAGTACAAATACATTTGGCCTAGGGCACTAATCCTACATGAACTACAACATAACTCTATCATATCCAAATAAGTGAGTTATTCTTGTCATAATAACTGATATAATTATATATTACTTTATATGACTATAATTAAGCATCACTTTTTGTGATAAATTATATATTTTATACTACAATAACCAATTAACTACCTAATTACTTTTACTTATATTATAATAATTTAAAATATCACAATGCTTATCGTATTGTTATATGGTGTATGTAAATTAGCTAATTCGGTTTGGTTTATTCGGTTACCAAACTAATCCAGTTAATTCGGCTATTTCGGTAAGGTTTACTTAGTAAATTCAACTTGGTTCGGTTTAAGTATCTGGGTAATTTTTTATTGATTTGTTTCAATTTTGATTTACAAAAATTGAATAAAATCGACCAAATTAACTTTATTGTTTTTAATTTATAATTATTTAAACATATAAGTTAATCATTATTTAATCAAAAATTTGTTTATTTTAGTTAATATTATGTGTAATTTGGTTTTCAGTTCTAATATTAGTCGGCTCGGTTTTAGTTCGATTTTACCATACTCAGCTTGGTTCGGACCGAACAGACCATTATTCATCCCTACGATATAAAAAATGAATGTTGTGCACGGTATAATAAATAATAACTCGGGATGTAATAGCTCTATCCGGTTGCGTCTGCTCTGCACCTGCGAAATCAGGACCGGCACCTGCTTCAATGCTACACAAGTATCATAGCAATTTTTGTGTGAATTGGTAGAATTTGTTTTAGGGAAGTTGTGTAGGAGATTTATATGGACTTTGTATTTTTTGTGTTTTGTTTTCTCCCGTACCTCATTTTGTCATGTCTTATAGAAACTTGGTGTCCAACTTGTGTAAATTTTTTCTTTAAATTTGCATAAACTTGAACTTCAATATATATATATATATATATATATATATATATATATATATATATATATATATATATATATATATATATATATATATATATATATATATATATATATATATATATATATATATATATATATATATATATATATATATATACACGAGTTCATGCTGCATGCATCCCTTCATTCACATGACAACATGTTTGTAACCATTAGCCTAAACTTGACATAACTTAGTCCTTCAACTTGACCAATATAATATAAAGGCACATAAATAAAACTTGACTTTGTAGTTTGTATTTTAGCTTGTTCTTACTATTTATTATAATGATCAATCTGCCCTTCAAATAACGCGTGTAATAAATAACAACTCGGGATGTAATAGCTCTATCCGGATGTGTCTGTACCTGCGAAATCAAGACCGGCACCTGCTTCAATGGTACATAAGTATCATAGCAATTTTTGTGTGAATTGGCAGATTTATTTTTTAGGGAAGTTGTGTAGGAGATTTATATGGACTTTGTATTTTCGTGTTTTGTTTTCTCCCGTACCTCATTTTGTCATGTCTTATAGAAACTTGGCGTCCAACTTGTGTAAACTTTTTCCTTAAGTTTGCATAAACTTGAACTTCAACATATATATGCACGAGTCATGCTGCATGCATCCCTTCATTCACATGACAATACGTGGGCAACCATTAGCCTAAACTTCATATAACTTAGTCCTTCAACTTGATCAATATAATATAATGGCAAATAAATAAAACATGACTTTGTAGTTTATATTTTAGTTTGTTCCTACTTTTTATTCAAAACCATCGACCCAGTGAGAAAGGTCTAATGTTTCGAGCCAAGAGATTCCCATATTCATCTTGTCATTGAGCCCTTGCTCATTCCCTTCCGGCTGAACTGTTTGGCCTTTCCTTTTCTGCGCCAGATTTCAGAAAACGTAGCTAGTATTCTTACTGCAGTCTTTGAGATTGCCTGGAACCAATAAATAGCAAGTGAGCTGAAATAGGAAATCATTACTTCTGGTCCTGCTTCTGTATCGTCAACTTTCTCAAATGTCTCGATGAAATAATGATCAATCTGCCCTTCAAATAACACATGTAATAAACAACAACTCAGGTTGTAATAGCTTTATCCGGATGCGTACAATTTATATTCCAGTTCATATTGTTCTATGTGAATCACAAATTACAATTAATTTATTATAATGTTGCAACTTTGCAAGTTTTTTGTACATGGTTTCGTGATTAAAGCCTAAATTTAGACTTTAATAGATATAATATTCATTCTAATAAGGTTTATTGAAATTGTGTTGCACTTATTATCAGTTTTGATATTTGTCTGACAAATAAAATATTGTAAAAAATAATAGTTTAGTAATGTAAACAAAAAATACAAGAAAAATAACAAATAAACTAAGTTTAAAACCAAAGATGTTATATAAAAAAACTGTGAATTTGAAGTAGAAGTTAATGCTATTATTTTAAGTTTTTCATATATTTCCGATATCAATACCTTTAAATCTTAGAGTGATAAGCTTGTAATGTAGGACTCTACTTTATCATAATGTGAGAGTAGAACATGTAAAAATTGTTATTGTAATGTTAGAAATGTGTATGTTTGGAATGAGAGAATGAGATTGAGAAGATAATTCATTCCATGCAGAGCACTATTTATATATCTATTCATGAGCCACCTCAAGATTGGAGTTATGACATGTGTCAGTCAACACAATTGCTACAGCAAAGACATACACTATTTTGGATTGTACGAATATTTCTCAAATTTTTTAAATAGTAAATATTGTGTTTATATTTTATCAAGTATTCCACAAATAGCCTGCAAGTGACACAAACAATTCTCAATATATTCTTTAGATTTTTTTTTAATCTATCAATATATAAAAAATAACAATGACATCAAAACTAATTTGTAGCAAACATTATAATAAAATGATAATACTAATACACCGTCACAATTCAAATACAACCATATTTAAAAAATATGACATCCGCAACTTACATAATACTTTCATGAATCTTATACCATTAGAGATAGAAAATATCATATATCATCAACACAATCTTACGTAAGCTAATAAAATAGATATATGTATGGGTATGTTATGTAATGCAAATTAAAAATTTCAGCTATATTATACTAGCTATTATATTGGATATTTATATTGCATCTTAAGGTTGAATACCACATCAAATATTGATATCCTGATTATAATATCTGATAACGTATCTAATACTTATACCTGTATTGCAGCGTCATAAGCCGTATCATATACTGTATCGGATGCTTAAGTATGTGTCGTAATGTCGGATGCCACATCGGGAACAAATATACGTATCATCAAATTATGTATCGTGTATGCTGATTTTATTTGTTTCTCTCATATATCATTTGATCATGTCATGCAGCTTGTAGGCATCCAAAACTTAGTCCTCAAACTATAAAAAATTTTGCAACCTTAGTTTTTTAAAATAATATTGTACATACATCAGGCTTCTTAAATTTGCTCATACAAAGTTGTATATTTTGAATTTGAACTCAATGAATTTACTTGTGGCATGCATTGGTAAGCACATACTATATTTAGATAAAATTCGTACACACGTATATTGTATTCGAATAAGAGAATTAGGATTTAGAAATTGACCAAGTTCTCAAGTGATGATTGATAACCCTCATATTGTATACATGTCATTTTGTCTTATCCCCAATAATAATACTTGTGGAGTCCAAGTTTTCACTTCCTGAATTATTATCTTATACTTTATATATGTCTTGTGCCCAATAATATTGCAATATTGTAAGACGCACCGTGTACCGTATCAAATGCTAACGCATGTACTGTAATGTCGGATGTCACGTTGGTAACAAATATACATATCATAAAATTGTGTAATTTGTATGCTAATTGTATTTGGATTTTTGTTTTTCATATTGGTAACAAATATATATATCATAAAATTGTATATTATGTATGCTAATTTTCTTTCAAAATTTTGTTTTCTCACATAGCTAATAAAATAAAAATACTAATCCCACCAAATATATTCTGAGTTGACACTGACTCAATTAATTTTTATCCGTAATATGAATGGCTCCAAATAAGTGTTTGAATCTCATTTCATTTCATTTGGAACGGGTGTTCAAATATCAATTGGTTTCATTTGGACCCACAAACACGTGCCATCATATGATTGGCTATCTATGCATAAAGTGCGCTCAAACTCCATCTTTTATATGAGTAATAGATATAATGTTTCAACCTATGTTGCACCGATACGGATACGCGCGCCGTATCCGATACGATACGGAAACGGCGATACGGCAATTTCAAAAAATCTCTGGACACGATACGTCTAATATATATATTATTATATTATTAATTATATATCTAAAAATTTTAAAAATATAAAAAATAACTAAATATGATAAAGAAAATGACAAGAAAAGAACGAGAGTGGGAAATTAGGAAAAAATTATTTTTTTAAATAAAGAAGAGATATGATATCGTTTTTAGTTATGTTTCTCATGAGTTAGTTTCATTAATAAAAAAAGAAAAAAATAATATTAAAAAAAATAGGCTTTAAAAAAGATCATTTTTAACAAAATAAATAAATAAAGAACCGAAAATGGAATTATAGAAAAACATAAAAATTAAATTGGGATTTAAAACATTGGGCCGTGTCCTCAGCTGTGTCTCAACCGTGTCCTGCTGTATCGGAGTCGTATCCGAAAGTCAACATATATTAAAATATTCGGATACGCCACGTGACGTGTCCGAAACGTATCGGTGCCGTATCCGTGTCTGATACGTATCCGATACGCGTACGGCTAATTTTTTGAATTATCCGCGTAACATAGGTTTCAAACGGTATATTCCCAACTGCCAAGTATCCAATCAATCACTCATTAGCTTTCACTCAACAACTCAACTCAAAATTGAACAAAAAAAAATCAAAAAAAATTGGGGAAAATTCCCGAAGACACAGCGGTTCTTATTCTGTGACACAACATATGTCATCTCTGAATTTCAATATAAGGCATGAAAATCGCGTTTTTATTTGTTTGTGAAGAGAAAGAATTGAGTATTGAATGCTGAATTTGTGAATGAATTGGTAAAAGAGAGTATTGAAACGTTTTTTCTGTCCGAGGAAGGGCTGAGGGATGTGAGTTTAGCGGTTTGGTACCGAAGGTTTCCTTTATTTATGAATCACTCCAGGATTTCCTCTTTTGTTGACAAGGAAAGCCGCCGCCAAATATGGTAAGAAGCGAATTTCAGAGATTCAGTCCTCTCCTTTTGTTACTAAAACTGGAGGTCTCTTTTGCTTCCATTTTATGATTTTTATTATCAAAATAAGTATTTTTTATTTTTTAAATTAATGATAAATTTGCATACTTGTTATTTTATCAAGGGAAGTTAAAAATCACTCCCCTAGTGCATTTCGATTTTTTTTATTTTTCTGCAAAACAATATGTAGAATAGAAAAAAATTAGGGACCTGCTACAACACGACATACTGTAGCACGACTGTTCACGACGGGATCCAATAACAGTATATATAATTTATTTTCTAATAACAATATATACATAACATTATATATAATTTATTTTCTAATAGCAGTATATATATAAAAAGTGAAAACAATATATAAAAATGGGAAAACAATATATAAAATGGGAAACAGTATATGAAAGTAAAAAAAAATAAGAAATATACAAATAATAAATAACAATATATTAAATGACAAAACAGTATATAAAATGAGAAAATAATATATAAAATGAAAATAACAGTATTTTGTTGACAAGGAAAGCCGCCGCCAAATATGGTGAAGATTAAAATTTTCGTATGGTTAGCTCTCCAACAAAAAATCATGACCGCCGACAAGTTGGCAAAGCGTAATTGGCCACATGATCCGATTTGCAAGCTTTGTCGGAGCCAACCAGAATCCACATCCCATCTATTTACGCCATGTATTTATACAAAGGTGGTTTGGATCCACTTCAGAGTTCATTGGGGCTTTCACGGTCTACCGGGAGATCTTCATGACTTCTGGTTCCACGAGCGGAAGAAACTAGGAGTCCCATCGAGATTCCATTGGGACGCGACTTGTGCGGCAATTTGCTGGTCAATATGGCGCAAGAGGAATAGAAGAGTATTCACTAATAAACAGAGAAGCCACAAATTTATCGTACAAGAAGCGAAGGAGCTAGAATTACTTTGGAGGAACAACACATAATCTCTCGGAGTAACACAAGTAGTGATTATCCCATTTGTTATTAACATTCACGTCTTTTGTAAGGATTTTGATCCGGTCATGTAATACTAAACTGAACCTTTTATCATTAATAAAATTCTAATTGAGAGGAACAGATAATCTAGTACAGAAAAAAAACTCCCTCAAAAAAAACTCATGTTAAATTATATAATGTATATCTAGTACAGATTTACATACAAAATAACATATCTGTACTATTAGTTTTTCAAAGTTTTGACTGCACACGTCATATATAACTACGGATTTGTTTAATATGAGGTCAAAAATCATTATATAATAACAAAAATAATTTCAAATGTATAATTTTTTCCTCAAAATATTAAGTATGTATTCGATCACAGCATGCAAGTACTACATTGAAGTCTCAATTGAAAAAAAATATATGTTTTTGTGAGAAATTATACACAATCTAATAAGGGTCCCTTCGCGAATATCGAACATTACATGCTTCCTTGCATTTTATGAATAATACCATTTATAATGGGGTTTTCTCTCATCTTTCACACATCCCATAATCCATATTTCTCTCCTACGTAGTTTTACACTTTTACTTGTTCGACCATATAGTAATAGAAAGCAATATATTAGAATACACAAGGAGGGATTAAAATCCAGAAAAACCCGAAGCAACTTGCATCTCAATCAGACGTCTGTACAATCTAGGTTATCCGACCTTAATTACATGTCTTAAATGTCTCATATCTTAGTTAATAAAGTCTATTATATATGAACTAAGAGGTCATTGATTCAACTCCAAACACAATCTTATTTAGTACATCATATTTAATACGTCTATCAATTCATCAAACATTGATTGAATTTAAAAAAAGTTATATATCTTAAATTTGGGTGATCCAAATAAGATGGTGTTTGGATCGTGTTCATATGCTCATGTGACAGATAAAGAAAATATATTATGAAATTGTTCAAACTGTCAAGTTTAAGGAGAGTGATCCATATACTTGAATTTCTCTAGTGTCCCATGATAAATGAAATACACAAAGTTTTTTTTTTTCATTGTGATGTAAAAATGAAACTTTTTATCTCTTTTTGGCAGTAAAAGTTTTATATATAGAAGAAAGCATGTCAAAAATGTGAATTGCTCGTTCTGTGGACCCATGTTCATTATTCCACATACTAATATTTTTCTTATGTAAAATTGAAAACATGCCAAAGATGTGATCAATATTAAGTCACACTAATAGATATTAAAAGGTGATGAAATACAAATAATAAATCAATCACCTCAAGCTCCCATTCAAAATAATAATAATAATAATAATAATAAATCAAACTAAAATATTCTGAACTCTTAAATCACATATATTAATCAAAACTAATCATGTAATAACCTCTCATACAGTATCCTCTTCTAAAATCAAAAGACTAAAATATGAAACACACAAAAAAAAATTGAAAGTGACAATTAATCAAACACGGAAATAGCCAAAAACTTTTTCGGCAGGCTATTCATGTGTTGATACTAAAAGAAAAAAAATATATAGCCAAAAACAAACAAAATTATTACACTATATATGTAAGACATTTTTATTTTACATTTTTTCTCCACAAACATATCAATTTCTTCGTTTATATCTGAAATATCATATAGGAGAAATTCTCAATTATACAAAGAATTCTTTTTTTTAACTAATTATACAAAGAATTCTTAATTTCTTACAAACATTTAAAGTTCTCAAATACTCGGCCAAAATGCAGTGTTTATCAAGTTTAGCTGATTCTTTTTTTGAAACCATTATTTCTCATTAGTTCTTTCTTTTTGTCAGACCGACTCTATTTCCTTGCCCAGTTCTATGAAAAAGAACTTACATGAGATAAGGTTATGAAATGGGTGTTGTCAAAAGCTAGTTCCGTACTTTAAATAAGAGTCCGGAAATTAAAGGAAAAGTATATACAGCCCTCGTTTACCGGCCCTCTCAATCCGCCCTTTATTACTGGTAAACGGGCCCCACATATATTCAAAATAAGTGGGTCCCGTTTACCAGTGGTAAAGGGCGGATTGAGGGGGCTGCTGGGGAATGTGTATATAAACCCGAAATTAAAGCCCAATCAAAGGCGCAATAAAAGGAAGTCCAGTGTTAGAAACTAGAATGTCCATTGTGTGCTGATTTGAAATACACTCATTTTGCTAGCTCTTTCTTTTCTTTTCTTTTCTTTTCTTACAATTGCCCCGTAGACATACACAACACATGCGGACACGCACATTAAAAGGTCACTTCTAATTCTATCTGAAAATCACTCTAAAATCCTCCTGAGCACGGAATTCGATCTCCTCACCTATAAAAAGTGGAAGGGTCGCTTTCCTCAGCTCCGTCAGCTCGCCGCACCGGCCGGCGGAAAGGTCGAATTGGCAGCCCTTACTCCTTTCTATTTGGATTAGATTCATACTTGCCAAAAGTTAGCTGAATGCATAAAAACCCTATCCCTGTCTCTTTCTTTACTGAATTCAGTACATTAGTTCTACTTATGTTCGATTTAGGGTCCTTTAATTTGTCTCAATTTTACAATCGGCAAAATCTTGATTTAGTTTGAGAAATTTCATTATTTTTTCTCATAATTCTTGAGGCAAGGTTCTAATTCTTCCATTTCTTTTCTAATCTTTTCTCAGAATGATTAGAATTCCCACTGTTATTATTATGAAACACACATATAAGTTACTCATATAGTAGATAAAATAAACAAAAAAATCATGCAAATGAGAATACTATTTGAAACTGTTACTAACAATGTCAGAATCCTACAAAATCCTTCTATTTAATCCACACAATTACCCCTGCCTATGAAAATCCCTCTATTTATTTAATCCACTTAATTACTCCTGCCACTATACCAATTACTCCTACAATCGCCCCTCCTACACAAACTCCCTTAAGAACCCTCTTCACCTGACCTAATTCTTCCCTTAATTCACCCACTAAACTCCCCAACTTCTTATTCTCTTCCACCACACTTTCCACCTGAAACATCATATTTACATAAGAGTTTTCTACCACTTGCGCGTTATTAACCAACTGCACCACATTCCCTTGTAAATTACTTATCGCAGTCTTGCTCTCCTCATAAGCCCTCACGTCCTCCTTCAACCAGTTGATCGAACCGGCTTGTGACCCGCTTTGCTTCTTGAGAAGCGCGACCTCCTTTTGAAGCTTTTCATAGCCTTTAGCTATCACTTGAATCTGGTTCATCATATCCATCACATTAGGTTGATAGTGATGGTGATAGTTCATAGTTGAACTTGAGCCACCTATTGGCCCAATTGGCCGAGCCGCATTGGCATTTACTGAGCCGAAAAGTTGATAGGCGGCTGAACTGGAGACTTGAACAGCCGGATCGGTGTTGGGTAGGAGCGGCTCGAAGCCTGGTGGGACAGCTGGCGCTACGGTACGAGTGGCTTGAGAGGGGGCTGCCGAGTCAGCATTGTCAGGCTGAGAGGGGAGGATGAAGGATTCGGAGGTGAATGGGATGCGTGAGGGGTGAAACTGATGGAGTAAGCTGCTCAGCATTTTGAGATCAAAAGCTCTGAGAGAGAGAGAGAGAGAGTTTTGGTGCAGAGAGCTGTGGTTGTATGGTGCCTATTTATAGGCTGATAATCTGATTAGATGATCAGTTTTAGTTTGTTATTCTATTTTGAGTTTAAATAATTTTGAATCTAAATTTGTAGGGATGACTGGATTAGATGGTTTTGAATTTAAATTATTTTTAAGCCTTCTAATAATAGCAAATTTATTTTATGTTTTTCATTTTATTTATATTATATATTTTATATTTCAGAGAGGTAATGTCAAATTATGTATCAGTAGAGAACATAAGTAAAAATAAATATTTTGCTTAGTGAAATATATCTTTACTAAGTCCTCTATTGACCATTAATGATATTTAAAATTGTTTGGATTATATATTCTAAATTTCAGGGAGGAAATATTCTAATATAAATATATATTTTTAATTTTATTTAAATTATATATTTTAAATTCTATACAAAAATTTCCAATTTAAATTTTAAATCCAGAATCTTTCCTCTCTCCATTTTTTAAGGATGTCTAATTCTGTCAGAAGTAGTGTAACTAACAATTTATTTCTTAAAATTTAAAATTCTTTTGAATAGTGGAATCTTTTCTCTCTCTTTTTCAACCTATTATTAGCATATATGTGAAACTAGTCAACTTACCAATTTGTTTCCTGAAAAAATTGAAAATTTAAATAAAGATCTGAACTACAGCTCTGAATGCCGACTTTAAATTTTAATTATCAAATTTAAACCTATTGGATATCAAATTTAATTCTCAATTTCAAAGAATGAATTATAAATTTTCAGCTTTGAAATTTAAGTTATAAGTTTGAGCTTCAAATTCGTAATTTTAATTTTAATTTTTAAAATTTAAATGAAATTTAATATTTTATATTTAGACTATACGAACTACTAATACTTGAAATTCGAAGTTAGTATTTGTAAATTATGAAGCTTGACAAATTTTCAGTATGGATATGCAGTTCAACTTTCAAAATTTCAATTTTACTTCTAATAACTCTTACATGCTTTTGACTTTTGAACAGAGCACTGTAGTTATCAAAACCAGCTCCGGACAACAGAGATAATAGAGAAAATTGATCCCAAAGAACCATCGTTAATTATGTAATTGTGATTGTAAATGATGTAAATATTTAATACGATTTGAACAGGAAAGAATGTTCTTATCTTAATTCTCATGCAAGGATGAATGAACCCAATATGTGGTTTTCCAGGCCCATATAGCTTCAGCCTAATAATAAATTTACTAAATACTCAAAGCCCAAATTATAAAATTTAATTGGGCTGTTTATTTATGTTCATCTTTTTCCACTTTTTCTTACATGATGAATATGAATTGACCGTACCAATTATTTGTCATTTTGGGTTCTCTTCGGTTCTTTTACTAATATTCCGTGTATGATATATATTAATTATTTTGAGGTCAAAAAACTTTTCGTAAACATTTTTGGGAGATGGTAAAAACTATTTTGGGAATGTTTTTAATCTAAACACGACTTGCGTGTCTTTTTTCTTTTGTTAAGTTTCCAGGCTTTCATTCGTTTCGAATTATATAAAGTGTGTTTCTGGCAGGAAACAGTGGAGGGGGAATTGCCGAAATGCCCGACGTTTCTAAAGCTGAAGAAGCTCGCGCTCGGAGAGAGTTGCACGGACTCCAATTTCGGATTGGTGGCATCCTTTCCGAAGCACTGCCCGGTTCTTACTTTGTTGCACCGGCACAAATATCGTGAAGTTACTTGATTTATGATTTTATGTTTTATTTATCCGTTTAGTGTTATTTTGTAGGATGGACATAATCGAGGCGGAATGAGTGAAGATTTGTTGCAAGTTGAAAGGTTTGAGTGTAACAAGCTTAAGAGTATAGAAATTCTATACTCATCCCACGGCCATGTGAACCGGTTAGAGCGGCTTCTTCTGCGAAGCACGATGGGAATAAAGGATCTCCAAATTACGACCATACTAAATTGAGCGCTCTCTCTCTCTCTCTCTCTTTCTCCTTAATGAATTAGGATTTATGGTTATGGATGAATGTGATTGAATTTGGGTTTGTGATAAGGGATGAATGTATGTGATTGAATTAGGGTCTATGCCCCTCATCTTCATCATATAAGCATTAGGCAGTAAACGATTGTTGTTGCAATCCCTCACCTAAGGACTTTATCTTTGGTGATTAGTCATTGTTTCCTCAATAGCCATGCAAAAAATTTTTTTTTTTAAAGTAGTAGGCGAAAGCCTGCTAAAAAATTTCATTAATAATAATAAAAAAGCAGTTATAGGATTCTTGCTACGTTTCAAAGCCTAAACTTGAAAATAGAAACTCATGCCCTAAATCTTTGTCCCCATTTCCAAATACGGATTAAGCCTTCTGTTGCAGTTGTTGCTGCCGAATGTTACCGTGATAGATGTTGGCGGTACTAAACCTGTCGGATCGTCGCAAGCCATTAAGATCCGTCAAGATCGTTGTTAAAAACCCTAAAAACACGCATGCGCCAAACATATCATAATCGCCAAAATGCCACTACAGACCAATCCCTTATGACAACCCCTCACACTGAATTCATGGTTACGATCCAAACTGTTCTCAACCCTATAGTTCCACTACTCTTCACCCCTCAACTAAGTCTCCTCCTTATCCCTCTTATGCTCAGTCATGGCCATACACTAATGGTACTCAACCATGGCCAGCCAGATACTCAGCCAGGCGAGAGGGATCGCCGCACCACTAGAGTAAGTCGATTTCACCTCTACAGTCGAGCGGGTCCACTTTTGCTGCCGCTCGACACCTGCTGTTGATTTGTTCAGCCGTGTGCTTGTGCTTCTTTCTCTAGTTGTTGTTGTAGCCGCGTGCTTGTTCTACTATGAGAGAGGGATATGTTGACTAATATAGGCTTAAATCCTACGGAAGTATGATTTTTAAATGTTTTGCAAATTGTAACTTTTGGTTTGTTTAACTTTTAATTGATGGTTGTGCTAATACAATAGAAAAGTAAAATGAAATAATACCAAACACGCGAACTTATTTACGAACTTCAGCTAAGTGGTTGCGTGATCCTTAACCATCATTTTCTTCGTAGCGAACATTTCCTCTTTCACAAGTGTCTACTCTCCGGGTCTTATCTTTCAGCTCCGTGTTTACTAATCGAAATAGTATTTTTTTACAAGACTCGAATCACCGCTCGCTTTACAACTAATAGCAAAATAATGAAACCAAACTTGAATCGGATTTCTTTCAATTCAAACTGACAACAAAACTCTAACAAATAGTTTACGAGGTTACTCTCGAATCTCACAAGATTTTGAGTAAATTTATTCAACACAAGAGAGAGAGAGAGAGAGAGAGAGAGAGAGAGAGAGAGAGAGAGAGAGAGAGAGAGAGAGAGAGAGAGAATATTAATTTTTGGCTTTAGAAAGTGAGAGTATGGATAATGAAAATGAATCTTGGGATCTCCTTATAAAGAAGGAAGAAGAACCAAGTCAAAAAGGCAGATACACGCCTATTCCGTTCAGAACGGAATGAAATGATACAGATTTTAATTTCAAACGGCTAAAAATTGTTATTCCGTTCCTAACGGGAATATTATGTTCATAACGGAATTATTCCGTTCGAAACAGAATTATTCCATTCGGAACTGAATTAGCTCAGTTTTCTAACTAGTTTCACAGTCAAAGTCCGTTCGGAATGGATTATTCCGTTCTGAATGGAATGACTATGTTTTGTTATATTTAGCAATAATATTTCTCTCAATTTAGTATTTAAATAGTATAACTCAAATTGAAATTAACCTATTTAAACTGAGGACTCAAGAATAGCTCCAACGCTTGATAGTTTGAGAGGTGTGAGTCACCTTCTTGTCTTTCAGAGAATTGAGACGCCATGTCCGATTTCTTGACGTGAATTTTTCTAGATTTGAAAATCATTCTTAAGATTATATTAGTAGCTCGGAATAAGTTTAAATATCATTAAACTGAGAACAACATGATAGGTCAGTGATAAGGGGGTGAGAGAGGCTACAGGAGCAGCAAAGGAGGATGGACAACGGTCATCGTTCAGTCTGCCGGCCTCGTGTAGCCTAGACGTGTTGTTGATTGATTGGGTTGGATTTGGGGGTGTCTTGGCTGAGTTCGTGTGAGAGAGAGAAGATAAGAGGGTGCAAAAGAAGGAGATCTACAAAAGAAGTAGCTCAGTCGAGGACTGTCAAGATCGTCAGAGCACCGGGGGGTGCCGGTGCCGGAGGGAGTGCCCCCCGATCGAGGGTTTCGCTCTTTTAGTAGTCTTTATGTTCTTGTCATATTAATTTTTATGCGTGTCAGTAGCTTGAGTTTTTAATCGTCTTATATTATTCACTTAACTGAATTATGAGTAATTAACCATAATAGATTATTTTATTTTTAATTAACCATAAATACCATATATTCGCCTCATAGTGTGAGATTTTCCTAGTTAATATTTATATTGGAAAATAACAAAAAAATCTTATTTTCATAGTCTTTTTTTATTTGATACTATGACTAAATATCAATAAAACAAAACCATTATCGTTTTTATAGGAGAGACACTTATTTATCACCAGCATCACTGGAATTTAGAAAAGATACAAAACAAAAATGTATATTACTATAAAAAAAATAGAATGAACATATAAAAAAAATATGATCTGTAAAAAATAAAAATATGTATTGTTCATATGAAAATTTATAAATATTAAAAAAGATATAATAAACATATAAAAAGAAATAATAATTTACAATGGGCGAAGTTTATGAAATGTTTAAGCAAGGTGTGAATGTTTATCTTTTTTTAAAAACAAAAAAAAGGAAATAATTAGCAAACAAAGGCTTCCTTTTTGTTTATTTTTTTTATTTGGGTTTCTTCAGTTCTTTTACTAATATTCCGAGTAAGATATATATTACTATATTTTGAGGTCAAAGAACTTTCGTAAACTATTTTGGGAGATTGTAAAAGTTTGGTGGAAGTATAAATAATATAATAGTCTTCCCAAATTATTATTATTATTAGTCCTACATACAAAGATGATTAGATGAGTTTTTCTCATCTCATCGACACGTGTCCACTTTCGAAAAAAAATTGTGAGAATTTTAGGGGTTGAAGTCTAGAACACTTAGTATGTCATTTCAAATATTTCATGTGGTTTTTTAATATTAAAAAATAACTTAAACATTATATAATAATATTAATTGTATAATGTTTATTCTATTGATTATATGTTCATTATTATTTTGATTTGTTTTTTAATGTTTAAAAAGTAAGGGGTTCATTGAAAATGAAATATAGAAACAAGAGCAGTATTTTGATCATGAAAATATTTAATATCATTTTTTTTTTAACATTTACACCATAAGATAATAAAAAAAAAAGGGAACGGCTATTTAACTCCCATAATTAGTGACTCCCTCCTTACCTTCTAACTAACCATAGCGCGTCACGTCGCACCTAAATGGAAGACATTTAGAAAAATATTTTGGGCTCTCATTTTACTACCTCCTATCAACTCTCATATTTGTGATATTATTAGAATCTCTCAAATTACCTCCCATGAAAATTAAGCATATACTTTTTTCTTTTACCTCCTAATAGCTCCTATTCAATTTCTCAATTTTTCAATTTCTCAAGATATTTTCAATTTCTCGCGATGTTTTTAGTAGCATTTTTTTTTTTTATTTGGCGCGTTTTTATTAGAATTTTTTTATTTTTTCGGCGTGTTTTTAATAGATTTTTTTTATTTTTTCGGCGCTTTTTTTGACGTTACCTGCGCTCAGGGACATCTATTCAGCTGCATGTGACTTTTTAAGTCCGTTTTTAGTAGAATTTTTAGATTTTTTCAGTGCGTTTTAGTAGAATTTTTTAGACCTTTTCAGCGCATTTTTTTGAATTTATGGGTTTATACCTAAAAAAACACATATCAGATGAATAGAAGTCCATACTAGATTTCAACAAACACAAACTAGTTATTATATATCAAATTTTGACAAACCCAAACAACCGAAGCAAAACACATACCAGTAAGGTATAAAGACATACAAGTCTAAACAGAATACATATAAGATGAATAGAAGTCAATACCAGATTTCGACAAATACATATTAGTCGTTATATATCAAATTTTGACAAACTCATATCAGTCTAAACAAAATACATACCAGTAATGTACAAACTCATACAAATCTAAACAAAACACATATTAGATGAATAGAAGTCCATAACTGATTTCAATAACCACATAATTGTCATTATATACCAAATATTGACAAACCCATATCACTCTAAACAAAACACATACCAGTAAGGTATAAACACATATAAGTCTAAACAAAACACATATAAGTGTAAACATATAAATTTTAAACAAACACACAACAGTCTACACAAAATACATACAAGTGTAGTAGAAACACATATCAGTCTGACCTGTATCGATTGTGTCGCGAGAAATTAAAAATATCGTGAGAAATTCCAAAAATAGCGAGATGAGATGAATAGGAGGCGGGGGAGCCAATAATTTGGGCTTATTGAATATTTGGGCTAAAATGTATTGGAGCCATTATGAGATAAGAAAAAAATTTTGGAGTATGAGAGGGCTTCCTAAATTGGACTCCAAGGCAATAGAAACTATATATGATAGGAGGTCCAAATCTTTTTCAAAAAAAAATTAATTCACTTCATAGTTTTTTATTTCCATAGAACCTAAAGATGACTGTGAGAGGTCGATTTAGATACTCACAAAGTTACAATTTTTCTTTTTGAAAAATTTCCCAATTCTTTTTAGTGTTTTATTGTAGTGAATTATTTATGACACGTATTTTGTTCTCTATTTTTATAAGGAAAATATGAAAACGCGACGTACTTGAGCATGCCCACAACATGACGGTATACTTTTTTTCCGCTTTTCAATATACTTTTTATTTTTCTATATACTATTTTCATTATTTTACGTATACATTATTTATTGTCTCTAAAAATATGAATTTTATATTATTTGTTAAATTAATATACTATTTATCGTCATATAGTGTCGTGTTACACGACGAGAAAGCACATCGTGCAATATTAGGTATTTTTTTAACATTGAGGAATATGCAATCAATTTTTAGCACAAATAAAATTTTCATTTATATTCTTGCAAAATCTTGAACCATCATATGTGCGCACTAATATAATGACATTGTCTTATTAAAAAAATGTTAAAATTATTGTAACCACAAAATTTAAGAAAAACACATCTAGAATATTTTATTTAACATGTATTTAAAATTTAAGAAATGTATTAATTTGTTTTCTCCTGATAACAATATTTAGTGCAAAAAATGATTTTGTTGTTTAACTAAGAAAACGACCATTAAAACTGCAAAGATAAACAACGCTCCAAATAAATTTTAAATGTTACTCGTGTACATAATTAAAAAGTAACATTAAAATATTTACGCGTAAAATTTATAAAAAAAGTGTAATTTAATCGATCCGAAGAGGAGGAGGGGTGATCGCTAGTATACTTAAGGTTTCAATGAAAAAATCTATTAGAATGTAAAATATCCAATTTATGTGGCTGAAAACAGAGCAACTAGCTTGGAATCTTTGGATTGAATAGTAAAATCAAAATGCAATCATGAAAAGGTGAAACCTAAGTTTGGGTCTCACATTTTTACAAGTTTTGTGCGCAATCTATCAATGACCACTCTATTTTGTCGCTACTCCGCTAGAACAGAACAACAAATTTCCAAATAGAATATACCTCCAAACTGTTTATCAGTTTCCATAGAATTAAGTAATTTACAATTTTATGCATCCATGGGATGCTAAATAATGTAAATATCATATTTGATATTGTAATAATTAATCATAGGGAAATGGGAAATCACGATGGATACTGTTACGATTCTGTAGCGACAAATTGAAATTATATACTGTTTTCTCGCGTTTCTATATACTATTTTTATTTTTTTAAATATATACTGTTTTACCGAATCAATTTTTATATACTGGTTATTTTCAGTTTATATATTTTTATATATTCTTTTACGGAATAAATTTTTATATACTGGTTGTTTTCAGTTCATATATTTTTTTAGTTCTTATATACCATCGTCGTAGCATGACGGTTATATACCGTCATGATATATCCGTCCCTTAATCATATTTTGTTACTAATCAACTGTCTTAAATGAACAAAATCCTCCAACAAACTACCGCAGAGAATCCACGCTGTCCCCATACATCTTAAATGAACCTCCCCCACTCCGTACGCCATAAACAACGACGCTTGACGGAAATAAATGCCCCATGAACTACTCCGGTCCATGTGCACTATTATACACCAGGTGCATTCATCTACAGGCGGCGCTGTTGCTGGCATCTCTCGATCCATTGACCGAAACAAAAACTAACACACTAATCTCTCCTTATCCAATTCAACAGTCCAGATCGTGCCACGTACAAGATCTTCCCAAGATCCGCCAATCCAGACCGTCCATTTATTAACAAGCATTTGCTCCCCCCTAAAGTTGCCGCATCCAACGGCTCAGATCTCTCCCCCGGTAAAATACTGTTAAATTAATCCCAACTGAACATTCATCCAAACTAATCAAGTAGACCATGTTTTAAAACTGGGTCCCTTTATTCAGTGATTATATTAATTTTTAGACCAGGTCCAGATAGTAAGTTGTTACATTTTTTCTCATTTCCCCCAAATTACCCTTCTCTATTTTCTCCAAAACTTTTTCTCCAATTTATCGTTTGATCTATTTCTGCTTCTTTTCATTCAAGAATTTGCAAAAAGGCTTGTGAATTCAGTCTCAAACGCCATTTTGATCGCATGAAATCGAAGAATCGATTAATCAATTGAGAGATATTTCTGTATTATTATGCTCAAACTGCGGCTATAGAAAGAAACCCTAGCTGAAGCTTTCTGTTGAGTCATTCATGGCGACTTCATCCTCTTCGGCGATCAATTCGCAGCAATCGCCCGGTTTGAAGACGTATTTTAAGACGCCGGAAGGGAGGTATAAGCTCCAGTACGAGAAAACTCACCCGCCCGGCGTGCTTCATTATTCTCATGGAAAATCTGTGTCTCAGGTAAATAAAGATCGATTTTCCTTCTATTTTGATTTGAATTTCATTTCTGAAGATCCAATCTCTCAACAATCTGTAATAAAATCGTCATTCACATCCGAATCTAACTGGAATTACATGAGAATTTGATCTGTTATCACTCAAAACTCTCTTTCCATTACTAATTCTGAATGATTTTCCCCTTATTTTCTTGTTTCAGCTGACAATAGCATATCTAAAAGAGAAACCGGCAAATCAAAGCTCGGCAACTCCGCCTACTCCGAGTTCTTCGAGCAGCAGCAGCAGTATGAGGTCAGCTGCGGCCAAATTTCTCGGAGCCGGAAACGGAAGCAGAGCTCTGAGCTTCGTCGGCGGCAATGGAGTCAGCCGTGCCGGACCGGGCAGCAGCCGGCTCACCGGAACCCTAGGCGGCGGCACCTCCACCAGCTCCAGCTCAGGCGGTCCGGCTCAGGCGGGAAGCAATTTTGAGGCAAAAGGGGCGTATATTGTTTTTAATACGGCCGATACGGTCTTCATTAGTGATCTTAATTCGCCAGACAAGGTTCTTGTTTGTTGAATAAATTCTATTTTTTTTTTTCATTTTTTCATTTTCGTTTGTATGAATTTCTTAATTGGAATTTTTGTTTAATTTTAGGATCCGATTAAATCGATCCATTTTAATAATTCGAATCCTGCTTGTCATGCTTTTGATTCGGAGGCGAAAGATGGACATGATTTGCTTATTGGGCTACAGTCAGGAGACGGTAATTTAATTTCCATTAAAATTAGATATTAATTAATTATAGCTGTTCTTTAAAAAATTCTATTTTTTTCTTTTTCTTTTTATAAACAGTATATTCGGTTTCATTGAGGCAACAATTGCAAGATCCTGGTAGGAAGCTTGTTGGAGCGCAACATTATAATAAAGACGGCGCAATAAATAATAGGCATATTTATTTATTTTAATTATTTCACATTAATAATTATAATAAAATAATATTATATATTACCTAATGGTTGAGATTGCATACATAACAAGGGTCACAAATTCAAGGAAGTAAAAATTATCTATATATAAAATGTGTTATTATGAACTCAATTTTATCAATTAAAACTTGTTTTTAAGCTTTTAGTTATTGAATTAATTAATAAATAAATAAATTTATTTATTTATCATGCAGTAGGTGTACTAGTGTGGCTTGGGTACCAGACTCAGACGGAACATTTATTGTTGGTCATGCAGATGGAAACCTATATATCTATGAAAAAGTATAATTTTGTAATCTATATACTCCAAATCTATTTCTCTTTAGTTCATTTGATTTCTCAATTTAATAATTTATCATTTGAATTTGTAGAACAAAGATGGAAGTACAGATTGCACATTTCCGGCAATTAAAGACGCGACTCAGTTCAGTGTCTCTCATGCCAAGTCTACTAAGGTATTTATTAACATATTTCTTTCTATATTAATAAAGAAACAAAATATATTATAATAATTATTTTTTTGTAGAGTAATCCAATAGCGAGATGGCACATATGTCAGGGTTCCATAAACAGCATTTCTTTTTCGTCAGACGGGACTTATTTGGCAACTGTTGGTCGTGACGGTATTTCTATTTTTAATTTTGTTTTTTAATTAATATTTAATTATTTATTGCCATTATTATATTTGAGAATTTTTTGGATATGTTGGGCAGGATATTTGAGAGTGTTTGATTTTGCGAAGGAGCAATTGGTATTTGGAGGGAAAAGCTATTATGGCGCCTTGCTATGTTGCACTTGGAGGTAATTTAATTTAACATTTTAGTTAAATTTTATATAAAATCCATTCAATCGAAGTGCTGAGAACAAGTTATTATTCATATATAACCAACCCTTCAAAATCTGAAAATATCATTTATACTCCTCCAAAAATAAGAAAATATCATGGATACCCTACAAACCATAAAAATACCATAAACTCCCCTGAAAAAACATAAGAATTATGCCTTTTTTCTATTAAAATTGAGTCTGACAAAAAAGGAGTATTTTTATTGCGCTACACAGTTCGGACGGGAAATATTTATTAACAGGAGGAGAAGATGATTTGGTGCAAGTTTGGAGCATGGAGGATCGCAAAATCGTCGCCTGGGGCGAGGGCCATAATTCCTGGGCAAGTCTTTTTTAATTATAAACATTTTTTAAATATTTAAAAATTTGCAACATAATGTTTATTTAAGATAATTCCGTTCTAACTAGACCAGGTCTCTTTAATTAAATAATTGACAGGTGAGTGGAGTTGCCTTTGACTCGTACTGGACAGCACCCAGTTCAGACTCAACTGGTGAGAACACCGTCTATCGATTCGGCTCTGTTGCTCAGGTACTCAATAATTAATACTTAGAACAAAAGGAAATTTACAAAATAACCCTTGCATTGTTGAAAATTGCAAAAATAACCCTGCATTATTGGCGAAATTGTAAAGAATTCCCCGCAGTTAGTTAGAAGCTAACACCGTTAGTTTTCTTTTTCTAATCATTTGAAAAGCATTTCTTAAATATTAATTAACCAATTAATTCATAATAAACTTCAAGAATATTAATTAATTTTGTTAAATGTGATTATCGAGTTGCAAACTAAGAGTATTAGCTTCTTACTTATGCTGCGAGTATTTTACAATTCCGCCAATAATACACGGGCGTTCTTACAATTTCCAATAATGTAGACTTTTGTTTGCAACTTTGGCATAATACAGTGCCCTTTTTGCAAATCTCCATTGAAAGAACATCTTACATATGTTTGCAAAATTCGCTCCAAATACTAATTCCGTACAATTTAACAGGACACGCAATTGCTTCTATGGGACTTAGCCATGGACGAAATAGCGGTCCCGCTCCGGCACCCGACAGGTGGGTCCCCCACATTCAGCTCGACTGGGTCCCCCACCTCATCCTCCCACTGGGACAACAACGTGACTCCCCTAGGCACGGTCCACCCCGCACCGAGCATGCGGGACGTTCCCAAGCTCTCCCCTGTCATCGCGCACCGGGTCCACGTAGAGCCCCTGTCCGGCTTGGTGTTCACTAACGAGAGTGTTTTGACTATTTGCAGGGAAGGGCATATTAAGATCTGGGTCCGGCCTGGTCAGAGTCAAACTGAGTCGAGTTCTTCTGGAGAGGTTGGGAAGGAAAAGGAAAAGGAGAGGCCAATTAAAGGTGGGATTGGAAATACTGGTTATGGTAGTACTGGATTTGGTGGTACCGGTTCTGGTACTGGTACGGGGATGAGTAGTTTCAAGCAGCCCTCTTCTGTGCTCTTTACATGATTGATAAAAGTAATTTGGGGTTTGAGATTTGTGGTTACGCTTTTTCAGGTTTTTATTTTGTTTTTTTTTCTTTGGGGTTTTATAGTTGAAGAAGAGGTTTTTCTTGTTTGTTTGTATGTTTTTTTGGTTTTTAATTTAGCTCCCTTTTGGAGGGAGATTCATGTGCTGGAAGGATCTGTTCTGATTAATTTATACAGCATGTGTTTTTCTTTTTTACAATGGCCATTTGCATGGCGAAGAGAAATAATCTGCAATGTTATGTTGTACAGTTATTATATATACAATGTATTCAGATGAATCATGCTGTTTTCATTTTTGACCGCCTGGTTTTCTGCAGTTAATGCAAATTTTTCCTTCCTGCACATATTTTCACGCATTGTTCTTTAATTTGCAATCAACACAAAAATTCAAACAAAATTCATCTTTGTACCAGTGCACTAGTATACAAAAATCAAATCTCCTCAAGAATCAACAAATCAAACACAAATATACAAGAAAAATCTCCCCTCACAAACCTCTCCTAGCAAGTAGTACACAAATATACAAATAAAATCACAAACAAAAAACAATCAAAAACCAAACGCAAACAACCTCAAAAACCTCATTGAACCTTAAGAGCCTTCTCCTTGCAAAGCGCGTGCCACTCCTGCAAAACGGCGGCCTGCAACGCGCGGTGCTCAGCCTCTTCGGCCGTGAGCTTGAAGAGAGTTGACGGGCCTTTCGGCTTCGCGTCCGTACCGATGAGCTCCTCCTCTTTCTTTTCTTCTTCTTCTTCTTCCTCTTTTTCTTCTTCTTCGTCGGTTTTTGGTTTGGGCTTGGCGGCTTTGAGAAGCGCGATGCGTTCCATGGAGATTTTGAGCCGTTCGGCGGCCGCGGCCTTGACTTCGTCTTCTGGCATGTATTCTACTCCCCCGTCTGTTATGTCGTCCAACCATCCCTGTATTAATGGGTGTAAAAATCACGTTAATATGCTTTTAAATTTCATTATATATATGGGCTAGGTTTAATGAACAACGATTTTTTCAAGCCACCGTATCCTGAGTGCAGATGCGCTAAATCAATTATCAGCCATAGATGAAAATTATATTATTTTATAAATTTCATAATATTTGAAGCTAATATGCAGAAATGCCATCAAAATATGAAAAATAATCAATGGTTGAAAAGAACGTTTTATGAAGATAAATGATATAAAATTCAAAATATTATAAATTTTATTTTCCAACACAATAAAATAATATAATTTCCGATGGTACTTGAAAAATAGTTTTGCACTTCTGATTTTCAGAAAGTACAAGCATTGGATACATCTGCATTATAAAGGTGTTGGTCATTGAACCTAGCCATATGTATTTTAAGATATATCCGGTATGTATTTGGGAACTATATTAGTCTGTTAGTATTTACTTTTACTCTTTCCTTTTCTTATTTTTTTTTTCTATATGATATGTTTTTGTGTGTACCTGTAAGTCAGAGCCGATTTGTTTTGTGATGGAGGCGTCAGAAGCTCTGACAACAAACTTGCAAATCATGGTTGTAGTCTCATCACCAAGATCCACGTTTCTGCTCACCTCACTCGCCCCGAATATCATCATTCCGACAAATCCTCCAAACCAAGTTTTCGCCGCGTAGCACAACTAAAACAAAACAAAAACCCCTCGTATTATTGTCGAAAAAGAGAAAAATAGAGAAATTTTGCAAAATAAAACCCTGCTTTATTGGAAATTGCAAAAAAGCCCTTCCGTTAGTTAACGTCTTACACAGTTAATTAGCTTAATATAATCATTACGACATTTCATTGATAAGATATTAATCCAAATCAGTAGTACAAGTAAATTTACGGTGTTAAAGTTAAACACTAACTAACAATAGGTCCTAAACTTTGATTTTTTTTTTTTCAACGACAGAAGGGCTGTTTTGCAATTTTCAGCAGCACAAGGGCTTTAGAAGAAAAATGTAAACACTTACTTGAAAGCCTGCGACGGTGCGGATAAAATGGGAACAGACCTGATGAAACGGCTTACTGGCAAGACTCTTCAGCCCACTCAAAAACGGTGAAGCATCATACTGCTGAGCTGCCGTGGCCTTAAACCCACTCCCTTCATAAACATACGTACCTGATAAATTCCACAAGTAGAACAATTTCATTAATCAATTTAATGATAGCTCACAATTAGTAAACCTATAACTGCTAGTATTCTACCTTCATACAAATCTAAATACAAAAGGACGATTCTATGCCTATAATAAATTAGACATTTCTTTCTCCTTGAAATACAAAAAATGGATTATTCAATTCATTCCGTATGGATCTAGATACATATATCAAATAAACAATAAATATTAGATATAAAAACTAAAATATTCAATCAAGTATTCTAGTCATTCTTTTTATATATAATTGTCAACACATAATTTTATTTCTACTTCTTTTAAGCAAATCTGTCCGAATTTTATGCAGAAGATAGTCAAGTGTGTTCAGCATTAATAATTACTAAAACGCGACCATTTTAACGTTACACTATTCTATAACTACCTGTATACTCCAAAACGGCAGGCAAGCTCGGCCAGAGCCTAAAATACTCCACCGGACTGCACTGATACGGCAAGAACAATTCCGTCAAGGGAATCTTGTACGGCTGGCACCGTAAAATGACCGGTTCCATACGCATGCATGGATTAGCGCTAACAATATACCTAATCCATTGAACCTATAACTGCCAGTATTCTACCTCCATACAACTAACTATTAGTACCTGCATATTCCAATACAGCAGGCAAGCTCGGCCAGAGCCTGAAGAACTCTACAGGACTGCACTGGTACGGCAAGAGCAATTCCGTCAATGGAATCTTGTATGGCAGGCACCGTAAAACAATCAGTTCCTCCAAATGTACCCAATTCGTACCCTAATGACTATCTAATTTTCCTAAATGACACTTCTAAAAATCTCCACATTTAATGACATTTATTATCATCTATTACTACTAGGATCATTCATTACAGCTATTGATACCTGTATACTCCAAGACGGCAGGCAAGCTCGGCCAGAGCCTAAAATACTCCACAGGACTGCACTGGTACGGCAACAACAACTCCGTCAAGGGTATCTTGTACGGCTGGCACCGTAATATAACCGGTTCGCCTAACTCCGGCCTGGCGGAGCGTTTCTGACGCAGCACCTGCGGGTCCTCCTCGGCGTAGTCGGACTCGTAGGTGGATTGCGTGCCGTAGAAGGGGTAGTAGAGGACCTGCACCCAGAGGGAGCACCGCTCGAAGTGGGAGACGCCCACTGTTACGCTGCTCAGCACCGGATCCTGGATTGAAGAAAAATAATGTAGAAATAAGTAAATAAATAAAGAGGAGTACTTAAAAAACTGTATTTTCTCAAATTACATTTGAGACAACAATACGTTTTCTCAAAGAATATAGGAAGCCGAGAAATTATTATGAAAAATGGAAAGAATACCAGAGGGTTTTTTAATGTTATTGTGGATTAAGGTACAGAAAGCCGAGTAAATTTCTCAAAAAACCCCTATGTTTTCTCAAACTAGAAAAAAAGATCCGTTAACTTTCGGAATGTTAAAGAACCCTGCCCTACTTTAACTCTTCATTTACCGGAAATCCATGAGTTTTGAAGTTGTCAAAAGAAAAAAAAGGAATAATTTGACTTTTATTTTTGAAAATAAATAAAGAGTATTCAAATAATATATGGAGAATGATAGATAATATGTAAACATATTTTGCAGGTTAATCATCTATTATTTCAAAATAAATTAAGGTGTTTATAGATTATTTCTCTATTATTTCAGAATGAGTTAGTTTTTTTTTTAATTAAAACATTATAGTTAATGGGTTTCTGAAAATAAAAAGTTAGTATTTTAAAAGTCGGTGGGGATTGGAAACTGAGAAATTCAAAAGTAGGGATTGCTTTTAATACTCCAAAAGATTAGTTTATTTTCCATAAAGACGAGAAAATTCCAAAAGAAAAATAAATGATAGAAGTTTTTTTAAGGGTTAATTACCTGAGAGACAAGATTGCGCAAGTGTCTAACCGTGCGTGAGAATCCGTCCATGTAATACAAAGAACCCGATAGACCGACTCTAATATCCACTCGATTGAGCTCCAATTCAGTCAAATTCAATATCTGAGACACCACACATCAATCAAAACCTTGCTAAAAAAACAACAAACCCCAGTTCAATATTCAAACACAACCGCACCTTTAAATGCAGGGTGACTCTACCGTCAGTAGGGTCAGCCAAATGGTACCCTTCGACGAAACACGGGTCGGAGCTGCCGGTCAGCGTGTATGCTTTGGGGGGCGATTTGTGGGGACTCGAAGCGACTCCACTGGTCAGAACGAGGGACAGTTCGGTCTGGTTGGGCCGCCAGAGCTCTTGAATCGCCTTGTGCACCAGCCCTTCGAGCTTCCGGTCCTGAGCGGCTGATGGCTCGGAGAATTGCACGGTGAGCTTGTGGTGGCTGAACGGGTAGTCTCCTGTTGCTTCGCCCACTCCAACCCACCTAAAAAATAATATAAACATATGAAATGAAATGATGTTTAGTCTAAATTTTGAAGGGAAATTTCGCTGCTAACCACTACATTAAATGCTATTTTTGATATTTTGAAAGTTGAAACATTACAAACCAAAAATCTCACTCTCATTTATACTTCAAGATCTATTTTCTAGACCTAGATTCCAAGTCCCAAGCATAATTGCTTTTTTACTCTAAATACAATTCTAAATAAAAATTATCAAAAAAACACCCCTTACTTGCTCTCGGTTCGGTTCGTAACATACTTAACCACCTGCATGATATATCTCGCCTGGTGCTTGGTCACCATATCCGCATACCCACTCCCCCTGAACTCCTCTAATTCCTTCACCAGCAGCTGCCCCGCGCGGGCGTTTCTGCTCCCGAGCCGCTGCGCGCAGATCAAGGCGGCCTGCACGTCCTGCAGCCGGCTCGAGCCCGACGGCGAGTCCGCATTGAAGAGGACCTTGTGCAGGTTGGCGATGAGGATGTTTAGCGGGTCTTCTGGGTCGTCGGCGAGGAGCGGGTCCAGGCCTTCTAAGTCGAAGTGCTCGGAGATTGCGTAGATTAGGCGGGCACAGATTCTTGGCGTGTGGACCTGAGAAGGATGAGAATGAGAATTGTAAGTTTTGGGGGAAGTAGTGGTGTATCGAGCGAAATTAGGGTTTTGGATCAAGATTGTTTGTTTTAGGTAAGTAGTGGTGTAGTGTACATGATTAGGGTTTTGGATCAAAATTGGGTTGTTTAGATAGATAATTGCTGGTATGCGATAGGAAATTAGGGTTTTGGAGAACAAAATGAAGAGAAATTTGCAAAATAATCCCCTATATTATTGAAAACTATAGAAAAAAAAACTACTATTACTTTAGACCTAACACTGGCAATTAATTTTAGTTAATATGAGAAATAAAAGCAAGATTTTATATAAATCATATCAATTAAAATGGGTTAAAACTATAATTTTTGAAGGTGTTAGGTACAAAGTAATGGCATGGGCTTTTTTGCAATTTTTCCAGGACTGCAGGGGTATTTTTACAATTTTCAACAATTGTTTTTTCAATGTCAGCATACAAGGACTTCTTTCGCAAATTTCTATGAATTAAATATTCACCTCAAAGATACGGGATACCTTTAAAGAGCCTGGAACTGTAAGTTTCTCATACTTATTTTGTTTGATTGGAAATTTGAAAATAAAATGAAAGATACAGTAAAATAAAAAACAATTGAGAAAATAGATTTCCACAAGTGCATTTTTCTCTTTTATGTTTGCTAGCCGAAAAATCAGTTCGCCTACGCAAAAATAAACATCCCTCGGAAAAAAAAAACAAAAATTTGCATTGCACTCACCTCTCTAAGATCTCTAATAAGCCGGAGCTGCAGATTCCTCAACCTCGTCTCATTCAAAATCTGGTCCTGAGACGCCCCCGTCTTGACCGTCTTGACCCCGCCCCTCGTGTCATAAATATGACACAGCCTGACAAGCAGCTTGAGGTAGCAGTCGATGGCGTAGGTCCGGCCGTCGCAGTCCCACAGCACGCAGGGCCGGCACACCTCCACGACTTCTAAGGCTGGTTCGGTCCAGTTTAACGCACCGTAGCTCGTGCCGTAGGCTAAGGCGCCGATCACTCTGCTCTCGGTGCCTGGTTGAGATGAGAAGTCGTAAATTGGATTAAAAGATGATAAAAAAAATCGTGTAATTTTTTCAAATTTATTAAAAAAAAAACCTAATTTTTGTAATGTTGAGAAAAAGATAGGTTAATTTTCCGAAAATGTGCGGCACTAACTTTTGAAGTTCTTGAAACACTCCTTAACATTAACTTCTCTTTTTTTTTTAAAAAGATAAAAACTATGTAGTGTTCAAATAATATATATATTATACTAATAATGAAAAACATACACACATTTTTCATATTATTTACTTACTATTTCAAAATAAACTAAACAGGGTTCACATATTATGTCTCCATTATTCCAAAATAACCTTAAGTTTTTTGAAATGAAAGTATCTCGTTTTCACAACCCTCCCCCCCCTCTTTTACAAACCCCATTTTTACATCACCTGAGTTTTTCAGTTCCGGCAACGGCAGCGACAGCTGAAAACAACTCTCGACCAAGCTCGCGACCAGCTCCTCCCTGAACAGA
The DNA here is from genome assembly GCA_024447665.1 of Juncus inflexus. NCBI lineage: Eukaryota > Viridiplantae > Streptophyta > Magnoliopsida > Poales > Juncaceae > Juncus > Juncus inflexus. The sequence goes on along the minus strand of JAJHPC010000019.1, from coordinate 3,363,434 downwards.
CTTTTACTCGTGACGTTATTCAAATCATCTTTAACTCTACTATCTTCAAAAAGGGAGGTGACGTCGGTGCCGGGCAGGGGCTTCTGCCCACGTCGCACGCTCTCCTTCGCAAAGAGGTCCACGCAGAGGGCCGTTCGGCAGATGCAGGCCAATGCGTGCATTCTGTCGGATTCGGCGCGGAGGTTTCGCACCATTAGGAGTAGTCTTTTGAACAGAGATACCTGTTAAGAAAAGGACAAATTTATGGTGTGTCGAAATGAGAAATATCAGGTATCGAAGAAAATATTTTCTATACAGATGTGCATTAAGAAAATGAAATATTTATGTGTGTTGAATAAAGATGTGTGTTGACATGAGAAATACCATGTGTAAATACAAATGAGGAAATATCGTGATTATCCCTAAAGAATTATAGAAAATATATCATGAATACCCCTACGAAATTAGAAATATCATGATTATCCTTAAAAAATGAGAAATATAACGTGTACAAATAGAAATGAGAAATACCATGATTATCTCTAAAAAGCATATAAAATATCATGAATACCCCTACAAAATGAGAAATATCATGTACACCCCTCCAATCCAGATTTGATTCAACTTACTTCGTTATCTTTTATTAAAAATATATATGTGAGGAAAAAAAGATAATTTCGGCATTTTTCGAAAAATTATAGGGGTATTGATGATATTGCAGGGGTATCCTCGAAAATGGGCAATTTCGACATGCTTCTCACAAAATGACACAAAGAAAATGGCAATACAATACAGGTGCACGACATCACGATGACATCATCATACATACCTGCATGCTGAGGTCAAGTAAGTGAAGGTTCGTCACGACCGCTCTAACAATCGTCTCTCTAGCAGAAGAAAACTCCTGCCGGTCCCACAGCGTCAGAATCGCGATAATCGCAGCCGACGCCCACTCCGGCTTGCCACCTGGCACGTCAGCAAGCGACAACATATTAATCCCCACCTCGTAAATCAACGGCGGATCCAAAGAGCTCAGAAACGGCAATAGATGCGAGACCACGTCAGACACTCCGACGAGCTTCTCGGCGCTGAGATCCCCTGCGGCCGTTTGCGTGGCGGGTTGGTTCTCACCCGGTCTGGAGATCTTTCGGAGGGTTTCGACCGTGCTTGACGCCACGGACTTGGCCGCGTAGACTAGCGGGTAGACCGTGTAGCGAAAAGCTTCAATTGGGAGGACTAATGATCTGGCAATTAGAGCGCTTCGCTTTGACCAGATGAAGTCGACGGCTGATACGACCCACTGGGATCTGATCGCGATGGAGTGGTCCCCGCCTACCAGCTTGTCGCCGGCTAGCCTGCTCATTCGCTTCGTTTCAAACTCCTATAGTTGGTTGGTTGTGGAGTTGAATTGAGTTAAGTTAGGTGGATTGAATTGAGAGTAAATGGTTTAGAAGTGGAAGTGGAATTGAGTGAATTTCTTACCTGGAAAAGTCGACCGAGGGATTCGAAAGCGGATTTTGAGACGGGATCTGATCTGTCCATGGCCAGGGAAGCAATCTTCTCCCACCAGGCCGAGACGCGAATCAGAAGTGGCGGGGAGGTGTGGCAGAGAAGAACCAGATCATCCCTGGCCAGCACGGAAGCCAGGGAATCCGCCGCGGCGAGCCTCAGACTCGCCGCGGGCGAACTCAAAGCAGCCGTGAGCTGCGCGTGCGAATCCGACAACAGTCTCGGCAGCAGATGCGACGGAACCGAGGGCAAGAGCGACAATGCAGCCGCGGCGACATCAGGATCCGGAAATGACAGATCCGACCGGAGGCCGGTAAGGGTTTGGTCCCAGAGGTCGGGCGGGAGCGGAAGCGATCTGAGCAGGTCGAACGCGAGCTTCTTGCAGACGGCGGAGGCCGGGGAGGTGACGATTTCTTCCACGACGGGGCGGGCGACGGCGGAGACGTCGCGGCCGGCGGCGGACTGCTGGAGCGAGAGCAGGAGCCCGCCGGTCTGGCGGAGCGCGTCGCTGGAGCGCAGGTCGGTCTGGATTTGGTTGATGAGCACGTCCATCTTGTCTGACGAGCGCGCGTCGGACTCCGACAGGAGCGAGGCTATGGCCGGCAGCATTTTCTCTGATTCCAGCGGGAGTGGGAGATCAGATCTCGATCTGCCTGGCGGGAGTCGTTCTGTTGGTTGTTCTGTTCAGTGGGACGATGCTCTTGTCGACATAGGACGATTTTGCTCTTCTTTTCTTCGAATCCGGCATTACGCGGGAAACGAATGCCTGGTTATAGAAAATAGAGATTGGAATCTCGTCGACATAGGCCTATTTTGCTCTTCTTTTCTTCTCTGCTGGGAAATCTGGGATTTCGAATCCGGGATTACGCGGGAAACGAATGCCTGGTTGTAGAAAATAGAGATTTGGAATCTCGCGTGTGAACGGATCGTAATATGAAGTAAAGGGTGAATTTCATCGTAGGTCACTAAAATAACCAAATAAGTCACGTAGAGTTCACTAAATTTTCTCGTAGAGTTCATTAAATTTTCAAAAATTATTAAATGAATCATCCAACTTTTAATTATCTCTTATAAATCACTTAACTTTTAAAAAATGATCAAATATGTCACTCGGTTAATTGAAATTTGAGTGATTTATTTGATTATTTTTTAAAATTGAGTCATCTATAGAGAAAAATTGAAAATTATATAATTTATTTGATAATTTTTGAAAATTGAATGAGTTTCAAAGAAAAATTGAAAACTATATAACTTATTTGATAATTTTTTGAAAGCAAGTGACTTAATGAAATTTATCCTAATATATTAATTATTAAATGTTGTAGTTGTATTTACATTTTGTATGGCAGAGAGGATTTGTTTTTCTTTATACCATTTTTATCAAAAATAAATTAGTAAATGCCATCCCTTTCAAAATAATGCGATATCTACCATTTCTGCCACTACCAGTAGCGGAACATGTGAATTTTCAGTTTTTTCAAAAATTTCTCATTTGACTGACTAAACATGATTAATTAGTGCAAATGAACAGTGTTCCGCCACTACCAGTAACGGAACAGGAAATTTTTTTTTTTTTTTTTTTTTTGAGAAAAAATTAATTTTTTTTCTGTTCCGACAGGTAAATTTTTCCCATGTTCCGCCAGTGGCAGTGGCGGAACACATTTTTTTCACTAATTGATCCTGTTTTTTGAAAAATTATAAAATTCACATGTTCCGCCACTAATAGTGGCGGAACAGCATCTGTTCCGCCAGTGGTAGTGGCGGAAATGGTAGTTACTCTATTATTTTCAAAACAGTGATAAGTATTAATTTATTTTTGAAAAAAATGGTATATAAAAAAAAAATCGAGAGAGAGCGAGGCACTTTTGAATGAAAAATCCCATAAAAGTCTAATATTTGAAAAGTCCTATAAGAGGCTGTAATAGTGTATATATTGATATTTCGAAATGGTTGCAGGCCTAAATTATATAAAAATAAGATCATAATTAATAAGAAGAAGACATGGGTCAAAAGAAAGTAAGTGTCCAAAGACTTTCGTTTAACAGGCCAGCGATAGCGGAAGAGAGTGAAAGAAAGGTGCTAAATAAAAAAAAGTTCTAATTTCATTTCAATGATATATTTGCTATATTTCGAATTTGGAGTCTTTTCACAAAATTCATAAGTGTCTAGCTGCTTGAGTAAACTCACATTTTAGAAAATTACATACAAACTAAAATTTATTAGCAAAAATTACATACAAACTAAAATTTGTTAGCTCAAACAGTAAGTCATCCCGTTAATTTTAAGAGATACCCAAGTTCAAATTACGGCAAACATATTTAGTTCAAAATTTAGCAAGTCTAATAAATCAATAAATCATCTCAAACAAAAAAATTACATACAAAATAAAAAACATAAAAAGAATTTGAATATATCTTTTGCTTCCATAACAGTGGTTTCTCAATTTGCGCCACCAAGTCAAAGAAGATGATCTTCAATATAACACTATCTCCATATATGGTATAAACACAAATAATTATCTCCCTATTTAGAAAATGTGATGAAATAGTTTCATATAAATAAATAATTATGATAATATATTTAATTCAATGTTTTATTTGGATTTTAATTTTTATGTATAATACATAAATAAGTATTTTGCGCCTAATATCTACCTCGATCCCTTCTCAAATAGTAGTTTGTTAATATTTCAATACTTGCCTGATTATAGTAGGTTATTATTTGTACATGTCTACGACTCCACAAAATAAATCAATAAGAGAGACAACATAAACAAATCTCCAACTTTATTTATTTATTAAATTATTTTACAAATGAGACTCGTACATTGATACACCTCCACCATGCTATCATCCATGAAAGATAAAACAAATCAACTCTTACAAATCCAAAAACAACCTAAAAACACCCTCTCTTAATTCATCATCTAAACAACATCATATCATATATATCATTTAATATATAGAACAAAACAATCATATATAATATATTGACATAGCTAAAAACATTTAATTTATTTTATTCAAGGGCACTTGGGCTTGAGTCCATGAGTCCTAAGGTTGGCATAACAAGGACACATCTCTTGATTTCCCGAAGTTCCGGTTGGCACGCATTGGCACCTCAAGCAACACGATCCACACGCTCTTATGCATACATTTGTCCTTGATGCTTTTCCGCATCTTCTTGCACATGCAAAGTCGCAATCTATTTATCCCGAAAATAGAAAAAAGTAAGAAAAAAATAAACGGTGTTTTCTTTCTTTCAAATTGGTTTCTTTTTTAATCGTTTTACAGTAATTTTATGAACTCAGAAAGCTGATCCAGAATCAATCCTGAAATTAAAATATGGAAGAACTATTGTCCTTGTTTTTTTTCCCTGGGTTTCTGATATTTTTATTCTTTTTAATTTTTTCTAGGTTTAATTCCTCTTTGGTTTGTTATTATTTTACTTTGGAGATTAATATGTACGAACTATTTTTCTTTAGTTTAATGAAATTTCGTGTGACAAGTATTCATCATGCTTTAAAAAAGGTGAAAAAAATTATACACAAGATTTGGTTTACGTACTAATTTTCGGTCCGGGTTGAAATGCATCAATTGGGCCACTATCACCACCAGATTGATCCTGAAATTTTGAAGAAAAAAGAACAAGAAAAAGGAAAATCTATTATTCTCCCATGTGAATAGGTTTATATTATTGTGTTATTACCAGTACCGTAACATTTCTAGTGTAGGAATAAAGACTAAAGAGGTGCATAATTGGTTCAGTACCAATTATCAAAACCAGATTGGTATATACCAACAATCAGTGTTTTATTTGGTGTGAGACTGATATTTTACTTACATTTGAGGATTCCAAAGCAGCTGCTGTGACAACCTGTTAGAAAACAGATGCAATCTTCAGAGAAAAATATCACAAAATTAAAATTGAACTAATCAAAGATTTAGTTAGCTAAATTACTTGAGACAGCAAGGAGAGAATTATGAGACCAGAAATGAGACTCTTGCTTTTGAAACTCTCCATTTTAACAACTCTGAAACTATTATTTTATTTTATTTTGATAAAAAGAGTGTTGAGTTGAATAACACCTTTGGAGCAGAACTATATAGAGAGGTTTTATAGATGGAGAAACCCTAATTTATTGCTTGAATTTAAGTCCAATGGTCGAATTTTCATGCATTTACCTTTGCTAAATACAATTTTTTTTCTTTTTCTTTGGAAGAATATTACAAAATTTTTGTTTTTATTTAATTTATGTTGAATAAAGATGGTGGTATGGGTCATTGGTATGGTAGGTAGGGGCATTTCATTATTGGCTCCCTAAAAAGCCTGCATTCTTAATCTTATTACTACTGAAGAATATAAAGATTATTTATTTATTTATTTATTTATTCATTCATTTATTTATTTATCTATTTATTTATTTTTTGTTCGTAGTTAGAGCTTACAGAATATATAAATCATATAAGAGTAAATACATGCATAAGTGATATCATTATATTTCAAAAATCTTTCAATTAGGGAGCACAACAACAGTAAAATGAATAATTAAACCCTAATTCTTATGCACAGACCCAACAAACTCATAAATTTGAATGTACTTGCTTTTTTGAGATTTAATAAGTTAAATGCACCTTAACATGATGAGTTGTCTCACATTAAATTCTTTAATAATTTCAGATTTGTAGTAGTTAGAACAGATCAATTCCCACAGTCCTTTAATTCTGCACTGTTTTAAATTTAACCAATAGTTATAACTAAATTATCAAAACAGAAAATTAGCTACCGATAGTTAAATCCAGAATTACTGTTACATACGGGTACGAGTAAGTCGAATATTCATAGTTGGAATCTATACAAATAACAGTACTATATAGAAGGGATAATTTCATATTTCTCATTACAAAAACTCAAAATATCATATTTGCCATTACAAAAACTTGAAAATATCATATTTGCCATTACAAAACTTAAAATATCATATTTATCATTCCAAAATTCAAAATCTATCAAATTTATCCAAAACTTGAAACCATCCATTTTTTTCCGTTAAAACTAACGGTCTAATCTTGTAATTATAATTTTACCCTTAAAATTATTTCATCAAATAAATTATACTTGCCGTTGAGTTGATTACTTATTCCAAATTTATCTCGCCCTCTCTCTTAAGAATTTAGATTCACATAAACAAACAAAGATTTTTTTTTTCATTTTCTAATGTAAAGTCATAATTTAATATGAGAAAAAAAATATATTCAAAAAAAGAATCAACTATTCCAATTCCATTGAGTTTTGGAATAATTATTTTTGAAGAGACAAAATAAACAAGGAGAATATATTATCTTTATATATAAAATAATGTTATGAGAAGAATGTGTGAAAACGAGAATGTGAGTTTAGGTTGAAAATATAATGTGTATATTTACTTGAGAAGAACAAATAAAAAGATATTTTGATCATTTTAAATAAAACCTAACGGAGAATTAATGGTTTTGGATATATTTGATATTCTTGAAGTTTTAAAGGATAAATTTGATAAATTTTGTGTTTTGTAATGGCAAGTATGATATTTTAAGTTTTTCTAATGGCAAATATGATATTTTAAGTTTTTAGAATGGCAAATATGATATTTTAAAGTTTTTGTAGTGGAAAATATGATATTTTAATTTTTACAATGGCAAATATGATATTTTAAGTTTTTCTAATGGCAAATATGAAATTTTCCCTATATAGAATTCAAATAGATAATGTGTAAATCATTGGTTGGTTCTTATTATATAGCCTTTTTTTTATTCTCAAAAACAAATATATAATATAGTCTTTTATTTTATTTTATAGAGAAAGCTACGTCCCTTGTCTATTTTCAAAAAAATTGGTTTCTATCGAGTTTTAAACCACAATCTTTAGGTTGATGAGTTTGGCTGCCTAACCACTCCTACTAAAGAAGTTTTGGCTTATAATATAGCCTTTATTTCTGATATTCTTTTTGATAGGTTTCTGTTTTTATGTAATAGACAGATAAGACATATTGTTTGATAGCGTTATTTAGTAAATTGATATATATTACCAAGAGCACGAAATATTAGATTTCTAGCTCTTTAAATTGATTTTTTGAGGCTTAATTAAGGTGTATTATAATATTACTAGAATAAAAATAAAGTAGCAGCAAAGAATATAAAAATACCAATATAATGGATAAATTGAGATCTGACCGGTACACAACTGGTACAGATCCAGTATTCCAGTTTCTGATATGTACCAGTAAAAACACTTTTCCCTAAAACAGTAAGAAAGAAAGTAGATATTAGGTGCTAAATGGGCAGTGATATGGGCAGGAAATGATTTGATAGGAGTAGGAAAAATTATGACAAAAAGACTTATTTATCTTTGTTTGTACATATCAATCAATTGAGTTAAAAAAGACAAGAATATATCACTCTTTATTGTTGATTCCTTCTCTCTCCAATGTAATTATCATCAAAACCTTCAAATGTATGAATATTCATTAAAACCAACTAATTCTTTATAAAATATGTTGTTAACTTATTAATATTAATTATTTTTGTTCATGAAATATTTAGAAATTTTAATATTAATATACTTATTCAAATAAAGGTTGATTAAGAAAATATCTTGGTTAAATACTTACAAACATATACAAGAATAAAAAATAAATTTTTAACATTATGCAATTTCATGAATTCATAATTGCTCCATAAACACGAAATAACAAGTAAATAAAAAGGCCAAAATGACTAACTAATATTTTTTATTTATAAAAATCTTATAACGGACTAACTAAATTAAAATTTTGTTTTTACGTAGAAGAAAGCCGTTTCTTTTTTCAAAATTATCAATCGCGCCATTTATTTTAATCCGTTAGTATTTGAATATAGTATTTTTTTTTTATCAAATAGCATTTTACACTTAATATGTTATTTTTGTTTTTCAATTTTAATTTAGTTAGTCCGTTATAAGATTTTTTATAAATAAAAATTATTGGTTAGTCATTTTGGCCTTTTTATGTACTTGTTATTTCGTGTTTATGGAGCAATTATGAATTCATGAAATTACATAATAATGAAAATTTATTTTTTATTCTTGTATATGTTTGTAAGTATTTAGCCAGTATATTTTCTTAATTAACCTTTATTTGAATAAGTATATTAATATTAAAATTTCTAAAGATTTCATGAATAAAAATAATTAATATTAATAAGTTAACAACATATTTTATAAAGAATTAGTTGATTTTAATGAATATTCGTAAATTTGAAGGTTTTGATGATAATTACGTTGGAGAGAGAAGCAATCCACAATAAAAAGTGATATATTTTTATCTTTTTTAATTCAATTGATTGATATATACAAACAAAATGTAAAAAAATATTGTTGTCACAATTTTTTCTGCTCCTATCAAATTATTTCATGCCCGTATCATTTCCCGTGCTAAATTTGTTAATAAGCCTCAACTATCACAAGGTAAATAAATGATGATAAAAAGGAGAAAGAACAGATCTATATGTGGGGCTCAAGTTCAGCTGAGAAATTAATTCCTTTTTCATAACAGTAGAAAAACACAGAACCATTCTGCCTCACTTGTCTTTTTTCTGCCCCTCTTTTTCCATCAATATCACTTATATATAATAATTACAAGTGAAAAAAAATATTATAAAATCATATTAAGAAATATTATAAAATTGAAAAAACAAATTGATATATTATTATGATCAAATTCAAATATTAGAGTAATTGTAAAGGCTATGCAACATTTGGGCTTTTATATGGGCTATTGTATTTATGGCCTGACCCATATCTTTTTAGAGAGAGAGAGAGAGAGACTGAGAGAGAGGGAATTTTAGCATTTTTAGGGGAATTTTGATGGGGATTGAAAGGCACTAAAGAAAGGGGCGTTTGGATTCTTTTGAGTGTTGTTCCTTGAATTGGGACAATAAATTAAGAGTTAGTTGAGTTAGGGTTAATTATTTTCTTGTGGATTCTCTTTGGATCTAGTGAAACAACTTGTTAAGTGGCGTTTTGTTTTTTAGGATTAATAATTACTTTCCATCAATTCAAGATTTCCTTTTGTTATTCCTTTAGAAAGAATGAAATTAGTAGGGTCTCTTTCTTCAGAAAGAAGTGCAAAAATATCTCAAATGGATGCTAGTTCATGGGTTAGAATCCTCTATAATACAATAAATTGTTTTTTCAAAAATTATATATCTATACTACAAATAATTGACATATTATGCTTACTTGTTATTATGTGGTTGTTAACTAAATTTTTCGAGTCATTTTCGGAAAGTTACTTCTTAAAATAACTCAAAACTCATCTGAAAATTGCACATGATGAACAGCAGAGAGAGAGGGCAGTACAAAAATAATTGACAAGGACAGCACAAGGGACACAAAACTCAGAAGCTATAGTAGATGTGAACAGAGACTCAGACCCAATCACCCACTTAGCTCAGGTCAACTTAACCCTATTGGGAGCCACAACATTTTTACATTTAATCCTCCATTCATAAATATTTGCAAAAAGATAATTTTCTTCTACCCAAGATTTATGGGTTGTTAGCTTATTATTACTTATATTAATAAGATAAAATTATAAGAGAAAGAAAAAAATGCAAAAAAAAAGGAGGAGCAAAGATGAGAATCTCATGATTCCTTTTGGATGTGGGCTAACCTCTTGCAAACTAAGAGGTAAAGATGATATCTCACACACTAAGAGATTGTGAGTTTGATATTAGTCAAAAGTGATTTCTTTCAAAAAGATCTTATCACTTGAGGAGTTAAAAAAGAAATTATTAGTAGTCTTTGTATGAAAAAACACTGTGTCGCAATTAGAAAGTGAGATGATCGAGAAAAAAAAAGTTTTAAACATAAGCTCTCATTGCTAAGTTTTTTTTCTCATGTGAGAAAAGAGAGAGAAAATATCGATTTTGGACTGTAAGATTTGTTAAATACTGAGCTAAATGAATTTGTTCATATACAAATAAAGTTATATAATAATTTTAAAAAAAAATTAGTATAAGTGACATCTATTATTTATACTATTTTATTATTTGATTAATAATAATTTATATTTTAGCTCAGTCCACTTAACCCTATTTGAGTTGGCATTTTTTTTTCCATTTTAGGCATTTAGTTCCCCACTTATATATATTTGCAAAATACATAGTTTTCTACTTTTCTTTAACCAACAATTGATAGTGAAACTACATAAATCATTTTCGGCCTCAGTCATTTTCATGAGCTCAAATTTTGACCCGTTCATGTATGATTTGTATGTTCATCATTTCCAATTTGGATTACTATCGTCCTCACTATCTTTTCTCATGTACATTTCCGTAACTACCCCTTTACCATCAAATACATGAAACGTAGAAAATTATTTATAATTTTTTTTATATTCAATCCATTTGGATTGAGAGATACTTTGCTATTATGTGTTATATTGCGTTTGTCGAAAATTAAACCTATGATTTCTTATTATATATGAAAATTACTTACGATTATCTCGAACCTTTGTTCAATCAAGTATGTTAGTCTAAAATTATATAAATTTTATGAGGCCATTAATTTTATTTTTTATATGGGTGATAAAAATGAACAATCAATCATAGCATTCATAGGAAAGTGAACAAATGCTCTTGGTGAGGGTTTTGTTTTAATAAAAAAAAAGGAAAACATTTTGCATCAACAACTTAAACATCATGTAAACATCAATGTATCATATTTTATACATTTTCAGTTGTTCATTATATTTTTGTACAAAACTAATTGAAAAATAATACATTTTGTATATCAATATACATTTTTATATGTTCGTATATCAAATTGTTGATTTTTATTTCTTGTAATTAAAAAAGAAAATACTATAATATACAAATTGTTGATTTTTATTTTAATTCAGAAAAAAATTATGTGAATGTATCATATATGGCAAATTAATATATATATATAAGAATGGATGTGTTAGCTGTGCCGAATCGAGTGAATTATGGGTCCTATTCCTCTCTTCCCCCTCGTAGCACGCTGACATACCATTCATTATACAACTATGTTATGTGTGGATGTGTAATAAATTCAGTCATATCGTATTGAATATTGTATCTGATACTTCATGTGATGTATTTTAATATTATATTTTAAAATAATAACGAATCATTCACTAATACTTTCAATATTTGCATCGGATACTTGTAAGAACATTAATACTTAAAATATAAAATAACAAATATAAAATCAATAAAGTAAAATTGAGATTTTAATTACATAACTAAAGATAACAATTAAATATTTTACATTAAGATATTCTTACAACAACAAATTTTTAATATCTTCTACTTCAATAATTGATATCTAAATATACATAAAATAATTAAATATATAAAATATAATTAGCAAATGATAAAATAATATGTAAATAGATGTATCATATCCCAAGTTTTTGTAAAGTTATATTATCACTATATTTGTATTTTATCGGATACGATATTCATATCCGCCTGGTATATAATCTTTTGTCCTACTCCTAGACATGTATTCTTTTATAGTATATTGTAAAACTAAAAAAACAATAATTTATCCACTTCTTTTATTTCTTACCTAGCTAAATATAAACGTCAAAATATCATATCGAAAACCCATCCTGAATGCAAAATATCAGGCACCTTTTGATGATCCTAATCGGACTAATAACTCGCTGTAGTAATATTCTTTTCACCGCACGGAAGATTCTTAACGGAGATATGCACGCATCTCAAAGCCAAACATGAAATAATGGAGTGTTTGCAGAAGAATCTGGCCCTATTTGTTGTTCACACATGTAACTCTTTCATTGGATATCAGTTTTGATTGAAACTCTTCTCTTGCCACGTGTGAATGGGTTATAAACCATAGGGCTCGAAATAATGTGTGGATAGTGAGTTAAAGAGAAACAATTGAAGAAAATTTCCTTAATAAGCGGTGATTGGGGAGTAGAATAGCTAATAAGCCTAATATCTTATCCAATTCATGAAGAAAAGCATGTTTGCCTAGTTTTGGAGTCTAGTTTATAGATTAGCTTATGAAAATGATATAAGGGAAAATTTAGGAAAACACCCTCTATTTCGGGGTATTTATATGGTAATCCTATAATATTAAAAAATCTCCTTTATCTGTTGTAATTATTAAAAAAAAATTGGAAATATAAGAACCTTTTTAAAAACTCACTTTTAAAAATTTGAAAAAAAAAACCTCTATTTATTTGTTACAGAATCTCTAGATACTTACAATTAAAAAAAAAAATACTCTAATTCCTTATTCTTATGTAAATAATAAAGAAATAATATTATTTGTTAATGTTTTGCATATGCAATAAGTCAAATTGCACAACAGATAGTGCTTTGAATAATTTCAACAAAATTATAAAATTTGACTTGTACAAAAAAAATTACAACAAGATTATTTATATATTATTTGTAAGTGATTGTTTGCTCTGATGATAAAATCATTGGATTGGCGGACACATTGATTCGAATTCTACTTACCTAAAAAAATCAATAGAATAGGGGTTATACTACAAATGAAAAGTTATATATAGTTTTTAGTTTTCAAAGATTCAAGGGGTATATTAAAAATAAGAATATCTCAAATGATAAACTATAATCTGAGATTAAGAATTTTGTTTGTAATTATGACCAAAACATAGTGGGTTTTTTTTTATCATCTCTCAAATGATAAACACTTCTCACCTTAACCTCTGCTATCTTCATATTGCAAACATAAGCAATTTCCAATGAAAAAAATTGTTTGGCGAATATATGAAATTTATAGCCATCCATGTTAAAGATCTGCTGTCTTCACATTGAAAACATATGCAATTTATTCATCGAACATCAATCACTTAAATAATGTTACCTAGTGCGATTCCATTTATGAGCTTCGAGCTTGTAAATAGTGTTACATATACAAAAAAAAATTGTGCACTAAATTATCATCATGTAATTTTTAAATGGAATTAAAATGACTACAAATATATAAATTCCAAAATACTAAAATCAAACAATATATTTTAATCAAATCATGTTTACCCTGCTATAATCTCTAAATGTAAAAATGCCCAATATTTTAGCCAATTTAATGTGTAAATTCACGAATTGCATAAGTTTGCAATATAAGGGAAATAACAGAGAAAAACACACTTTAGTGATTCAAGCAATTCTAAACTTCTAAAATAATAATATTAAAATGAATTATTACAACATAAGCAAGCTGCATCCACTATACAAACACACCCTTGACATCCAAATTGTGGCCCTTCTAATTTGGCCCCCACAAATCACTCCTTAAGTACCTCTTAATCACCATACAACCAACCAAAAAAAACCCAAAAAAACCCAAAAAATAAAGTGGAAGCTGGGTTAATAAAAAAACACTCAAATACCTAATAATCCAATAAAAACCCCAAAATAAAAAATAAAAATAAAAATAAATAAACCCCAAGCCCCATGAATAATTACTACTAACCTACTTCCCTCTAAGCTGCTACCATAATAACTTGGAGTTAAAAGCAACCAACACAACAACAATCAAATCCACCATTACCATTTCTGTCCAGTTTCACTGCGAACTGGAGGGGTTCTCCTGATCCTCCCCACTGTCCGTCCTTTGCTGATCCTGTTGTGCATGGCCATGTCCATGTCCATGTCCATGGTGATCCTCTCCAGTCGTACTCATCCCCTGCACCCCTCCTCTGTTATAAGCATTCAGAGCCGCCAGCATCCCTATGTTACTCTCCGCTATCCCCAGCCCCAAGTGCTGAGGCCCCACTCCTCCGCCTGAGAAATTCATCCTCGACATGAACTGTAGCGGCGCCTGTACAGTCCCCTGTCCGGCGGCACCGCCGGCTCCGGCCTGGCCGGCTCCGGGTCGATACTGTCCGGCGCCAAAGGGCCACATGGGCGTTTCGGCTGGCCCAGCTACTGTGGTTGCAGTGGCTCCAGCAGAGACTGGAAGCATCCAGAACGGCCCGCCGGCTGTGGCCCACATTGTCGGAGCTCGCATGTTTCCTGTGGCCGAAATGGCGGCTTGGTAATTGGACGGCTTGGAATTGGAAGGAGACGGCGGCCCCGTTCCATCTCCTCCTTGTTGCTCATCCTTGAATAAGTCTTCTCTCATTCTCTTCCCCAGATTGGTCTCGCCGGAAGAATCTCCGCCTGCCATTAAATGATGCTGCTGAGGAGGGAGCAAGTTGGGGTGCAACTGGTGGAAGCCGAGCATTGCGGAGTGAGAGATCGGGTCTCCGGTGGCCGGGTCTGCATAGGGGACTCTATGGTGGGGCGCTGCAAGGAGAGCATGGAATGAGTGCAAGCCGCCGGACTTGGTAGGGGCGGCGGAGAGGGAGGATCCACTACTCCGTTGAGAGATGTTTAAGGTCGAGATGTTAGCCGGTATTGTGCCGGTACCAGTCGCGGCTACGATGGCCGGCTCAGCCTGTTGAAGCAGCCATTCTATTGTCTCTCCGTCGGATTTATGCCCCAACTCGCGTGTCAGCTGGAAGACTCGCGCGGCGCACAACGCCGGCATCCGGATCCGCCGGCCCCGGCCGTCGACCTTCGTGTGCCGGTCTTTGGAGGACCGTTTTGGTGCGGTCGTGGCGAGTTGTTTCTTGCTTGGGTCGGAGGAAGAAGGACCCGGGTCGGGCTTTGTGGGGGTGATAGCGAGGGACCCCATGAAAGTCGCCTGAACCTGGCCGCCGGGGCCTGGACCGGGGCCGGAGCCGGGTCTGCCGGGGAAAGAAAGAGGCTCTAAGCTGTTGGGCTGATGAAATTGGTGGAACTGGTGGTGGTGAGTTTGGTCCGAGGTGCTCCGACTGCTGTTCGTGCTGTTGCTGCTGTTTGAAGGCACGCCTCCTCCTCCGCCGCCGGTGGTGGCGTTCCGATGGTCAGGTTGATCCATTATCGGGTTTTTGCCTGACTGCTTCAAACACACTGACCTAAGACTAATTTCGGTATATTTTTTTCGTGTTTCATAATCCCACCATTTTCTTCTCTCTGTATCAATATTCTTTTTTTATTACAGTAGAAAAAAAGATTTTTATATTTTTTCCTTTGAGAGAGGAAGGGCCAGCCAAAGCCAAGGAGTGTAGGCAGGACCAAGCTCAGAGAGAGAGGAAAAGAGAGAGATGGTGGGTCTCTTTTTTTCTCTACTGATTGACTCTTGTCTTTGAGAGAGAGAGAGAGAGAGAGAGAGAGAGAGAGGAGGTGGGGAAGGGTCGAAGAGAGAGCAAAGAAATAAAGGTGAAAGAGAGGAGCTTTCTTTCTTTCTTTCTCTCTTTCTTTTCATCAAAACCCTAAAAAAATCTCTTTTTATTACCCCCACTTCTTTTCTTTTTACATTTTTTACGTGTAAAAGAAAGAAAGAAATAAAGAATTGTTTGAATTGAACAGAGGCGCCACTCGTGTTGTCTCGTTCCATTACAAAACAATACACCGATTCGAGTTAAAACACACGGCTGGGCCGGACTGGTCCGGTCCGGTCTGCCTGTCTTAATTTATCATCATTTATCTTATGTTATTTATATATAATTTAATTTATTAAAAGTTTGCTAGTTTTGGGTGGGTGGATTTGGAAGTCTAATCGGAACACAAATCCCAAAAATGATGGGTTGGAATTTGGGGAAATGTTGGGGCTTAAACTTAAGAGCGAGTGGTTTCGAAAGAGAGAGACATCTGGTCCTTATCCATTCGCCTCCTGGGGAATTTTAGGGCCTGAGACAGACCGTCTTTGTAGTATTTATTGTATTGTCACTTGCTGTTATGCTTCTCCTAAATTGCACCCTGTTAGTGTGTTGGGTGTTGTGTATGTAATGCTAAATAATTAATGTGTTTTTTTTCCTGAAAATAGTGGCAAGCGATCGAAAGGGAGTATTGTAATTTTTAATGATTATATGATAGTAAAATAAAATATAATTGAGAAATATTAGTCAGTCATAGCTTATTCATTAGAATTTCATGAATTTCAGATATTACTTTTGATCTATTTAGAAGATTCTATTGTTTCTTTTGTACCAAATACATAAGCTATCAGAGCTAAATTATTTACAATTACTGGATAATATTTGTCATATTATTTTATATTTTTCGTCTCTATTTTGGAACTTTTGTGCAATTAGAATTCGAGAATAAAATAATAATTTAGTATGATGTTATTAAAAGACTTGTAGATTGGCCAGATGATTGATGCAAAACGCAATTGAATATTAAATGACTTGTTATCTCATCTTTGTTATGTTGAACAAATACAAACATGTTGAACGTAATACAAACACATTGATACAACTATTTTATTTTACGTAGCTTTTTTCTTGAGTAAAATTTTGTTATTAAACATGAAATAAAGAAAAAGAAAAAAGACTTCACTTTCAATGGTGCTTTTACCTATAATTCCAAATATGCTATGAAAGCATAAAAGAGGTGAAAAGGTATATACATCACATTTGGGGTCCATCTTATTATCTCTTATTATTATAATCAATTAGCATTTTAGTCATTATCTAATTATTAATTGCTATCTTCTATATTAATTTGCATATTATAATGTATATAGAAAATTATATCTTTGAAAAATTAAAATTATATAGACTTTTATAGAAGATTTTGAACGAGTATTTAATTGTGATTTTCTCTTATTTCCAATAATTATTTTAATATGCTGATGATCATTTTTTTCAAATTTTATTATCTATTATCTAAATTTTTTGTTCAAAGTCTCCCTGTAATAATCTACTAAATCAAATAGAGAATAAATTATATAATATGAAAAATAATAAATTCACAACACTGTTCAAAAGGGGTCAAACTCAAAATTCAAACCCCCACCCAATCCATGTTTTTGGGCGATTACAAGTTTGGTAAGTTCAACCATTGCTCACAAAAACTAAATAGAAAAAGAAAGAAAATGATGTAGAGTCGAATTACTATTTACTACAACAAGGGCCTTTTTTTACCCATGTGAAAATCATTTTCATGACATAGAACTAGTCCACAACTGATCCATCCAACCAAAACATGCCACATCATATTTTTCATGACATGTCATATTCTCACTTGATCAGTGTATAAAATTTTATGCCAGCATGTAAAATGAGACAGAGGGCAGAGACACAGCAGGTGGGTGTCAGATTTAAAAAGCATCTCATGCTTGATGACAGCTCATCCCAACACTCTCAACATCTCTTTACTATAATTACTTGATTAAGGGGCTCTTTTTTTCTTTTTTTGTTGGTTGGTTTTTCCAATAATGTGCGGAAATTTTTGGTGGGGATCTTTTGCACTTAGAGCCTGGAAATAAAAGAACTTCTGGATTGACACCTTTTGAGTTTTTCTTTTGATTTTGCTAATATGTGTGTAGAAAATAGAGTAAGCTTTATGGATGCTTAATATGCATAAATGTTTAAGATTTATATAACCAAAATGAGTTTGAAATATATTGTAATTTTTTAAACTCGTCATTTAATTAATTGTTTATTAAAATTATTCAAAATATTATAATGCGGCCCCTCTAGAATAATTTAAGGCTCGTAACTCTTATATTATAACTTTACGATTTAGTGACATATAGATTATCCTGTTAAGTACATTTTGTTTTGCTAATTATTATTTTATAAAAATAAAGGTTGAATTAGGAAAAGTGACAACTTTTAATTAGTTTTAAAATGAAATTTGTAATACATATTTTAGCTTGAGAAATTTATATTTTTGTTTTATCTAGAGGTCGATTATGTTTCATTATTGAATATGTATTATAACATAATATTTATTTGTAAAACAATGTTATGAATTTCTTAAGCTTATAAATATATAATTTTCTTATGTGATAATAATCTATATTATAAAAATTAAACAAATTGCCACAAAACTTAGTTCCACCAGGATGGTGGACATAATCCTTTGTAGACGACTTAAATACGCGATATAGCATTATAATTTGTAATGACAGAGTGATTTTGCTATCACGATTCAGAGATCTAGTCCTTGTCACATGGATTCGTCTCCGAAAAAAATAAATTGAACTATCACAATGATGCAAGAAAATGATTATATATTAGAGATACAAAATTAGAAACTCCACTAGTTGTTTGAATTCATTAATAATTCTTAATGCTTGAAGATAATCTTTCTAAAAAATATTCTTAATGAATATAAAATTTGGATTATCCATAATTAAAAATTATCACCAAGTCAGTCTTCATCATCACATAGATCCTAAACAAATAAAAAGAAACATGAAGGTTTCTCAAGGGATGTTGATGAATATTAAGAACTTACGGGCCAACATGCAAAGATGCCTGATTTTTAAAAGAGAAGAACAGTAGAAAAACTCCTGCCAGTCAACTCCAGCCTGGCCCACTAATCTCTTTTTATTTAAAATTGCAGGCCGCACAGACCTAAATCCACCCAACCCCACAACTTGATCTCTCCATTCACATCATATTATTATAATAAATCATATATAATTAACTTATTAAAGATTATTATCCCGCCTACAACCCCCCCTTTTTTTTTAACTTTATTCATTTTCCTTTCTTTCTGATCCATTGTATTTGGTACCTAGAAATATTATAAGACTTTCAGATAAAATATTTTGATCGATTTTGGTATGACATAACATCATATTATTCTATAAACAATATGAGCGAAACTATATTAGATCAGAATTTTTGCTGGACTTGGAAAAATAATGGAATGTTTAGGTTAGCTGACCCTGGAAAAGAACAATAAACTTACTAATGTTGTTACACTTGTGTGATCCTTCTGTCGCCAGCCTTTATTCTGCATGTTTAGCGTGTGTATACATAATCTTGTGTACTTTAATTCAACAGATGTTATGTGATAATTACTCTAATTTATGACAATAATTAATATTTTATACCACTTTAATCAAAGTATTAGTTGTCATAATTACTGAGTTTATTACACATAATCTTAAGCACTTTAATTCAATAAAGATGAATATTATTACTACTCAAAATGAATATTGTACTGTACACCACTTAAATAAGTGCTGTGGACTGTTATTCTTTAAACAACTAAGGTGCAATTAGGACGATCACTGGATTGCTTTTATTAAACCCATTTAAAAAAACAATTTTTTAATTAAATAAATGGAAAGATAATGCATGGTATAACATAACATCAAGTACTGTTCATGTGCTCTCATGGTGGAAGCTGGACTTGCCCATACTTCCAATGATAAGTAAATACTAGTGAAATACTAAATATCTATTATCAGATTATATATAAAAGAAAGGGGTGAATTAGAAAAGTGGACATAAAAAAGTATTTTTATTGGATAGTTTTTCTTTTTAAATTTGCAAAATGTGTATTTCTTTTAGAAAATTGTTTGTTCATCTCTGATGACGTAAACACTCCACAAAAATGTTATTTCAGATATAAATATTTTTATCAACCTCAACCAATAGGATATTTTTCTATTAAAGGGTAAAATATAAAAAATAAGGAAAATATTTTGCTCTAATTAGAATGATGCAACTCATTTCCTTGGTATGAAATGGCACAGACATTATTTTCGAAAACTAGAAAAAGAAAACAACCCCTGTTTTTGTAAATTAAAAAAATCTTTTATCTGATTATAAAGAAGGGGGAGAATATGATGAATTCCGAAAGTGGATTTTAAAGACAGGAAGCTTGCTCTTTGTGCATAGCTCCCACCAAATTTGGCTTTTCTCCGTTTGGATTCCTTGATAGAGAGACTTCCCAGTGTAGCCCCCTTCATTTTCTCATTTTTAAAATTTTCAAAATTCTTATTCATCTGGAGCTTTAGTTAAAAATGTATCTTTAGTATTTTTAATTTTTTTTAAGGAACGGCATGCATCTATTTTCATTTGATTTCATTAAATAAATAAAAGTTTTACATTAAACATAGATGAAAACGGAAATTACAGAATGATATTACTTCCAGATGATAACTCTAAGTCTCTAATCGCAAGTTAAGATGATAGTAAATTATATGATATATGGCGTCAAGTTCGACACTACTCACCTCAAGATCAAGGAACATCCATCTCTCAAACTTGCCAGGATCGTCCATGGTAGACGATAGAGAAGAGAAGAATGTGACTTCTAAATTCATCCGAAGAAAAGGCAGTAAGTCACAATGGCAACACCTTCTAGGCCATGGTCTGGATGCAATGAGAAAGGACGTTTGCGCCAACTTTTAGACTAGGGTTAGGGTTTCTACACGACCATCTAGGTTAGAGTTTCGACACCGTCATAGATGTACCGAAGTGAGAAAAGAGACAACAATCGGGGGTTTCACCATATGGAGAAGATGGTATCGAATTACGCCATGCCTAGAGTTTCTTTGCCAGAGGAAGATGACACACAATGACGTCATGACTATGGTTTCACCACACGGGGAAGATGACTCCCAATAACTCCATGGCTGAGGTTTCTCTGCACGGCAAAGATGATATCCAATAGCTCCATAGCTAGAGTTTTTCCGCACCATATAAAACCACGGGTAGGGTTTCTCTCAACCCGAGATGCTGGGGGACGATGGGCACGAGGGTGATGGAGGAAGGGTGGAATCAACCCGACCTGTGGGGAGGTGCCGGAGGAGTCACCTCCCCTTGATCGGAGATTCTTTCTTAGTCGGCTAGGGTTTCTCAAGGGAGAGAGAGGGAATTGTGTGTGGGATTGAGGGAGAGTGGGGATGGCAACGGCACCACCGAAGAACCCGTAAGGGGGGCTCCGGAGTGGCCATCTCCCTCTAGATCCGGAGCTCTCTTGGCCGCTAGGGTTTCTTTTCTTTGATTTGGAAAGATGACCTCGACGGGAAACGGGGAGTGGATATGCGGAATGGGCGGATCCATATGGGGAGGTGGCGGATCCAATAAGGGGAGAGATTAGGGGCGGGATTAGGGGAGATTAGGGGGAGGGGTACAACCAGAAGACCTACGGGGAGGCGCCGGAGGCAGCACCTCCCCCTAGTTTGGAACCTCTTGTGTCGGCTAGGATTTAGTAGTTTTTAGTTATTTCTGATTTTTTTGTAAACATTTTTCTAAAGACTAATTTGAGCTAGAACAATGCCTAATGGAGAAGAAAATACAACATTTTACAGAAATATAGAGGTAAATCTGATTTCCCAATCACTTGGTTTGCTTCTCCTCTAAATTTAAGAGCTGACAAGCTAAATGGTGATTTACCGGCTATCTTAAATTATATTCATAGTGGCCTAAATGATGTTGAATGTGTCTATTTTTATTTTCTTGCTAGGCAAATATGAAAAGCACGATGCGAATGGATTAATCAATCGATAGCTACTCAATTTATTAATGTGATCATTAAAACCTCCATCCTTCATGCAACATTGGATTTTTCTTCACTCAACTATTTGGATAGGACAAAAATTCATGATCATGTATCCAATTCAAATACCAGTATCGGAGAACCTAGCAAACTTAAAAAAAAAATAACTCCACCTATAATTCAAATTTAAGACCCTAATCATACTCTTATCTTGTTTTGTGATGCATCTTGGGTCCTAACATTAGTGTTGGTTTGGGTATTGTGCTTTTTAATTCTATTATAGGTTGGAAATGTTACATGAGAATTCTTGATGCTTGTGAGGCTGTACGAGCCGAATCTTATGCTTTATATTATGCTCTTAATTTATTTCCTTTAAATATGTACTCGGCTATTTATTATTTCTCTGATTGTCTTCAAATTGTAAATGCTCTTAATGATAATTTAAAATTTTTAGAACTATTTTGGCGTTTAAGACGAATCCTTATTCATAACCAAGCAATGATCCAAAAAAACCAAAGCATCAAGATCACTCACATTTCAAGACACTTTAATGGAATAGCTCATCAATGGGCAAATTTTGCTCGGATTAATCAAACTACTCAAAATTTTAGTTCTATCCTGAATTTTATCTCTCGAAGTGAAGTAAGTAAAACAATGGATTTATTTAAGTCTTGGGGCTAGTTGTAATTATGTTGTAATTTTGGAGTTATGTATATTTGTTGTAAGGTGACTTTTGTATGTGGTTGTATTCTTTTGTGGGTGTGGTTTATATATTTGCAGAGATTTTGTGGGCGGAACATGTTGGTCGATCCGCCAGAAAGATGAGTGTCAAGTCAGAGAGGAAAGCTGACGAACGTAGAGATGACAATTCAGTTGTTGATTCCAGCCAAGGTCTAAGGTTTCGAACGGGTGGGACTAGACCAAAGACGTCAGCAAGTCACCCAGTTTCGCGCTGCTCTGAACTGTTGGAGTTTGAGTTCGAAGTGAGGGTTTGTTAGTTCGTATGATGGTATGGTGGGTTTTAATGTGAAATATTGCCGAATTTTAGGTTCGTATTTTTTCTAGGTTGAGGAGCAATATATGTAATCATCTAGTGTGTGTTTTATGTAAGGGCATTGTACTGATTGTAATCTTCTAACTATAATGTTATTCAGTTTACGTGCTTTCCATCGAAAAAAAATATAGAGGTAAATCTGAAAATTTACATAAAAGAAAAATAAATATTTCTTTAAATAAATTTGGTTCCAACTTTATTTACAAAAATAAGGTTGAACCAATTTTTTTTTCAAAAAAAAGACATTTTTTCCTACTCTACTAAAAGTGTTTGTTTCGTCAACACTTAAATAATGCTAATTAACCTTGAGCCATTATTTTCACCCACTTTTGATCCTTCTTAAGAATCCACATCACCAAAATAATCTAAGTCTTGAATGATAAAAAATATTGACATCTCAATCATTGATTCAAGTTTGATTTTATATATTTTTGTAGTTATTTATGTGCTAGTTGTTTTACAGTTCTCGAGAAATTTTCTCACGATTCCACATCACCATCCTAACTTTTCTTATGACCGTTGGATGCGAATTTAACGAACTAAATTCTTTATTTATAACCAAGTCACGAAGAAATTTAAAGAAGCCAAACTATTGTTTACATAAATGAATAACTTAAAAAATTCTTTTATAAATTATTTAAAATCTATACATATTTCTTTTATTTCTTTATCAATTTTTTATAGAAAATAATAATATTCATATTTTGAATATATTATTATTATTATTATTATTATTATTATTATTATTATTATTATTATTATTATTATTATTATAAATCCTTTTGAATTTTCTAATCATATAGAGCTCCATGATAGTGTAATTCCGACTTGAATGTTTAGCTAAATTAAATTTATAAATATTATTTAAACAATGTATTTAAAAAAGAGAAAAACGTAGAGAATGATTTTTAAATTATATGTTAAATTCCCGGCAAACGCAATATAACACATATTTATCAAAGTCTCTCAACCTAATTGGTATATATATATATATATATATATATATATATATATATATATATATATATATATATATATATATATATATATATTTCTAAAAAAAATTGATTTGGATAAACCCATCACATATATAGAAAAAATTTATTATAATGAATATATTTTAAATAGATTTCTATATTCGAAATTGATACATTTCAACAAATATTTTTTTATTAAATGAAGAGTTTTTGATGTTTAATGAAGAGCTTTTGATGCTTGTAAAATTTAATAAAGATTCTTTTGTATTGCAATAATTGTGTTTAATGCTAATAAAAATTCAAATAACAAATTTTTGTCTTCTTATATATGTTATTCAATCAACTAATTAAATTATGAGTCATTTACCGTAATAGATAATTTTATTATTAATTAATCATAAATTTCAAATACTCAATGTATAGCACAATATTTTCTTTAGTTTAGTATTAAAAACGACTTTAGCCGTCAGGAAGGTGTTGAATATTTAATTTTTTAAGTAATTAAATATGGGTTTTGATGTGAGAGATTATGAAAAAAACTTTTCATTTTCATCATCAGTGGTGGGTAAAATAAGACTTACAATTTATTATTTATTATTTTTTTTCACTTTCGTCACTAGCACCGACTGAAGTATTTTTTTCATTTTCTTTAATCCCATATTGACGTCAATTAAACAAGTTTATATCTCTTTATTTTTGAGTCAACTAATTTGGTTGTTAGACCTCCTAAATATTGAACTAAATACATTCGCCATTATTTGAATTTAGATTTTTTTCAAAGTTGGCAGGATGTCTAACCCCTTGACGGGTTGAAAAACTTTGCTAAATATGTGCTACATAAAAATATATTTATTGGGACTTAAATTCATGTTTTCTTACTGCAATTAAAATATACTTTATTAACTAGACTAGATGCCATTTGTTAAGTGCACAAATCTTGACAATGGTAGAATGTGATTTGCTAATTTTCGCCGGCAAATATGGTGAACTTGAGAAACTTTCATCCGAGAAGCCGATAAAAATACTATTTTTATTAAACTTGATCTAATGTTATTTCTTAAAAAAATCATAGAAAAAACGGGACGTACCACATCTTGACTATATAGGTACTTTCATTAAATCAATAGAATTTTTTATACATATTTTTAAAATCCATCTAATCAAATAAGTCACATGGATAAGCAAATCTATGGATTTGTCTAAAAAAACAAATCTATGGTTCATGAAATACATATATCTATACTATTCATGTATCTCAAAATACTACAAATCAAATATGCCCATTATGTATTTTTCCTCGTAACAATAATTAGACAACATGCAAAAAGCTCATAACCTAGTTAGTAGAGTATATTGCATATCAACCAAAAGATTATAAGTTCAAATTGTAACAAACACATTCTTATTTAGCTCAAATTTAATTCATGTATCTCAAAATACCACAAATCAAATATGCCCATTATGTATTTTTCCTCGTAACAATAATTAGACAACATGCAAAAAGTTCATAACCTAGTTAGTAGAGTCTATTGCATATGAACCAAAAGATTATAAGTTCAAATTGTAACAAACACATTCTTATTTAGCTCAAATTTAATAAAGTCTCTCGAGTCATCAAATAATGTTTGAATCTCAAGAAAATAATTAGACAACACATTAAATGATGCACCAGGTCCTTCTGAAAATAAAGTGGAAGGCTTTTGCTTTTCTTTTGCCCGGCAGGCATACGTGTGAAAACGACTTTTCCTTTTTTTCCTGTAATTTTAACGGCCGTAAAAAGTGAAAACTTTTTACCGTAGTAAAAAAAGGAAATTACGCACTAGCAAAACAGGAGATAAACTGGATGTTAATTATTAACTAACTATTAATACAGATGATCTTAAGCACATCTCTCCATTTCTATCAACTAGACACATCGAGTTTTCGTGAAATTTTCAGTAAATTAATTGCCAAGAAGTAATTTCTTTGTTTACGAATATTAAATTGTATTTAACTAAAATGTATAATAATATTAAAAGAATCACAGTAAAATTATTTGAACCTTGAGACAAATGCAATGTTGATAAAATGGAGAGATGGACAAAATCCATTTTCAACGAGGGAATTAACCTTATGTTTCTGCTACGTGTACAGAATTTATTGGTAAGCTTTTAGAGTCCACACCCCACACTCATGCATTGGCACAGACAGGGGCTGATTCTTTCTGAATGGGGAATTATTTCTGGGATCATTTAAAAAAGGGACAGGAAAAAGAGAAGAAAACCGGTACAGGCCAACACAGTAATAAATGCAGTAATACACATTATTTATATATTATATGCTTTATAATGAGGAAGTAAAATCCTAGTTCAGGTTTTATCATTATACTTCATATTTTAACTATTTGTGTTGCACTCCACAGTGAAATTAGTGAAAATGAGGTCAGTTAATTAGTCTTATCTTGAGCAATGAATATGAATTAGAATTAATTGAATATACGAGTGCATTAATTATTGTCACCCCTGATTTTCCAGAACAATATAGTGTTGATCTGATGAGTAGCCTGTGTCAGTTAATGTAATAGAATCTAACAAATAATATTAAGAGCAAAATCTTGAAAATACTATTGTATGACGCGAAAATGCACAGTAATGTGTATTAGGACGAGATTGAGACCACATGTTAGTCCTGACAGGAACAAAAATTCAAGTGGGCGGGTTTGTTATGCCGGGGAACGAAATTAGTGAAAAAAGGAGTTAGTTGATTAGTTCTGTCTTGAGTAGTGAATGTAAATTAAAATTAATTAAATAAGTTAGTGTATTAACTACTTATAATAACTAAGTTTAAGTCTTTTTCAGAATAATATGATGTGAAATTGATTGGTTGTTATGGTCCACTTAATATATTAGACTCTAACAATTTAATATTCATTAATACTATGTGAAAAATAAGTTTTTTTGCTATTTTTGAAGTATGGGAAGCCGAATATTTTATTATGTATCGAGAATGTTGACTTATAATCAATAAATGATAAGTTTTGAACATAATATCTCAAATACTTAATTATGTTATGAATAATTTAGTATGGATGTCCATTTCCTTCTTGAACTTCTAAATATATCACCTCCATATATTTATGTATTATTATGTTAAGAACAATCTAGAATAGGGTGGATGCATATCTTTTCTTGAATTTTGAATATCATTGTATTTATTCTCTCTTATTTCTATGTATTATGAAGAGAATTGATCTTCCTATAAATAGAGCCTTACAATGTAAACAAGAAAGGTAACAATTGAATAAACAGTTTATTATCCTATTCTCTCTTTTCTCTATCTCTCTTTTAATTATTTCATAATACGTTATCAGCACGACTCTACCATGCAGATTTGAAGTTTTAAAGATCATAACTAAAACTCTATTCCATAAGGTATAATTTCAAATTATTAATATTTCATTATATTTAGATTGTTTATTTTGGATCTCTTTTATTCAATTTTTTTTCTCCTTAAAACTCATTGCTTTATGAGTTTCTTTTAAGTCACATATCTCTGCACCCGAAGTTGCAGATTATTTTTAGACCAATGCACTTGAAGTTGCAAAGCTATTGATAACCAGAAGTTTCAATATTGCACATAAAATTGCAAAATGATCTAATTTTATTATTTCTTTTATATACATAGTTTTTTATGGCAAATCTCACGCATCTCGAATTTGTGGCTCTCGAATTATCGGGGAATAATTATTTATCGTGGGTCCTCGATGCAGAGATTCATTTGGATGCAAAGGGTCTTAAAGAGACCATAAAAATGGGAAATGATGCATCCCTTCAAGATCGCGCGAAAGCAATGATCTTCTTAAGGCATCACTTACACGAGAGGTTAAAAAATGAGTACCTTACGGTAAAAGATCCACTTGCGTTATGGCAAAGTTTAAAAGAACGATATGATCACCAAAAAACCGTAATACTTCCACGAGCTCGTTACGAGTGGACACATCTAAGGTTACAAGACTACAAAACTATAAGTGAATATAATTCAATGATGTTTAAAATAACTTCACAACTCAAACTTTGCGGAGAAACAATAACTGATAATGATATGCTAGAAAAAAATATTTTCTACATTTCATATCTCGAATATCCACTTGTCACAACAATACAGACAACAAGTTTTTACAAAGTATTCAGAACTTATAGCTTGTCTCCTAGTAGCGAAGCAAAATAACGAGCTTCTATTAAAAAATCATCAATTACGCCCAACTGGTTCCACGCCATTCCCATAAGTGAATGCTACCACACATAATAGTCGTGGTCGTGGACGCGGACGTGGGCGTGGACGTGGAAGGGGCCAAAGCCGAAATTATACTTCGCATCGTGTTGGTCATGTTAAGAAACCTGCACAAGAAAAGAATAAGAAGCCACAAAATGAATCTTCTAAAGGGTCTGAAACTCCATGTTATAGATGTGGTGTAAGAGGGCATTGGTCACGTGCATGTCGTACGCCGAAGCATCTTGTTGACCTTTATCAAGCTTCCTTAAAGGAAGAAGGGAAAAATAAAGAGGCCAACTATGTTGACCATGATAATGAAAAAGAGTGCAATGACCCAATAACGACACGTTTGGACGTGGAAGATTATCTAATATCTCAAAATGGGGATGTTGGTTTTTCATTTGCAAATAAAAATGTCGAAGACTAAGAGAAATTGTTATCAACAATATTTTATTTCCGTAGTTTGCGAATAAAATATCAAGACTATAATTGTCTTGAAGTATTAGTAATATTTTTTTTCTTCTTATGCTTTGCTTTGTAATAAAATGCTTTTAAGCATGTTTAATTTGATATTTAAGTTATGCATTTTTCTTATATTTTTCTTAATGTTTGTTTTGTTTAAATAAAGGGAGACTTGAAAATCCCTCATTTTATTACAAAAATGGATGGTGATGATATATGCTTAGCGGATAGTGCAACGACACACACCATACTTAAAAATACAAAATATTTCTCTAACTTAACAAAAATAAAAGCAAATTTAAATACAATATCAGACATTGCAAATATGATTGAGGGCTCCGGAAGAGCCATAATTTTGCTGCCCAGAGGAACGAAGTTTATAATAGAAGATGCTCTATTATCAACTAAGTCTAAATCAAAAAGAAATTTGTTAAGTTTTAAAGATATACATCGTAATGGATATCATATTGAAACAATAAGTGAGAATAATATTGAATATCTTAATATAACTAATATTGTATGTCGACATAAGTATTTATTAGAAAAATTGCCCGCTTTGTCGACAGGCTTGTACTATTCACATATTAGTACAATTGAAGCGCATGCTATAATGAACCAAGAGTTCATTCAATCTAACATGAATTTTATGATTTGGCATGATCGCTTAGGTCATCCAGGAGCTATAATGATGAGAAAGATTATAGAAAATTCAAACGGGCATCCTCTGAAGAACCAAAAGATTCTTCCGTCAAACGAATTCTCATGTGCTGCTTGTTATCAAGGGAAACTAATTGTTAGACCATCGACAACCAAGGTTAAAAATGAATCACTTAGTTTTCTTGAACGTATACAAGGAGATATATGTGGGCCTATTACTCCTTCATGTGGACCATTTAAATACTTTATGATATTAATAGATGCATCTACAAGATGGTCACATGTATGTTTGTTATCATCTCGAAATGTAGCATTTGCGAAATTACTTGCTCAGATAATTCGATTAAGAGCACAATTTCCAGATTATACAATTAAGACAATTCGTCTTGATAATGCCGGTGAATTTACGTCCCAAGCATTTAATGACTATTGTATGTCAATCGGGATTAAAGTTGAGCATCCAGTAGCTCACAGACATACACAAAATGGTTTAGCAGAATCTCTTATTAAGCGTTTACAATTAATCGCTCGACCCTTAATTATAAAATCAAAGTTGACAACTTATGTTTAGGGCCATGCAATTTTACATGCTGCAGCACTAATTAAATTAAGACCAATTGCTTATTATAAATATTCCCCGTTTCAACTTGTAAATGGCCAGCAGCCAAATATATCTCATTAAAATTTTTTTTTGTGTGCGGTATATGTTCAGATAGCTCCACCACAACGCAAAAAAATGGGTCCACAAAGAAGATTGGGAATTTATGTTGGTTTTGAATCCTCATCGATTATTAAATATCTTGAACCATTAACTGGAGATTTATTTACAGCAAAATTTGCTGATTGTCAATTCTATGAGACTGTATTCCCAACATTAGGGGGAGATAAACAAAATCTGGAAAAATAAGAAATTACATGGAATGCATTATCAATGTCTCAACTTGATCCTCGAACAAATCAATCTGAACTAGAAGTTCAGAAAATTATTCATTTGCAACAAATTGCAAATTAATTACCTGATGCATTTATTGATACAAAATGAGTAACCCAAATCATATATTCCAGTATTTAATGCTCCTGCTCGAATTGTAATACCCTTGGATAATTCTATTAATGATAAACGCCAGAAGCGTGGTCGACCAATCGGTTCAAAGGATAAAAATCCAAGGAAGAAGCGAGAGCATGATAAGAAAGTTGGCACTACTGAAATTATAAAACCTCATGAAGAGGATATTAAAGATAAAATGGTAGACGACATAAATAACCAAGTAAATTTTGAAGAAGTTCAGGTACCTGACAACATTGAAAATGTTGAAAATGAAGAGATCTCGATAAATTATGTCTCTACTGGAAAAAGATGGAACCGAAATGAAACTATTATTGATGAAAAGTTTGCATATGCGATCGCAATAGATTTAAACAATGAAAATGAGGATCAAGAACCAAAATCAATTGAAGAATGTCGACGAAGAAAAGATTGGCCAAAATGGAAAGATGCAATTAAGGCAGAGTTGAACTCACTTGAGAAACGTGAAGTTTTTGGACATGTAGTCCAAACGCCTGAAGGTATACAACCAGTAGGCTATAAGTGGGTATTTGTAAAAAAGCGAAATGAGAAGAATGAAATTATAAGATACAAAGCATGACTGGTAGCGCAAGGATTTACACAGAAACCCGGAATAGATTATGAAAGAACTTATTCGCCCGTATTAGATGCAATTACATTTAGATTTTTAATTAGCTTGGCAGTTTCTGAATGACTAAATATGCGTCTAATGGATGTTGTTACAGCTTATTTATATGGATCGCTTGATACTGAAATTTATATGAAAGGCCCTGAAGGACTAAAAGTATCCGAAGCATGTAACATAAGACATCGTGGAATGTATTCTATAAAATTGAAAAAGTCCTTGTATGGGTTGAAACAATCCGGAAGGATATGGTATAACCACCTAAGTAAATACCTTACAAAAGAAGGATATGAAAATAATCTTATTAGTCCATGTATTTTTATTAAGAAATCCAATTCTGGATTTGTTATTATTGCAGTATATGTCGATGATTTAAATATCATTGTGTTGGGTTTCGGACGTGCATAACGCAGCGAAAAACAAAAATTTCGTCCAAAACCAATCCGAGGATCCGTGCGTATCGGTTAAATCAAAGAAATAAATCTTAAAGATACCTTTTGGATTACGCTTAATCCGTGACGCTCAAACCATGCGTGTTGTCCATGCGCCTCTAAACCGGTTACCGTCCTAACCGATTTTACGTCCGTCTAGGCCGGATTGTGCGGAAGTCATCTACCGCACACACAATCGGTCTCCACCAAAACTCTCAACAAACCGTTCTCATCTTCTTAGGCTGAATAGTTCACAAGCGCCGAAAGTACGAACGCCTCTACCGGTGTTCACACGAACAAACTTCTTAAAACGGGAAGAAGAACAATATATATGCTAGTAGCTTGCTCTCCTCTTGCATAAGAAAACTCTTCTTATTTTATCTCACAAAAGATGTATATAATTCCTCTCATATAATCGCACTCTTTCATTTTTGTCATACAAAAGGAAAGTACCCTTTCATAATTTTGTCATACAAATTAGAAAGTATATTTTCTCTCTTTTGTCTCACAAAAGAGAATGAGAAATAATGAGAGAGAGAATGATGTGTTCTGTTGTGAATTTGGACCCCTCTATGTCCTTATATAGAGGTGAAGAGTCATTTCTCTTCACACTAAGAGATGTGTATGACATCACTCATCATTATCCATATGCCATAATCTAGACTCTTCTAGATTACATGTTCTTTTGTGCTCACAGTTTTATCACATAAGATGACAATATATTTTGTGACATTCTTATGCAACTCATCATATAAGTCGCTAGGATATTTTGCGCCCGTTTTAGTTTGTTCTTTGTGTGTGACCCTGTAGGTTCACTTAATGTTGGCAATAGACTTAACAGTCTATAAATCATGAGCGGACTCTAGCAAGCCATCATGACTATCCAATTTAAGTGAATATCGGTGATCCGATTTACCTAATCAACAATCACGTATTTAGTCCCTTTGTCACACGATATCTATATCGATCATAAGGCATGTAATACGTCATCCTTATATTAATCGAATAATATTTCTTGATCCCAAATTAAACTGAACAAGAACAAATGACATTAATAACTCTTATTAATTCATTTGAGTATGGCCATACATTTCTTCAGTTCAATTCATCAAGAGGCCTAAAGATATCTCTCTCATTTATGAGAGGAACAAATCCCGTCTTGATTGCACTCATCCCTCTACATGATTTATTAAATACCTAATCATAACCGTTATGACTACCCGGTTAAAGGCAGTGTTAGATTATGTTAAAGTATAAAATTACTCATGTTGGGAACCGAGACAATCTCAGGTCAAAGGACTATAAATACTTTATGTTACAAGAATCGCTAATGACGTAAAACATGTAGCATTCTTATGGCAGGTCGATCCAAGTATATGGTCTCTAACATATACCTATGTTAATAACTTGATAACTATTTATCCATGATCGGTAAAACATAATCATCGAGTCAAATAATATACTTGGTGTACATTTATAGCTTGTATATATATATATATATATATATATATATATATATATATATATATATATATATATATATATATATATATATATATATATATATATATATATATATATATATATATATATATATATATATATATATATATATATATGTATCTCGCAAGTATATTTGTCTCCACAAATATCCTATAAATATATATATATATATATATATATATATATATATATATTTATATGTATCCGCAAGTATATTTGTCTCTACAAATATCCTATAAATGACCAGGGACGATTTAGAATAGCATTCATAACACTTTATAGTTTTACTATCAAAGTCACACACTTTGATGACATAAAGCTGAATTGTATATTCATGGTCTATTTTAATTATATTAAAATAGCCTATACGCACATATTATATCAAATATCTTAGAATAAATATTATATTTATTATTACAATCCATCATCAAGGTCACAAACACTTTGGCCTAGGGCATAACACCATCACATTGGAACTCCTGAAGAGATTGAGAATACTGCTGCATATTTAAAAAGAGAATTTGAAATGAAAGATCTTGGAAAAATAAAATTTTGTCTTGGACTACAAATTGAGCACTTAAAAGGTGGCATATTTGTTCATCAATCCAATTATGTGAATAAAATTTTAAAACGATTTAACATGGACAAATCCCATCCATTAAGCTCACCAATGGTTGTTCGATCCCTTGATGTAAAGATGGATTGTTTTCGTCCAAAAGAAGATAATGAAGAAATTTTTGGTCCAGAAGTACCATATTTGAGTGTAATTGGTGCATTGATGTATTTAGCTAATAATACAAGATCTGATATAGCATTCTCTGTAAACTTATTAGCCAGATATAGTTCTGCACCAACACGAAGACATTGGAATGATATTAAACATGTACTTCGTTATCTTCGAGGAACAACAGATATGAGTTTATTATACAAAAAACAACAGAACCCAAATTAATTGGATATGTAGATGCTGGATATATGTCAGATCCACATAAAGTCAGATCACAAACTGGATACTTATTTACATACGGCAATACTGCTATTTCATGGCGGTCCACCAAGCAAACCTTGGTGGCTACATCTTCAGACTATGCTGAAATCATTGCGCTCCATGAGGCTAGTAAAGAATGTGTGTGGTTAAGATCAATGATTCAACATATTCAAGAATCATGTCACATTAATATAGTTAAAGGTAGTCCAACTGTGATATATGAAGATAACACTGCATGCATTGCTCAAATAAAAAAAGGCTATATTAAAGGAGATAGAACCAAACACATTTCTCCAAAGTTCTTTTTCACACACGAACTTCAGAAGAACGGTGAAATTGATGTTCACCAAATACGCTCAACGGACAATCTAGCAGATGTATTCACAAAATCATTACCAACAAGAACTTTTGAGAAATTAGTGCACAAGATTGGACTTCGTCGTTTTAAAGATATTTGTACACATGAGGGGAGAAATAATACGTATGAAATATGAACATCCAAGGGGGAGTGTTATGAATAATTTAGTATGGATGTCCATTTCCTTCTTGAACTTCTAAATACATCAACTCAATATATATATGTATTATTATGTTAAGAACAATCTTGAATAGGGTGGATGTATATCTTTTCTTGAATTTTGAATATCATTATATTTGTATTTATTTTCTTTTATTTCTATGTATTATGAAGAGAATTGATTTTCTTATAAATAGAGCCTTAGAATGTAAATAAGAAAGGTAACAATTGAATAAACAATTTATTATCCTATTTTCTCTTTACTCTATCTCTCTTTTAACAATTTCATAATAAATTAAATATTTTAATCTCTCTTTTTTTTTTTTCTCTCTCTCTAAAAGTTGTCTTACCATATAAAAGCAAACCAAAATAGGAGAATACATGTGGGACTGAGCAGAAGTTTGTCTTTTCACATTTCAAGACCGAACTTAGTAACACAATTATTCACCGGAGTGAGACATATGCATTTACTTCTCTTTCTTTCTTTCTTTCCGCCTTCATTTTCACCCCATTACAACATCAAACCTGAAGAAGAATGACAACTAACAGGGGCCAGAATTGGAAATGAACTGGACTCTGCGGTTCACGATTAACTGGAGAGCATCATTTGATGTGGGCCATGTCACCTGAATTTAATGTCTTTTCATTTCAAATTTCAAAAGAGACACTGCATATTGATATCGATGAAAGTTTGCATGAGACACTGCATATTGATATGGATGAAAGTTTGCATGAATAAATCTGTTCATAATTGCATCTAAAAAGATCGTGTTTAAAAACAAATCTGGAACTGGTACGTACTATGTATGGTCATCCAATGAGAGCTTGCCACGTCAGAAATTTATGACGTGGAGGGTCCATGGAGGAGGATTAATTAGATTTTGCAGCATTTTTGTGTACTTATTAACTGTTCTGAAAATTTATTTTTGAACATAGTTTGATATAAGGGTTTTAATTTCTTTTTTAAAATCTGAGGTAAATAGAAAATAGTATAAATTGCTGAAAGATATATATTAAAATACAAATTTGTATTTTGTGTTTCTGGAAATTACCTCTTTTTTCTTACATTTATTGTCTTTCCTAAAATTTCAGGCTTTTAAAGGCCTTCGTTACTATCTTCTTGTTTCTGACTTTTAAATTAGGGTTCTAGTTTATTTTTTGAAAGCTGAGTTGAACTTGAACATGGTATGAATTTGTTTATTTTTGAAAAGCTGAGTTGAACTTGAATATGGTGTAATGAAATTACTATTACAAATTTACATTTTGGGCTTTCAAAGGTCCATCTGATTTCATCCTACCCAACGGCTATTTCGAGGATCAATGGAACCTTCATCTCTTTCCAAAAATAAACCAAAATATACGTTGCAATTTGCAAAACTTGATCTATTTCCAAATATGAACGGAAATAGACGTTGCATTGCATGCATGAGCGAGCGCCTCAAGCCCTCAACGGCAGAGATGAAAGCTCCTTGATCTAACTCTAACCGCCTTTCTTTCTCTGTATATTCTCTCCCCCAATTATTTTCCCTCTCTTCCCAAATTGGTTCTCATTTTATCACCCAACAATAAACCGAGCTTGTGCAGTTGTCATTCATCTCCCTTCAGATTCTATTTGCGGAACGGAAATGATGGGTCCGCGTCAGAGCTTTTAACTGTGGATGATGCGTCGGGCCCGTCACCAGCCTCAACTGCTCCCCGGAAGGACGCCACCTGGCGGTCGGGTAGAATTGATCGAACTTTCAGCTCTGGGATGTTAATGCCAATAAGCTGGTAGGATAAAAAACTAACTGGGTTTAAATTTAATTGTTATTATTTAGGAAGTTTGTAAAAATTGCCCTCTCAATGCGCCTAAATTGCAAAAAAGAACACTTCAGAAAATTGAATCTCAGTAAGACATGGCCTATGAGTTGTTAGTTAAAAATAGATTTTTTTTTACGTCAGTTGGCTTCAATGTACAACTTACAACTCAGAAAATTGCAAAAGCCTGTGTTGTTATGAGCTAAAAGTCCATTAAGAATATAAGTATATAACAGTTTTAACAATTTTCAAATATTTTTTCATTATCACTAAATCAATTATTTTATAACATTTGTGCAGATGAGAACCTTAACAGGAATCCACTCATACAGTGTGGGCTCCTTATCCTTAAAAAACAAACACATCCTGACAGTCGGCAGCACAAAGGCTCCGTAGTCAATAATGACGTCAGACTCCCCTCCCATGGCATCAGCAGCTTCAGCGGGGCTCACACCACTGAAGTGTGCGGGCTCCGATGGTCAAACTGTGGTCAACACCTCGTGTCGGGCGGGAACGACGGTTTGGTCGGAATATGGAGTCTCGGCTCGACCAATCCTGTCCGTCGGTTTGAAGATCTGATAAGATATTAATTATACACATTTTATATCCTATACATATGTGATATTGCACCATTATATATGTTAATATTATATTTATATGGATAATAATCACAACTTGAATGTTGATACTACTAATGATATATTTATGTGATTTCAGGTCCAATTTGGATGGAGCATAACTTGAAAAAAAGATGTTGGAGCATAAAATGTGTCACACCCCAAGTACAACTTTTACAAAGGGGCGCAACATTTTTTTTTTCTTCGACGTGAGAGTTCATCAAGTTAATATGGTAACATAGCGCTTCCAAACTTATAACCAACTTAAGCCATAACATATACCACATGAAGGTCTCAAAATACCATACATAATTTACATACACACTTACCACATATATATACATACCAAAATAAAATACAAACTATATTTCATTAGTGGTATATGAAGGCCAAAAGTATCTTACGATGATTATCTCCCCGCTAGCGCGCCCTATGAACCTGGACCCACAAAAACAAGTGAAAGGTGAGTGATAAAACACTCAGTACGGTAGTAGGTCCAGCCCTTATGAATACACGCCATAATCGGCCGATGTACCATACCAGGTAAGAAAATAATTAACACAAATAATAATAATAATACATTAGCATTAGTAATACACCAAATCATTTGAAAATAGAAATGTTACTTTCAAACATTCATGCATATTTTAAATAAACATAAATAAAATACCTCACATCATAAAATCCATGTAGTAAACTTACTACTTATCCCTTTTCTCAAATAATACCTCATTTCCATAATATGTGAATTATGCCTTACCTATAGTCTCGGTGCAACTAGTACGCACCATTCCGAGGCTCTCGAAACCCTCGATCGATTTGGATTTACTTGGATATAAGGTTAATCCCATAATATTTTTTTTCCTTTCTTGTACCACTCACAACATAGTGAATGTTCTTTCCTTTTTTTTTTTCTTTTTACAATAAGAACTTTGCTATATTATAACTTGATACATCATTCAACTTAAAAACTAATTTATATGCATGCAAAAAATATATTTTATAAAACTACATGCATAGTTATAAAATAAATCCCGTACCTCTTAGTAACCCTAATTATGCCACGTACTAACTTGCGTGCTCGGAATGATCTCCAAAGCCCCTAGAATCGCCTCGGCCTAGACACATCCAATTAACATAAGCGGTTACTAACCGGAAATAAAACCCTAAAATTTACGATTTGTGATGGTGTTAAGCCTTAGGCCAAAGTGTTTGTGACCTAGATGATGGATTGTAATAACAAACATAATATTTATTCTAAGATATTTCATATAATATGTGCGTATAGGTTATTTTAATATAATTAAAATAGACCATGAATATGCAATTCAGCTTTATGTCATCAAAGTGCATGACTTTGATAGTAAAACTATAAAGTGTTATGAATGCTATTCTAAATCGTCCCTGGTCATTTATAGGATATTTGTGGAGACAAATATACTTGCAGATACATATAAATATATATTTATATACAAGCTATAAATGTACAACAATATATTAGTTGACTGATGATTATGTTTTACTGATCATGGATAAATAGTTATCAAGTCATTAACATAGGTATATGTTAGAGACCATATCTTTGGGCCCGACCCACCATAAGAATGCTACATGTTTTACGTCATTAGCGATTCTTGTAACATAAAGTATTTATAGTCCTTTGACCTGAGATTGTCTCGGTTCCCAACATGAGTAATTTTATACTTTAATATAATCTAACATTGCCTTTAACCGGGTGATCATAACGGTTATGATTAGGTATACAATGAATTATGTAGAGGGATGAGTGCAATCAAGACGGGATTTGTTCCTCTCATAAATGAGAGAGATATCTTTAGGCCTCTTGATGAATTGAACTGAAGAAATGTATGGCCATACTCAAATGAATTAATAAGAGTTATTAATGTCATTTGTTCTTGTTCAGTTTAATTTGGGATCAAGAAATATTATTCGATTAATATAAGGATGACGTATTACATGCCTTATGATCGATATAGATATCGTGTGACAAAGGGACTAAATATGTGATTGTTGATTAGGTAAATCGGATCACCGATATTGACTTAAATTGGGTACTCATGATGGCTTGCTAGAGTCCGCTCATTATTTATAGATTGTTAAGTCTATTGCCAACATTAAGTGAACCTACAGGGTCACACACAAAGAACAAACTGAAACGGGCGCAGAATATCCTAGCGACTTATATGATGAGTATCATAAGAATGTCACAAAATATATTGTCATCTTATGTGATAAGATGTGATATATATGTATATAAAGACTATGAGCACAAAAGATCATATAATCTAGAAGAGTCTAGATGATGGCATATGGATAATGATGAGTGATGTCATACACATCTTTTAGTGTGAAGAGACATGACTCTTCACCTCTATATAAGTACATAGAGGGCTCCAAATTCATAATACAACACATCATTCTCTCTCTCTCTCATTATTTCTCATTCTCTTTTGTGAGACAAAAGAGAGAAAATATACTTTCTAATTTGTATGACAAAATTATGAAATGGTGCTTTTCTTTTTGTATGACAAAATGAAAGAGTGTGATTATATGAGAGGAATTATATACATCTTTTGTGAGATAAAATAAGAAGAGTTTTCTTATGCAAGAGGAGAACAAGCTACTAGCATATATATTGTTCTTCTTCCCGTTTTAAGAAGTTTGTTCGTGTGGACACCGGTAGAGGCATTCATACTTTCGACGCTTATGATCTATTCAGCCTAAGAAGATGAGAACGGTTTGTTGATAGTTTTGGTGGAGACCGATTGTGTGTGCGGTAGATGACTTCCGCACGATCTGACCTAGACGGCCTAGACGGATGTAAAATCGGTTCGGACGGTAACCGGTTTAGAGATGCATGGACAACACACATGGTTTGAGCGTCACGGATTAAGCGTAATCCGAAAGGTATCTTTAAGATTTATTTCTTTGATTTAACCGATACGCATGAATCCTTGGATTGGTTTTGGACGAAATTTTTATTTTTCGTTGCGTTATGCACGTCTGAAACCCAATAGTGGTATCAGTGCGACGTGCGTGTTTCGGTTAAATTGAGTCGGTATATATGTGATATATACTATTTAGATACCATTATAATTTTGATTTATAATTATAAGGCTTGCATATAGAGTATTCAAGTGTTGAATATTCTTAATAGAAAAGATGCGATTAATGGATATGATCAAAGAGTTGCAACCAAAGAATACGACCAAAGGATATGACCAAAGGATGTGATCCAAAAGTTATGTCCAAGAAATGCGATCAAAAGATGCGATGAATAGATGTGATCCAGAAGTTGTGTCCAAAAGATGCCGCCAAGGGATACGATCCAAAGGTTGCGTCCAAGTGTTGCATCCAAGAGTTGCATCCAAGACATATGATCCAAAGGTCATGACCAAGGATTGCGTCTAAAAGGTGCGACCAAGGAAAGCGATCCAAAAGTTGAGTCCAAGAGTTGAGACCAAAGGGTGCGACTAAAGGGTGTGACCAACGGATGTGATCCAAATGTCACGTCCATAAGTTTGCGACGAATGGGTGTGACCAAAAGGTGCGACTAACGGGTGTGACCGAGGGATGCGATTCAAATGTCATATCCAAAAGACGCGACGAAAGATTGCGACCAACATATGCGACCAAAAGGTGCGACTAACGGGTGTGACCAAGGGATGCGATTCAAATGTCACATCCAAAAGACGCGATGAAAGGTTGCGACCAATGGATGCGACCAAAGGGTGCGAACAAAAGGTGCGACTAACGGGTGTGACCAAGGGTTGCGGTTCAAATGTCACATCCAAAAGACGCGACGAAAGGTTGTGACCAACGGATGCGACCAAAGGGTGCGACCAAAAGGTGCGACTAACGGGAGTGACCAAGGGATGTGATTCAAATGTTACATCCACAAGACGTGACGAAAGGTTGCGACCAACGGATGCGACCAAAAAAGGTGTGACTAACGGGTGTGACCAAGGGATGCGATTCAAATATCACATCCAAAAGATGCGACGAAAGGTTGCGACCAACGGATGCGACTAAAGGGTGCGACCAAAAGGTGCAACTAACGGGTGTGACCAAGGGATACGATTCAAATGTCACATCC
This sequence comes from Juncus inflexus, assembly GCA_024447665.1. Classification (NCBI taxonomy): domain Eukaryota; kingdom Viridiplantae; phylum Streptophyta; class Magnoliopsida; order Poales; family Juncaceae; genus Juncus; species Juncus inflexus. The sequence continues at coordinate 3,322,563 of JAJHPC010000019.1, read as the reverse complement.
AAAAGACGCGACGAAAGGTTGCGACCAAAGAGTGTGACCAAAGGGTGTGACCAACGGATACGATCCAAATGTCACGTCCATAAGGTTGCGACGAATGGGTGCGGACCAAAGGGTGCGACTAAAGGATGTGACCAACGGATGCGATCCAAATATCACGTCCATAAGGTTGCGACGAATGGGTGCGACCAAAGGGTGTGACTAAAGGGTGTGACCAATGGATATGATCCAAATATCACGTCCAATAGGTTGCGACTAACGGTTGGGCCCAAGAAGTGTGACCAACGGGTGTAATCGACACGCGCAACTAAGAGGTACGACCGAAAAGGTGCAATCACAAGAGTTGCGACCTCTTGAATAGTTGTGTCTTCTTGAAATGATGCATACCATGAATTGCCTTTTTGAAATGGTGCATGTGATGCATTATATCATGAAAAGTCGCATGTGATGTATTGAATTCATGAAAAGATGCCTATGATGTATTAATGTGTCGAAAAATATGTGTTGACAAAGTTGACCAGGTGTTGACCATGTTGATCATGTTGAATGTTGACTGTTTTTTGACTAGTCCAATGTTAACAATGATGACCGTGCCCAGAATTCGTATTCGTAAGCCTTTATATATATATATATATATATATATATATATATATATATATATATATATATATATATATATATATATATATATATATATATATATATATATATATATATATATATATATATATTTTATAAATGGTTAAATAATCGAAACATAATATGATTATGTTTATATTTGATATATTTGTTGATACGTGTGGATATAATGAAAGAGTTCATTAGGCATAACACATCCATCATGGAGATGAAGGAGTTCATCGTCCATCATGAATATATCATTAAGATGACAAGTTCATTTTTAACCACACATCATGGCGTTGAAAGAGTTCATCGATTTCTATACATGGAGATAAGATTTTCATATATAATCTAAGAAAAATTTCATGGAGATGAAATATATATTAGGAAATCTTTATGTTAGTTCATAAAGATCAAGGCCATGATATATCGTCGTTATTATCTGTTATTCTATTGGTACATGTGATGTTCTTTGAAGATTGCATAATAACATATAATATTAAATTCAAAATCCCTCTAAATAATATTAAGTCATGAAATGCCTTCCATAAGTCTAAATCTCTCGATACTCTGATTGACCCTGCATAGGTTATGCCAAAGCTGGGTATGTAGGGACAATCTTAGGAGGAGAGAATGCGGGAAATGGGAGCCAACATAGGTCATTCCAAAGCTGAGTGTGTTGGGTACTATTTTGCCGATGATTAGACATGGTTTGATTTAACTGGGATATCAAGTCGGACTTGGGCTCGGGGCATACGATAGGATATATACGTCAGGCATATGATGCTTATCCTATGTTGTCCAAGAATTGTATGAGATACAATTGGAATTATTCCTACCTAAATAAGTTAAATTCTGGGCGATGAGCCAAAGCTCACTTATGACTTAATTGAAATATGGATCTTTCTCACTTTGAAACTTCGTGGATTGAAAGTTTCCGAATCAATGCGATTGAGGGTTATTGATTTGATTAAAAATAGTGGGAACCATTATATGAAATATTCAAAGAATAATAGTCTTTACATATTATTTAATTCGAATAATATATCTATTTATATCTCACAATAGGTCCTTGAGAAGGACATATAGCATAAGATGGTTATAATTGTTAAAATGAACATGGGCAAGTGTTGTCAATAATGTTCTCGTGCTTACAAAAAATCGTAAAGAGTAATCCCAAAGATAAGGGTAAGGTGTTGTCTGGGTTTCGGCCTTAAGTAAGAAGTTGGTATCTTTTGTAATGAATTGGTTCATTGAAAGAAACCATAATTTCTCAAGAAGATATGAAAAAGGGAATGAAAGGATAGTGTGACTATCGCTTCAAGTATTTTTGTTATAGAAATTAACTTGTCTATTTCACATCATGTGTATTAGATACACGATGTGAATCACACATTTATGAAAATGTGCTGACAAAGTTGTAGACTATTGAGTAAATATGATGTTAACATATGAGTGACAAATGTAGCAAAAGTTGTTGCATTTTCTCAAGTAACTCATTTATTTACATTGTCTTTTTGGACTTATCACCGACATAAATAATTGTTATTTAATGTTGACAATAAATTTTGTATTATCTATAGTTCGAGTTTATCTATGATTGATTATTAATTTATTATTGGGAATAATAATTTCACCATTCACAAATGTCAATTTTCTTTGGAAATGTTCCAATAGATAAATTACCTTATATGTTATATCGAACAAGATAATTATAAGTCTATCTATAACATTAATATTAAGAATTTAAATCTGACATTGTCGCTTGGTCTACTTAAATAAGATGAACATTTATTAAATCCATTAAGATGGATTTTCAAATTCATTTGATTTTGAATCATTTGAGACATGTGTAACTTATTTATTAGACAAGATGACATAAACGTGTTTCAGAAAGTGAGGTGAAAGCAAGTTACTTATTGGCTCTCATACATAGAGATGTATGTTCATCAATGAGTGAATGTGCTAGAGAAAACTACTTCATCACTTTATTGAACCAATAAATTTGAATATTTTGAAAAGTTCAAAACTTTCAAATAATGAAGTAGACAATAAACTTGGCTTTGAAAAATCAAATTTCTTCGATGAGATCGAGGAGTCGAGAACCAAGTGTTTGATGATCATGATAATGATATCGAACTTTATTAGATATAGTTCGATTATGATGAGTCAAATATATCTTCTATTTCTTTCGGGGTTATGCTCTTATTGCGTTCATACTGAATATAATTCCATCTAAAGCAGTTGTAAAAGACTCCATATGTGATATGAACTGGTAGGTGTATCGGATTATCTTTTATCAAGATTTGAGGATATGATACTTAATTGAAGCATCATGTATCTAATCGGATTAGTGCTTATTGTGGAATATCCTAAGAAAAGTAAAGGATATTACTTTTATAATTAATATGAGAACAAAGTGTTTGTTACTCGAAAATTATATCTCTTTGGAAGAAGTGTTTCCAAAAGAATTAGTGGGAGTAAATTTGAAAAGTTCAAATTTCACATACTAACAGTAATGCTCGGATGGAAATTAATTCAGATTTCAACTAGTGATTGAGTCTGCAATTAATCAACTAGACTCTCAAGATGTTGAAGAGTCTGAGTATATAACATAAGTGTATTCATGTAGATCTATTATAATTTATCGCAGGCCCGAAAAATATAGATTTTTCATGTCTAATGATAAAAATTTCGTACTCATAGATGATGAGTCCACATTCTACTAATAGACTATGATGAGTCAAGACTCTAATGGTTAGGGACTTTGAAAGTTGAGATGTAATCCATGTCAGACAATCAAGTTTTGAATTTGATTGATCCATCAGATGGAAATACGGTTTTAAAAGAAAGACCGACATGGATAATGTGCAAACATATAATGCATGATTTGTGGTTAAGTTAAACTCATAGTATAGACTCGCAACCGTCTCCTTCCCGAAGCTCGGCTCACCAAGCTCCTTCCTATTACTCGGCTCGAAGAACTCCCTTTTGAAGCTCGGCTCGAGAGAAAGCTTCTTCTCCTAGGGATGAAGATAGATTGCTCGCAAGTTCCCAAGGTAGAGAACCTCGACTCGTATCCACGCAAACTTCACTCGAACGGAATAACCGAACTTGGCTAGACAAGTCCGGAAATACTTTCCGAATATCTCTCAAAACTCTCTCTCTCTTTTCTATCGAAGGACGCCTCTCAGGCTACAGAGTTGTGTGTCAAATTGAGAGACCCTGCCCTTCTATTTATACTAGAGAGAGAGGCGAACGATTGCTCAGTTACCATAACTAAAACCCTAATCTGCGCCTATTCCGTTGCCAACGGAATAGGTATTTAAGTATTTCCATAACGGAATACTTGGCAGCTAAGGTTATTATAGTTTCCATATATATTCCTTTGGGAACGGAACTGTTCCGTTGATGGTGTTATGCCCTAGGCCAAAGTGTTTGTGACCTAGATGATGGATTGTAATAATAAACATAATATTTATTCTAAGATATTTCATATAATATATGCGTATAGGTTATTTTAATATAATTAAAATAGACCATGAATATGCAATTCAGCTTTATGTCATCAAAGTGCGTGACTTTGATAGTAAAACAATAAAGTATTATGAATGCTATTCTAAATCGTCCCTGGTCATTTATAGGATATTTGTGGAGACAAATATACTTGCAGATACATATAAATATATATTTATATACAAGCTATAAATGTACACCGTATATTAGTTGACTGATGATTATGTTTTACTGATCATGGATAAATAGTTATCAAGTCATTAACATAGGTATATGTTAGAGACCATATACTGGACTGACCCGCCATAAGAATGCTACATGTTTTACGTCATAAGCGATTCTTGTAACATAAAGTATTTATAGTCCTTTGACCTGAGATTGTCTTGGTTCCCAACATGAGTAATTTTTATACTTTAATATAATCTAACACTGCCTTTAACCGGGTGGTCATAACGGTTATGATTAGGTATACAATGAATCATGTAGAGGGATGAGCGCAATCAAGACGGGATTTGTTCCTCTCATAAATGAGAGAGATATCTTTAGGCATCTTGATGAATTGAACTGAAGAAATGTATGGCCATACTCAAATGAATTAATAAGAGTTATTAATATCATTTGTTCTTGTTCAGTTTAATTTGGGATCAAGAAATATTAATCGATTAATATAAGGATGGCGTATTACATGCCTTATGATCGATATAGATATCGCACGACAAAGGGACTAAATACGTGATTGTTGATTAGGTAAATCGGATCACCGATATTCACTTAAATTGGGTAGTCATGATGGCTTGCTAGAGTCTGCTCATGATTTATAGACTGTCAAGTCTATTGCCAACATTAAGTGAACCTACAGGGTCACACACAAATAACAAACTGAAACGGGCGAAGAAAATCCTAGCGACTTATATGATGAGTTGCATAAGAATGTCACAAAATATATTGTCATCTTATGTGATAAGATGTGATATATATGTATATAAAGACTATGAGCACAAAAGATCATGTAATGTAGAAGAGTCTAGATGATGGCATATGGATAATGATGAGTGATGTCATACACATCTTTTAGTGTGAGGAAACATGACTCTTCACCTCTATATAAGGACATAGAGGGCTCCAAATTCAATAGACCAAATCATTCTCTCTCTCATTATTTCTCATTCTCTTTTGTGAGACAAAAGAGAGAAAATATACTTTCTAATTTGTATGACAAAATTATGAAAGAGTGCTTTCTTTTTGTATGACAAAAATGAAAGAGTGCGATTATATGAGTGGAATTATATACATCTTTTGTGAGATAAAATAAGAAGAGTTTTCTTATGCAAGAGGAGAACAAGCTACTAGCATATATATTGTTCTTCTTCCCGTTTTAAGAAGTTTGTTCGTATGGACACCGGTAGAAGTGTTCGTACTTTCGGCGCTTGTGATCTATTCGGCCTAAGAAAATGAGAACGGTTTGTTGAGAGTTTTGGTGGAGACCGATTGTGTGTGCGGTAGATGACTTCCGCACGATCCGACCTAGACGGCCTAGACGGACGTAAAATCGGTTAGGACGGTAACCGGTTTAGAGGCGCATGGACAACACGCTTGGTTTGAGCGTCACGGATTAAGCGTAATCCGAAAGGTATCTTTAAGATTTATTTCTTTGATTTAACCGATACGCACGGATCCTCAGATTGGTTTTGGACGAAATTTTTATTTTTCCGCTACGTTATGCACGTCTAAAACCCAACAGTGGTATCAGAGCGACGTGCGCGTTTCGGTTAAATTGAGTCTGTATATATGTGATATATACTATTTAGATACTACTTATAATTATAAGGATTGCATATAGAGTATTCAAGTGTTGAATATTCTTAATAGAAAAGATGTGATTAATGGATATGATCCAAGAGTTGCATCCAAAGAATGCCACCAATGGATATGACCAAAGGATGTGATGCAAAAGTTATGTTCAAGAGATGCGATCAAAAGATGCGATGAATAGATGTGATCCAGAAGTTGTGTCCAAAAGTTGCCGCCAAGGGATACGATCCAAAGGTTGCGTCCAAGTGTTGCATCCAATAGTTGCGACCAAGAAATATGATCAAAAGGTCACGACCAAGGATTGCGTCTAAAAGGTGCGACCAAGGAATGTGATCCAAAAGTTGAGTCCAAGAGTTGCGACCAAAGGGTGTGACTAAAGGGTGTGACCAAGGGATACGATCGAAATGTCACATCCATAAGGTTGCGATGAATGGGTGCGACCAAAAGATGCGACTAACGGGTGTGACCAAGGGATGTGATTCAAATGTCACATCCAAAAGACGTGACGAAAGGTTGCGACCAACGGATGCGACCAAAGGGTGCGACCAAAAGGTGCGACTAACGGGTGTGACCAAGGGATGCGATTCAAATGTCACATCCAAAAGACGCAACGAAAGGTTGCGACCAATGGATGCGACCAAATGGTGCGACCAAAAGGTGCGACTAATGGGTGTGACCAAGGGATGCGATTCAAATGTCACATCCAAAAGACGCGACGAAAGGTTGCGACCAACGGATGCGACCAAAGGGTGGGACCAAAAGGTGCGACTAACGGGTGTGACCAAGGGATGCGATTCAAATGTCACATCCAAAAGATGCGACGAAAGGTTGCGACCAAAGGGTGCAACCAAAGGGTGTGACCAACGGATACGATCCAAATGTCACGTCCATAAGGTTGCGACGAATGGGTGCGACCAAAAGGTGCGACTAACGGATGTGACCAAGGGATGCGATTCAGATGTCACATCCAAAAGACACGTCTAAAGTTTGCGACCAAAGGGTGCGACTAAAGGGCGTGACCAACGGATGAGATCCAAATGTCACGTCCATAAGGTTGCGACGAATGGGTGCTACCAAAGGGTGCGACTAGGATGTGACCAACGGATGCGATCCAAATGTCACGTCCATAAGGTTGCGACGAATGAGTGTGACCAAAGGGTGTGACTAAAGGGTGTGACCAATGGATATGATCCAAATATCACGTCCAATAGGTTGCGACTAACGGTTGCGATCAAAAGGTGCGACCAACGGGTATAATCGACATTCGCAACTAAGAGGTACGACCGAAAAGGTGCAATCGCAAGAGTTGCGACATCTTGAATAGTTGTGTCTTTATGAAAGGGTGCATACCATGAATTGCCTTTTTGAAATGGTGCATGTGATGCATTATTTCATGAAAAGTTGCATGTGATATATTGAATTCATGAAAAGATGCCTATGATGTATTAATGTGTAGAAAAATGTGTGGTGACAAAGTTGACCAGGTGTTGACCATGTCGATCATGTTGACAATTGACTGTTGACCCACTGTGTTGACTGTGGACTATGTTGACTGTTGACTATATTGACTGTTAATTGTTGATAGTTGACTACACTAATTTACCCCTTGATTGTTGACCATTAAATTGGTCAAAAGCTGATCATGACCTGGTCAAAATATTGACCATTGACTGTTGACCTTGTCAAATGTTGATCGTTGACTGAGTCAAATGTTGACCAAATCAAATATTGGTTTTTGACTTGTCAAATGTTGACAATGACGACCGTGCCCCAAATTCACATTCATAAGCCTATATATATATATATATATATATATATATATATATATATATATATATATATATATTTTATAAATGGTTAAATAATCGAAACATAATATGATTATGTTTATATTTGGTATATTTGTTGATACGTGGTGATATAATGAAAGAGTTCATTAGGCATAACACATCCATCATGGAGATGAAGAAGTTCATCATCTATCATGAATACATCATTAAGATGACAAGTTCATTTTTAACCACACATCATGACGATGAAAGAGTTCATCGATTTCTATACATGGGGATAAGATTTTCATATACAATGTAAGAAAAATTTCATGGAGATGAAATATATATTAGGAAATCTTTATGTTAGTTCATAAAGATCAAGGCTATGATATATCATCGTTATTATTTTTATTCTATTGGTACATGTGATGTTCTTTGAATATTGCATAATAACATATAGTATTAAATAAAATCCCTCAAAACAATGTTAAGTCACGAAGTACCTTCCATAAGTCTAAATCTCTCGATACTCTGATTGACCCTTCATAGGTCATGCCAAAGCTGGGTATGTAGGGAAAATCTTAGGAGGAGAGAATGCGGGAAATGGGAGCCAACATAGGTCATGCCAAAGCTGAGTGTGTTGGGTACTATTTTGCCGATGATTAGACATGATTTGACTTAACTGGGCTATCAAGTCGGACTTGGGCTCGGGGCATACGATAGGATATATACGTCGGGCATATGATGCTTATCATATGTTGTTCAAGAGTTGTATGAGATACAATTGGAATTATTTCTACCTAAATAAGTTAAGTTCTGGGGGATGAGCCAAAGCTCACTTAGGACTTAATTGAAATATGGATCTTGTCTCACTATGAAACTTCATGGACTGAAAGTTTCCGAATCAATGCGATTGAGGGTTATTGATTTGATTAAAAAATAGTGGGAGCCATTATATGAAATATTTAAAGAATAATAGTCTTTATGTATTATTTAATTCGAATAATATATCTATTTATGTCTCACAATAGGTCCTTGAGAAAGACATATAGCATAAGATGCTTATAATCGTTAAAATGAACATGGACAAGTGTTGTCAATAACGTTCTCGTGCTTAAAAAAAATCGTAAAGAGGAATCCCAAAGATAAGGGTAAGGTGTTATCCGAGGCTTCGGCCTTAGGTAAGAAATTAGTATCTTTTGCGGTGAATCGGTTCATTGAAAGAAACCATGATTTCTCAAGAAGATATGAAAAAGTGATTGAAAGGATAGTGTGACTACTGCTTCAAGTATTTTTGTTATAGAAATTAACTTGTCTATTTCACATCATGTGTATTAGATACACGATGTGAATCACACATTTGTGAAAATGTGCTGACAAAGTTGTAGACTATTGAGTAAATATGAAGTTAACATATGAGTGACAAATGTAGCAAAAGTTGTTGTATTTTCTCAAGTAACTCATTTATTTACATTGTCTTTTTGGACTTATCGCCGACATAAATAATTGTTATTTAATGTCGACAATAAATTTTGTATTATCTATAGTTCGAGTTAATCTATGAATGGTTATTAATTTATTATTGAGAATAATAATTTCACCATTCACAAAGGTCATTTTTATTTGGAAATGTTCGAATAGAAAAATTACCTTATGTGTTATATCGAACACGATAATTATAAGTCTATCTATAACATTAATATTAAGAATTTAAATCTAGCATTGTCGCTTAGTCTACTTAAATAAGATGAATATTTATTAAATCCATTAAGATGGATTTTTAAATTTATTTGATTTTGAATCATTTGAGACATGTGTAACTTATTTATTAGACAAGATGACATGAATGATAAGAGGTATTTTTGCAGTCGTTATACACTTACCAAAAGAAATTTGTAACCCTAGACTTAACTACAATAAAGTAGACAGTGGAAGTAGGGGTCGAACCACAGAGAGCTATTTAGACTAAACCAGGTGAAAAGATTACTTCTCTAATGAAAATGGACTCAACAAAAATAGAAAACTAAAATAAAGAGAAACCAAGACCGTAAATAAAACCAAACACAAGACCTAAAACAAGACACACAATTGGGGGGGTTGTTGATTGGTTGATTGCAACAAAATGAAAGTAACAAGTAAAGAGGAAACTTAGAGTAAAAATCAAGAGATTTGGTGGTTTTGTGAAATGAGGCATAGTTTTGTGTAGTGAATTTGTGTGTAACTTTATCCTTGACTATAATAATGAATTTGGAATTAATCTCTTAAGTGCAGTAAGATGAGCTCTAACCAATAAATAACTCAAACAAAAAGATAGGGTTTTAGTTTAGATGAGCTCATAAATAAAAACACTAACCTACTTGAATATCATAACCAATTCAATAGAAATCATTGGTTATTTAAACAAATCAAAACCTCCTAAACAATGAGCTTGTTCAGAACTGTTTAGATCGTTGTGAGTTATTTGCACTTGGCTATTATTCAAATTCTAATGGAGGCTATTGAGCAAAGCAACCATAGGAATTTTGTGGCCCTTGTTAATTACTATTGAACATAGAATTGACCGAAATAAACTTAAAACAATTCATTGAACATGAAAGATAATAAGTAAATAAAAACAGAATATAACCGTTCAAATGAAATTCATTATTAATAGTCTCAAAAGTTACAACACAAAAACATAAACACTAACTATGCCTCGAAGGGCTTACTCGAAATACATGGAAAATAAAGAAAATAAAATAATGATAGAACCCATTAATGAAGCGTGGATGGAAGGGTGAAGCTTGCTTGACTTGCCCAACTCCAAGAGAGAGAATTATGAAGTTAAAAGGTTGATTAGAATGGATGCCTTGCACCTGGTTATATAACCCTCTCAAAAGGTGATCATGAGAGATGAATGAAGCTCCATGCAAAGAGTGTGAAGGAAGCATGGCAAAGGCATGAAGAGTGCATGCAAAGTGCATGAAAGATCTGTCCAGAAGATGGTCAATTTGGGTCATGTAGACTTCGGAATTGGGCTCTGGTGATAAAGAATGAATTGTGGGCTTTGTTCTCTTCTTTCCAACGGTATATAGTATGCATCTAGAGGAGGCCCAGATTGTGAGTTATGGCCGAAATACTGCAACTGTGTCGGCAGGTCCGAGTCTTGATTATTATCTCTCTCTTGTGCTCCAACTTCTTTTCCCCAAGTTATGCTCCATCTAAATTGCACCTGAAATCACATAAACATCTCATTAATAGTATCAACATTCGAGTTATGATTATTATCCATATAAATAGCATATTAACACTTATAATGGTGCAATATCATATATTTATAGGGTATAAAATGTGTATAATTAATGACTTATCAAATCACCCCACACTTAAACATTTGATCGTCCTCGAGCAAACATTGTAACTTGCATTGGTAAGATGGGTCCCATATTTTTTTTGACTCGCTCTTCACTTATATGCCAGCCAATAATGATCTTTGGTCCCTTGTGTAGGATTCCATGCACTTTGGTGAAACTCGCACTCACTCTCTTTTTGTATAGTGGAATATGAATATGGAATATATGGAGTGTCTCTCATAATAACTCTCAATTCTCAAATGAATCATGATTTCCTACCTTGGTCGTGAGGGGAATTCTCAAGTTATGTTTGGTGGAATATGATGGAATTTTGTGGATAATACATATATGTATATACTACATAATTGGTTTGTTTGTCTACTTCGCCACTTTCAGTCAAATTGTCACTTGGTTTTCTAAACTCATGCCTCTACTCTCCGAAAAGATATCGCCTATACCTCTATCTTCTTGGAATAATGAACCTCCTAATGTGCATACCTCCTAGCACCTTCAGTCATCTGGCCCAAAATGTGTCAACCTAACTGCTGGCCTGAGATGTATGACTGGGATCCACTCTTTCTCACAAATCGGGTAAACTAAGGTTTAGGCCATGTACAAGGGGAACAAGTTTGAGTCATGCAATCTCCCCCTTTTTTTATTTATTTATTTATTTATTTATTTATTTTGTTTTGTTTTGTTTGTTTTTTTTTTTTTTTTTTTTTTTTTTTATAAGATTGTGACTCAAATCTATTAGATTATAGGGGCCTAACTTGCCTTTGTCTCTAAGATGCATCTCCTCACGAATACACTCGGTGCACAAAGCTCATCTTCTACACATAAGCCCTCAACTTCGACACTAACCTCTACTTCCCGTCCCCAATCTTCTTATATAATGCCTAACCCTCCTTCTCCAAAACCAAGCAACAAAGTGACTTTAGAAGCTAATAGACTTGGATATTATTTATATATATACGAGATGATATAGTGGGTTATTATGGATATTATACTATAAACAACTTGAGTTCCGGGTCACGGTCCAATGGTAAGTCCTCACATAATTTCTCGCGCAAATCTCTAAATTATTGGCACTCAAACAACAAATCGAGTTCACCGGTGACAAAAGATCCCTAAACCAACGACCTCAATTCTTCTTGAACTGGTCTATATGATCCTTTTGAGTCTAAACAAGTTCCACCACATTATTCAATACAAGTTACGGTTCTCTCTCAATCTTTTTGATTTTTAATTGGGCATTTTTTTTTAATTTGAGGCTTAAAAATGGGTTTTTATTATTTTTTTTTATATTTTTATTTATTTTATTATTTTTTTTAAAATTTTTTTTTTTTTATACTACCTAACATGCAATAAAGACTCCACCCCACACTTAAACTTTTACTCGTCCCCGAGTAAAGCTAAGCACAAAGTAGTGATGCAATGCAAGAAAAAGAAAATAAACAAAGAAAAACACAACCTTTATTCGCGGGGTTGCCTCCCGGTAGCGCCTCTCTTTAACGTCGTTGGCCCGACGTTTCCATCTCCTCAAGCAGTGGATGCTTGGCTCTCCAAGCTCGTGAATGTCAATCCAGCTCGCATCGAAACTCTCATGAAACCGCTTCAGCCGGTGCCCGTTGACCTTGAAGACTTTCCGGAATCCGAGACCACGAATTTCTCGCTGCACCATAATCGAACAATTTGGTCACAAGAAAGGGCCCTATCCACCTACTTTGTAGCTTGCCCGGGTGTAATTTGAGTCTTGAGTTAAACAGCAACACCTTGTCACCCACTTTGAAATCCTTGTGGGCAAGCTTCCTATTGTGATAGATCTTGGTCTTCTCCTTGAAGATTCGGGAGTTCTCATACGCGTCATTTCGGATCTCCTCTAACTCTTGGATTTGCGGCTTAGGTTGAGTGCATCGTTTGGGTAATCTAGATGGCACTTCTTGATGGCCCAATATGCTTTGTGCTCGAGTTCAACCGGAAGATGGTAAGCCTTTCCATAGACTAGCCGATAAGGGGACATGCCTACAGGGGACTTGAACGCAGTCCTGTAAGCCCAGAGTGCGTCATTGAGCCGAAGACTCCAGTCTTTCCTGGTGGGGTTCACCACTTTCTCCAAAACGCCCTTGATCTCCCTATTCGAAAGCTCTGCTTGGCCATTGGTTTGAGGGTGGTAAGCTGTCGAGGTTTTATGTGTGACATGGTATTGCTTCATTAATGCCTCGAAACTCCGGTTGCAGAAATGGGTACCTCTATCACTGATGATGACTCTCGGGACCCCAAACCTACTAAAGATCTGGTCCTTGACAAAATCCATGACTGTTTTTGCATCTGCCCGTTTTGTGACCTTGGCTTCAACCCACTTGGAGACATAATCGACTGCTAGGAGGATATACTCAAAGCCATATGAGGGAGGGAAAGGTCCCATAAAGTCGATACCCCACACTTCAAAAACCTCACATGCAAGAATATACTTCATCGGCATCTCGTCTCTCTTGGTTAGTCCTCCCGTTCTCTGGCATCGCTCACATGACTTCACGAAGAAGTAAGCATCCTTATGTAGAGTGGGCCAGAAGAAACCACACTCAAGGACCTTATGAGCTGTCCGCTTAGCGCCAAAGTGTCCTCCACACTCCAGAGAGTGACAAAACTCAAGAACGGATCTAACCTCATTATCGGGTATACATCTCCGAATAATCTGATCCGCGCAAATCCGAAAGAGGTAAGGCTCATCCCAAATATAAAATCGGGAATCATACCGGATTCTATCAGCCTGTGCACGCGTAAGATCCTCTGGTAGGTCTTTAGCCACCAAGTAATTCACTATATCAGCATACCATGGTGTATAGCTTTGCACGGCATAGAGATATTCTTCAGGGAAAAACTCCGATATTGGGGTACCCTCCTCAAGACTCATAGGAAGGCGGCTAAGGTGATCTGCAACTAGATTCTCTGATCCTCGTTTATCTCTAATCTCCAAGTCGAACTCCTGGAGCAACAATATCCAACGAAGAAGTCTCGGCTTGGATTCCTTCTTCTTGAAAAGATGCCTCAACGCGGCATGGTCAGAGTATATAATCACCTTAACCCCTAAGAGATAGGACCTAAATTTCTCTAGTGCAAAAACAATGGCTAGCAGCTCTTTTTATGTAGTTGTATAGTTGCACTGAGCATCGTCTAAGGTCCTGGAGGCATAAGAGATAACATGGGGTTCTCGCCCATCCCGCTGCCCAAGAACAGCTCCAACTGCCTTATCACTCGCATCGCACATAATCTCGAAAGGTAGATTCCAGTCGGGAGCTTTAATGATGGGGGCAGAACATAGTTTCGCCTTGAGAAGGTCGAACGCCGCTTTGCATTTCTCATTGAACTCAAAAGAAGCCTCTTTTTGGAGAAGAAGGCAAAGAGGTTGAGCGATTTTTGAGAAATCTTTAATGAAACGCCTGTAAAATCCGGCATGACCGAGAAATGATCGAATGTCCTTCACACTGGTTGGGTACGGAAGGGATCTAATGACATCGATCTTGGCTTTATCCACTTCAAGACCCCGAGAGGAAACCACATGGCCTAGGACTATGCCCTGATCCACCATGAAATGACATTTCTCGTAATTCAGCACCAGGTCGGTCTCTACACACCTTTGAAGAATCATCTTTAGGTTTCCCAGGCAGTCATCGAATGAATCACCATAGACGGTGAAATCATCCATGAAAACCTCAATAATTCGGGTGACATAATTAGAGAAGATGGACATCATACATCTCTGAAATGTACCGGGTGCGTTACACAACCCAAAGGGCATGCGCCTATAGGCAAAGGTGCCAAAAGGGCACGTGAAGGTGGTCTTTTCTTGATCCTCGGGAGCGATGGCTATTTGAAAGTAACCAGAGAAGCCATCTAAGAAGCAGTAATGGTGGCGCCCAGCAAGGCGCTCGAGCATCTGGTCAATGAAAAGAAGGGGGAAATGGTCTTTCTGGGTGGCAGTGTTTAATTTGCGATAATCAATGCATACTCGCCATCCATTTTGTGCTCTCGTAGGAACTTTTTCACCATCCTGATTCTCAATTATCATAATACCAGTTTTCTTGGGCACCACATGGATTGGTGACACCCATTGTGAATCAGAGATAGGGTATATGATTCCTGCATCAAGGAGTTTGATGATTTCCTTCTTGACCACTTCCATCATTGGAGGATTTAGCCTACGCTGAGGCTCACGGGATGGTTTAGATCCATCCTCCAATAATATACGATGCATACACGTAGAAGGGCCGATTCCCTTAATATCGCCCGAGTCCATCCAATCGCAGTCTTGTGGTCCCTCAAGACATTAACTAACTTCTCTTCCCGAGTAGCAGTGAGGCTACTAGAGATGATCACTTTGGAAGAGTGTCTCCTTTACCCAAGTATGCGTACTTGAGATGAGATGGGTAGAGGTTTTAGATCAAGAGAGGGGGATTCACAATGGAAGGTTTGGTGGGCTCAAGAGAGGGTTTCAAGTCTATCAAGGGAGGAGAAGAAGAAGAGGAAGAAGCCTCTCCAATGGCCAAGGCGAGATAGACTTTGAAGAAGGTCCCTGCTCATCCGGAGAGAGATCAAGAATGGTCTCGAGCGGATCTATGAACTCAAAAGAGGAGAAGTTGTCGACACACTCATGAACTGGGTCGATGGTGCAAATAGCGGATACATTCCCGTCAGAAGGATGCTTGATAGCATCAAAGATGTTGAAAGAGATGTTCTCTCCATCAAATTCCATAGAAAGAGTGCCATTGTGCACATCAATCTTGGTTCGGGCAGTTTTAAGGAAGGGTCTTCCCAGAAGAATGGGAGTCGAACTCGGTGAGCTATCAGACTCATCCATACGTAGAATATAGAAATCCGCGGGGAAGATAAGGCCATTGACCTTAACCAGGACATCCTCTATAACTCCCTCTGGCACAGCGGTAGAACGATCGCCTAGTTGAAGGATCACCCCGGTCTTTTTCAAAGGTCCTAAACCGAGGGAAGAATAGATAGAAAAGGGCATGACATTGATAGATGCCCCAAGATCAAGCATGCACCGAGCAAATTCAAGGTGCCCAATGCTGCAAGGAATGGCAAACATGCCAGGGTCTTTTTGCTTCTCTGGAAGCTTCTTGCGAATAA
Organism: Juncus inflexus; assembly: GCA_024447665.1. Classification (NCBI taxonomy): domain Eukaryota; kingdom Viridiplantae; phylum Streptophyta; class Magnoliopsida; order Poales; family Juncaceae; genus Juncus; species Juncus inflexus. The sequence goes on along the minus strand of JAJHPC010000019.1, from coordinate 3,306,371 downwards.
CCGCAGAGACATTCTCACTCATTGTTACTCTCTCATGACCATTTAGCTTTCTCTTATTCGTACACAAGTCCTTGAGAAATTTCGCATAGCGAGGGAATCTACGAATGTAATCGAGTAGTGGAATATTTATTTCCACTTTCTTGAAAACCTCTAGGATATCTCTCTCTGCCTCATCCTTTTTAGTGTTAACCGCTAGACGGCTGGGAAAAGGGGCTCTAGGTTTATAAGGTGGTATTTCCTTGGGCTTTTCTTTCATCTTCTCGGATTCCGGCTTAATTACTTCAATCTCTCCTTCACCGTTCATGTTTCCCTTACTCCCTTCTATTTCTTTCCCACTTCTTAAGGTGATAGCACATGCATTCTCACGGGGGTTGAGAGTTTGAGAAGGAAGTTGTGAGGACCCCTGAGTTTTAACTGGTTTAATTCCAGAGGATATTTGAGCAATTTGGGTGCCCAGATGTGTTAGGGCACTTTTTGTATCCTTCTGAAAAGAAGTAGTTGATGTGACCAAGGAGGACACAATGTCAGAAAGACTTTTCAAAGCAGGGTCAATTGGAGGTGAAGAAGAAGAAGAATTTTGATTATGGATTTGAGGAGGTTGTTGTGGGTTTCCTGGGTCACGCCATCTGAAGTTTGGGTGATCACGCCATCCAGGGTTGTACGTTTTGGAATAGGGATCATAATTACGGTTTTGACCCCCATTTGAATTTCCGTGTTGGTTTAGCTTGAAGATGCCGCAAGCTGTGGACGTGACTTTCTCCCCATCATGGAGTGTTGGGCACGCATCAGTGGTGTGTCCTTTCTGAGTACAAGCACCGCATGCTTTTACTTCCATTTTGGTTCCCATGAATGACGCCATCATATTAGCCAAGCTATCTAATTTGGCGTCCATACCATTCACTCGCTTCTCCAAATCACAGTCTCTAATCTCACTAACTCCCCTAAGTCGAGATCTGGTTCTACTAGATTGGGCATTTTTTGCCATGGTTTCTATCAAGGTTCGTGCTTGCCTAACGGTTTTATCTATGAAAGCACCCCCACTAGCGAGAATCTACATTATCCCTAGTCTCTTGAAGCATCCCATCATACAAGTGTTGAATCAAGAGATTCTCTCGGGACTTGATGGTTGGGACATTTTGCACACAACTTACGGAAGCGATCGTAGTACTCGTAGAGGGTTTCCCCTACTTCTTGTTGAATACTACAAATCGCTTCCTAATAGAAGCGGTAAGAGAGACAGGAAAATACTTGTCTAGAAACAACTTTTGAAGTTCTACCCAAGTTGTTGGAAAAGGTGCTAGATGGTAGTACCGAGTCCTTTCTTTGGTCCTCGAAGACCGTATGAAAAACAGTCGCGGCTTGTAAGGACCTTCATCTTCAATCTCCGCCGGCATCATTGTTGCGGTGATATGGTTGAACTCCCGCATGTGAGAGTTCGGATCCTCTCCGGCGCTCCCATTGAAAGTCGGTAATAATTGAAGAAGACCCGTATGGATCTTAAAATTTGGGACCGGTGGTAATACAATACCATACCTTGGTTGGTAGCAAAATCAAAGGTAGACAAGTCCCTAAGTGTCCTATCCTCAAAATTAGCCATGACCGTAGTGTTACCTCTTGTAGCGTGAGGAGGAGGCTGGTGGAGTAGGAGGTTCGCTTTCGCTGTCCAAGTTCTCCACCTTTTCAGTTTCTTCGGCTGCTTTCGGTGCTTCCGGAATTGTTCTTCTTCGCTCCAGGTATGTTCTCTCAATCTCAAGATCTAATGGTGCAAGTGGAAGATTAGAACTACGAGTAGCTTTCATGAACTGGAATCAAGTGTAAGAGAGAGAATTAGTGAATGCAAGTAATGCAGACTCAAAGTGAAAATAAATAGTATGACTGACTCTGACAAAAAGTGAAAAAGATAACAAAGGTAACGAAAGTATGACTCTGACAAAAAGTAAAAAAAAAAAAATGTGACTGACAAAAAGTAAAACGAATTTGGTTTACTCTGACACAAAAGCAGACTACCGTACTACACAAGAGAAGTGTGAATATTGACCTAGACTAGTCGCGTTGCTAGCTCCCCGGCAACGGCGCCATTTTGATAAGAGGTATTTTTTTGCAGTCGTTATACACTTACCAAAAGAAATTTGTAACCCTAGACTTAACTACAATAAAGTAGACAAGTGGAAGTAGGGGTCGAACCACGAGAGAGCTATTTAGACTAAACCAGGTGAAAAGATTACTTCTCTAATGAAAATGGACTCAACAAAAATAGAAAACTAAAATAAAGAGAAACCAAGACCGTAAATAAAACCAAACACAAGACCTAAAACAAGACACACAATTGGGGGGGTTGTTGATTGGTTGATTGCAACAAAATGAAAGTAACAAGTAAAGAGGAAACTTAGAGTAAAAATCAAGAGATGTGGTGGTTTTGTGAAATGAGGCATAGTTTTGTGTAGTGAATTTGTGTGTAACTTTATCCTTGACTATAATAATGAATTTGGAATTAATCTCTTAAGTGCAGTAAGATGAGCTCTAACCAATAAATAACTCAAACAAAAAGATAGGGTTTTAGTTTAGATGAGCTCATAAATAAAAACACTAACCTACTTGAATATCATAACCAATTCAATAGAAATCATTGGTTATTTAAACAAATCAAAACCTCCTAAACAATGAGCTTGTTCTGAACTGTTTAGATCATTGTGAGTTATTTGCACTTGGCTATTATTCAAATTCTAATGGAGGCTATTGAGCAAAGCAACCATAGGAATTTTGTGGCCCTTGTTAATTACTATTGAACATAGAATTGACCGAAATAAACTTAAAACAATTCATTGAACATGAAAGATAATAAGTAAATAAAAACAGAATATAACCGTTCAAATGAAATTCATTATTAATGGTCTCAAAAGTTACAACACAAAAACATAAACACTAACTATGCCTCGAAGGGCTTACTCGAAATACATGGAAAATAAAGAAAATAAAATAATGATAGAACCCATTAATGAAGCGTGGATGGAAGGGTGAAGCTTGCTTGACTTGCCCAACTCCAAGAGAGAGAATTATGAAGTTAAAAGGTTGATTAGAATGGATGCCTTGCACCTGGTTATATAACCCTCTCAAAAGGTGATCATGAGGGATGAATGAAGCTCCATGCAAAGAGTGTGAAGGAAGCATGGCAAAGGCATGAAGAGTGCATGCAAAGTGCATGAAAGATCTGTCCAGAAGATGGTCAATTTGGGTCATGTAGATTTCGGAATTGGGCTCTGGTGATAAAGAATGAATTGTGGGCTTTGTTCTCTTCTTTCCAACGGTATATAGTATGCATCTAGAGGAGGCCCAGATTGTGAGTTATGGCCGAAATACTGCAACTGTGTCGGCAGGTCCGAGTCTTGATTATTATCTCTCTCTTGTGCTCCAACTTCTTTTCCCCAAGTTATGCTCCATCTAAATTGCACCTGAAATCACATAAACATCTCATTAATAGTATCAACATTCGAGTTATGATTATTATCCATATAAATAGCATATTAACACTTATAATGGTGCAATATCATATATTTATAGGGTATAAAATGTGTATAATTAATGACTTATCAATGAACGTCTTTCACAAAGTAAGGTGAAAGCAAGTTACTTATTGGCTCTCATACATAGTGATGTATGTTCATCATTGAGTGAAGGTGCTAGAGAAAACTACTTCATCACTCTATTGAACCAATAAATTTGAATATTTTGAAAAGTTCAAAACTTTCAAATAATGAAGTAGACAATAAACTTGGCATTGAAAAATCAAATTTTTCGATGAGATCGAGGAGTCGAGAACGAAGTGTTTGATGATATTGATAATGATGTCGACCTTTATTAGATATAGTTCGATTATGATGAATCAAATATATCTTCTATTTCTTTCGGGGTTATGCTCTTATTGAGTTCATACTGAATATAATTCCATCTAAAGCAGTTGTAAAAGACTCTATATGTGATATGAACTGGTAGGTGTATCGGATTATCTTTTATCAAGATTTGAGGATATGATACTTAATTGAAGCATCATGTATCTAATCGGATTAGTGCTTATTGTGGAATATCCTAAGAAAAGTAAAGGATATTACTTCTATAATTAATATGAGAACAAAGTATTTGTTACTCGAAAATTATATCTCTTTGGAAGAAGTGTTTCCAAAAGAATTAGTGGGAGTAAATTTGAAAAGTTCAAATTCCACATACTGACAGTAATGCTCGGATGAAAATTAATTCAGATTTCAACTAGTGATTGAGTCTGCAATTAATCAACTAGACTCCCAAGATGTTGAAGAGTCTGAGTATGTAACATAAGTTTATTCATGTAGATCTATTAGAATTTATCGCATGCCCGAAAAATATAGATTTTTCGTGTCTAATGATAAAAATTTCGTACTCATAGATGATGAGTCCATATTCCACTAATAGACTATGATGATTCAAGGCTCTAATGATTAAACACTTTAAAAGTTGAGATGTAATCCATGTCAGACAATTAAGTTTTGAATTTGATTGATCCATCAGATGGAAATACAGTTTTAAAAGAAAGACCGACATTGATAATGTGCAAACATATAATGGATGATTTGTGGTTAAGTTAAACTCATAGTATAGACTATGATAATATTTTTCCAAGTCATCATGCTTATGTATTTCAAATTTTTTTGGGGCATATGTTCATAGTATGACTATAAAAGATACCAAGTGGATGTCAAGACGTTGTTTCTTAATAGAAATATATGAAAGTATGTATATGATACAACTTGAGAGTTTTGTCTATCCTAAAAATTTTGAAAAGAGTTTGCAAGTTGCATAAATTCATTTATGAATTAAAGCAAACATCTCTAGGTGAATATTTATTATTTGATGAAATAACCAAACAGTTTGGTTTTATCAAAAATTAAAGATAAATCTTATGTTGACAAGAAATTTAGTGGGAGCATAATTACATATGATGTGAATTAAGTGTAACAAACACACATAAGTTTAATCTTAGTGAAAGTCACTAAATAATAATCAAGAGTATGATTATATACTCGAGAAGGATAAAATATTCTTCTTAGATTATGGTGGACATAAAAATTATGCAAAGTATTTGCATATGACAATGTTTGATAATCCATTTAAGAACTCAATCCCTTGATGGTGATCATGTTAGGTCAACTGGTATGTGATACCACATAGATCAATGAGTATGAGATACTTGGTTGATTTGGCCTAGTGCAAGTGGGAGATTGATGGTGTTATGCCCTAGGCCAAAGTGTTTGTGACCTAGATGATGGATTGTAATAATAAACATAATATTTATTCTAAGATATTTTATATAATATGTGCGTATAGGTTATTTTAATATAAATAAAATAGACCATGAATATGCAATTCAGCTTTATGTCATCAAAGTGCATGACTTTGATAGTAAAACTATAAAGTGTTATGAATGCTATTCTAAATCGTCCCTGGTCATTTATAGGATATTTGTGGAGACAAATATACTTGCAGATACATATAAATATATATTTATATACAAGCTATAAATGTACACCAGTATATTAGTTGACTGATGATTATGTTTTACTACTCATGGATAAATAGTTATCAAGTCATTAACATAGGTATATGTTAGAGACCATATACTGGACTGACCCGCCATAAGAATGCTACATGTTTTACGTCATAAGCGATTCTTGTAACATAAAGTATTTATAGTCCTTTGACCTGAGATTGTCTTGGTTCCCAACATGAGTAATTTTTATATAGGAATCCATGGTGAACTCAGGTCGTAGGAACAAGCACACTATTCATATGAGAATCGCTAATGACATATACCATGCATATTCTCATAGTGTGATCAGTCCAGTACGTGTTCTCTAACACGTACCTATATTCCAGACTTGACATCTCTATGTCCATGATCAGTAGAACATGATCATCCAACCTGCGAATATACTAGTGTGGATATGTAGTTTCTTACCTGAAGTATGTCTATCTCTATAAACATCCTACATATAACTAGGGACAGTTTAGAATGTCATTCGTTGGTTCACAGTTCTACTATCAGAATCACGTATTCTGATGACGTGAACCCGAAGCGTCATTTTTGGTTGATATAAGAAATATACATTCGCAACCCATACACACATATATATAAGAAAGAACCTTTATTGAATAAATAATGATGTCTTAATACATAATACATTTCCTAGCACAAATACATTTGGCCTAGGGCACTAATCCTATACCTCGGAGCTGATCAAAGAGATTGTCTATCCTCGGAAGAGGATATCGATTCTTGACTGTTATTTTATTCAGCTCTCGATAGTCTACACAAAGACGAAAAGAGCCATTTTTCTCGCGTACGAAAAGAACTAGGGCTCCCCACGGCAATTTACTGGGTCGAATGAAACCACGCTTTAATAAATCTTCAAGTTGAACTTTCAACTCTTTCAATTCCGCGGGTGCCATTCGATACGGCGCTTTAGAGATTGGACTCATACCAAGAAAGCAATTCAATGCGAAAATCAACCTCTCGAGGAGGTGGTAACCCTGGAAATTCTTCGGGAAATACATCGAGGAAATCCTTCACTATAGAAACCTTAGAAGGATTCATCTTCTTTGGAGTTGGGTCTGCCATTACACCAAGATAACTCGTCTCGATCAGCTGGCGCACTTGCAAAGCTGACATGATTGGCACACTACCACCATACTGATTATGCCATAACCCAAAACTCGGTACATCAGGTTTCTCAAACCTGATTTGACGTTGCTTGCACTTAATGACAACGCAATATTTCCCTAACCAATCTATGCCAAGGATCACATCAGAATTTTGCATCATGAGAATAGTGAGATCTACAATTAAATCATAACCCGCCATTCATACTCTTTTACCCCGACAAATTAGATCGGTAGAATTACCGGGACCTAAAGGGGTTCCAATTAATAAGACCTGATCTCGTGATTCGATTTTCCATCGATATTTCTCAACAAAAGATTTAGTCACAAATAAGTGACTTGAACCCGTATCAAATAATGTAAATGCAGGAGATGAGGATATCATAACCATACCTGTCACCACATTAGTCTCCCCAGCATCATCACTCTGCTCCCGACTAGCCTGTGACACCTTAGAAACCGCAAACATGCGTCCACGGCCCTGACTATCTCCTTTGCGTTGTTGCGAAATTGGCACCTTGATAGGTTGTTGGGAAGACCCTCTAGTACTCATCGGCCCCTTGGCCGAAGTTATACCCCTTCCCTTGCCAACCAACTTAGGACAATCCCTTCTCCAATGATCTGTCATACAACACTCAAAGTATCCTCCGGCCGCCCTTCGACACTCACTCTCCGAGTGTCATTTCTGGCATTTCTTTGCTTCGTTCTCATTGCCACCTCTTCTCTTTCTCTTTTTGCTCTTCTTTCTTGCTACTCTGCTAATTCTACTACCGCAACCAAGTCTTGAGCAATTCCAATATTCACCCTACTTGCAAGTTCAGGATTCAAACCTTCGATAAAATAATCAACTATGATAAGATCAGTTGACACTAAATCCGGCGCGTACTTAGATAGTTGGATAAACTCATCTGCGTACTATCGAGCGAGATCCCTAAACCAAGCGATCAAACTGCTCGCGTAAGGCCTGTTGCTACATCGGCCCCATATATTGAGCCTTGAAACTCGCCTCAAACCATTCCTAAGGTATAGGAAGGTCCCCTCGAAACCGGTCTCGCTGTCTCTGCAACCAAATCTCAGCTTCCCCCCTAAAAGTCGTCACAGCCAACTCTACCCAATGCTTAGCAGGAATTCGATGTAGCTCGAACTTATCACGGACAGCCAAAAGTCAGTGCTCCGCTTCCACAAATCCTTTGGAAGCGGTGAAGTGGTCGGGGGTGTCTTGCGAGAACCGATCATAATGGTGTAGAAAATCATCCACAAGCATCCCTTGATTGTCCCCTAAGTTAAGTCTTCCATCTCCTTGCTTGGCATATTCCCTCGCATCAGCCATAACCCGAGAAAGAATTTCCATCGGATTCTGTGGCTGTTCCGACTGATTTGAGCGCTGTTGATCTCTAGCACCGTCATTTCTTACTTCATTATTCTCCGCTCCTTGCCCTGATCCTTGTTCCATTGCCTCCCACCTGGAGGCAAAAGCAACAAAAGGGGTCTTCGTCACCGTCTCGAAAGTTAACCAAACAAATAAAATAAAAAAAATAAGCAAGCAAAGACTCCTTACACCTACCCTTACTCACGTACGCGATACTTAACCTAACGTTGATCTGGATCGATCGCTCTGATACCAAAAGATGTCACACCCCGAGTACAACTTTTACAAAGGGGAGCAATATTTTTTTTTCTTCGACGTGAGAGTTCATCAAGTTAATATGGTAACATAGCGCTTCCAAACTTATAACCAACTTAAGCCATAACATTTACCACACGAAGGTCTCAAAATACCATACATAATTTACATACACACTTACCACATATATATACACATATACATACCAAAATAAAATACAAACTACATTTCATTAGTGGTATATTAAGGCCAAAAGTATCTTACGATGATTATCTCCCCGCTAGCGCGCCCTATGAACCTGGACCCACAAAAATAAGTGAAAGGTGAGTGATAAAACATTCAGTACGGTAGTAGGTCCATCCCTTATGAATACACGCCATAATTGGCTGATGTACCATACCAGGTAAGAAAATAATTAACACAAATAATAATAATACATTAGCATTAGTAATACACCAAATCATTTGAAAATAGAAGGGGTATTTTCAAACATTCATGCATATTTTAAATAAACATAAATAAAATACCTCACATCATAAAATCCATGTAGTAAACTTACCACTTCTCTCTTTTCTCAAATAATACCTCATTTCCATAATATGCCTTACCTATAGCCTTGGTGTAACTAGTACGCACCATTCCAAGACTCTCGAAACCCTCGATCGATCTGGATTTACTCGGATATAAGGTTAATCCCACAATATTTTTTTTTTCCTTTCTTGTACCACTCACAACATAGTGAATGTTCTTTCCTTTTTTTTCGTTTTACAATAACATCCTTGTTATATTATAACTTGATACATCATTCAACTTAAAAACTAATTTATATGCATGCAAAAAATATATTTTATAAAACTACATGCATAGTTATAAAATAAATCCAATACCTCAAAAGTAAAGCCGCTTAGTAACCCTAGTTATGATGCGTACTAACTTGCGTGTTCGGAATGATCTCCAAAGCCCCTAGTATCGCCTCGGCCTAGACACACCCAATTAACATAAGCGGTTACTAACCGGAAATAAAACCCTAAAATTTACGATTTGAACATCAAGCAACTACTTTACCAAATTACTAAACTAAGGCCGAGTATCATAATCGTAATCGCAATACACAAGTCAAACCGGTTGAGCCCTTTTCATGAAAATCTAAATTTCTAATTGTCACATAATATTCTAAGGCTTAATCATTTCACTTTTTTTTTCAAGATACAAGAAGAATTAGATTTTAGTTTTAGACTAAGATTAGCATTTGTTTTTATCGAGAATTCAATTTCTTTCTTTCTTTGATTTTTTTTCCATAAAGAGTTAAGAGGGGAAAAGATAATAACTTTCGTACCGATTCTAATCATCAAAGAAAGAAGCAAAAGGAGATGATCGGATCACCGTCCTTGACAATGGCTACGGTGGCAGCCGGTGACGACGGCCGTCGATGGCGGCACTAGAACTCTCACAAGAAGAAGATGCAATATGGGATGGTAATGAGAGGAGAAGAACTTAGAAGAATGGGGATGAATACTTCTTCCTCTTCCAACTCAAATCTCAACACTAGTAGTAGAACAAATTGGGAATGTAGGTTTTCATTTTTTTTTTCTTCTTCTTTCAATTTTGTGCAGAGAAGGAGAAAAGGGGTTTGGGTTGGTGAGATTGATTTGAGTGAAGGTGGGATAGGCTAGTGTGGGGATGAATTTACATGTGTCGTGGTATTATTCACTTTAGTCCCTCTATTTTAAAATATTCGATTTTCTATTTGGGCTCCTACATTCTTTAAAATTTACATGTTGAACTTGTAGTTTGGCAAATAAATAGCAATAAAATTATACACAAATATTGGACTAAATTTGAATCTAACTAGATATTACAAGATGGAGATAATAATCAAGAATTGGACCTGCTGACATAGTCTCAGTATTTCGGTCATAACTCACAATCTGGGGAGCCTCTATATACATACTACATACCGTTGGAAATAAGAGGAAAAAACCCACAATTCATGCCATATCACTAGAACCCAGTTCCGAAGTCTACATATCTCAAATGGACCATATTCTGGAAAGATCTTTCATGCATTTTGCATGCATTCTTCATACCTTTGCCTGTTTCCTTCACACCCTTTGCAGTGAGCTTCATTCATCCCTCATGACCACCTTTTGAGAGGCATTATAATCAGGAGCAAGGCATCTCTTCTACTCACTTTTGAACTTCATCATTCTCTCCCTTGGAGTTGGGCAAGTCAAGCAAGCTTCACTCTTCGATCTGCGCTTCATTAATGAGTTCTATCATTATTTTATTTTCTTTCTTTTCCATGTATTTCGAGTAAGCCCTTCGAGGCATAGTTAATGTTTATGTTTTTGTGTTGTAAATTTTATTTGAACGGTTATTATTCTGTTTTCACTTATTATCTTTCATGCTCAATGAATTATTTTAAGTTTATTTCGGTCAGTTCTATGTTCAATAGTAATTAACAAGGGCCATAAAATTCCTATGGTTGCTTTGCTCAATAGCCTCCATTAGAATTTGAGTAATAGCCAAATGCAAATAACTCACAACAATCTAAACCGTTTTGAACGAGTTCATTGTTTGGAGGTTTTGATTTGTTTAAATAACCAATGGTTTCTATTGAATTGGTTAATGATATTCAAGTAGGCTAGTGTTTTTATTTACGAGCTCATCTAAACTAAAATCCTATCTTTTTGTTTGAGTTATTTATCGGTTAGAGTTCATCTTACTGTACTTAAGAAATTAATTCCAAATTTATTATTATAGTCAAGGATAAAGTTACACACAAATTCACTCACTACACAAAATTATGCATCATTTCACAAAACCACCACATCTCTTGATTTTTACTCTAAGTTTCCTCTTTACTTGTTACTTTCATTTTGTTTCAATCAATTAATCAACAACCCCCCAATTGTGTCTTGTTTTAGGTCTCGTGTTTGGTTTTATTTACGGTCTTGGTTTCTCTTTATTTTAGTTTTCTATTTTTATTGAGTCCATTTTCATTAGAGAAGTAATCTTTTCACCTAGTTTAGTCCAAATGGCTCTCTGTGGTTTGACCCCTACTTCCACTGTCTACTTTATTTTAGTTAAGTCTAGGGTTATGAATTTCTTTTGGTAAGTGTAAAACGACTATAGTAATTCCTCTTATCAAAATGGCGCCGTTGCCGGGGAGCTTGCAACGCGACTAGTCTATGTCAATATTCACACTTCTCTTGTGTAGTACGGTAGTCTGCATTTGTGTCAGAGTAAATCAAATTTATTTTACGTTTTGTCAGCCATACCTTTTATTTTTACTTTGAGTCTGCATTACTTGCATTCACTAATTCTCTCTTTTACACTTGATTCCAGTTCATGAAAGCTACTCGTAGTTCTAATCTTCCACTTGCACCGCTAGATCCGGAGATTGAGAGAACACACCTGGAGCGAAGAAGAGCAATTCCGGTAACACCGGAAGCAGCCGAAGAAACTAAAAAGGTGGAGAACTCGGACATCAAAAGAGAGCCTCCTACTCCACCAGTTTCTCCTCACGCTACAAGAGATAACACTACAGTCGTGGCTAATTTTGAGGATATGACACTTAGGGACTTGTCTACCTTTGATTTTGCTATCAACCAGTATGGTATTGTATTACCACCGGTCCCGAATTTTAAGATCCATACGGGTCTTCTTCAATTATTACTGACCTTCAATGGAAGCGTCGGAGAGAATCCGCAATCTCACATGCGTGAGTTCAACCATATCACTGCAACAATGATGCCGGTGGAGATTGAAGATGAAGGTCCTTACAAGATACGACTGTTCTCATACAGTCTTCGAGGACCGCAAAGGATCGGTACTACCATTTGGCACCTTTTCCAACAAGTTGGATAGAACTTCAAAAATTGTTTCAAGACAAGAACTTTCCTGTCTCTCTTACCACTTATATCAGGAAGCAGATTTGTAGTATTTAACAGAAAGTAGGGGAAACCCTCTACGAATACTATGATCGCTTCTAGAAGTTGTGTGCAAAATATCCTAACCATCAAGTCCCAGAGAATCTCTTGATTCAACACTTGTATGATGGGATGCTTCAAGAGATTAGGGATAATGTAGATTCTGCTAGTGGGGGTGCTTTCATAGATAAAACTGTTAAGCAAGCAAGTATCTTGATAGAAACCATGGCCAATAATGCTCAATCTAGTAGAACCAGATCTAGAATTAGGAGAGTTAGCGACATTAGAGACTGTGATTTGGAGAAGCGAGTGAATGGTATGGACACCAAATTAGACAGCCTGACTAGTATGATGACGTCATTCATGGGAACCAAAGTGGAAGTAAAAGTATGCAGTGTCTGAACTTAGACAGGACACACCACTGATGCGTGCCCAACACTCATTGATGAGGAGAAATGCACAACCATAGCTTCTGGTATCTTCAAGCTAAACCAACACAGAAGTTCAAATGGGGGTCAAAGCCGCAACTATGATCCCTACTCTAAAACATACAATCCTGGATGGCGTGACCACCCAAACTTTAGATGGTGTGACCCAGGGAATCAACAGCATGTAGGATTAGTTCCCCATGCCAAATGTATTTGTGGTAGGAAATGGATTATGTATTAAGACATTATTATTTATTCAATAAAGGTTGTTTCTTATATATCTGTGTGTATGGGTTGTGAATATGCATTTACATATCATGGAGTGACACTTCGGGTTCACGTCATTAGAATACGTGATTTTGATAGTAGAACTGTGAACCAACGAATGACATTCTCAACCATCCCTAGTGATATGTAGGATGTTTATAGAGATAAACATACTTCAGGTAAGAAGCTACATATCCACACTAGTATATTCACAGGTTGGATGATCATGTTCTGCTGATCATGGACATAAGGATGTCAAGTCTGGAATATAGGTACGTATTAGAGAACACATACTGGACTGACCACACCATGAGAATATGCATGATATATGTCGTTAGTGATTCTCATATGAATAGTGTGTTTGTTTCTATGACCTGAGGTCACCATGGATTCTTGTATGTGGAACTGCATACTTTAATATGATCCTACGTCATTCGCAATGGGATGATCATTAGGTCATCATTAGGTATGCACTGAATCATGACGAGGAACGTGAGTGACCAATATGGGATTTATTCCTCTCGTCAAGAGGGAGATATCTCTGGGCCCCCTGATGAACTTGGACTGAAGGAAATGCATGTCCATGCTCAAAATGGATAAACATGTGTTGTTAATATCATTTTTTATTTATTCAGTCTAATTCTCGACCAGGAAAGAGACTTTGATCAAACTCAAGGATGACATATTACCGTGCCTTGTGATCAAGACATATATCATAGAACAAAAGGAACAAGCAAACGTCCATTCAGATAGGTGTATGATCGCTGATCATTTCATTTAAGATGGGTAGTCATGACATCAGTCTAGAGGTTACTCATGACTTATGATCTTTAGAAGATCGTTGCCAGTGTTAAATGGAACCTACACAGTCACACAATGAACTCCATTCGTATGGGATAAAAATACCACAAAAACAGTTATACATATGATGTATAAATTGGTGAACAAAATAACGAATTATTGGATAATTGATTGAACAAAAACAACACCATTATGTTGGCAATGGAATAGTTCCGTCCCCAACGGAATAGATATGGAAACTATAATAACCTTAGATGCCAAGTATTCCGTTAAGGAAATACCTATTCCGTTGGTAACATAATAGACGCAAATTAGGGTTTTTTAGTTATGGTAACAGAGAAATCGTTCACCTCTCTCTCTAGTATAAATAGAAGGGCAATACCTCTCTATTAGACACACAATTCTCAAGCTTTAGAAGCCGTCATACACAGAAATAGGGAGAGAGAGAAAGTTTTGAGTTATTTTCGGAAAGTATTTCCGGACTCGTCTAGCCGATTCTGGTTATTCCGTGCGTTCGAAGTTCGACGTGGATACGAGTAGAGGTCTTCTACTTTGAAGACTAGCGAGCGATCAGTTTCTTTACCTTAGGAGAATTAATGAGTTCGTTCGAGTTGAGGTTCAGGAAGAAGAAGGTTACACGTCAGAAAAGTTCAGACTTATCCAATATTCATCTCGCGGATCAGAAAGATCCGAGGTATAAATTTCAATAAGTAATCTCATACTTTTATTCCCTTAACGATGATCCTAGGGTGGGTTGAATCTATAGGTTTCGCTGTGCATGTAACGTACATGGCTATGGATATCCTAACAGTGGCATCAGAGCGTTCGTTAAGGAAATAATCGTCGATTATATATTTAAAATTTAGTAAATTCTAGTATAATAAATTTTAAGGTTTTGAAAATATTATTTCAAAACATCACAAAAATAGTTTCTTGGAGTATAATATTGGATATTATAATTTTATAGAGTTTCGAAAAATAGTTTTTCGGAATCTGTTTTGGAAACGGAACTAAAACAAAAGAAAATACGAATTTCCAGCACGTCTCCGTTCCCAACGGAATAGTTCTGTTGAGAATGGAATAACACAATAAATTCATGATTCTTTCAGCGGCGGTTCCATTGAGAATGGAATAGTTCCATTCCCAACGAAATAAGACTGATTTTGCGAGGAATCCTAATTTTTGTTATACAAGGAATTTAACTTGTTTAAATATGGTATGAGCCTTAGATCTGTGATTGTTCTTTGATGTAATCTTGTGTGTGAATTCTTATATTTTATTTGATATCTATGGCAACCTGTGAGTTGTCCAAAGTTGTAATTATGGCAATTGGTGAGTTGGTCAAAATTGTAAACTACGTTTTCTAGTAATAGGATAGTTAGGAAAGATATTATATCAAGACAAGAAGAGGATCTTGGCGCAATCTTCGGAAGATGACCTTGGAACTTTGCACACATACAACGAAGAGTTCGTTGAAGATTCACCTACAATTTAGAGATAGATTTAGGATTAGGAACCTCATGATCGCTCGTGAGGATTATGCTCATACAATATTTATCTTGTTTCTGTGATGTTTATATTTATAAATCTAAAACAAAATCCTTCGGAATGTTAAGTAAGGAAATGCCCCCCACGTCACTGAAGGCCTCGGTACTTAGACAGTCTTCCATGTGAGTCATGCCAAAGCCGAGCATATGGGGGATTGTCTTTGTAAAGGAGGATATGTGGGAAATGCCGTCCAGCATGGGTCATGCCAAAGCTGAGTGTGCTGGACTCTATTTCGCCGATAATCATACATGAATAAACATAACTGAGCAAGCAAGTCAGACTTGGGCTCAGGGCATAAGATGGGATAATACACCGGGCATATGATGCCCATTCCATAAAAGAAAAGAGTTGTATATGATACAATTGGAAGTGGTCCTACCTAAATAGTTGTGAATTGAGGTTTGCGCCAAAGCGCACTTAATACTCAACGAAATACGGATCTTGACTCACCATTTAATTGAAGTTTCCGAATCAATACTACTGAAGATGGTTGATTTGAAGAAAAGTAGTGGGAGTACAATATAAGAAACACCAAAATAAAACAACCCCAATGAATAAATAATAATGGCACTTTACATTTTAACTTGTAAAATAATGGCAAACAATAACAATTCAACTAGGTTGAATTTGCGATCTATCCTTGAGAAGGATAAGCTCAATGGGTGTAACTTCCTTGACTGGTTTAGAAACCTCAGAATTGTTATCAAGGCTGACAATAAACTGTATGTCATAGAAGAGGCTTACCCAGAGGAACCAGAACAGGGAGCCACAAGGGCTTCCCGAGATGCGTATGATAAATACGTGAAAGACGACACGGAGATAGCTTGACTCATGCTTGCGGCCATTTAATACGAGCTTCAGAAGAAACTGGAGGACATGGGTGCTTACGATATGATCGTAAGTCTCAAGGAAATGTTCCAAGAACAGGCTAGAGTTGAGCGCTACAAAGCGACCGTCTCTCTGACTGACACGAAGATGGTTGAAGGTTCATATGTGAGTGCTCATGTACTCAAGATGAAGAGCTATCTTGATCAATTGGAGAGGCTTGGTTTAGCTATTCCCAGAGAATTGGTAGTTGACATAATTCTGGGGTCGTTGCCTCCTAGTTTTAAGCCATTCATCATGAACTATAATATGTATCAGATGGTGAAATCTATCACTGAGTTGCATGGGATGCTTAAAAACGCACATGAGGACATGAAGACCAATGTCCTGATGGTTCACAAGAAGAAGGGTAAGAAGACCGGAAACAAGAGTAAGGGTAAAGGCAAGGTGTTGCCTAAACCAAAGATCAAGAAAGCCAAGGAGGGAGTTTTCTTCCATTGCAACAAGGTTGCCCATTGGAAGAGAAACTACAAATTCTATCAGGACGAAATCAAGAAGGGTAGTGTGACTACCGTTTCAGGTATTTTTGTTATGGAAACTAATTCACTTCTTCCTAAATCTTGGGTATTGGATACCAGATGTGGTACTCACATTTGTAATGATGTGCAGGGACTACAAAGGAGTAGAAGATTAGCTAAGGGTGAAGTCGACCCTGCGTGCGGGAAATGGAGCAAGAGTTGCTGCAGTAGCTATAGGTACTTATTTATTGACTTTGCCTAGTGAACTTGTATTAGTGCTTAATAATTGTTATTTTGTACCTGCTATGAGTAGAAATATTATTTCTATTTCTAGTCTAGCTTTGGATAGTTATAAATTTGTTATTGAGAATAATAATTTTTCTATCTTAAAGGATAATCTTTTCTATGGAAATGTTCTATTAGAAAGAGGTCTTACGTGCTAGATTTAAGAAAGAGAATTATAAGTCCATATATAACATTAACACTAAACGATTCAAACTGAGTGACTCAAATACGACATACCTCTAGAACTGTCGCTTAGGCTATATAAATGAGAAACGCATTTCTAAACTCCACTCTCAAGGACTTCTAGACTCATTTGATTTGGAATCATTTGAGACGTGCGAGTCTTGTTTACTTGGCAAGATGACTAAGAAACCCTTCACAAAAGTTGGTGAAAGGGTCAATTACTTATTAGAACTCATACATACTGATGTATGTGGACCAATGAATACGCCGGCTAGAGGTGGGTATCGGTACTTCATAACTTTCACGGACGACTTCAGTAGATATGGTTATGTTTACTTAATGAAGCACAAGTCGGAATCCTTTGAAGTGTTTAAAGAATTTAAAAATGAAGTACAAAATCAACTTGGCAAGAAGATTAAAGCACTTCGATCTGATCGAGGAGGCGAATATTTGAGTCAGGAATTTGAGGATCATCTCAGAGAATGTGGAATAGTTTCACAACTGACTCCTCCAGGAACTCCTTAGTAGAATGAAGTGTCCGAAAGGAGGAATCGAACCTTATTGGATATGGTTCGATCGATGATGAGTCAAACAAGTCTTTCAGTGTCTTTCTGGGGTTACACTCTTGAACAACATAGGATAAGCATCATATGCCCGACGTATATATCCTATTGTATGCCCCGAGCCCAAGTCCGACTTGATAGCCCAGTTAAATCAAACCATGTCTAATCAACACACTCAGCTTTGGCATGACTTATGTTGGCTCCTATTTCCCGCATTCTCTCCTCCTAAGATTATCCCTACATACCCAGCTTTGGCTTGACCTATGTAGGGTCAATCAGAGTATCGAGAGATTTAGACTTATGAAAGGCATTTCATGACTTAATATTATTTAGAGCGATTTTGAATTTATTATTATATGTTATTATGCAATCTTCAAAGAACATCACATGTGCCAATAGAATAAAGATAATAACGATGATATATCATGGCCTTGATCTTTATGAACTAACATAAAGATTTCCTAATATATATTTCATCTCCATGAAATTTTTCTTAGATTGTATATGAAAATCTTATCTCCATGTATAGAAATCGATGAACTCTTTCATTGCCATGATGTGTGGTTTAAAATAAACTTGTCATCTTAATGATGTATTCATGATGTACGATGAACTCCTTCATCTCAATGATGTATGTGTTATGCCTAATGAACTCTCTCATTATATCGACACATATCAACAAATATATCAAATATAAACATAATCATATTATGTTTCGACTATTTACCCATTTATAAAATATATATATATAAGGCTTACGAATGCGAATTCGGGGCGTGGTCATCATTGTCAACATTTGGCAGGTCAAAACTCAATGTTTGATTTGGTCAACATTTGACCCGGTCAATGATCAACATTTTACAAGGTCAACAGTCAATGGTCAATATTTTGACCAGGTCATGATCAACTTTTGACCAATTTAATGGTCAACAGTCAAGGGGTAAATTATTGTAGTCAACAGTCAACAATTAACAGTCAATACTGTTGGGTTTCTGCCGTTCATAATGCAGCGAAAAATACAAAACGAAACAAAATCGAATTCGAAACCCAAAAGAAGGATCCGTGAATTACAATTAAATCAAAGAAAAGTTCATAACTTTGTACCTTTGGATTACGCTTAATCCGTGATGATCAAAAGCGAATATGGTTGACTCTTCTCGTTGCCCGATTCCAAACCGGTTTCCAAACCGATCCTTTGTATATTTCGCCTAACGGGTCTAACAAACCGATCTCCAAACGAACGGATTCTCCAAGCAAACCGATTCTCCAAACAAAATCACGGTTTCAACCCGAATCACAAAGACGCCGCACTTCACTTCGTGCTCTACCGGTATCCACACGAACAATCCCTTTGAACGGATAAAGAACGATTTATGTTAGTATCCGTTCTTCATTTCTCTCACAGAAATAACAAGAGAGTAATTTTCGGATTTTTCTCTCCTTTTTTGTCTCACAAAATTTGGACGAAAATATAATGATCCTTAATCTGATTTTGGGGTGTCTCTTGTGCCTACATAGTCCATAAGTTTCATATCCTATGTGCAAGGTAACTATGTAACCATATATGCAACACACCTTATCATATAAAATGTAGGATTGGATGTGTCACTTGACTATGTAGCTCTCCATACAACTTGTCACATAAGTTATGATTTTTCTGTGTACGTCTCAATAGTTGTTCTTTGTGTGTGACCCCTGTAGGTTTACTTAATGTTGGCAATAATCATAACGGATTATAAATCATGAGCGGCCTCTAGCAAGACATCATGATTACCCAAATTAAGCAAATATAGATGATTCGATCAAACCTAATTTATGTCATGCATTGTATCCCTTTGTTACACGATATCTATATCGTCCATAAGGCATGGTATGTGTCAACCTTATGTTGGTCGATAAATATTTCTTGACACCGAATTTGATTGAACATGAAATGACATTAATAACTCTTTATTAATTCACTTGAGCACGGCCGTGCGTTTCTTCAATCAAATCATCAAGAGGCCTAAAGATATCTCTCTCAATTTATGAGAGGAACAAATCCTATCTTAATTAAACTCTTTCCTCCGCATAATTTATTATATACCTAATTATAATCTTTATGATCGCCCGGTTAAAGATGATGTTAGATTATATTAAAGTATAAAATTTCTCATGTAGGAAACTGAGATAATCTCAAGTCTAAGGATTACAGATACATTCTTTACTGAGAATAACTAATGACACGAACCATGTAGTATTCTCACGGTGGGTCAATCCAGTATATGGTCTCTAACATATACTTATGTTAATGACTTAATAACTCTTATTCATGATCGGTAAAAACGTGACCATCGGTCAACTAACATACTGATGTACATTTATAGCTTATCATAAAGTATGTTTGTCTCACAAACATCCTATGAATGATCAGGGACAGTTTAGAATATCATTCATAATACTTTATAGTTTTACTATCAAAGTCACATACTTTGATGATATAAAGCTGAATATCATATTCAAGGTATATTTTAGTAATAAGAATAAAATAACCAATACGCATTTATTATATAAAATATCTCTAAATAAAAATAATGTTTGTTTTACACAATCTATACATCTAGGTCTCAAATACATTGGCCTATGACATACTACTAACAATCTCCCACTTGCACTAGGCCGAATCTAACAAGTATCTAATACCCATCGACCTAGCATGACCCTCATGCTTTGCTTGAGAAAGTGGTTTAGTCAACGGATCGGCAACATTATCATCACCATCAACTCTGCATATTTTAATATCTCCTCTTGCAATGATCTCCCTGATCAAATGGAAACGTCGAAGTATGTGTTTGGTTCTCTGATGCGATCTTGGTTCCTTTGCCTGCGCGATTGCCCCATTGTTGTCACAATAAAGATCCACAGGATTTGCGATACTAGGAACCACACCGAGTTCTTCAATGAACTTCTTCATCCAAACTGGTTCCTTAGCTGCTTCTGAAGATGCTATGTACTCCGCTTCTGTCGTAGAATCCGCTACAGTGTCCTGTTTGGAACTTTTCCAACTTATTGCACCTCCATTCAAACAAAACACATAACCAGATTGCGATCTAAAATCATCATTGTTGGTTTGAAAGCTTGAGTCCGTGTAACCTGTTACAACTAGCTCACTTTCAAATCCTCCATAAACCAAGAATGAATCTTTTGTTCTTCTCAAGTACTTCAGAATATTCTTGACCGCTGTCCAGTGACTTTCACCGGGATCAGATTGATATCTGCTAGTTGCACTTAATGCATATGATACATCCGGTCTAGTACAAAGCATGGCATACATGATCGATCCAATAGCCGAAGCATACGGAATTTTATTCATGCGATTTCGTTCTTCCTGATTAGCAGGACGTTGAGTCTTACTCAATTTTATGCCATGTGACATTGGTATGAAACCTCTTTTCGAATCTTCCATTCGAAATCATATCAACACTTTGTCAATATATGTACTTTGACTTAGACCTATGAGCCTTTTAGATCTATCTCTATAGATCTTAATGCCGAGTATATAAGCGGCATCTCCTAGGTCCTTCATTGCAAAAGACTTTCCTAAAAATGTCTTAACATTTGCTAAAGTCGGAATGTCATTTCCAATGAGTAATATATCATCTACATAAAGTACTTGAAAAACTATTGCGCTCCCACTAACCCTCTTGTAAACACAAGGTTCATCTTCATTTTTGATAAAACCAAAACCTTTGATTACTTCATCAAAACGAAGATTCCAACTCCGAGATGCTTGCTTTAATCCGTAAATGGATCGCTGCAATTTGCAAACCTTATCAGAATTCTTAGGATCAACAAAACCCTCGGGTTGTGTCATATACACATCCTCGAGTAAATTTCCATTAAGAAAAGCTATTTTGACATCCATTTGCCATATCTCATAGTCATAATATGCAGCTATGGCAAGCAGAATTCTAATCGATTTAAGCATGACAACTGGTGAGAAAGTTTCGTCATAGTCTATACCAAGAGTTTGTCGGAAACCTTTCGCAACAAGTCTTGCTTTATAGGTTTGCACATTTCCGTCCATGTCAGTTTTCTTTCTGAAAACCCATTTACACCCAATGGTCTTAGAACCTTCAGGTGAATCAATTAGGTTCCAAACTTGATTATCGTACATGGACTGCATCTCAGTTTTCATGGCTTCTAACCATTTATGAGAATCAGGATCCTTTATGGCTTCTTGGTAAGATGTGGGTTCATCATCTATGAGCGCCACATTTTTATCATCAGTCACGAGAAATCCATATCTCTCGGGCTCATGACGAACTCTACCAGATCTACGAGGAGTATCTTGTGTTTCAAGACCGGACTCGTCAACTCTTGAAGAGACTAGTGGATCTTCCAATGGCTGTTCATTGCTAATTAGTGGATCTTGAATTTCTTCAAGGTGTACTTTATTTCCACTAGTTCCTTTAGAAATAAATTCTCTTTCCAAAAAGAAACCATTTCGAGCAACAAACACTTTGTTCTCAGATGGGTTGTAAAAGTAATATCCTTTAGTTTCTTTAGGATATCCCACAAATAAGCATTTATCATATTTCGGTGTTAACTTGTCAGAAATTTGACACTTCACATAAGCTTCACAACCCCAAATCTTTAGAAAAGACAATGCGGGACTCCTCCCAGTCCATATCTCATATGGAGTCTTTTGAACAGCTTTTGATGGAATTCTGTTTAGTATGAACACGGCAGTCTCAATGGCATAACCCCAAAAGGATATCGGAAGATCTGTTTGACTCATCATAGATCGAACCATATCTAGTAAAGTTCGGTTTCTTCTTTCCGAGACACCATTCCATTGAGGTGTTCCAGGAGGAGTAAGTTGTGAAACTATTCCACAATCTTTAAGATGATTGTCAAACTCTAGGCTTAAATATTCGCCACCTCGATCTGATCGAAGTGCTTTTATTTTCTTACCTAGCTGGTTTTCTACTTCATTTTTGAAAATTTTGAACAATTCAAAAGATTCGGATTTATGTTTCATTAAGTAAACATATCCATATCTACTTAAGTCATCAGTAAAAGTAATGAAGTATCGAAAACCACCTCTAGCTGGTGTACTCATTGGTCCGCATACATCTGTATGTATGAGATCCAATAACTCACTTGCCCTCTCACCTGTCTTTGTGAAAGGAGCCTTTGTCATCTTACCTAATAAACAATATTCGCACGTCTCAAACGATTCTAAATCAAATGAGTCTAAAAGTCCATATTGGTGGAGTTTAGAAATGCGTTTCTCATTTATGTGTCCTAAACGACAATGCCAGAAATATGTCGGATTCAAATCATTAGATTTAAATCTCTTTGTATTAATGCTATAGATAGACTTGTAATGTTCATGATTAAGATTTAAAACATAAAGACCATTTTCTAATTGACCATTCGCATAGAAAATATTTTCTTACTTATGGTAAAGTTAGTATTCTCAATAACAAACTTAAAACCATCCAAAACCAATCTCGACACAGATACAATATTCCTGTTCACAGCAGGTACATAGTAGCAATTATTTAAATTTATTACAAGTCCAGAAGGTAAAGATAATAAATAAATGCCCACGGCTAATGCAGCAACTCTTGCTCCATTTCTCCCCCCGCAGTCCACTTCACCTTTTGCTAATCTTCTACTCCTTTGCAGCCCCTGCACATTATTACAAATGTGAGTACCGCATCTGGTATCTAATACCCAAGATGAAGAAGTAGATAAATTAATTTCAATAACATTAATACCTGAAGTAGTAGTCTCACTACTCTTCTTCTTCTTTAGATCCTCCAAGTATGCCTGGAAATTTCTTTTCCAATGGCCTGGTTTGTTGCAGAAGAAACAAACACCCTCCTTGGGTTTCTTGTTTTTAGGTTCGGATAACACCTTGCCCTTACCTTTTCCTTTGACTTTGCCCTTGAATTTTCTCTTTTGACCCTTGCCTTTCTGAACCAAGAGAACATCGTTGACAACATTTGTCTTCATAGTCCCCTCGAAGTTCTTCAGCATACCATGCAACTCCGTGATACTCTTGTCCATGTTATGCATATTATAGTTCATTATAAATGGCTTGAAATTCGGAGGAAGAGACCTAAGGATCAAATCGGTAGCCATCTCATTGCCAACCTTTGCCCCTAGTTTCTCAAGTTGATCAAGATACCCTTTCATTTTCAGAATATGAGCACTCACCGAGGAGTTGGGAACCATCTTACAACTTGCTAATGCACAATGTGCATTATACCTCTCATTTCTAGCTTGCTCTTGGAACATTTCCTTGAGCTGTGCCAACATTGGAAATGCCTCTAAATTTTCAAACTGCTTTTGAAGATCGGCATCCATGGTGGCTAACATGAGACAAGTCACATCATTAGAGTCGCTTGTATGCTTGGCATAAGTGTTTATCACTTCTTGATCAGCATCATCAGCGGGCTGGTTAGGAATAGGCCTTTCAAGGACATAGTTCTTCCTTTCTTGTTTGAGAACAATTCTCAAATTCCGATGCCAGTCAAGGAAGTTTTTCCCATTGAGCTTGTCCTTCTCAAGGACGGATCGCAATGTTAAAGTTGATGTGTTGTTTGTTGCCATTTTCTACACGGAATTAAATGTAGGTTTATATTAATATGTGAATTGAGATATTTTAATATAATTTTAACTCTCACTATTTTATTCAAATCAATAACCCTCAAATGTATTGATTCGGAAATTTTAACTTTAAATTTCATAGTGGGCCAAGATCCATATTTCATCAAGTTCCAAGTGAGCTTTAGCTCATCGCCTAGAACCTAATTATTTAGGTAGGAACGTTTCCAATTGTATCGCATACTACTCTCGTTTAATCCATAGGATGAGCATCATATGCTCGGCGTATGCATCCTATCATATGCCCCGAACCCAAGTCTGACTTGATAGTTCAGTTGAATCTAACCATGTCTAAATATCGAGAATCACCATTTCTCGCTTCTTATCACCCTAAGATTATGCTAATTCACTATGCTTTGGCATACCCAAATTTTGCATGATCGAAGGGATAATAAGTATAGATACATGGGAGGTATTTCTATGATTCAATATTACATGAGGGATTGTTATGTTTAATCTTTTTTTTTGTTTTGTTGTTTTATTTTATCATGTATTTCATCACAGAACATCACATGCACGGATAAAATAAATATGATATGATATAACATGGCCTTGATGATCTAAATGAGCCAATCATTAAGATCATTTCCTAAGATACATTCAACCACAAGGCATTGATGAACTCCTTCATCTCCATGATGTGTATGAGGTGGACGGTGAACTCCTTCATCTCCATGATGTGTATGAGGTCGATGGTGAACTCTTTCATCTTCATGAAGCGTATGAGGTGGATGGTGAACTCCTTCATCTCCATGATGTGTATGATCGTGGTAGTTATATTATATATAAAATGAACGGAACCGTGCCCGTCATAATTAACCATCAAAATAAATTACATCACATCAACCAAGAACGGAACCATGCCCGTTTTTACATACATACATATATTACACACATCACATCATCACACACAAATCACAATCATTCATCACATATCTAATAGGCCATGTTATATGCATTATGTTGTACTTTAAACCATTTTACGAAATATGTATAAGGCGTTACAAATAAGAAATTTGGGGTCTACGATTAATCTATGCGTGAGCGCGGGGTTCGGGGCGCGGCCCCGAAAAACGGGGCTCCCTTCCTAAGGTAGTTTCGAAATTTATTTAGTGTATCATATACGTAGTTTCGCACCTTTTCATAAAATTTAGACACCCATCCTAAGGTTATGATACATCACATGCATCCCTTCGTGACATACCCAAAGCACCCTTTCAATCATGTCGCAACCTTTCATAATCAAGATACATCACATGCACCCTTTCATGAAGTCGCATCCTTTCATGAAATCGCAACCTTTCATGATCAAGATACATCACATGCACCCTTTCATGAAGTCGCATCCTTTCATGAATTCGCAACCTTTCATGATCAAGATACATCACATGCACCCTTTCATGAAGTCGCATCCTTTCATGAATTCGCAACCTTTCATGATCAAGAGACATCACATGCACCCTTTCATGAAGTCGCACCCTTTCATGAAATTGCAACCGTTCATGATCAAGAGACATCACATGTACCCTTTCATGAAGTTGCACCCTTTCATGAAATTGCAACCGTTCGTGACCAAAATTCAAAAATTCAAAAACAACGCCTCAAAATCAAAAGAAATATTTCGAAAATGGTTTATCCGTCTTAATTTAATTGGAATTCACTTGGCTCTGATACCACTGTTGGGTTTCTGCCGTTCATAACGCAGCGAAAAATACAAAACGAAACAAAATCAAATTCGAAACCCAAAAGAAGGATCCGTGAATTACAATTAAATCAAAGAAAAGTTCATAAAATTGTACCTTCGGATTACGCTTAATCTGTGATGATCAAAAGCGAATATGGTGGACGCTTCTCGTTGCCCGATTCCAAACCGGTTTCCAAACCGATCCTTTGTATATTTCGCCTAACCGGTCTAACAAACCGATCTCCAAACGAACGGATTCTCCAAGCAAACCGATTCTCCAAACAAAACCACGGTTTCAACCCGAATCACAAAGACGCCGCACTTCGCTTCATCCTCTACCGGTATCCACACGAACAATCCCTTTGAACGGATAAAGAACGATATATGCTAGTATCCGTTCTTCATCCTCCATCGAAACTCTCAACAACTCGTTCTCATCTTCTTAGGCCGAATAGATCACAAGCGCCAAAAGTACGAAAGCCTCTACCGGTATTCACACGAACAAACTTCTTAAAACGGGAAGAAGAACAGTATATATGCTAGTAGCTTGTTCTCCTCTTGCATCAGAAAACTCTTTTTATTTTATCTCACAAAAGATATATATAATTCCTCTCATATAATCACACTCTTTCATTTTTTTTGTCATACAAAAGAAAAACACTCTTTCATAATTTTGTCATACAAATTAGAAAGTATATTTTCTCTTTTTTGTCTCACAAAAGAGAATGTGAAATAATGAGAGAGAGAATGATGTGTTGTGTTGTGAATTTGGAGCTCTCTATGTCTTTATATAGAGGTGAAGAGTCATGAGCAGACTAAAAGCTGTGTATGACATCACTCATCATTATCTATATGCCATCATCTAGACTCTTATAGATTACATGATCTTTTGTGCTCATAGTCTTTATATACATATATATCACATCTTATCACATGAGATGACAATATATTCTGTGACATTCTCATGAAACTCATCATATAAGTCGTTAGGATTTTCTGCGCCCGTTTCAGTTTGTTCTTTGTGTGTGACCCTGTAGGTTCACTTAATGTTGGCAATAGACTTGACAGTCTATAAATCATGAGCGGACTCTAGCAAACCATCATGACTACCCAATTTAAATGAATATCGGTGATCCGATTTACCTAATCAACAATCACGTATTTAGTCCCTTTGTCACGCGATATCTATATCGAACATAAGGCATGTAATATGCCATCCTTATATAAATCGATTAATATTTCTTGATCCCAAATTAAATTAAACTGAACAAGAACAAATGACATTAATAACTCTTATTAATTCATTTGAGTATGACCATACATTTCTTCAGTTCAATTCATCAAGAGGCCTCAAGATATCTCTCTCATTTATGAGAGGAACAAATCCCGTCTTGATTGCACTCATCTCTCTACATGATTCACTAAATACGTAATCATAACCGTTATGACTACCCCGTTAAAGGCAGTGTAAGATTATGTTAAAGTATAAAATTAATCATGTTGGAAACCGAGACAATCTCAGGTCAAAGAACTATAAATACTTTATGTTACAAGAATCGCTAATGATGTAAAACATGTAGCGTTCTTATGACAGGTCAGTCTAGTATATGGTCTCTAACATACACCTATGTTAATAACTTGATAACTCTTTATCCATGATCAGTAAAACATGATCATCAATCAACTAACATACTGGCGTACATTTATAGCTTGTATATAAATATATATTTATATGTATCTGCAAGTATATTTGTCTCTGAATTAAACCAGTTAAAGACTCAGGGGTCCTCACAACTTCCTTCTCAAACTCTCAACCCCCATAAGAATGCATGTGCTATCATCATAAGAAGTGGTAAAGAAATAGAAAAGAGTAAAGAAAACATGAAAGGTGAAGGAGATATCGAAGTGATTAAGCCGGAATCCGAGAAAACGAAAGAAAAGCCCAAGGAAACACCACCTTATAAACCTAGAGTCCCTTTTCCTACCCGTCTAGCGGTTAACACGAAAAGGGAGGAAGCAGAGAGAGATATCCTAGGGGTTTTAAAGAAGGTGAAAGTGAACATTTCATTACTCGAGGCCATTCGTCAAGTCCCTCGCTATGCGAAATTTCTCAAGGACTTGTGTACGAACAAGAGAAAGCTAAATGACCATGAGAGGGTGACAATGAGGGAGAATGTCTCTGCGGTTATCCACAAGAAACTTCCAGAGAAGCAAAACGATCCTAGCATGTTTGCCATTCATTGCAACATTGGGCATCATGAATTTGCTCGGTGCATGCTTGATCTTGGGGCTTCTATCAATTTCATGCCCTTCTCTATCTATTCTTCCCTCTGTTTAGGACCTTTGAAAAAGACCGGGGTGATCATTCAACAGGCCGATCGTTCTACTGCTGTGCTAGAAGGAGTTATAGAGGATTTTCTTGTTAAGGTCAATGGTTTTGTCTTTCCCACTGATTTCTACATTCTGCGTATGGATGAGTCCGATAGCTCGCCGAGCTCAACTCACATTCTTCTGGGAAGATCCTTTCTTAAAACTGCCCGAACCAAAATTGATGTGCACAATGGAACTCTTTCTATGAATTTTAACGGAGAGAACAACTCTTTCAATATCTTTGATGCTATCAAGCATCCTTCTGACGGGCATGTCTCCGCTATTTGTACCATCGACCCAGTTGATGAGTGCATCGACAACTTCTTCTCTTTCGAGTTCATCGATCTGCTCGAGACCATTCTTGATCTCTCTCTAGATGAACAGATCCTTCTTCAGAGTCTATCTTCCTTGGCCATTGAAGATGCTTCTTCTTCTTCTTCTTCTTCTCCCTTGATAAAACCTTCTCTTGATCCCACCAAATATTCCATTGTGAGCCCCCCTCTCTTGACCTAAAACCTCTACCAGCTCATCTCAAGTATGCATACTTGGGTAAAGGAGACACTCTTCCAGTGATCATCTCTAGTAGCCTCACTGCTACTCAGGAAGAGAAATTAGTTAATATTTTAAGGGACCACGAGACTGCTATTAGATGGACTCTGGCTGATATTAAGGGAATCAGCCCATCTATGTGCATGCATCGGATATTATTGGAGGATGGGTCTAAACCATCCCGTGAGACTCAGCATAGGCTAAATCCTCCAATGATAGAAGTGGTCAAGAAGGAAATCATCAAGCTCCTTGATGCATGAATCATATACCCTATCACTGATTCATTGTGAAAGGACATGCGCAATCTCAGAAGCACAGCAAAATTAAAATTTTACCCGTTTTCTAACCAAGGATCCGTGTATTATCAATCAAATTATAAAAATAAATCTTATTTATACCTCGGATTAGGCTAATCCGGTTTGTAGGGCTTTGTGATTCGTCTCCCACTTTCATTGCTTCTTCCCATTTGTGAGAATCTGGACTCGACATAGCTTCTTTATAAGAAGGGGGGTCATCATCTATGAGCATCATGTCATCCTCATGAGTCACGAGATATCCATATCTCTGTGGCTCTCGACAATCCCTAACAGATCTACGAGGAGGTATTTGTGTTATATTTTCAGATTCATTATCTGTTGATGAATCTAATTCTTGTTCCACCATCGGTTCTGCATTCTTTGAGCTAGATTGCATTCCCACTCGCTCTTTTGGAAACGAATTCCTTCTCCAAGAAGACTCCATTCCGAGCAATAAACACTTTATTTTAGGATGGGTTGTAAAAGTAATCGTTTAGTTTTTTTAGGATAACCCACAAATAAATACTTGTCAGATTTGGGTGCAAATTTGTCAGAGAGCTGACGCTTGCCATACACTTCACATCCCCAAATCTTTAGAAAAGATAATTTGGGACTTTTCTCAATCCATAATTCATATGGTGTCTTTTGAACTGATTTTGATTGAATTATGTTCAGTATAAATG
The DNA here is from genome assembly GCA_024447665.1 of Juncus inflexus. Taxonomy (NCBI): domain Eukaryota; kingdom Viridiplantae; phylum Streptophyta; class Magnoliopsida; order Poales; family Juncaceae; genus Juncus; species Juncus inflexus. Next base: position 3,276,468 of record JAJHPC010000019.1, on the reverse strand, counting down.
CAGCTGTTTCAAGAGCATAACCCCAAAAGGAAGTTGGAAGATCCGTTCGGCTCATTATAGACCGAACCATATCCAGTAAGGTTCGATTTCTCCTCTCGGATACACCATTCCATGAAATAATTCCGCAATCCCTAAGATGATCTACGAACTCTTGGCTTAAATATTTGCCACCACGATCGGATCAAAGTGCTTTTATTTTCTTACCAAGTTGGTTTTCCACTTCATTCTTGAATATTTTGAACTTTTCAAAAGATTCTTATTTATGCTTCATTAAGTATATATACCCATATCTACTCAAATCATCTGTAAATGTAATGAAGTATCGAAAACCACCTCTAGCTTCTTTACTCATCGTACCACATACATCTGAATGTATGAGCTCTAATAAGTCGTTCACTCTTTCACCTTGTTTAGTAAAAGGTATCTTTGCCATTTTGCCCAATAAACATGATTCGCATGTCTCGAATGATTCAAAATCGAATGAGTCTAAAAGTCCATCTTGATGGAGTTTAGAAATATATTTTTCATTTATGTCACCTAAGCGACAATGCCAGAAGTATGTTGGATTCAAGTCGTTAGATTTTAACCTTTTGGTATTAATGTTATAAATGGACTCATTACTTTATGTTCGAGATCAAGAATATAAAGATCATTTTCTGTGCGGACATTCCCATAGAAAAGTTTAACTTTACGAAGGGTAAATTCATTTTTATTAAAAATAAATTCATAACCATTTTTCGTCAAACTCGAAATAGAAATCAAATTCCTATTTATTGCAGGTACAAAATTACAATTATTAAGTTTTAAAATAAGTCTAGAAGGTAAAAATAAATTATAAGTTCCTATGGCTAATGCAGTAACTCTTGCTCCATTTTCCATCCGTAGGTCCACTTCGCTTTTTGTTAATTTCCTACTCCTTTGCAGTCCCTGCACATTATTACAAATGTGAGTGCAGTTTATTAAAAGTAGATAAATTAATTTCAATAACAAAAATGCGAGAAGATGTAGTCACACTACCATTCTTCTTAAGACTTTCGAAGTAATCCTTACAGTTTCTCTTCTAATGCCCCGGATTGTTGCAATAGAAACAAAAACCATCTTTTGGTTTCTTAATCTTAGGTTCAAGCAACATCTTGCCCTTACCCTTGTCCTTTAATTTGCCTTCGCCCTTGCCATTTCTCTTAAATTTCTTTTTCATATTCTTCCCCTTTTGAACCATGTGTACATCATTGCGGCGTCATAATCTTCGCATTGCTTAAGCATGTCGAGCAACTCGGTAATAGATTTGTCAATGTTGTGCATATTATAATTCATAATAAACTGTTTAAAATTTGGGGTTAAAGATGTAGGATTAGTGCCCTAGGCCAAATGTATTTGTGCTAGGAAATAGATTATGTATTAAGACATCATTATTTATTCAACAAAACTTGTTTCTTATATATCTGTGTGTATGGGTTGTGAATGTAAATTTCTTATATCAACCTTGAATGTCATTTCGGGTTCACGTCATCAGAATAAGTGATTATGATAGTAGAACTGTGAACCAACGAATGACATTCTAAACCATCCCTAGTGATATGTAGGATGTTTATAGAGATAAGCATACTTCAAGTAAGAAGCTACATATCTACACTAGTATATTCGCAGACCGGATGATCATGTTCTGCTAATCATGGACATAGGGATGTCAAGTCTAGAATATAGGTTCGTGTTAGAGAACACGTGCTGGACTAACCACAATATGAGAATATACATGGTATATGTCATTAGTGATTCACATATGAATAGTGTGCTTGTTCCTACGACCTGAGGTCACCATGGATTCCTGCATGTGGAACTTCATACTTTAATATGATCCTACGTCATCCGTAACTGGATGATTATTAAGGTCATCATTAGGTATGCACTGAATCATGACGAGGAATGTGAGTGACCAAGATGGGACCTGATGAACTAGGACTGAAGGAAATGCATGGTCATGCTCAAAATGAATTAACATGTGTTGTTAATATCATTTTGTATTTACTTAGTCTAATTCTCGATCAGGAAAGAGACATTGATCAAACTCAAGGATGACTTATTACCATGCCATGTGATCAAGACGTATATCGTGGAACAAAAGGAATAAGCAAATGTCTATTCAGATAGGTTTATGATCGTTGATCATTTCATTTAACATGGGTAGTCATGACATCAGTCTAGAGGTTACTCATGACTTACGATCTTTAGAAGATCGTTGCCAGCGTTAAATGGAACCTAAACGGTCACACAATGAACTCCATTCGTACGGGATGAATATACCTCAAAACAGTTATACATATGATCGATAAATTGGTAAATGAAATAATCAATTATTAGATAATTGATTGATCAAAAGAGTGTCATTCCGTTGGCAACAGAATAGTTCCGTTCCCAACGAAATATATATATGAAAACTGTAATAACCTTAGTTGCCAAGTATTCCGTTATGGAAAACCTACTCCGTTGGCAACGGAATAGGCACAGATTAGGGTTTTCAGTTATGGTAACTGAGCAATCTTCGCCTCTCTCTCTAGAATAAATAAAAGGGCAGAGTCTCTCTCTGTTCTACACACAATTCAGAAGCCTTAGAGTCCGTCTATTACACAGAAAAGAGAGAGAAAGTTTGAGAAATTTTCGGAAAGTATTTCCTGACTCGTCTAGCCGAGTCCGGTTATTCTGTGCGTCTGAAGTTCGCATGGATACGAGTAGAGGTTCTCTAACTTGAGAACTTGCGAGCGATCAATCTTCATCCCTAGGAGAAGCAAGGAGGTTCACGAGTCGAGATTCAGGAAGGAGAAGGTTGCAAGTCAGAAAAGTTTAGACCTACATCCGTTTTTCGTCTGGCGGATCAGGAAGATCCGAGGTATAAATTTTAATAGTTAATATCGTACTTGTATTCCCTTAAATTAGATCCTAGGGTGGGTTAAATCCATAGGTTCCGTTGCGCATGTAACGTACATGGCTATGAATTTTCTAATGAAAGACCCGAGAATTATATCCATAGCCATCTCTTTGTTTACCTTTGCACCAATCTTCTCAAGGTAATCAATATAACCTTTCATCTTGAGAACATGGACGACCACTGATGTACCTGGAGCCATCTTACAATTAGTAAAGGCATTATGCGTATTGTACCTTTCAGTAAGCGCCTGCACTTGAAATATTTCCTTGAGTTGCGTGATCATGGCATAAGCCTCCATTTATTCAAACTGCTTTTGAAGTTCGGAGTCCATTGTGGCCAGCATAAGACAGGTAACATCATTAGAGTCATTGACATGCTTACTATAAGAAGCCTTTGCCTCATCTGTGGTGGCATCACCCTCAAGTTCTTTTTCAGGAAGAGCATTTTCAAGGGCATACTGCTTTTTCTCTTGCTTGAGAATGATTCTCAGCTTGTGGTACCAATCAAGTAAGTTTTTCCCATTCAATTTTTCTTTTTCAAGGACTAATAACAGAGTTAAACTTGATGTGTTTGTTGACATTTTCTACACAGATTTGAAAATTAAAGTGTTGTTAATACTGGCTGATTTTTAATGTTTTAGATGTATTCATATAATGTAACTCCCACTATTTTATTCAAATCAATAACCCTCAAAATATTGATTCAGAAATGTCAACTCTTTGAAATCTCGTAGTGGAAAAAGACCCATATTTCATCAAATCTGGCTCTCAATCCAAAGACTTCATTATTTAGGTTGGATCAAATCTAATTGCATTACATACAACTCTTGACTAATCTCTCATGGGATGAACATCTAGTTTTAACTTGATTGCCCGGCGTCATCCATCCCATCTTATGCCCCGAGCCCAAGTCCGACTTGATAGCTCGGTTAAGTTGAACCATATCTAAGCATCTACAAAATAGTCAACAACACACCCTGCTTTGGCAGGACCTATGTTGTTTCGTATTTTGCCGCATTATCTCCTCTTAAGATAGTTCCCACACACCTAGCTTTGGCATGAACCTATGTGGGATCTATCAAAATATCGAGAGATTTAGGTATGGAGGGCATTTCACGACTTAATATTTATTCGAAGGATTTTTACTTTATTTTAATTCTTTTAATGAATATTAATAATGACATGCATGGCCTTGATCATTATGAGGCAACATAATGATCATAATCCTAAGTGCTGGATGAGAAGTCGAGGCGATGAACTTCTTCACGATGTGATTGGTCGAGGCGATGAACTCCTTCACGATGTCTCGGATGTCGAATTGTCATAACTCTCATAAATAATAATTGTATACAAATGACGGTACCATGACCGTATTTAATTACAACAATTACACATCACATAAATTACAACCAAATTATACAAACCACAAATTACATACATCACATCACATCACAAATTATAGCCAAATCACAAACATTCATTCACATCACATAATCTAAAGACCATGCAATCATATGATATTATTTTTATCTTATTTAATTAAACCATTAATAAGAATTAAGGTTTTTTATTGACGACAATTCGCCTTGGGGTAGAGCGGGGCTCAAAGGGGCAGCACCCCTTGCGGGGCTTTCGGGGCAGTGCCCCGGAAAAAGTATACAATATACCTTACTCATTGGATGAGTCCTTACATTAAAATTTATCCAATCTGCTAACCAGAGACCAAAACCAATAATAATTTCGGGTAATATTAATCATATTAATTAGATCTGAAATCCATTATCATATCGGGTATAATTAATCATACTAATTAGATCCGAAATCCATTATCATATCGGGTATAATTAATCACATTAATTAGATCCGAAATTGATAATCAAATCGGATATAATTAATCCTATTAATTGAAACCGAATCTGATAATCAAATCAAGCTAAATTAATCATATTAATTTCAAACCGAAATTGATAATCAAAACAGATTTGAATTCAAAATTCGAAATTTGTTTTTGAGATCGAATCTCGAATCACCAGTCATGATAATCATCAAATCCAATTCGAGATCTCAACCGAAACCTTAATCCCAATTTACCATCTATGTAGGAAACTCCTTTCCCACATCAGATCTAACCCTAATTAAACTGTGTATAACTCTTATACTTAAATCAATTTGATTGATCAATACACGTGGCTCTGGTACCACTGAAAGATTACGCGCAATCTCAGAAGCACAGTGGAATTAAAATTTTACCCGTTTCCTAACCGATGATCCGTGTATTATCAATCAAATCAGAAAAATAAATCTTACTTATACCTTGAATTTGGCTAGTCCGGTTTGTAGTGCTTTGCGATTCGTCTCCAAACGATCTCCCTGCGGCTCCTTGCGGATCTGATCACGAAAGGTGCTACGACTCCGGCACCGCCCTCTACACGTATCCACACGCGACTAACTCGTTGGAGGAGAAACCGAGATTACTAGATCCGATTTCTCTTTCTCTTTCTCTCAATAGGCGGCTAGGGTGTAATCTGAATCTTCTGACCTAATCAGACGAACCCTTCATCTATTTATAGAATCTAATGCTCACACCTCTTCACCTTCCTTTTGATTTTCTGTGTCCAACCGAGTTAGTTCTGTTTGTGTGCGACAATGTAGGTTCATTTAATATTGGCAATAAACTTCAAGTTTATAAATCATAAGTAGCCTCTAGTACGATATTATGATTACCCAAATTAAATGTATTTAGTCCCTTTGTTAAACGATATTTATATTGATTATAAGGCATGATTTTATGTTCTCCTTATTATGATCATTTCTCTTTCCTTATTATGATCATATTAACAACACATGCTAATTCTTTCGTACACGACCACGTGTTTTCCTTCAGCCTCAATTTATCAGGGGGTCCTAAGATATCCCTCTCGTATCTGAGAGTAACAAATTCTATCTTGATCATTCACATTCCAACTCATGGTTTACTAAATACATGATCATAGCTTTTATAATTATTCGGTTAAAGAAACGTTTGACTATGTCAAAGTATAAAGATATACATGCAGGAATCTATGATGATCTCAAGTCAAAGGACTACTCATACATTAGATGATGAGAAAATACTAATGACATATACCATGTATATTCTCATAGTGGGTCGATCCAATATATGTTCTCTAAAATATATTTATATTAATGAATTGATATCCAATATCCATGATCAGTAAAACGTGATCATCATCCAAATAACATGTTAGTAACTATATATATGATTTGAGATTTTCAAATATGTTTGTCTTACAAACATCTCATATATGACTAGGGATAATTTAGAATTGTATTCAATTTGCTTTACGATTTTACTATCAGAATCACATATTCCGATGATGTATAACGGACATACATATTCATATTTTATTAATAATTTAACAACCTTTACGCATAATTATTATATGAAAAAGTTTATGAGATAAAATATCTAATACAAAAATATAATGTCTGATACATAATCAATTTCCCACACGACAAAATAGTTTGGCCCAGGGCATTATTACTTTCACACAGTGGGTATCACTAATCTATGTGGTACCCAAGAAAACTGGTATTACGATAATTGAGAATCAAGATGGTGAAAAAGTTCCTACGAGAGCACAAAATGGATGGCGAATATGCATTGATTACCGCAAATCGAATACTGCCACCCGGAAAGACTATTTCCCCCATCCCTTCATTGACCAAATGCTTGAGCGCCTTGCTGGGCGCCACCATTACTGCTTCTTAGATGACTTCTCTGTTACTTTCAAATAGTCATCGCCCCCGAGGATCAAGAAAAGACCACCTTCACGTGCCCTTTTGGCACCTTTGCCTACAGACGCACGCCCTTTGGGTTTTGTAACGCATCCGGTACATTTCAGAGATGTATGATGTCTATCTTCTCTTGATTATGTCACCCAAATTATTGAGGTTTTCATGGATGATTTCACCGTCTATGGTGAATCATTCGATGACTGTTTGGGAAACCTAAAGACAATTCTTCAAAGGTGCGTAGAGACTGACCTGGTGCTGAATTATGAGAAATGTCATTTCATGGTGGATCAAGGCATAGTCTTAGGCCATGTGATTTTCGCTCGGGGTCTCGTCCTTACACTGCGGTGCGGTCAATTAAAGTGGATAAAGCAAAGATCGATGTCATTAGATCCCTTCCGTACCCGACCAGTGTGAAGGACATTCGATCATTTCTTGGTCATGCCGGCTTTTATACGCGCTTCATCAAAAATTTCTCAAAAATCGCTCAACCTCTTTGTCTTCTTCTCCAAAAAGAGGCTTCTTTTGAGTTTAATGAGAAATGCAAAATGGCATTCGACCTTCTCAAGGAGAAACTGTGTTCTTCCCCCATCATTAAAGCTCCAGATTGGAATCTGCCTTTCGAGATCATGTGCGATGCGAGTGATAGGGCAGTTGGAGTTGTTCTTGGGCATCAGGATGGGTGAGAACCCCATGTTATCTCCTATGCTTCCAGGACCTTAGACGATACTCAGTGCAACTATACCACTACGGAGAAAGAGCTGCGAGCCATTGTTTTTGCACTAGAGAAATTTAGGTCCTACCTCTTAGGGTTTAAGGTGATTATATGCTCTGACCATGCCGCATTGAGGCATCTTTTCAAGAAGAAGGAATCCAAGCCGAGACTTCTTTGTTGGATATTGTTGCTCCAGGAGTTCGACTTGGAGATTAGAGATAAACGAGGATCAGAGAATCTAATTGCAGATCACGTTAGCCACCTTCCAATGAGTATTGAGGAGGGTACCCCAATATCGAAGTTCTTCCCTGAGGAATATCTCTATGCCATGCAAAGCTATAAACCATAATATGTTGATTTAGTGAATTACCTAGTGGCTAAAGACCTACTAGAGGATCTTACACGTGCACAGGCTGATCGAATCCGTTATGATTCCCGATTTTATATTTGGGATGAGCCTTACCTCTTTCGGATTTGCACTGTTCAAATTATTCGGAGATGTATACTAGATAATGAGGTCAGATCCGAGCTTGAGTTTTGTCACTCTCTAGAGTGTGGAGGACACTTTGGCGCCAAGCGAACAGCTCATAAGGTCCTTGAGTGTGGTTTCTTCTGGCCCACTCTACATAAGGATGCTTACTTCTTCGTGAAGTCATGTGAGCGATGCCAGAGAACGGGAGGAATAACTGTAATGTGTATTTTTATACACATTTTTATGGTTTTTATCATCTCAAATTCAATCATAATTCAAATAAAATATACGAAAACTGCTCATAATTCATAAAATAAGTTTTGAAACCTCTTAATACATTATTGTGTGATTTTACAGGCGAAAATGCCATAAAATAAAAAATTAGACAAAAACGCAAATATTGGGCCAATGATGGCCAAATTCTCCCTAAAACCCTCACATTCCCCATACACATACTTCTTTAAAGGATGAGAAACAACGGTAAAAAAGAGCAAACGTCAAAACAGAGAAGAAACGACCATAAAACGTTATGAAAACGTCCACTATCTCGTGTCATTTTTTAACCCAACCAATACGTGAACCGACCACGTTCGGATCCAAAACAGAGAAGAAACGTCTATGTTTTTCATGACGTTTGGAATCAAAACGTGACGTTCCGATCAAATGAATTCTAACCATCATTTTACACCTCAAAATAAACCTAGCAGCGCAAGAATAGCGAAAATGCGACACGCAAAAATTCTGGTCAAATCTGAAAAGTCAACCGTCGCAGTCGCAGTCAAAATCAACTCTTTCTCTCTCAAAAAATACAAATTTTTTGAAATGCTCGGAATTGAACAAACTCAATACCGTTTGACTCGTCTCATTAAGACAAGCATAACCATATGACTCACCGTCGCTGGAACCGCCAGAGTTAGCCGGAAAATGCAAAAAATCTCCTGTCAGCCATGAAAGTAGACTATTTCGAGCTGGCATGTTCTCGAGATCACCATTTAATGCATAGATCTCGATTTGTCATAATTCCAAAGCCATTATCTTCTCCTTGTTCCCCTCTTTCGAATAATATAAGGAACTCAAAAATTGATGAAGAATTGAGTGAGATAATCGAGTTTGAAGTAAGTGTTCAATGAAATTGAATTATGTTTTTGCGAAATAACTCAATTCGAGCTGAAACTTCTCAAGTCCATAACTCACTCCACATACCTCCTTTTCATTCAAAACCAATTGAATTATCTTCTCCTATCTTTCGTCTTTCTATCGATACCAAGAACACCAAACATGATGAAGAAATGAGTAAGATAATCGAGTTTGAAATAAGTGTTCAATGAACTTGAATTATGTTTTTGCTGAAATAACTCAATTCGAGCTGAAACGGGGCTGAAGCTCAGTTTTTCGAGCATAACTCGCATTTTACTTGACCATTTTCATCCATTCAAGTTGATGTGGCATCATGAGGAAGTGAGGAAGAATTTTCAACTGGCCGTTTTGAGTATCGTTGGTCATAAAATAAGTGTAAGTTCGAACTATTACTGTTGGTCGAAACTGGAAAAATACCGAGCTGTAGGTGTTCAAAGTGAAATATCTTGAGCATTACTCAACGAAATCGCACCATTCAAAGTCATGTGGATTCATGAGAACAAGGAGAATAGATCCGAGTTGAAATTTTTTGCTAAGAGATTGTGAATCATAAGCTTAAGATGACTGTTCGGATCCAAACGGGAAAAGAAACAAAAAAAAAATTGAAGTTCATATTCAAATATGATTCTAGCGCCAAAATAAGCCAAAACACGACTCACTACATGAATCTATGACCCGTGTCGCTACACCTGATCAAAAAATGGGGGGACCATTCGTAACAAGCATTCAAACACGATTCAGATCTGAATCTGAAGCTTTTTTCTATCAAAACAGAGGAAACAAATTCAGCAACTTCAAATCCAAATATCTCCCTCATTTTTCAACGAAAATTTCTCAAATTCGAACCGTGACTTCTTTTCATCCATACGATCGGATATGTATAAGTAAAATTTCCATTTTGCCCCTGAAATTTCAGATCAAGCCAATCAAGAGAATACACTCTCGAGCCCTCATCTCTCTATAAATTGGACCTCAAGCTCCACCATCAAAAACCACTCATCCCCATACTCTCTTTAACTTATACACCACTCTCCATTCTTCTTCTTCTACCTCTAGAACCACCATTGTTGAGTTTCAAGCTTTTTTGAGCTCTAATGAGATATTTATGTGATTTCAGATGCAATTTGAATGGAGCATAGCTTGGAGAAAAGATGTTGGAGCACAAGATGGAGATAAGAATCAATAATCGGACCTGCTGACATAACCTCAGTTTTTCGGCCATAACTCACAATATGGGCCTCCTCTATATGCATACTACATACTGTTGGAAAGAAGAGAACAAGGCTCATAATTCATTCCATATCACTAGAGCCTAGTTCCGAAGTCTATATGTCTCAAATTGTCCATCTTCTGGAAAGATCTTTCATGCACTTTGCATGCATTCTTCATACCTTTGCCATGTTTCCTTCACACCCTTTGCATGGAGATTCATTCATCTCTCATGACCACCTTTTCAGAGGCATTATAACCAGGAGCAAGACTTCTCTTCTACTCACTTTTGAACTTCATCATTCTCTCTCTTGGAGTTGGGCAAGTCAAGCAAGCTTCACTCTTCCATCTGCGCTTCATTAATGGGTTCTATCATTATTTTTCTTTTCTTTCATTTCCATGTATTTTGAGTAAAACCTTCGAGGCATAGTTAGTGTTTTTGTTTTCGTGTTGTAACTTTTGAGACCATTAATAATAAATTTTATTTGAGCGGTTATTATTCTTTTTTCACTTATTATCTTTCATGCTCAATGAATTATTTTAAGTTTATTTCGGTCAGTTCTATGTTCAATAGTAATTAACAAGGGTCACAAAATTCCTATGGTTGCTTTGCTCAATAGCCACCATTAGAATTTAAATAATAGCCAAGTGTAAATAACTCACAACAATCTAAACATTTTTGAACAAGCTCATTGTTAGGAGGTTTTTATTTGATTAAATAACCAATGATTTCTATTGAATTGGTAATGATATTCAAGTAGGTTAGTGTTTTTATTTACGAGCTCATCTAAACTAAAACCCTATCTTTTTGTTTGAGTTATTTATCGGTTGGAGCTCATCTTACTGCACTTAAGAGATTAATTCCAAATTCATTATTATAGTCAAGGATAAAGTTACACACAAATTCACTACACAAAACTATGCCTCATTTCACAAAACCACCACATCTCATGATTTTTTACTTTAAGTTTCCTCTTTACTTGTTGCTTTCATTTTGTTGCAATCAACCAATCAACAACCCCCCCCCCCCAAATTGTGTGTCTTATTTTAGGTCTTGTGTTTGGTTTTATTTACGGTCTTGGTTTCTTCTCTTTATTGTAGTTTTCTATTTTTGTTGAGTCCATTTTCATTAGAGAAGTAATTTTTTCACTTAATTTAGTCTAAATAGCTCTCTGTAATTCGACCGCTACTTCCACTGGCTACTTTATTGTAGTTAAGTCTTGGATTATAAATTTCTTTTGGTAAATGTAAAATAACTGTAATAATTCCTCTTATCAGGATCATACTGCAACTATTAAGGCGCTGGCCTAGTGCCCGTATCACAATAATGTGCTTGTGACAGGTGGAGGGGAGGCTGATTGGTGTATAAAATTCTGGAATGTGAGTACTGGTAAGTTGATTCCCGATTTTTATTTTACGGAATAGATTTATATACTTTTTTCTCTGTATATATTTATTTGTAGTGAAATACCAAAAATACCCCATCTCGAGTAATTGATTTAGAAAAAATTGAGAGAGAAACAAAACTAGAAATAAATAAATAAATAATGATTGATTAAATATGTGTGAAATAATTCGTTGGGATTAGTTTCAATTTTTTTAATTCTTTTAATCTTTTTCTTATTTTGATAATTTATTAGATGGTAGTATAATTAAATTAATAATTACCAGATCAAAGATAGGGTTATTCTATTTATGGCATTTAATTAATAAGTTAATCCCATCAAATCGTGGAATCCCTATTTTGATTTAAACGGAATTTTTCTTTTTGAATGGTGATTTAAACGGAATTGGATTCCTGGATTTAGTCATTGACATAATTTGTAATCCTGGTTTTGGCAGGGAGTGTATGAATTCAGTGAACACGGGATCCCAGATTTGCGGGCTGGTGAACAAGAATGAGAAGGAATTGCTGAGCTCGCACGTGCCCACACAAAATCAGCTCACCCTTTGGAAATATTCGTCCATGGCTAAGCTGGCCGACCTGCGGGTGGTGTGGAACAAGAATGAGAAGGAATTGCTGAGCTCGCACGTGCCCACACAAAATCAGCTCACCCTTTTGAAATATTCGTCCATGTCTAAGCTGGCCGACCTTCACAGCCACACTTCATGCGTCATTTACATGGCTCAGGTATGTTTGTGAATGAGATTATTTATGCGATTTATCCCTTGAATAGTTTGGTAATTACGGATAGGGGTTTGAATTTGTTTTCTTAATTGATTGTAGAGTCCGGACGGCTGCAGTGTTGCGACGGCGGCTCGGGATGAGACGCTTCGGGTTTGGAATGTGTTTGGAGTCTCGGAAAGGAAAAAGCCGGTTGCTGTTAATAAGAGGACTATTGATGTTGTGGGGCCCACTATCATGTATAGCTTTATGAGTCGGTATGTTTGGACTTCGAAGAGTGTTTGGAGTCGGTATGCTTTATATAGGGTGATTATTCTTTTAGGTTGTGTACGGTGGCGGAGCCTGTTTGAAAATTCCGAGGAGGCCAAAAAAATTTCTTTTCACTGATTAATGTTGTACAAAATTTTAGGTGGGCCGGAATATACAAAAAGACATTTATTTCAAATTTTTCTTCACTAAAATATATTTATATATACTATTCTACAAATTTTGTTTGGGGGCCATCCCCCCCCCCCCAAAAAAAATAAAGCTTTCCCACTGGTTGTGTAGATTATAGGATTCTATTTTTTTTTCAATGTTTTTGTTTAGTTGAATGTATTGTGTAGATTGTAGGATTCTATTTTTTTTCAATGTTTTAATCGAAACAATTGATAATATTAATGTCCTTTATCTTTTATATCTGATTTAGCATTTTTTTTCTATTTGTTAAAGCATATCTTGAATAAAGCACAAAATAATATTCTTTTTGCAAGACCAAACCGAGATCTCTATTTTGTTTAAAGCATTTGTGAAAAAATTGAGCCTAAGACTCACAAATACAACTTTGTCATGCCAACTATTTACTTCATATAAGTTCATGATGTATGAACTGTAAAAAAGTCAAATTCTGAGACAAAATAATAGCAATTAGAAACATTTTTTATGTAAGCTTGAGGTGGGTGATCCTACACTCAAGAGTAAAGATTATATTAATAAAAAGAAGTAATTAGATGCATTCATTTTGTACATTGAACTCAAAGAGAAAATTATTACTATTTCCATTCATCCTCATGTAATCCCCTAAACGCAAAGAAGAAAATCTTCAACAGAAAAATACGTGGTTTTATAAATCTTCACAAAATTTCTATGTAAATATGTACAAATACATAAATATGTAAAAACGAATGGATATATATGTACAAATGTCCGTGAAGCAAATCTGCAATAAAACATTAATTTGCCATGACTAAGCTTAACCTTCTAACTAACAAAATTGTTGAAATTCAAGGAAAAAAAATAACAAAATTGTTAATTATTCTTTGTTAAGCTATCGTGGGTCGACATAAACCCTAACTGCCTCCTCACGCCTCTCTGGCCTCATCTTCACCGCTGCTGAATCAGCCGCACCGGGTAAATTCTTCGGTGCTTGGAGAACAACAACGGATGATGTGCAGCCAAAGTCAGTCGATGCCAGTAAATCCCCGATCGGTCCCAGCTCGGGAAACTCGCTCCACTCGGTCATGCCGGCGATGAGTCTCGACGCGGTCAGGCCTTGATCCTTGCCCACAATCAGCAAATCCTTGCCTTCATCTTGAATCATTCTTAGCGCCCCCACTACCTCTTCGGCGTTGCTGACCACACTTTCTCTGTACTCTATCACGCCTAGTTGACTTGATCGTTCCCCGAATTCGAGCAGACAATCTTCGTCCATAGTTTGCTCATTTAGTTCGCTTTCGTCTCGGAGGGCGTTGCTAGTGTTGAAGTTTCGCGGAAGGAATCTGACAAGTGAGATTTGGATTGCTGGGTGGTTCGCCATGCGACTGGCTAGAGCAAGTGACTCACGGTCGTCTGCGCCACCAAAGAAGAGCACCGCCACACGCAGGCTGGAGGCAAGGGCGCTAGAGAAGGCACCAAGACCTCGATCAATGATGATAGCTGTCATGGAAGAATAACAATTAGGTCATAATTAATTATCGTGACATTGCAATCCTAAGTTCTATGCATAGAAAAAGGGAAATTATTATTCAGAATATCTGTATGTACATAGTACACTTCAGAATAGCAAAAGGAATTACTACCAACTGAGCATGGAGAAGTGCATAGTACTCGCTCATTGACATTACGGACGGAGGGGTGTGTTCCGATCTCCAAGGCTCCATCGACGGCTTGGTGCATGTGGAAAGGGAGGAGTATCAATGCCCCATGGCGGTCCTCGGCCGCTGCAAGAACATCCTCGTGCATCGTATCAAACACCGAGATAGCTGTTGAAGTGCGCAAGGTGACACCACTCGCTTGCTGCTCGTAACTCACGAATGCATGAGTTATAGCGGCAGACTGCGCCTGAAGGCGGCTGTTATATTTGCGATTTGGAGATGGATTGTTGTTCAATAGGAGGAATGTAGATGCACGGCCGGTAAGCTGGACTAAATGTAACGCTGCGACTGACATTGGAGATAACTTGGTTGGATACATAGAGCCAATTAAGGAGATTAGTGCTGGAGGGTCACGTGGATGGTGGATACAAGCGATAATCCGTAGCTCAGATCTTGGATCATTCCAACGGATGGTGCGTCGCTTGTACAATACACGATGATGTGTCGGTTTAACTAAGTAGGTCAAAGATGGGCTCAGTATTGCTGTTTGTACAACTGACATGATGACCAGAATGGTGAACGATTCATTCCCTAGAATCTACAAAATTGCAGACGACAAGTTAATACCTGTATCCAAACCTTATCACAAATCATTTATTGTCTTCTTCATTTTTATGGTTACATGACTGATTAATTCGAATTCGAATATAATGTAATTTTTGAGTATAACAAAAAAAATCCAAATATCAAACTGTTCAAGAGATGTTACCTTTTTGTTGATACCAACATTGAGCAATACAAGCTCAATGACCCCTTTAGTGTTCATGAGTAACCCAATTGATACACCATCATGCAACTGCATGTCATAAGCCGCCGCCACAAGCACTCCGCCCAACACTTTCATCCCACCTGTTGCAAAGACCAGTGTCACCAAACACATCGCAACCCCAACATGTTTTATCTGAAACACATCTGTTCTCAGACCGCTAATTGCGAAAAACAAAGGCAAAAGCATCCCTCTCACAAACTCATCCACCCTATCAACCAGTCCTAAGCCTAGTGGCCCATTTGGTATTGCCAAACCATACACAAATGCTCCAAATACAGCGTGTGTACCAATCATATCCCCTATGAATGCTGCTATGAGCACGCCAACCAGGATAGTGCACTCTTCCAGTTCTCCCACCTCCTCTTTCCTTTCAGCCGCCTTTTTGGAAATGCGATTCAAAATCGGACGGATGACAAGAAAGCAGAAAACATAAAATGCCGCACCAGATAATACAGTAAATATCGATGCAAGACTACCACTTCCGTCACTCTCTGATACGGCAACAACAAGTGACAAGCCAATCCACGAGAAGCCATCAACGAGTATAGCGGCTGAAAGCACCGTTCTCCCTATTTCCCTGCCAGCGAGCTTCAACTCGGTTACAGTATGGGCTAACATAGAGAAGGCAGTAACAGAAAGCAATACACTAATAAACAACACAAATGCGAGATCATGCTTTCCTTCTTGGAGATTCCTATGTATCGGAATGCCGGATACTGTGCTAAGGATAAAAGGAGGAACAGTGCATGCAAGTGCAAACCAAACGGCACGCCCGCTAGCACGTCGGATAGAGGAGAGGTCGATTTCTACGCCCAAGGTGAAGATATAATATATGAGACCTAGATAGGCAAGTGATTCGAGTGTGAATTGGCTGGTTCGAGGGAAGAGAGTATTGGCAAAACCTCGAATGTGGCCGAGAACAGAAGGGCCTAACAAAAAGCCACCCTACATAGAAGGAACAAAATAAATCAATTAATTCACGTAAAAGAAAAGTTAATTGCACAATGCTTAAATTTTCCGCTTTTTGTGATATTGCATGAGTCTTATGTGGAAAAATGCAAAAACGAAAAGGTGATATTGCTAATATAGGTTTTGCTCAAAAATGCATTTGCAATTAATATTCTTGTTTCTTGTTGTAATAAGAGTAGATATTAAAATGAGATAACCATAATAAAAATATTTTCTATAGTTTGGTGAAATTTGAGTCATGTATGAATTTTAATATGTAATGTTCAAAACAAAAAAAGAATTATCCTTCTTTTTATCACTTTCAAAATCTTGTTTTATTTGAGATTTAGAAAAATAAAAATAATTAGCCAAACATGTTTTGTTTTTTTCTTTGCTAGGAAAAATGCAAAAAAAATGAAAACAAGAATGATGTTACAAGCCCTTAGAAATTAATCAATAACATAAATTATAATTTTGAGTCGAATGCCCATGTAATTAGAAGTGTATACTTACGATAATTTCTGAGATGTATCGGGGGAGTCTCAGCGGCCGTAAGATGAAGTGTGTTCCGCGTGTTGCTGTGATAACCATCAAAAGCTGAATGAGGAACAAAGGGAACGCATACAAGTTCGGTTTCTCCTTGAACCATATGCTGCCCATAGAGATCCTGTTTGGGGTGAAGCACAGCAGCGCAGACGAGTCATTTATCAACGATGAGTTTCCGAAATCCATTGAGTTGATTGATTCGTTTGTTTAATTTTTGCTTTTCTTTTAGTTTTGGATGGAAGCGATCATGAAAGAGAGAGAATTGATGAAAGTACAAGGAAGAATGTGGATGTATATATTCAAGGAGGGATTAGTTTTGTATCATGAGTTTTTGGTAATTTTGAACTAAAACGGTTAAACTGCGATGTAGAGAGCGAAAACGTTGAATTGTACAAGAAGCGTGTTGCTTTTGTGGAATAAGATATTGTCGGTGGAAATAATGCTTTTCATTTCTCTTGTGAATCTTATGACAACTAATGTAGATTGATTTATGTAATTTTAATTAATTTGGTTTCTTCATATGAAAGAAGAAATATAATATAGTGATTTTTATTTAGTTAGATATAAATTGAGGAAGAGTATTTTGTAATTACTTGATAAGTTACGATAATATTGCAGAAGACAATATTTTTTTGAAGCTCTGCAGAAGACAATATTAATCATCCTTAATCTAATTTGTAACATGAAGGCAAAGGATAATATTAATTATCCTCAATCTAATTTGTAAAGTGGAGCCAGCTAGACAATGTGGACGGACCAAATCAAACCTTAGTGCATGATTTTTTATGGATTTCGATGTGAAAAAAATCAACTCTTTTCCTACTAATGCAACATATGAATGGACGTTGAGTTTTCAATACAGAACAAAGTTTCTAAAAAAATATGCAACAACAATTCATAAAATTTATTAATATTTTGATTGGATAATTTAGAAATATGGATATAAAATCACATTTGCAACTAGCCAGTTCACATGTAATCTTTAGGTTTAAAAGCTTATAGCCTATGGGAATTGATATTGCCAGGCAAAGAATTGAGGAGTACACGCATATGAAACATTGAATGACTATTTTACCCTTAGATCAAATGTTTCCTTTTATCTCCTTTCTTTCTCATGCCAAAATTACAAAAGTTCATTTTTTGCTCCTTAATATAAGTCTCATATTTATTAACTTCTTTCTTAAATTTTCTAAAAATGACCAACTGGAGGGGCGAAGCAATAAATAATAATATGTGATATAAATATAATTTAATAATTAAACATTAGAATAATATTTTAGAAAGAAATCATATATCATGAAAGAATTTAAATTAACTAAACGTTTTTGCAAATATTAAATTAAATAATAAAGAAATATTTTTTCCTAAACCTGGAGGTTAACTAAATTGAAATAAATTAGTCTTAAGACAATAATATGTCAAAGAGACGGGAATAAAGAAAAATAAATAAAATACATATTTTAAGAGATTTTTCATAACAAAAGAATAAATTGGTTTAGAAATGAATTTAATTCAATAAATTTAGTATTACTGCTAGTGTAATATTTGGTAAAATAACAAACTCAGCAAATTAAATATAATTATAATCAATATAACAAATGATAAAAATATATTAAGAAAATAAAGAACTATATAAGAGCATGATATAGATGCAATTATAATCAATATGACAAATGTCTAGTAAAAGTATGTTCTTCATTAAATTAAGTTATTAAGAATACTTATGAAAAAAATATATGTGCATCTTTTAGATACAAACTTATATTTTTCCAAAAATAAATGGTAATTTTTCACTTGATTCTAAACAGGAAATTTTGCATGTTAAGGTTTTGTAGTGCATTTAATACAGATAAAACTATTATAGAAGGATTGCAGTGATATTTACAGGCCACGGCTTTGTTATTTACAGGCTCACTCAGTTTTTTAAGTAGTAATTGACAAATCTACCCCTAATAATTAAAGTCTTAAATGGTAATCTATAATTAATAGGCAATAAATTATTCACATTTAGGACAAACAGATTTAGTGAGCAATAATATATTCTGTATAACCTAAATAATAAATAATAATAATCCAAAAATTAGAACATATACATTTATATTAATTATATTAACTGAACTTTCGCTTATAATATTTTCACACTATTCTTCATGGATCAATGCATTAATCATTAATGATTGTGCTTATAAATTGACAATCTATTTTGAGTTCATATAAATACACAATATAACCTAATACCAATAGACAAAAAAGATAACTATAATAACAATTATTGAATCATTTATTCTATTATAGTTCTTTTATTGAATATAATTTATTTTTGCCAAAAAAAGAAAACTATACAAAAATGATTCAATAAAACAAATATAATAGATTAAATTTATATCAATGTATCGTAATGATTAAAAAATTGAAAGCAAATAGAACTAAAAAGAAAAATCAATCAATTTATTTTCCTAGTAAGAGGCGGTTGCCATATTTCTACTCATTTTCCTATTTGCAACAAATTAATTCAAGTTACCAAATGAAATAATAGGGGCAAATTTGTCATATACTACCAAAAAATCTAGCGGGCCTGTAATTAACAAACTAAACGCCTGTAAATATCACGACCCCAAAATCATTACAAATGAAGCATTTAATAAGGGTAATACTGTCATATAATATTTATTTGCCTGTCTAGCTCAAATTTGCGCCTGGCAATATCATTTCCCATAGCCTATAGGTGCTGATTTATGATTCAGTTAATTTAAGAAATTGAAGACACATTATAAATAAGGAAATGAGAGTTAATTAGGAATGATGAGACATTATAAATAAGGAATTAAGCAAGAACAATGCCCTAAATAAATTAGATAATCAAGTATTAATTAGTATATTTATTATTCGAATCTTCATTTCCTTCCTTCTTTAGCTTTTGATTGATTGTCATACATATATCATCACCCCACCAAAACACTAATCTATCATCTCCTTTCGATCTCTTCGTCCGCTGTGTCATCTACTTCCTTCGCCGTTGCCGCCTCCTTTTTTTTCCGTAAGATCCCTGATCTCACTTTTTTTCCACATCCCATTTAGTCCCGTTAACCTAATTATCAATGCTATTCTCATCATGATTCTCTACCTCGCATGAATCATGCTTCCTATTTGAACACACTTCAATTTTCTTTCCCCTCTCAGATTCCCTCTAAAATTGCACTTATAATTTGTCTCAACCCAGCCTTATTAATTTCGAAATTTTCAGGACCAATGGAGGGTCCCTGTAAGAAGGTTAAAACCGAAGTTCCTCAAGCAGATCTTCGCGTCGAAACCGACGTTTTTTTCCTTTGAGGCGGTGCCTGTAAGTCTTACAATCGTCCACGACCGATATAACTGATGTCACTAATGTTTCAAGTATTGCCGTGAATTGTATCTCAGCTCTCCACCTGATCTCAGGGCGATGTGGCTCGATTATATGATTGAGAAGATGCAGCGGCGCGATCTGATTACCTTTGGGTTATGTATGAGGAAGGGGAAGAAAGAGTTTAGCTGGAGTTGATTTCCAGAGTTTGCTTAAGAATGCAATTGGATTTTTTTTTTTTGTTAGATATAGTATTTTTTTTGTTCTTGTGATATTTTGGTACTTGTTTTAGTTTATATCTTCTTTTAAATGCATGTTTGGTGTTACTTTTAATTTTAATGTTTAAACTTTAGTTTAGTACTTGGGGAATGATTGATTTGAAGAATTCTGGTAGATTTGATGAATTTTGGCAGATTCAAATGTATGTTTGGCGTTGTTATATTTCAAAATGAATGAAATGTGCATTGATGTTCAACCTTCAAGGGTTGGGTGTTTTGTTTTTGTTAAAACATAATTTGAGCAATGTGGAAAAAAAAATACACTTTTGGCAAAACCAGAACAACCATTTCATACAAAAAAATTCTATAAGAATTTAACACCACCAGATCCAAAATCATAAAAATCATCAGCTAATATAGGCTCTGGACAGTCTTTCCGTCCAAAAAGATGCTACATCAATACATCTCACCAATTTTACATGGAAATGGCTTCCCTTCATTACTACTATACTCCAAATAAAGAAAAAAGACACCAACACAACAAAACAAAACAAATACAAAACACATAACATAAAAAGATAAAATAAATAATTGAAAAAAGAGGGCCCTAAGGAATATTGCCTCTAGTGGGGCGACAAACATGGTTTCTTTTACGAGCATGTTCTGTATTATGATGCTGAGTTCTGCATGAAAATCCGTACCAACAATTCTCTCTCTCTGCTGCCTCACGTGGCAACAACTGGTACACAAAAAATTAAAAATAAGACACATTTGATTCACATTTGTAAGAAAATAGTGTAATAAAAATAAGGGAAATTTGAATAAATCCCAAGCATTATGCCGAAATTCAAATTGCAGAAAAACATCATCATTGCAAAAAGATCAGAGAGAGAGAGAGAGAGACAGACAGATGTTCATTATTTTTTAGAAGTCTTTCAAAATAATTAGAAAAAAAACCAACAGTAAGAATTTTTTTTGCATTTTCAGCAATAATGCAGGATTTTTAGAGAAATTTTGCAATAATATAGTTTTTTTTTGCAATTTAGGTAGAGGCTTTTTTATAAATTTCCCTAAAAATAATAAAGAAAACGTACCGCATTTGGGAGTGAGACTCGGTACCAGTATAAGAGGAAGCTCACAAAGGTGGTATAGCAATTGCTGTGAAATATTAGAAATTTTAAAATGTTTGTGCGATTAAAATTTAAATCAACTGAATTAATGGAAAATAGATTTAGAGAATAGTGATGTGAATTTAAATTATTACTTGCAGAGATGTGAATTAGAAATGATTGTGTCTGGATTACACAGCGGTAACCTTGATCTATCTGCAATAAATTAAATAATTTTCATATATTAATAAATAATAAGAAATAGAAAACAATAATAATAAGAAAAAATAGAATGAAAGAATACCCATTTCACTATTATCAAATTTCACAATCCAATCAGAAATAATAGCTTGCAATGTCTTTCCGCTCTGTTGTATGCACCTTTCTGTGATCTAATAACAAAAGATAAAAATTAATCAATTCAAAAATAAAAAATATATTTATATCATGAAAAAATATTAATTTTATCAAATTACTTACCTCTCTCTCAAAAGGATTATTTTCATGAGCTGAATCTGGAATCCTGGATATTGTCCTTTCAGCAATCTGTTAAAAATATATTTTCTCAATATATAAAAAAAAAGAAAGAGCATAAAATAAGAAATATTTATTCAATAAAAAATTGACATACTGGTTTGAAAGTGCCAGGCTGGCAAATGAGATTATACTGATTTGAATCGAGTCCTTGTGAATTCCAATAAGCTCCACATAATACTCTATCACATCCTTGGCCTAAATATTACAACATTTATCCTTAAATAACCTTAAAAACTGGGAAATTTTTCAAACCACCCACCCACCCCCCCCCCCCCCTCCAAATAGCTTCTCAAATTTACAAAAAAAACTTTTTACTATTTAATTTCAAAAAGCACGTAATATAATTTGACTTTCAAAGTTAAGGTTTTTTCAAAATAAATAGATAAATTAGGGACTTTCAGTATTTCAAAAGTCAGGGGGGGGCGGGTGTTAAAACAGAAAGTTTAAAGTTTTTTTTTTTAAAATATTCCAAAACATAGGGATCTATCATAAATACCAGAAAAAATAAGCTTTTTTAAAATCCCCTTGGAAAAAAATCAATAAAATTAGCATTTCCAAAAAGTAAAAAAAAAAAATCGAAAAAAATGGATAAAAAGTTTTAAAAAATTACAGTTTTGCGGTACAGTGGAATTAGGTCTTGACGGCATTAAATTTCCACAGTCATTACACTGCAAGTGGGCCATTCCTGAATTGCATCTAAATCCACCAAATTCAATTCCTGCTCAAATTTAGAAATTCAAAATTCAAATTTCAAAAAGTTAGAATAAAAACAGGTCTTGGATGCAGGAGACGAGTATAAAGGAGAAATATTTTTTCCTTCATCAATTAATGTGCATTGATACAGTATCTAAAAATGATTAATTATTGATTGTTTGACATTTAAATATCTTATGAGTATCAAAACATAATCTTATAATTAATTAGATTATTTATATATTTTATTTTTTATTTACCGCATTGCGGGCAAGGCAGATCGGAATTATTCGATCCATCACTTGAAGAAGAAGATGAAAAAGGTCGCTTTCTTGGGTTTTTCTTACTTCCCAAAACCTAAAAGTAATAAAATAATGCAAGTTGATAATTTATATTATATATTTTATTTACAAATATGATATGGTTTGATACTTGAGTTTCGAATTTGTACCGTTAAATCTTTAATAGTACAAAAAATCATCATGTTTTCAAAAAAAGTTCAGTAACAAATAATAAATATTCATAAAATAAATATTAAACTTACAAGATTTGACTTAACAGAGGCATAAGTATCCAAAAGTGCAATTTCTTCATCTGTTCTCTTTAATGAAGAAAAACTCTCCAAAATAGCCTACAAAAAATAAAAAAAAGAACTAAAATAATACAATAAACAAAGAACAATTGAAGGAATTTAATTTAATAATAATAATATATTATTTACCTCTTCAACATTACGCAAAAAATGATTTTTTCCGACTGAATGAACAATTGCTCTGCATTGCGGACAAGTGATATTACTCGCTTTATCAACTGATCCTTTTGAGTTCCTTCTTAGCCATTCTGAGAAGCAACCATTACTTCAAAAATAAAAATTAAAATTAAGAAATGATATATTGGTATGATGAAAAAATTAAAAATAAAGGGAAATTTGCAAAAAAAGCCCCTGTATTATTGAAAATTGCAAAAGAAAAAACTACTGTTAGTTTCGCCACTCTAATATCACTAGAAAAAAAATTCTTATAGTTTAATTAATATTTTTCTCTGAGATTTTTTTCAATTATCAACAAAACGTAGGGGCAATTTTGAAATTTCGGCATAACGGTGGGGCTTTTTTGCAAATTTTCAAAAAATAAAATGAATATGAAGATTAATCAATTTACCAAAAATTGTGGAGGCAAGGAGAAACTGTGACAACATCATGCCATATATTTAAACATATGCTACATTTTGCATGCTCTACATCCAGTTGTATCTAGCAAAAATAAGATCGTAGAGTTTATAAATTACAAGGAAATATCATTTATGAAAAACGATTAATAAGTTCATAAATGTGAGTTAATATTACCTTGATACTTTTCATGTCCTGGGAAGGGTTCATTTGGAAGGAATAGCTCATATATTCTAGAAAAGCAATTTAATCAAACTAAATTTAAGAATCTACTTTTGAACTATAAATTATTATAATAATAAACAAAAAAAAGTAAAAATTTATAAAATTTAAATTTAAATGATTATAATATAATATCTAACCTTCACTATTAGGGCCCGCAATTATTTGGCTCCCAGTTTTAATTTCAACAGCTTCTTCTCCAATTAAATTTCCATCAACAATTATTCCTTTCGAACTTTATTAAAAAAATAAAACCAAAATATTGTGAATTTAATGTATATCTTTTCAATTTATGATCCTAAAAATTGAATGTATGAATTTATTTGAGTACAAAAGTTGTAGAAAAACGAACCTCAAGTCTCGAATAATAGCTACTGTATCTTTATCAGAGCTTCGCTTTATTTCACACCATGTTACTTCTTCACTTGATGAGCTGTTTACTTGCGAGCAAATTAATGTATTTTCTGAACTAATTTCCAATTCTGGAAAATTTGAATTGCTTGAAACTATGCAAAAGAAAAGAAAAGAAGTGCTCAGTCTTTTTGCATTTGCGAAAGAAAAGAAATTGGTCAGTCTTTTACATTTGAGAGCCCAATTTTGTACCCAATTGTTTCTCTCTATTTTTCCCTTCTCTAAAACCCCAAAAGAGAAAAAATGAGCAATCTTTGATTGAATAAAGAACCACTGAACAATCATTGCGAAACCCTAACGGCCGTAAACCTAATATCAAATAGCAATACCAAATATGAATGTCCCCTAATGTTAAAAATTTGATAGCTCATTGGAATTTCTCACTATACAAAACACGATTTAAGAACCCAATACTCTCTAATCACAAAAAAAAAAACCAAAATCAGAAAATCTCTCTTCGCCCAAATTCTAAAAACTACACAATAGAAAGAGGTTTATTACCGAGCCTGGCCCAGACAGAATCCCCTTGACACGTGTCGCGAGAGCATTGCCCCGAATCCATCTTCTTCTCTTGCTTAGAAATCAAAATGACTCAAGCTTTATTGCAAATATATATACGACCTCTTCTCTTCCTTTTCAGGGAAGCTTTGAATAAATTGAATTCATCATTTGAAGAAGAAGAAGAAGAAGAAGAAGAAGAGACGTGCGTGTAGACTGTTTATTTGACATGTGTAAAACTGGAGGCAGTCTTGGCGTCGACTCTCGGAGAAGAACAAGAAAGGTTTAAATTCTCTCCAGTTAGTTCAAACTGGAGAAGAACAAGAAAGGTTTAGATTCTCTCCGGTTAGTTCAAAGTGGAGAAGACGTTAGTATCGAATAGGAAAAATAAAAAATTGGGCTTGTTCGTGAAAGGCGGAAGAGTGGAAGAGCGAAAGAGTTGGAAGAGCGGTTATTCTATTTTATTTCACTATCGTTCGACAACATTCATGGAGTAATAAGTTGGTTTAAAAAAATATAAATAATACTTAATTACTACAATGCCCTCATTCTAATCATACTTTTTAATTAATTTAATTATTATTATTCAACCTAAAAGAAAATAATTTTTTTTAAACAAATAAGATATAAGATAATTTGTTTGATTTACTAAATCATTTATGCATGACAGAAGAGATGGAAAAAATGAACAACGAAAGAAAGATATGAGAGATAGATCTCTTTACATAAAGAAAAATGAGCATAATTATTTTCACATTTTAAATATATGATTTCATGAAATTATTACTGAGAATTTATAGTTTTTTCATTCTTATTTTTCTACAAAAAATTGTTTGAAAAGAAATAAGAGAGATAAACATAGCATTAATTTGCTAGTGTCATATCGTCTCAAGGTGGAAGAAGGAATGATATTTTTGTCTTATTCCATGGAAGAAATATCTTCCACCTCCCCATTGAAGAAGAAAATTCCACTCTTTCACTTATTTATTCCATTTTTTCCACTCTTTTTCGGCTGTAATAATCCACTTCTTCCGCTCTTCCACTCTTATTCCACCTTGCCAAAGAAAATTCAAGAAAGTCCCTGCATTATGACTAAGTTGTAAAAAATCACTATATTATTGGAAATTGCCTTAATTAATATTTAACATTTATTTTTCAAGTGATTAAAATATTAAAACTAATAGTGTTAATTTCAATCTAACAGTAATGACTTTTTTGTGATTTTAGCAATAATGTAGGTTTTTTTTTTGTAATTTTCAATAATATAGGGGTTTGTTTGAAATTTAAGAATAGTGAAGGGTTTATTTGCAAATTTCTCAATAAAAATGGTTGTTTGTTTAGGCCGTTGTTTTAGCTTGTGTTTGGATGAGATTTGATTTAGGTAGAAGCTTTTAGTCTGCTGGGCTGAGAGTCTTATCTTATTTGGATTTTTTTTTCAAAATACCATTATTTTAAAAAATAAATCAATACATACCACTGTTTTAAAAATAATGGACTAACTACCATTTCCGCCACTATTAGTGGCGGAACAAAGTCTATTCCGCCACTATTAGTGGCGGAACAAAGTCTGTTCCGCCACTAATAGTAGCGGAACATATACAATTTTTTTTCCTCCAAAATCCGCCCATTTGGCGAGTTAAACATGATTAATTATTGTAAAAAATCTTGTTCCGCCAGTAGTAGTGGCGGAACAGGTTAAATAAATTTTCAAACCATGCTAACGGCTAAACATAGCTCATGAATTGGTAATTAGCCTAAAAATTGAAGAATTAACAGTTCTGCCACTATCACTGGTGGAACAAGTTCATATTTAGCCTGTTCTGCCACTAATAGTGGCGAAACATGCTATAATTTTTCCTTCCCCCTGACTGAAGAAATGCGAAAAATAACCCATATTCCGCCACTCATTATGGCAGAACAGATGAAATTTACACATGTTCCGTCACTCAGGCCCAAAAGTTTCCCCATCCCTTGACTGGAAAAATGCGAAAAATAACCCATGTTCCGCTACTCATTATGACGGAACAGATGAAATTTACACCTGTTCCACCACTAAGAGTGGCGGAACTTGCCCAAAACTTTCCCCATCACTGACTGCAATTTCGTGAAAAATAACCCATGTTCCACCACTACTAGTGGCGGAACACGTTGTTCCGCCACTAATAGTGGCGGAACAACCTGATGGGTCTGTTAGTAGTATAAATAGATGCCCCTTCTCTCTCTTCCCCAATCTACCCTAAACGGCGCCCCCAATAATAAAAAACGATTTTGAGGCTATTTGAAGGTGATTTTGAGCCAAAATAGAAGGAGAAATAGAGAAAAATTAGGTGAGGCAAAAGCAAGTTAAAGAAAAGGAAGAAGGAAGTAGGTAATTTATTGTAGAATTATTTTTAAAACTTTTTAATTAGTTCAATTTAGTATATATTTTTTTGAGTTATTGAAATATTATTGCAATTAGGAAGAAGAAAAAATAGATATTTGAAAGAAGATGGCACAAAACTCAGTAATATTTCTATATTACGATGGTCGGATTGTTCAAAACACCAACGGCTGCAGTTACAATCTAATTGTGTTATGAAATTTATGAAAATATTGGTTGGTCGTTTAACGAACGGCATTTTAGACCAGTAAATATTACGAATGACAAGCAATTGGTTCACTTTGCTGAGCGTGTCAGAAGTCTTGGTTTAGAATTAGAAATATATGTTGATCGAGAACCAAGTAAAGAAATATATGAGTGGCGGAACATGGGTTATCTTTCACATTTTTTCAGTCAGGAGGAAGGAAAAATTATAGCCTGTTCCGCCACTATTAGTGACGGAACAGGCTAAATATGAACTTGTTCCGCCAATGATAGTGGCGGAACAGTTAATTCTTCAATTTTTAGGCTAATTACCAATTCATGAGCAATGTTACAGAATGCGCTAGGCGCTAGTCGGGCGGTCGGAACCATCGAGGATTAATCGGGGATTAATCGGAGATTAATCGGACCTAGGCGGATTTATATATTTATATATTATATATAATTTTTGCGTTGAATTATTTATACTATATTTAATAACATTAACACACCATACAAAATATACAAATAAAATGCAAAATAAAATTCACGACTTAACATTAACACAATATCCAAATAAAATTCAAAATGAAGTCCTCAACATGACATAACATTAATGCAACATTCAAATAAAATCCAAACCGAAGTACTCGACACGACATAACATTAACACAACATCCAGACAAACCACAAAATATAGTCCAAATAATGAAACAAACATACTAAAATGTCCAATACAATCCGAATAATAAAACAACACATAAAAAGTAAGAAACTTAACTTAAAAATCATGCTCATCCTCAATAGTTGTTGAAGTGGGTACATTTGATGAAACCCTAACTTCATCTGCATCAAAATCAAACTCATCTTCGTTCATCTCTACTTCAGAATCACTCGAATCAAATTCTTCATAATCTCCCTCCTACTAGTTTCAGTCTCTTTATAATTTTCGTCAAGTCCGGGAACTAACCAATGTTGAGCAGTGCCACCACCTTCAGTTACAAGCACATCTTCCATCGTATCATTCTTTTTCTTTGGCTTGTTTAATAATAACGAATTAAATTGAACATACACCAAGTTGCTCAACCTTTCCGACTCTAACCTATTTCTCTTTTTTGTGTGAATCTAATCAACATTAAAAAAAAAATTATTTTACATGACATTCAAAAGTACTCCAATTCATACTCCTTCAAAAGTACTCCAATTCCGCTCACATCCAGATGAACTAGTCGTCAAGGAAAGAATCTGTATCGCCATAAACCGCAAATTGGGCGTCTCAGCTCCATAAGTGCTCCACCATCCAGCTATATAAATTAATAATATCAAATACATAAACATAAACTATATGAAAATTTAATTACATATAAATTAATAATTTGCTTACCGGGATCAAATGTTTCAAAAGTCGCAAAAGCTAAGGCATGCACCCCTCTTCTTCCAAACAAACCTTCTTTTTGTTTGTACATTGTAAACTCATTAGAATCCAGAGCATAAAAATTACTCGGAAAAATTTTCTCCCAACAATTTAACCTTGCTTCCATGTATCGAATATCCGCACAAAGATCTTGCGGATTGGGATGCTTGTAAAAAGAAAACGGGCTTAGAATGTAACCCATCAAATGCAAATCTCCATCAATACGGGATTTAGATTTATCATCAATTATTTCCATTACCGGTTTGTAGTTTTTCTCTATTCCTATATATACTTTTTCTACGAGTTTTGTTTTCGCTTCTAAAAATTCCCCGTACAACCAAGGCATTGATGGCCTATCCGAATCACCGATTCTAAGAAGCTCAACCAATGGAATAAACAAATTCACAATTGCTTTAACACATTTCCAAAAAATACGATCTAATATTGTCTTTTCGGTCGCTTGACCCTGCTACTCTTGCTAGCTTTGCAATTCTTCCATTCCGGTGAAAGAACCATCAACATTAATTCCGATTGTTTATCTTGCAAACTTTGTAAAGAAAGAAATGAGCTCGCGAAACGTGTTATTCCCGGTCGTACTAAATCTTTCTTTTGGGTGAACTTTCTCATCAAACTTAGAGTTTTGTGATCAGAATAAATAAAAACCGTAATATTTCTTGCCATATCAATTATGGTCTTATATTTGAGTATCTTGCATATACCCTCAAGCATCAAATCAATTGTATGTGTGGCACAACAAGTCCGAAAAATTGAGGGTCTTTTCGTGCGTAACAAACCGGCCGCCACCATGTTATTGGACGCATTATCCGTCACAACCTGCACAACATTATTCACCCCAATACTCTCAATTGCTTGATCCACATATTCTTCAATGAATGTGCCGGTATGAGAATGCTCGGAAACCTCTTTTGAACCAAAAAAAGACACTCCTTCCTTGCAATGCATGCATATGTTCATTACACTCTGCCTCCTCCGATCACTCCAACCATCGGTCATGATGGAGCATCTGGAATAAGCCCACTCTTCTTCAAACCTCAATCAAATACGGCTCTCTCAGCTGGTATTGGGTGGGTGGTGGAGCTCCAGGGCCGTATTGTCCAATGGCTTCCAACATTTGAATGAAGCTACCCCTATTAATTGCATTAAAAGGAATGTCCGATTCATATACCCAACGTGCTATATACATTTCCATATCGTGTATTCTTTTCTTATCAAGCAAATTTGTAACATTTTGTTGAGGTGTAAATTTTGTTGGATCGATTGGATTAATCTCAACATATCTTCCAAAAGCACCATAATTGAGAGGTGTTGTTTAGTTTGTTCGCTCTCTGACCCCGATCCCGTGTTGGTAATAGCAACATTATCCCTCAAATTGGTTAATTCCATATTTTTCTTTTGCTTCTTTATTCTTGCTTCAACCAACGTCTCTTTACAAATTTTTTGATCTTCTCGTGAGGCTTTTGGGCAAGCTTTTACATTTCCCGGTTCCTATAAAATAATTCAAACAAAACATCTTCAATTACTTGAGAAATAAAAATAATTAAAAAATATTCGACCGTTCAAACAAAACATATTTACTTGAGCAATGTGTTGCTTAATACGATTGACACCACCGTAAATTTATGGTGGCAAAGCTTGCATTGCACTCTATCTACATTGGGTAAATTCCTGAGAAAACCATAATTCCATCCAACGTCTCCTGAACCTCTTTTCAAATTGGCATCTGATATCGGTTTCGGATGCGGATGCAGCCGCAGGAGCGGATGCGGGGGGCGGACAATTAGCCATAGTTGCTGGAGTTGCACCGGTACTAGCCATAGATTTACTAGAACTAGAAGCCATATGAAAAACCTAATTATAAAACAAAAAAAATAGATACCCTAATTAAACCGATTGGAAAGAATATCACAAATTACATAACAAATTGGAAACAATATCACTAATTTCAGTTAAGAAAAAGTAAAATCTTAATCCAAAAAAATTTATACGAAAAAAGCAAAAAAAAAAAAATGGAGCTGACTTACCTTTTGAAGGTGGCGGATGGAGTGGAGATGAGGGCCGGCGACTGGAGGTGATTGGCGGAGGAGCTGGATGCGGCGGCGGCGGCTGGTTGCGGCAGCGCTGGCGGCTTGCGTTTTTCAGCTTTTCTTACAGAGAGGAAGGAGGAAGAAGAAGAACAGAAGACTGGCGGAAGAAAGAAGAGAGAAGGGAAGGGGGAAAAAATGAAGAAAAAATTGGGTCGGGCCAAAGAAAAAAAAAGAAAAAAAGGGGGAAAAAATGAAGAAAAAATTGGGCGGGCCAAAGAAAAAAAGAAAAAAAAATTGGGCCGGACCGACACACAAAATGGGTCTTTTTAGGCGGGCTGGGCAGGTCTGGGCGGTCGCTGGGCGGACAAAACGCACAGAAGGCCGACTAGCATAATTTCTAGGCGTTTTGCTCCCGCCTAGCGCCTGGACGACGCCCAGGCGGCCGCCTGGACCACATTTTAGAACATTGTTCATGAGCTATGTTTAGCCGTTAGCATGGTTTGAAAATTTATTTAATCTGTAGTGGCGGAACAATTTTTTACAATAATTAATCATATTTAACTCGCCAAATGGGCGGATTTTGGAAAAAAAAAATTGTATATGTTCTGCCACCATTAGTGGCGGAACAGACTTTGTTCCGCCACTAATAGTGGCGGAAATGGTAGTTAGTCCATTATTTTCAAAACAGTGGTATGTATTGATTTATTTTTGAAAATAATGATATTTTGAAAAAAAAATCTCTTATTTGACTTATTATTTTTAATGAAAAGTTTTATGTTTTGTTTTAGTGGGGAAATGAGGGGGCATGTTATAATTTTCCTTTCAAGAAAGAACGAATACACCAAGAAATCCAAAATGTTTTATAAAAGACAGCTTAGTTTTAATAATAAAAAAGATTTGTAAATAGTCTTAATCATAAATATGTTGTTTTAGTAAAATAGCAACGAGTGATTTGACTAACAAATTACAAAATAATTTTAGTAAAACATCTTCTTAAATTGTAATAATACCACCCGTAAATAAATTGTAGAAGTTAAACATTGTTAATAAGTATCCATGATTCCTTACACAAATGATCATCATGACAGTTCTTCCCCTCATCCCCAATAGTTGGATTAATAAGCTTTTAGGCTAAGATAAAATACATGGCTGAGTATTTGAGTATTTAGTTATTTTATTTTATTCAGTAGGTAGTTGTAGTAGCTATCAGTAGAATTAGGTCAGTTTTAGACTGACGTGTCCGATTAGTAGAATTGAATTCAGTAAAATATTCATAACTTCTCCATTCAGTATCCGTTTTCAGTGTTCTTGTAGTCGTTGGAATATTTATTCCGAGGCGGTTTTAATGGTAGTAATTAAAATATATTATTATTATTATTATGTATTTATTTATTTACTTATTTATTTATTTATTTAATTATTTTTCAATATTATATAAATGTAGTTATTTCAGTAGAATATGTAGTTAGTGGTAAATCTTGTGGTATAATTGGTAGTGGTAGAAAAATATTATTTTTATACAAGTGGATGAGGAAGACACATGTATGGACATTTTTAAGTGGGCCTGGTACCAGAGAGTGATTTTCGGCTAGCTACCGAAACTTACAAACTGTTAGACGTGACAGTACGGTCTCCTCGGGTGGTTAGAGGGGGCGTGTTTCCACTGTGGCAAAGTTGGAGACACCACTCTCGTGTGGTTGAGAGTGCAGCAGACTGACTTATCTCAAGTAGATCCGAGATTGCAGTCTATGAGTGGGTCCCGTGTGGTTGCCAACCTTATCGTAATTTTTAAATATACTTATATGTATATTTTCAGTAGTACCACTTATATTATAAAAGTAGAAATTTTTTGTAGCAAGTAGTAGTTCTTATAAGTGGTGGCATTGTTTCGTAGAAGTGTAGTATTTATCCTTCCAGTAGGGTAGTAGCTGTAGTAGTGGATAATATTTTATTATCTGACTTTTCTGACGCTCAGCCAATATTTTCAGGTAGCGCTTGAGGCAGGAGGTGGTGGCATACGTAGATTCTTTTGAGAGCGTAGCAGAGAGCGCCAGCACTAGTGTATATTTTTATCTAGTAGTTTTTAGTTGTATTTTTAGTTTGTAGATATTATTTTACGTTTACGTGAGAGCTGGTTTGTATTGTTTTGACTCTTGCTATTGCTCTATATGTATATCTATATGTGTTGTGCATGATGATTTTGGGTCGTGACAACTCTTTTGAAATTGTTGGGAAAATAGGAGTGAAACACGAGCAAAATCCTCTCATGGAATTTTTGTCGAACACTTTGTGTGCGCTTTTTATGCTAATACCATCAATCAAATTAAAATCACAAACCTTACCCAATCAACACAACAACAAAGAAACAAATCCAATGCAACAAGAGAGACAAGATTTTAAGGAAAACTTTTTGTATTATTGGTATCGTACCGTTCCACTATTACAAACAAAACCTTTCTTCTAAAGTTTGTACACAAACTCTAGATTACACAACAACATTCACCATCATCTTGATGAATTATAAGCATGTGAAATGAGTTACCAACTAAAGAAAAAGATTGCTCGAAGAAGAAGATGAAGAGGCTTCCACTGTACCGGTTTCAATGAACCGATGATATGAATACTCTCTACAAGACCGGAGCGTTCCGATCACTTGTCTCTCCTCTCTATCACTCTCTCCTTCCTTTTCTCTCTTTTTCTTATTGGCCAAAACCCTAGCTTTTGGTCTCCTTCAAAAACACACAACACACACGCACATGACAGGGGAAAAAAAAGGAAAACTCACTTGACCCTTTTCAATGTGCAAAAGACACATTACAAAATAGCCCCTCTAATATTTATTATTACAAAATACTAATTAAAAGCTCAAATTATATAATAATAATATAAAGCCCAATTTGAGGAGGGAGCCCAACAAACTCCTCCCCCCGACTCATGCGCGAGAGTCCATCATACCCGCTTTCTTTCTACACGTAAGAAGCTTAGCAGCAGGCAATACTTTCGTCATCATATCGGACTAATCTCGTCCGTATGGATTTTCATCAAAAACAAAATCTTGTGTTCCAACACATCACGTATCCAATGATACCTTATGTTGATGTGTTTCGACCTTGAGTGAAATGTCGGATTCTTGCTAAGATGTATCGCGTTTTGACTATCGCAATACAAAACAATTTTTTCTTGTTTATGGCCTAACTCTCGTAAGAACTTTTTCATCCACAAGAGTTCTTTACACGCTTCCGTGATAGCAATATATTCGGCCTCGGTTGTAGACAACACAACACACTTTTGCAATCTAGATTGCCACGACACGGCACGGCCCGCAAAATTCATCAAATAACCGGATGTGGATTTTCTAGAATCAACATCTCCGGCCCAATCCGAATCTGTATAACCTTCTATTATGGGTTCACCACTTCCAAAAGAAATACACACATTTGAAGTACCTCGGAGATAACGTAAAATCCACTTCACCGCCGTCCAATGTTCTTTTCCGGGATTAGAGAGAAATCGACTTACCACGCCAACCGCATGAGCAATAGCCGGCCTAGTACAAATCATGACGTACATTAATGAACCAACCACGGATGCATAAGGCACATTTCGCAATTCTTCTTTTTCTTTCTTACTTGTAGGGCATTGTTTTGCACTCAACTTGAAATGACCCGCAAGTGGAGAGGTTACCGGCTTGCATTTGCTCATGTTAAATTTTTCTAAAATCTTCTCTATATATCTTTCTTGCGACAAAGATAATTTCCGATTTTCTCGATACCAAGAATTTGCTTTCGGGACCCAAATCTTTCATTGCAAAAGTGCTCTTAAGCTCCTCTTTTAACTCCTCAATTTTCGTAACATCACCACCGACAACCAACATGTTGTCGACATAGAGCAAGAGGATAATAAAATTACCATCCAAAAATTTCTTCACAAATACGCAATTATCGGATACGGTTTTACCGAAACCGTGATTTGACATAAAAGTCTCAAACTTTTTGTACCATCTCCTTGGCGCTTGTTTCAAGCCATATAGGCTCTTTTTCAACTTGCAAACGAGATTTTCTTTACCTTCTACTTCAAAACCCTCGGGTTGCTCCATATAAAGCTCCTCATTAATATCGCCATGAAGAAAAGTGGTTTTCACATCGAGTTGCTCGACCTCTAGATTCATGCTAGCCGCAAGACCGAGCAAAACTCGAATTGAGGATATTTTAACCACGGGAGAGAATATCTCATCAAAATCAATCCCTTCACAACCAATCTCGCCTTGTACCTTGGTTGCAAGTTATTTTCCTCATTTTTAATCCGAAAAACCCATTTATTTTTAAGCACATTTTTGCCTTTCGGCAATTCCACTAAATCAAACGTGTGATTCTCATGCAAAGAACTCATCTCATCATTCATCGCATTTAACCACTCATCTTTACGCTCATGCGACATAACCTCCTCATAACATTCCGGTTCGTCGCCATCGGTAAGCATCACATACTCGTTGGAGGAGTATCTAGCGGATGGCCGGTGTTCGTGAGTCGATCGTCGCACCAGCGCGGTTTCTTGTGGTACTTGTAGCGGTTACTCGGTCTCATTTTCTGAACCGCTACTCATTGGCATAGGCTCGTTTTCGAAATTAGACACTTGATCTTCATAATCTCCCCCATGATCGGTATCTGCCGATGGAGTTGGAGTTGGAACCAAATCAATCGCACTCTCGGAATTACTCAATTCCGGTTTCTTGCCCATATTAATATTCTCGATGGTCTCATCTTCGAAAAATACCACATCTCGGCTCCGCACCACCTTTCTCGCAATCGGATCCCATAACCGATATCCAAACTCGCCATTTCCATAGCCTAAGAAAATATATTCCTTGGCTTTACTATCAAGTTTCGATCTTTTATCTCTTGGGATATGCACAAATGCCCGACAACCGAATACTCTCAAATAATCATACGACACGTCTTTTCCCGCCCAAACTTTATCGGGTACATCACCATCATGCGAGAAAGCGGGAGAAAGGTTGATTAACCGAACCGCGGTGTTCATCGCCTCGCCCCAAAAGGATTTCGGAAGCTTCGCATGAGAGAGCATGCTCCAAACCCTCTCACAAATCGTTCGGTTCATTCTTCGACCTCGTTTTGTTGCGGAGTTTTTGGAACCGTCTTTTCAAGCTTGATCCCATGTTCATTGCAATACGTCTCAAACGGTCCAACTAAATTCCGATCAACAATTATTCCTTTCAAACTTAATTAAAAAAAAATAAAACATTTTGTGAGTTTAATGTATATCTTTAAATTTATCCTAAATTTTTATCAATTTATGAATTAATTTGAGTAGAAAATTCGTAGAAACCTAACCTCAAGTCTCGAATAATTGCTACTGAATCTTTGTCAGAGCTTCGCCATATTTCACACCATGCTACTTTTTCACTTGATGAGCTGTTGACTTGTAAGCAAATTAATGTATTTTCTGTACTAATTTCCACCTCTGGAAAATTTGAATCGCAAGAAACTACACAGAAAAAGAACAGAAGTTGGTTAGTCTTTTACATTTATGATTTTGATGAATAAAGTAATACAAAGACTCCATTTTGTACCCAATTCTCTCTCTAAAACCCCAAAAGAGGAAAAAAAAATGAGCATTCTTTGATTGAATAAAAAATTACTGAACAAACATTGCGAAACCCTAACAGCCGCAAACCTAACATCATAGCACTATCAAATACAATTTCTCCTAACTTTTTGATACTTTGCTAGCTCATTGGAATATCTCACTCTCACTACACAAACACACCATAATTTAATTACCCAACTCTCTCTAATCTTTTCTCTAATCACAACAATAACCCCAAAATGAGAAATTCTCTTTCCACCCAAATTTTAAAAACTAGACAAGAAAAACAAAGAAACTTATTACCGAGCTACAGTAGTCATGGCCCCCTCAAGAATTTTGACAAACTACTATATTTTAGTGTATTTTACCGAAATTTTTTTTTTGATTATATATCTTTATATGTATTGACACCGTCAAGATTTTTACGAAATCAATTTCAAGTTTCATCACTGTATATCATGTATATTATGGTTATGATAAACAAATTGTTCATGACTATGTGGATGGATTATTGATAAACTTTAGGGCGTTAAGCATAAACGACTAAATAGTAAAACCTATCATATGTTGATTCCCGTACTGGATGACTGATCAACAACGAATAAACCTACATTTCGTACGGAACAACAATTTTGGAAGCGTTTAGATGTGATTGACTCATGCAATCTAGGAATAATTGATCTATCTTATCAGTACCCTATAGATATTGTTGTTTGTTAGAATAAATATGTTTATTAAACACTAAATCTGGTTTAGTGAAAACTTTCATACATTATTTGTCTTCTGAGCATATTAAACATGGGATTTCTAACTGTCAAACATTTTTTTCTCTTTGTAGTGGCGGAGCTTAATAGAAACCCGGAGAGCTCATGTCCTCTCCCCCCTGAAGATTTTTGAAATTTACTATATATTTATAGAGATTTAGTACATAATATTATTACGAGAAATAAACATAGTGTATTGACCCCCCCTAAATAAATTTACAGATATTATAAAGCAAAGAATTTTTTTTTCCCACGCATTACTTCGGGTTAAGCACCGCCACTCCCGAGCTTGGCTCAGACAAAATCCCCTTGACGCGTGTCGCGTCAAACCTTCACGTATAAAACACGTGTTTTCCAAATTTTAAAAAATTCGCGAAGTTAGTGTCTCCATTCAATAATTCGTATTCATTCGTGAATTTTTTACACAAGATAAAAACTCAGCCCGCATTTTCCGAATTTTTACTAAATAATGATATTTATTCCAAATTATTTTTAAATGAAAAGTTTATATTTACATAATTTTATATACCAAATTCTTCCAAACAATGAGCCGAATTAAACAAATTATTACCCTCTCTGTTTTATTTGATCGAATATTTGACTGACTTAGAAAATGTTTAATATGAATTATACATAACGGTGTCGCGAACCGTATTATTCACGTATCAGAATGACTAACCATGCTTTTGAAGAAATTATGCCCTAGACCAAAGTGTTAGACTAGAAATTAGATTATGAGAAACATGTTTATTCAGTTCATATATGAATGAGTGTATGGGTGAATAATATATTTACATATATCAGATTGACCATGAATGATACTTCGGGTTCACGCCATCAGACTAAGTGATTCTCATAGTAGAACTGTGAACCAACGAATGACATTCTAAACCGTCCCTAGTGATACGTGGGATGTTTATACATATACAATGCACCACCTAGCGTCCTGGCACTCATTGAACAAATATCAGTGTGTACGAGATCTAAAATATTCGACTTCTTGGAAGAAGAAGAATTTTTAAAGCTTACTCTATGCAATTTACCGGCTAGGCAATGCGTACAAGTTTTTGAAAGTTTACCATCATTCGGAAGAATGTTCTTTCTAGCAAGAGTTTGAAGACCCTTCTCGCTCATGTGCCCTAACCGCAAATGCCATAATTCGGTTGATGCGGTTTCAACCGCATTCATCTCCGCACAAAACATGGCCCGAGTGGTATATAGGGTGTTCGATTTCGCATCTCGTGCGACAACTAGAGAAACTTTGGTGAGTTTCCACTTCCCTTCACCGAAATGGTTATGATAACCTTCATCATCAAGAGCGCCGGTGGATATTAAGTGGAGCCGAATTTCCGGCACATGCCTCACATTTTTTAGTAGTAATTTACCGCCAACTTCGGTCAACAAAATTACGTCTCCCATGCCAATAATTTTGCACACCCCTTCATTTCCCATTCTTACACAACCAAAGTCACCTTTGGTGTAAGAACTAAAGAATTCACGCCTCGACGTGACATGAAATGAGGCGCCCGAGTCTACTACCCATGTAGAATCTTCGGACGTGAGATTGACGAAACCGTCATCGCATACTATTATGACATCGCCATCCGACTCAACCGTCGCCGCACTATTATCTTCACCATTATTCTCTCTTGAATGCTCTCCTTTATATGACCTAGCTTTATATGACCTATTATTTTTTCCAAGAATAACATTCCTTCTTTATATGACCTAGCTTACCGCAATGGTAGCACTTAATCCCTTTACGGGATTTTCATCTCTCCTTGGATTTTCCATGGTTCCCCGAACCATATGAATTTCTCATTTTACTTCTTCCTCGTCTCTCGACCAAATGTGCATCGGACCCCGAATAGAAACCTTTTTCCGTTCGTCGAGCTTCTTCATTATGCATGCTATCTTTTACCATGCTTAATTTTACCACCCCATCGGGTGCCCAGTTGCCGAGCGATACGACAAGAGTATCCCAATCGTCCGGCAAAGAGCTCAACAATAATAGTGCTTGAACCTCGTCATCCAAAACCATTTTTCTAGTGGCCAATTGGTTCACACAATCTTGGAATTTGCTCAAGTGTTCCGACACTGACATTCCGCCCGTGTATTTTAGATGCACAAGTTTCTGCATTAAAAACGCCTTTTTTTGAGCCATTTTTCTCTCAAATAGGTTTTCTAATTTTTTTCATAACTCATGTGCATTGGTTTCCAATGATACATGATGAAACACGCTATCATCAATCCATTGTCTTATCAAAGCACCCGTTCTCCGATTGAATTTAGTCCAAACATTATCGGCAGTACCTTCGGGTGTTTTTGTGTCTCCCTCTATTGGGTTATATGCATCTTTACAAAATAGTAGACCCTCCATTCGAGGTTTTCATATCTAATAGTTTGTGGAATTCAATTTGATCATGGTGCAACTACTACTATCTCTCTCCATTTGCTCAACACAAGCTTAGACACTAACAACCGTCACTCTGATACCAATTGTTGGGAAAATAGGGGTGAAACACGAACAAAATCCTCTCATGGAATTTTTGTCGAACACCTTGTGTGCGCTCTTTATGCTAATACCTCACCCAATCAACACAACAACAAAGAAACAAATCCAATTCAACAAGAGAGACAAGATTTTAAGGAAAACTCTTTGTATTATCGGTATTGTACCGTTCCACTATTACAAACAAAACCTTTCTTCTAAAGTTTATACACAAACTCTAGATTACACAACAACATTCACCATCATCTTGATGAATTGTAAGTATGTGAAATGAGTTACCAACTAAAGAAAAAGATTGCTCGAAGAAGAAGATGAAAGGTCTTCCACCGTACCGGTTTCAACGAATCGATGATATGGATACTCTCTACAAGACCGGAACGTTCCGATCACTTGTCTCTCCTCTCTATCACTCTCTCCTTTCTTTTCTCTCTTTTTCTTATTGGCCAAAACCCTAGCTTTTGGTCTCCTTCAAAAACACACAACACACACGACCATGACAGGGGAAAAAAAAAGGAAGAGTCACTTGACCCTTTTCAATGTGCAAAAGTCACATTACAAAATAGCCCCTCTAATATTTATTATTATAAAATACTAATTAAAATTCCAAATTATATAATAATAATATAAAGTCCAATTTGAGGAGGGAGCCCAACAAAAAATAATATTCGATTAAAACACTACATTTTCAAGATTCAAAATGTTGGTTTTATCAATATATAAGGAAATATATAAGGAGAGAAAGAGAGAGAACCAAAATGAGGACAAAGAATAGAAATAAACACTGAAATTATTGGAAGTTGTCATACTAATGAGGTTTTCATGTCAATAAATTCGACTACTCTTGAGTTTAGAGCACCGCAATTAGTGGAAAAAAATTTAGAATAATTATGATAGAAGTTTATACTTACACTCCGGCTCAGAGTCTCATGAGAAGATTGTCTCAGCAAAAGATGGCGATAAATATGGAATATCTGCGTTAAGTGCATAATTATATACTTACCTATTTTAAAAGAGAAATAATAATTGGCTACAAGTTTATGAGTTTTGAATTATACATTACTCATTTCATTGTTATATAACTCTATAATAAGTTCTGCAGTAATATATTAATATTTAGATGTCCTTCCAGATTCTTCTATGCATCAATCAATTAGCTACAAAAAGACATGTGGATCAACAAAAATATAGTCAATATACTAATTAGTTATATGTCTCATAAACTAATTAATTTTACTACTATGTCTATGCATACCTCGTTTTTAATACTCTCATATAGTCATATTGGTATGAAATTTTTTTTTTTGAAGGAACGGCAGACAAGTTGCCCAATATGTTCGAATATATTAAATAGAAAAAGTTATACAGAGGTACATATTTACGTAATAGCTCCAACTAAAAAGAAAGAAAACATATGACTAATAGTTAGAACTCCTATGAATGAGCTTTTTCCTGTCCCGTGCGTCTGAGACATGTTTTCTCTCAGCAATTGTTGAACCAGAGTAGTGCCGTGGACCTGATCTCCTCTACAATCCGTATGTGAGGCTTGGAGGAATTCCTGAATACTCTTGCATTATGCTCGTGCTAGATGCCCCAATTTGCCGCCGCCCATGTTGAGTCCCAGAATTTCCTCGCTTGCATTGTGAGCTTGTTCCTTTGGGAGATCCAGAACCGTATGAAGTCGTTGGGTAAATCAAGGAATGACCATTCATTACGAAGTTGAATCCATATGCCCTTTGCATAAATGCAAGTGGTCAGGATATGGTTAATTGTCTCATTTTGAGTGTTGCATAGCTTATAAGAAGCATTATGCGCCATCCTTTTTTTGCAAGGTTATTAGCGGTGGAAAGTCTGTTATGAAGGGCTAGCCAAAGAAAAACTTTGACTCTGAGTGGACATTTGATTTTCCAAATTTTTGGCTGATATACATTGGTGACTCCGAGGTTAACCATCATCTTATACACACTGCCTGATGAGTAGATCGTGGAGCTTGCCCATTTCCATACGGTTTGCGATTTTACTGTATTAGTGGCTGCACGAAATATCGGGAGGAGGAGGAGGTCCCTCATGAAGAAAGATAAGGAAGCGTCTGGAATAGAATAGAGATCTTGAGGTGTACCTATGGCATGAAGTTCATGGAGTGACGTGCTCCATAGTCCCTGGTTATCAAGAACATAACTTCCACAGCCACCTGAGAAGGATGGCCCAATTTTGTGTTTGGAATCGAGGAAGCCTAGACCTACATTCTTTCGTGGAAGACAACATTTTTTCCACGTCACAAGACAATGCCCACCTGAGCATTTTTGGTCCCCTTTCCAAAAGAACGCACGCATGATCTTATTCATCTCGAGGAGAAGCCATTTTGGGAGAAGAAATACTTGCATCATATATGTCGGAAATGTACCTAGAACGGATTTTATTAGAGTCATCCGTCCTCCATAGGTAAGTAGTTTTCGTTTCCAAGACGCCAATCTCCCTTGCATCTTTTTAAGCAAAGGAAGAAAGAGGACCTTGGTCGGTTTTTTAAGCGTCAAAGGAAGACCAAGGTACTTTATAGGAAGAGTTTTCTTCGGACAATGTAAAATATTGGAGATAACATCAAGGAGGTGTGGTGAGATGGCAATTGGAATAAACGCACTCTTTTCCAAATTTATATCTAAACCCATCATACGACAAAAATGGGTGAGCACTAATGAGATTATCTTCAGATTTTATGGATGAGCTTCGATAAAGAGTATGGTGTCATCTGCAAATTGGAGTGTTTTTGGAGCCGTTCTCACCGGTGTAAAGTAATTGTTGAAGTGAATCAACCGCTAAATTGAATAAGAGCGGGGATAGAGGATCGCCTTGGCGAAGACCTCTTTTGTGAGAGAAGAATTCTCCCTCAATACCATTAGTTTTAATGGACGAACTAGATGACGAAAGGAGGTTGGAGATCCAGTCAACCCATTTTTGGGGATAACTTCTTGTGATTAGAAGAGAGGTGAGATAGCTCCAAGAGATATTATAAAAGGCTTTCTTAAAGTCTAGCTTTAGCATAACTGATGTAATTTTATTTTTATGATAGTAGTTTAGCATCTCACGAGTTACTAGAAACGTGTCCATGATGGATCTCTTCTTAATGAAAGCCGTTAGACGTCCGTGAATTAAGCTCGGAAGTAAAGGCTGCAATCACGTAGCGAGAGCTTTGGTGATGAGTTTGATCGGCAATGAAATTATGCTAATAGGTCTAAACTCACGCAATGATGTGGCATTTTTTGTCTTAGGAATTAATGAAATTGTGGCTTGATTAATCCTTAGAATATTGGTATGACATTTATGGATCTCTTTCCAACATCTGTAATATTTGAACATAAAAAAGAAATATGTAATATTTGAATAAAAAAATATAAATAATAAGTTATATTGAAAATATGTAAGAGCTAAAAGAGAGTTAATTTCCAAATAATACAGTACCTTCCTTAAAATTATAATTTTGATTTTCTCTGATCTCTCATAGACTTCCATTGGGATAATCTTTCATAAACATGTTATTACAAAATTCAGGAATCAAGGTATTCTTATAATTATTTTCTATCATATACATAAAACTTTTGTTGTAAGTAAGTACATAGTCACACTTTCATAATGAGTAATGCAATAAGTATGTGACATTTCTAGATAACTCAATTACTGCATGATTGAAAAAAATAAAATTTGCATGACAATAGTTTATGTAGGATTAAAAAAAGGCACCAGTTAATTAATTATCGTATGTACTAGTTATCCTATATATTGTTTTGTACTAGTTTATGTACTAGTTATCCTCTTTTTACAATGTTTATAGTGTCTACGATTCTACAACAACAGTGGGCTGCGTGCTGGTTCATCGGCAAGCTAAATTAATCTGTAATTCACTTTTTGGATTATGGAATAAAAACCTACAGACAAAATTATGGTAAAAAGACAACTATAATAATTGAATATTAAAAGGCAATAATTCACAAAATAATAAAAAAAAGGAACAATGAACTATAAAATAAAGGATATGATATATACAATGCCTCCTTATCTTGCCCCATCCATCTTTGATATGTTGATCACCATTATATTAGCCTAGTGGTTATGGTACAATCTCACATTTTCATTAGTGAGGAATTCAAATCTCACGTCTACCAAGATTGATTAAAAATTTAGGTAAGTACATATGAATCCACTCTAAAGAGAATGAAATAAGCGATCGTTTGTAATTATCCCTCATTTTTTTTATTCTTGATATATT
The DNA here is from genome assembly GCA_024447665.1 of Juncus inflexus. Lineage (NCBI taxonomy): Eukaryota > Viridiplantae > Streptophyta > Magnoliopsida > Poales > Juncaceae > Juncus > Juncus inflexus. Next base: position 3,232,342 of record JAJHPC010000019.1, on the reverse strand, counting down.
GACACTACATAAAATCTTTTGTGTATTAAATGAAAACTAGGGAAGCCCTCGCTCCTCTTCGGAACATTGTATATAATTTCATAGATTGAATTTTCACAGCCCACTCAGACTCAGCCCATTATAAACTTTCAATTCTCACACCTATTTTCTCTAGTTTGGTATATAAATTTTAGTCCCATCACACATTGATACAATATATGAAAGTACTCCATATATTTATCTTATTCCACATATACTCGGCAATTAAAGACTCAGTGTGAATGAGCTCACATGTACGTTGAATGGCTTTGGGCTTGCCTAATGGTATGGAAATTTTATGTTGTGCATGAGTATAATTATGCACTAAATCGACATGTTAGCTTGTAATGACTTTCCTTATATACTGGATAATATTAATTGCTACATGAAATCCAATAAATGTAAAAAAAAAAAAAACTCACCTACTCGGAGACATGCGTCGGTCTCTCATCCTCCTTCCACTCATCCAACTTTAAAAGAAGTAAGGAAATTACATAATTTATTATAAGATGAAGACTAAATTTAAGGTGCATCCCTATAGCATCTCATAATTTTGTGTATACCTCGAACAAAGTGTGAAAATGACAAAAATATGTGTAAGATATTTAGTTCTCAGGCCAGCTGTAGCGGTCTTCAGTATTTGCACCAAGGGTCCCAATTATAACCCTCATTGTTTCCACCATTTGAAAAATATTTAGTAAAAAAATATATTATCTTATCAACTTATTCTTCCGAATAATATTAACATATATTTTAATAATAATATAAAATTGACTAATTGCATACTACTATAATTGTCAATAGTATTGTAAAATAATATTTTTTTGATATTATGACTTGGATTAATAATAATATAATATATTAATAAAGGAATAATAATATAACATATTATTATTATATGATTAACAATAATATAACATATAATAACATTACTTTAAATTTAGTTTATAAAGTTTTTTATATTGTAAAATTGTACTACTTAAGGGATTACATCAAATTTTTAAATATTAAAATGATTTTAAATATTTCATTTAATAGGGAAAACAAATGCAAACATGTAATAAAAATATTTTAGGAGTTTATGAAAAAAATCCTTTTTAGAGTGAGATTCATATTATTTTATTATAATTTATTCAATATCATAATATGTTATATTATTACTTTATTAGTAATAAAACATCATAATATCAAACATAAAACATCATAATATCAAATATGAATTGTTACTGTTGGGTTCAAAGTGGGGACTAATATTGAATAAAAACATACTTAGGTACAAATTGGGAACCAATATCAATATTATATGAGACACATGTCAGCTGCACATCCTCCCTCCACTTATTAAACTTTAATACTATATAGTATTGGGCTGATAAACACATCAATAATTGAGAAGGCAAGATAAGAAAGCACTAACACATAATTTAATTAGTTTACCACATTTTTATTATGCAATAAGAGTGTGAAAGATTATAACTATGAAACTTGAGATTTAATAAGCTTTCAATTTTGGCATCTAAACAAAAATTACAAGTCAAGAAATTTTAAAATGTATATATGATTTATCTTCCAAAATTTATCATCCAAAATTCATCTCAGACATTAGAAATCCAATTTTTGGAATGTGTAGATTTATCATTCAAATTTTTTGGATGTATATGATTTATCATCGAAAAATTAAATTTATCTTTCGTAATTTACTTAGGGCATGTTTGATTTGAGGTATTTCAAGTTTCATATATATTTCAAATACATGAATGAGAGAACATATCATTTTGAGAATACATAAGAGTTGTTTCATTAGATGTATTTTAAATCATGCAAAGAAGAACCTCATGTTTGATATTTGATGAAAATCCATTTTGATTCAAGTTAGTTATTTAATGATTATGGAGTATGTATATTAAATTGTATACCAAATTTTCAAAAATATTTTATGCAATTAAATTGATCTTATAATTATAAACTTGCACATATAATTATTAAAAACAAAACAAATATGTACCATAATTTGGTACAAAAGGATTAAATACAAGAAAAAAAAAATATTAGGTTCCACAATTCTATTTCAATCACAATATTAAACATATCATTAAAACTGGTACAAAATAAATGTATCGTTAAAACCGATACAAAATAAAATTCACAACCCAGATATAATTCTTGTTCAATACAATACCGGTACAAAATAAAATGATACATCAGCAAATTACATATCAAAATATGAATTACCATAAAAACACAAAATATAACTTAGCGGCTATAAAAAAGCTCATCATTTTTTTATATTATGGAATATACAGAAGTAAACATTATGTCATCCACACTTTCCGGTTATGCTCTTCAGTCTTATTCAATAGCATTTTCTAAAAACCTATAAATGTTAATATATTATCTAATTAATAAAAAATAAATAAAACTCTAATCCTATTCCAAGTTGAGTCACATAATTAAGGGGTTTATATGAGACTATTTTGCATAATTTGTTTCTACAAGTGGATATACTATACATGGAAGCATAATTAAGGATTTTTTTTGCATAATTTCCTTTTGTTTTGTGAAGCATGGTGCAAGATACATACGAAATTGGTCCAATTTCTTTGGCTTAATAAAAACTAGTGGTACCCTCGCTCAGCTTCGGTGTAAGCGTAATTTAATTTGCTAGAAAGTAAATTAATTTTTTGAATTTTTAATGATTTGATGATAATGCCAAGAGATTTTTGACAAGAACATTATTGTCTAAAAGTAATAAATTCAACCATTTAATCTTAAAGTTTAATATTAATATTAAAAATAGGTGCATTAGAATTGATATGTCAATATATATTTTTAAGAAGAAAAAATTATTGCAGCTTAAATAAACATTGAAATGAGCGGAATTACATATATTAGTTTGTAGACAAAATAATCTTTATGATACTAAAATTGAAGACTTTATGAATATTTTTGTCAATAATGATATAAAATTAAAATTTTATAATTATCCTACAATTAAAATTTATTTGCATTGTTAGAATATCCTTGAAATAATAGTTATAATATAACTATCATACTAAAATTGATTGGATGGATGCCAAAAATAACTCAAGTAGGAAGTAAAACTTTCAAGAAGATATCAAATGGCACAGATCGTAAAAGAAAACATAAAAATGTTTTCCCTATTTGTAGGCAAAAATAAAACTTAAAAAAATGCTGAAAATATAATAGAAATATTATCTACACAAAGATATTTTTTTCATAAGAAATTATATTTATGAATATCTTGTAGTAGTATTTCCAAGAAAATAGTATTTTTCTAAAAATATTTTTTATAATAATATTCTTAAGATTCATTTTTAAAAGTTCGCTTCAAAAGTATTTTTTTAAAACACATTTTTTAAAATAAGTATCTAAAAAAAATATGATTTATATTATTAGACTTTTAAAATATATAGTAATTTTTTTTTGATAATAATAAATGTTAAATTATTATATTATAGGTTTTATATTTTAAGATATATAGCTAAATTTGGTAATAGAAATCCCTCATGTTTTGGACTAAAATTGGACTATCATAACTTTTATATTTTAGTAATAATATAAACGTAAAACAAGTAAAAGCAATATAAAAAAATAGTATGTTGAAAAGCGAAAAAAATAATATACGCAAAATTTCATCGTGTTTTGACCATGTTCAAGCACGTCACGCTTTCAAATTTACTAATTTAAAATGCTGAAAGTTTCACACAAAATTTGGACATGTGTCAACAACCTATAATATATTAATATTTAAATAGAGGCATTAGAATTGATTTGTCAATATATATTTTATAAAGAAAATAAATTGTTGCAGCTTAAATAAATAACAGAACGGACAAAATTTCATATATTAGTTTGTAGACAAAATAATCTTAATGATAGTAAAATTGAAGATTTCATGAAGACTTTTGTCGGTAGTTATACTAAAATAGGAATTAATTATTATGCAATTAAATTTTATTTGCATCATTAAAATATCTAAAAATAATAGTTATAGTATAACTATATCATACTAAAATTGTTTGGATGAATGTAAAAAATAAATCAATTAGGAAGTAAAAACTTTTAATTTGATACCAAATGTCACACAATGTAAAATAAAATATACAAATATTTTCATAATTTCCGGTAAAATATAAAACTTAAGAACAATATTGAAAAAAATTGAAACATTATTTACGGAAAGATTTTTGTTAAGAAATTATATTTATGAATTTTGTTTAGCTGTATTTCCAAGAAAATAGTATTTTTCTAAATAATTTTTTTTATAATAACATTCTTAAGATTTTTATAAAAGTTCTTTTAAAACAAATATTTTTTTTAAATAATTAAAAAAAATGATTTATGTTATTAGACTTTTAAAATATATTAAATTATTATATCGTGGTTTTATATTTTAAGACACATGACTAAATTTAATAATAGAAATCCGTCATGTTTTTGACTAAAATGAATTATCGTATGTTTTATATTTTAATAAGAATATATATGTAAACCAATGAAAATAATATATAAATAATTATATTTTGAAAAGCAGAAAGACATTATATATGAAATTTCATCGTATTTTGACTTGCTCAAGTCAGTTGCGTTTTCTTCTCAATTTTAAAATGCTCAAAATTTCATACAATTTAACATTCTTAATATTTTATGTAAAACGTAAAGTATCAAAAAACATTGTCTACAATTTGGAGATAAGAAACAGAAAAAATTAAATCTGGTGCAATTTGGAGATGAGAAACAAAACTCACAAAAGACGGACACAGAGCTTTGTATGTAGGATAAAAAATTGGCACTGACCGTGGCTTTTGCAAGAGAAGTAATTGAATTGGCTAATTAGAAGTAATAGAAATCAATTTCTTTGCAAAAGAAGTAATATAAATTGGCACCAAATCAACAAACAAAGAAATATTACAAAGCAAAATAATATGTTCATTCATAAAAGATGTAATTTTACTGCAATAAAAAAAAATCAAATCCTGACCTTAAGGTTAGGGGAAGAAGAAGCACGCCCGCAATCTCGTCCCAAAGCAGTCATGGTCGTCGATTTTCTCTTGCTGTGCTAGAAATAGAGAGAGAGAGAGAGAGAGAGAGAGAGAGAGACGAGGGTTGCTTAAATCGGAGAGAGATGAAATCATTCCAAAGCAGCAATGGCCTTGCTAGGGGAGAGAGAGAGAGAGTAGAGTAGAATTCGTTGAATCAGAGAGGGAGGCACGAGGAGATGAATGAAGGGCACGAGAGAGAATTAAAGCAAGAGCTAACCAACCAAGTTAGTGTAAACTCGTTATCCTGTATTTCGTAGTGTGTTACATTTTTGCTGGATTGCAATCTTCAAAATACAGGATTTTGTTAAATCAAAAAATAGATTTTAGGCCAAATACTTATACAAGTTTACAATCCCTCATAATACATCAAATCAAACATGCCCTTAACAGTTCATCTTCAACTTCTCACTTCACTTAAATAATATAATATTCACATGGATTTCAAAATGTTACTATTTCGTCCAATTCTAATTTAGTGTTAAATGAAAATTAAATTTTTTGAATATTTTATAATGTTATGTTAACAAAAAACTTATTAATTAATTTTAGGATAATGTATATAGAAGTGCCTTAGCATGGAGCATTGTAGGGATTATAGGGTTTAGATTATAGAGATGTATAAATTGATTGTAGAGTATATTATGTTAGATAGATGACTCACTATATAAATAGAATAAATAGAGTATCTTTGTAAAGTCTAATCAATAATTCAATTATAATCAATCATAATTAACAAATCTCTCTCGTTTCTAACAATTAATTATTACAAATTATATTTAACATTTTTAAGGTCTTAGTTATTTGGTACCTAACTATTTTTGTCATATAAAATTTATTTGATTTCCTATATGGTGCCACATGGCATTTATTATCCATTGCTAGCTCATCCGAATGAGGGGGATAGTTAGAGAAGGGCAAACAAAGAATTTTTCATAAACTAAGAGGCGAATTAGCAAGTTCCATTAAAATTTAAAGTAATCAATCAAAGAATTTTCCATAAATTAAAAGACGAATTACCAAGTTCCATTAAAATTTAAAGTATTCAATCAAAAAGGGGCTTCAAAAGAGGGTATTCTTGATAAACTCTCTGAAAAGAAAGAGTGTCGTTCTCTTCTTGAGGAGTCCACAATACATGAACAGCCTGCACAACAAAAATAATATCATGACTGTGTAATATTTCAATTTAATATAACAAAAAAATATGAAAATATTTTTCTTTTCTTTTTATTTATATTGAAACGATATATTACTTACCAGGATCTCTTTCTCAGATAGGCAGGTGAGTTTCACAAGAACAGTCTTCAAGTCTGATGGGTTGTTAATGGATGGTAGCTTGAGGATTCCCATAGTTGCAACTAGAAATGTTACCTACAAAAATATATACAAAAATGATATTACATGGGTAGCAAAAATTTTGAAATGTTTACGAACGATATCATAGGACACAATTTTATGACTACCCTGCAATACATTGGACACAATTCCGTGTCTACCCAGCATAATAGGAAACATCATGGATATCCCCGCAAAAGAAAATATCATGCATATATAACGAGGAGGCGATACATAGACGAACGATGGATGAGAGTAAGATATCGGTGAGTCGGTTCGACGGGAGAGACTTCAACTATTGAAAGATGCAAACAGAAGCGTTGTTCTTCCAGAAGGATCTAGAAGATGCGCTACTTGAAACGAAGCTAGAAGGGATCACCACTGATGCATGGAAGAAGATGAACCGCAAGACGCTAAGCTACATACAATTGTCCTTAACCAAGAACGTGGCGTTCCACATGACGAAGGGGATGACAGGTTTTGGAATCATGAAGGCGCTATCCAACACGTACGAGAAGCCGTATTCATTAAACAAGCTGCACCTGAGGCGCCATCTTTTCTACCTGAAGATGGCGGAAGGTGGATCTGTGGCTGAGCATCTGAACTCTTTTCAGGTTATTTAAAACCAGTTAGACTTGTTTATATTGAACCTAGGTGAAGAGACGAAGGCTCTTATGTTGTTGTCATTATTGCCGGAAAGCTGGTCAATGACAGTAGACGTTATCGGCAGCAAGTAAGATCTGACTTCTGAGGAGGTACGAAACTGCATGCTGAACGAGGATATTCGACGAAGGGAGCGGAGCGAAACCGCGGGTTCCATGAGTTCAGCTTTGAATGTGGAGAGTCAGAGTCATTGAGGTCAGAGAAATAATAATCTTGGACGATATATGTCGAGAGGTCGTAGTGAGTTGAAGTATTGGAACTGTGGCAGAAAGGGCCACATGAAACGGGGCTGTAAATCCCCGAAAAAGAAAAAAAAAGGTGGAAACAAGTTCCACAAATGCTGTCACTAAGGAGAACTCTGATGATGCTCTAGTTCTATGCATCGACAACCCTATCGATTCATAGGTTCTAGATTCAGGCGCATCATTCCACTCTACCTCACAGAAAGATAAGTTTTTGAATTTTAAATCTGGAGAATTTGGAAAAGTTTACTTAGCGAATGGGAAACCGCTATGCATATCGGGCATGGGAGATGTCCAAATAAAATCGAGCAACATATTTAGATGGACTTTGCGGGGAGTTCGATATATTCTGGGTTTAAAGAAGAACTTGATAACCATTGGGCAGATAGATAATGAGGGGTACAAAACCGTGTTTGGAAACAGGTTGTGAAAGATTGTAAAGGGCACCATGGTTGTCGCGAAGGATACACAAATGGGAACTCTTTTTCTGACGAACAACAAGGGAGATTTGTTGGCGGTTCCGGGAGTGACAACCGACCCGATATTGTGTCATAATTGGCTTGGTCATATCAGTCACAAAGGACTGCAAGTGCTGGATTCAAAGTGTTTGTTACCCAAGGTAAAATCGGAAGAAATCGGTTTTTGTGAGAATTGCGTGCTCGGTAAGGAAAAACGGGTTAGTTTTTGAATGTCAGACGAGAACTCAAGACGGGGAAGCTAGACGGTGCAGACGAGAGCCATTTGTGGGGACCGGCTCCGGGGCATGGCGAATCACGCTAGTACAAGAATAGGTCAAATGACGAATCTGAGGACTACCATGAGGCAGTAGAGATGGGAGATTCTGTCAAGTGGGAGCGTCCAATGAGAGATGGGATTGAGTCTCTCGGAAAGAACATTACTTGGGTATTGACTTGGTTACCAGATGGCAAGAAGGTGCTAAAAAATAAGTGGGTTTATCGGATAAACGATGAACTAGTTGAGAACAAGCGGTACAAAGATGAGATTGGTAGTAAAGCAATTCCTACAGAAAGAAGGAGTTGACTACATGGAGGTATTCTCGCTGGTGGTGAAACTAACAACCATTCGTATGGTGTTAAGTATTGTAGCGGCCGAAGATTTGCACCTCGAGCAGATGGATGTCAAGATGACGTTCCTCCATAGCGATTTGGAGGAGGACATCTATATGGTGCAGCTTGAAGGTTTCGAGACACCGAAAAATGAGGATCTAGTGTATAAGCTCGAGAAAAGCTTGTACGGTCTAAAACAGGATCCCAGATAGTTGACCAAGGAAGTCCCCATCGAAAAGCTGAGGCTGTGCACTGCCTCAGTGGGGCTAGTCGAGTGAGTCAGTGGGAGCACGTCGCCAGGCTCAAGGAAGATACGGGAGAAAGAAGAATGAATTCAATGCAAATGATTTATGTCATTATGAAGTCTCCAAGTGGGAGAATGTTTTGTGTGGAGACTTCTGAAAAGCTCTGGATACCATAAAAGGATACCCGGCAAGAGATAGGAAAGTTATCCATATTTGCTCTCTATGACTTATTTCCATAAGAGACAATTGGAATTATAAATATGTTTATTTTCTTATATTTGTATTTCCATGTATTAAGTGTTAATTGGGACAATAATTCTTTGGGTTATTTTTTTATATTAGGTATGACTATCCTATAAATAGAGGGGTATTGATAGAATTTTATTCATTCCAACAACCACAAATAATTGTATTCTATTTCTCTTTCTCCAAGTATAAAGGAAGTTTGAGTGCCGGCGGCCGTTATTTTTCCACTATTTAGGGTTTTAACGTAAAAAAATCTTTTTGTTTCTGTGTCTTGCTTTATGTGTTTGCTGTTGCATCTCGGTTTCTAACATATTTGTACGAAGAGAAATCGCCCATATTTTATTATATTGTAAATTAAAATAAATAAGAACGAATGAGAATATATGTAATTTTGTACAACTCAAAATAGGAGCAAATATATTATTGATGATATTTTTCATGTTTAGCATGGATATTTATGATATTTCAAGTTTTGAAAGGGTATCCATGATAGTTTTTGACCATTAATAATTAATTTCATATTTTTCAAAAAAAAAAATTAATTAATTGCATAAACTGTTCTGAGACTGATTAAATTTCTATAGAAAACTTACCACCATATACTCATGTCCCAATTTCGAATCTTCTGAATCTTGTTTCTCAATCGCTTGCTTCCTAACATTATTTTCAATATTGACTAGTGTCTCTTCATCAAATTTACAGCGTTCCTCAAAGGAGAGTTTACTGAAAAGTTTCTCCCCATGTTCTACGGACTCTTCATTACTCACCTGTCAAATTTCAATATCATATCAAAATAGAAACAGTATCATGCATCTAGCAACAAAAACTATTAATATCATATTAAAGAATGTAATAATCACTAAAATTAAGTACATATAAATGGGAAGAGGACCAATACTGTGAATGACGAATCAAAGACAATGCAGACTCTGCAAGCATGAGAAGAGAAGACATTTTACAAACAATAAAAGAATATTATTAGAAAGTGCAAATATATACTAAATAAACGTTTGAAGTATGGTTGCCAAGATAATTTTGTAATTAATAACATGATTTTGTTTTTGTACTTGCCTGTCAAGATATTTCTAAATCCCTTTTGAGTTGATGTATCTGCTCGCTCCGCAATCCGGTTGAGATCTTTCTGAAATGATCGAGCCATTCCTGGCAAAGAAACCTGAAGCATTGAAAGAAATAATAAAAAATTATTTTCTTTTGACAAAAAATGTAATGAAAATTTAAATAAACACATAATCTTCCCCAATTCAATAAAAAAAATTAAATATACACATAATCAAAAGTGTTAATTGACTATTATAATTATTATTCTTACGTGAAGCTTAATAATACTAGTTTTTTGTGCGTCTTTCTGAGCTTTCATAGCCTTTTTATTACTTTTGAAGATGACGAAAATTACCAGACATAAAGCAATTGCAACAAGCAAATACAGCAAATAAGTAAGTATAACATCGTCTGATCCTTTCTTACCGGATCCGGTTCCGACAGAGGTGGAAGCAGTATACGACTGACCTCCAGATGGTGAGGAATAATACAAATGATCATAATGCGATGAATAATATGATCTTCTGTAAGAGGAGGATGATCTGTAAGAAGAAGATGAGAAAGATCTTCCACCCATGACTCCGCCAGAGGCGGCAAGGGCCTGAGAAGAATAACTCGCAAAAATCGCAACGGTCAGAATAACTGAGACCATCGGAATCTTTAGAATTTGATAAGCTTTTGTCATGAAATGCTTGAATATCGGTTTCGGTTTCTGTTTTTTCTCGTCAGAAGAGAACTTGGGCCTTTCAGGAGAGAATGAGGAGAAGAGATGATGAGGGATTGTTGTTTTGTGTGGTGTGGATGGAAGGGTCGTGAAGGGTTGAAGAAGAGAAGGGATCACCATTTTTTTTCCTGAGGGGAAAGAGTGAGGTGATTTCTACAATTATGGCTTCATTCGGGTTAGGGTATATAGAGGCCGGTTGCGGTTGTGGTTTAGATGGTATGAATGGAAAGTGGAAATAAAATACGCGTTTGGCTTAAAGATTAAGAAAGTAACTAAATAAAATTTGGCCTTGACTTGACCAACACCTTTATTTTTTCAATTCTCTTGAACGTTTTTACTGTGCTGTTACTTCAGCTAGTGAAATGAGGGCAATTACCTCACCCTCTTAATTTTGCAACTAATTTTGAGTCTTCTCAAACTCAAGATGTCATCATCATCTCAACTATATCATCCCTTGGATTGAATCTCATATTCGATCACTATCATAGGAAAAGAAAATGTTTAGAGATATCTAGCATATTCTATTGGCAGTATGAATTTTCTTAAAATTATATAAATTAAATAAACTCAAGTTGGACCAAAGAAAAGAAAAAGCGCATAATAATCAATTGGAACAATTTTAGATTGATCTAAGTCGTGTTCGAAAAATGAAATTTAGAAGAAGAGGAACAACAACAACAACAAATTATGTCTTTTAATTAACTCCAACACCTTATTTTTAATCTATTTTTTAGTTTTCTCAAAAGACCACATCATCATTTTTAATTTGACCGTTCGATCAATTTTTTTGTTAAATCTTAATATTTCATTTTTGCAAATTTATTGTTTTTTTATGATAACATGTGTGTGGTTATTAAAATATAATCATATGATTGGTTGAATTGGTGTTTTATGTTCAATCACCGATTTAGTAAGAACTGTTGTAAATTTATTTCTGACCATCAGATCTTAATCAGATGGTTTAAGTGAATTATAGTTCGAAGTTATGTTCAATTATTAATATCAATAGTTCTTGAAGAGTTCACTTATTAAAATATAAATAAGTTTTCTTTTCTTCTTTAAAAAAATTTATAATTCTTAATGAAATATTTTATTTCTCATGTTAAAACCATTATATATAAATTTGTTGGAATTTTCTTTTTATTTTGAGTTCCATATTGTTATGTTTCTATTTAATTTTCTTTCTAAAATATGTGAATAAAGATTATATAAAAAAACATATATACCAAAATGATATTCTCATTAAGTTATACTTTATACCATATTTTTCGTTTTGTCTTTGAGCAGTCTCAAGAGATCTATCATCAATTTTATTTTGGCCATTTGATCAAATTTTTTCAAATCTTTGCTTTTCATTTAAATTATTACCACAATATCACATGGCTAATTAGATTAATATTTCATATTATATCTCCAATTATGTGAGAACTATCTTATCAAATAAAATTTCAGAGTATTAAAAACTAATCTGTGTCAATTTAACGATTAACAAAATATAAATAAGAAAAATAATAGTTACAATTTAAAAATTTCAGAGTATTAAAAACTAATATGTGTCATTAGTATTAAAAACTAATCTGTATTAAAAACTAATGAGTCATGTTATATTTTCTTATATATAGTAAACATATTTTTTCCATATATATAATATCATATTTCCATTTTACAAATCATGTTAAATATAATTATTATTTTTATTCTTTTAAAGTTAATCATCTATAATTAAGTCTAATGAGTTTCAACTAAAATCTATGAAATAAATTATGTGTAGTTTTTTGATCTTTTTCGTCGTATGATTAATACTTGATTTTTTTCTAATATAATACGTCAATAGATTATGGCACAAGAAAAATAAAGAGATAAAAAAAGATGATATTTTAATCTTAGAAATCTTAATGTAAACAGAAATTAAGATTTTAAATTAATAATTCAAATTATTTCATGGGTTATTTTTTATTTTTTTTTATGAATTTATTATTTATGTTATTTTATTTCTTATATGTAAATTTATTTGTGTAGAGTTATTCATCCTTATATTAGATGCGATAATTGAAAATATTTTTGAATGAACAATAAATGGATAAAATATCTTATGATTTAATTCAAAATAATTTTAAACATAACCAACTTACATAACATAATTATTATATATTATTTATTTACTCGAAATTTATTTCAAACTTTTATTTAGAGTTTTCATAATTGCAATTTATATATAAATTTAAATAAATAACAAATTTAAATATTCGTAGCGAAACACGAGCATCATCCTAGTTTCTCTTTATTTCGCATCATTTCTCTCTTTTTCCTTATTATAATCTCCTCATTACAAAAAACACAAACAAGACATCCATACATAGAGCCAATATCCTCCTAGAACTTTATCATAGATCTAGACACAACCTTTAACATATATATACAATTTTTGACAAACATACACAATTTTTTATATGTATACAACTCTTCACACAACTTTTCGTACATACACACACTGTTTTACAAATAACTATAACTACACATACACACGCCCTTTTACAAATAACTACAACTACACATACACACACCATTTTACAAATAACTGCATACAACTATTATTATTGAAAATTACAAATAAAACCCTACAATATTACGAATTTCACAAAAAACTCAAATCTTTCATAAAATTAATTGCATTTTTTTACAATTATCAACAAAATGCAGGGACATTTTTGCAAATTTTCAAAAAAGAAAATGAAAAAGAGAAATTACTAAATTTACCAAAAGTTGTGGGGGCAAGCCGGCAACGAGAGACCGTGGCAACATCATGCCATATATTTAAACATATGCTACATTTCACATGCTCTACATCCAGTTGTATCTAGCAAAAACAATATAGTTTATAAATTGTAAGGAAATATCGTTTGTGAAAAAATATTAAAAGACCATAAATGTGAACCTTGATACTTTTCATGTCCTTATTCAAAGAAGTGTTCATTTGGAAGGTATAACTCACATATTCTGGAAAGCAATTTAACCAAACAAAAATTCAGATAATGAAATGTAAATAATTATATTACAATATAATATAATATCTAAACTCTCACTATTAGGGCCGGCAATTATTTGGCTCCCATTCTTAATTTCAACGGCTTCTTCTCCAATTAAATTCCGATCAACAATTATTCCTTTCAAACTTAATTAAAAAAAAATAAAACATTTTGTGAGTTTAATGTATATCTTTAAATTTATCCTAAATTTTTATCAATTTATGAATTAATTTGAGTAGAAAATTCGTAGAAACCTAACCTCAAGTCTCGAATAATTGCTACTGAATCTTTGTCAGAGCTTCGCCATATTTCACACCATGCTACTTTTTCACTTGATGAGCTGTTGACTTGTAAGCAAATTAATGTATTTTCTGTACTAATTTCCACCTCTGGAAAATTTGAATCGCAAGAAACTACACAGAAAAAGAACAGAAGTTGGTTAGTCTTTTACATTTATGATTTTGATGAATAAAGTAATACAAAGACTCCATTTTGTACCCAATTCTCTCTCTAAAACCCCAAAAGAGGAAAAAAAAATGAGCATTCTTTGATTGAATAAAAAATTACTGAACAAACATTGCGAAACCCTAACAGCCGCAAACCTAACATCATAGCACTATCAAATACAATTTCTCCTAACTTTTTGATACTTTGCTAGCTCATTGGAATATCTCACTCTCACTACACAAACACACCATAATTTAATTACCCAACTCTCTCTAATCTTTTCTCTAATCACAACAATAACCCCAAAATGAGAAATTCTCTTTCCACCCAAATTTTAAAAACTAGACAAGAAAAACAAAGAAACTTATTACCGAGCTACAGTAGTCATGGCCCCCTCAAGAATTTTGACAAACTACTATATTTTAGTGTATTTTACCGAAATTTTTTTTTTGATTATATATCTTTATATGTATTGACACCGTCAAGATTTTTACGAAATCAATTTCAAGTTTCATCACTGTATATCATGTATATTATGGTTATGATAAACAAATTGTTCATGACTATGTGGATGGATTATTGATAAACTTTAGGGCGTTAAGCATAAATGACTAAATAGTAAAACCTATCATATGTTGAATCCAGTACTGGATGACTGATCAACAACGAATAAACCTACATTTCGTACGGAACAACAATTTTGGAAGCGTTTAGATGTGATTGACTCATGCAATCTAGGAATAATTGATCTATCTTATCAGTACCCTATAGATATTGTTGTTTGTTAGAATAAATATGTTTATTAAACACTAAATCTGGTTTAGTGAAAACTTTCATACATTATTTGTCTTCTGAGCATATTAAACATGGGATTTCTAACTGTCAAACATTTTTTTCTCTTTGTAGTGGCGGAGCTTAATAGAAACCCGGAGAGCTCATGTCCTCTCCCCCCTGAAGATTTTTGAAATTTACTATATATTTATAGAGATTTAGTACATAATATTATTACGAGAAATAAACATAGTGTATTGACCCCCCCTAAATAAATTTACAGATATTATAAAGCAAAGAATTTTTTTTTTCCCACGCATTACTTCGGGTTAAGCACCGCCACTCCCGAGCTTGGCTCAGACAAAATCCCCTTGACGCGTGTCGCGTCAAACCTTCACGTATAAAACACGTGTTTTCCAAATTTTAAAAAATTCGCGAAGTTAGTGTCTCCATTCAATAATTCGTATTCATTCGTGAATTTTTTACACAAGATAAAAACTCAGCCCGCATTTTCCGAATTTTTACTAAATAATGATATTTATTCCAAATTATTTTTAAATGAAAAGTTTATATTTACATAATTTTATATACCAAATTCTTCCAAACAATGAGCCGAATTAAACAAATTATTACCCTCTCTGTTTTATTTGATCGAATATTTGACTGACTTAGAAAATGTTTAATATGAATTATACATAACGGTGTCGCGAACCGTATTATTCACGTATCAGAATGACTAACCATGCTTTTGAAGAAATTATGTCCTAGACCAAAGTGTTAGACTAGAAATTAGATTATGAGAAACATGTTTATTCAGTTCATATATGAATGAGTGTATGGGTGAATAATATATTTACATATATCAGATTGACCATGAATGATACTTCGGGTTCACGCCATCAGACTAAGTGATTCTCATAGTAGAACTGTGAACCAACGAATGACATTCTAAACCGTCCCTAGTGATACGTGGGATGTTTATACATATAAACATACTTCAGGTAAGAAGCTACATATCTACACTAGTATATTCGCAGACTGGATGATCATGTTCTATTGATCATGGACATAGGGATGTCGATGAGTTGACTTTCTACCGAGGAGACTGTGAAGAGGCAATGTTCTCAAAATGGTTTGACCATGAGAACTGAGATGCAACGCATATACAAGCAATCATGTTTGGAACTTGATTGGAGTATCCAATGGCTTGATGACCATTACATACAGTACATGGCTAACCTAAAATAGCGAAGAAAGTACCTATAGTATGGGCTATAGTAAAAGGACTTTCTCACTTGTTGCTATTACGAATTCTAACTTCCATAGCACAATGCGATTGTAAATGATGGAATAAGGATATAAAACTCACATTCCTTTATAGGAACTTTACTGTGGATATATCTTTGATACAAGGGAAGGACTTTTGTGGTCGCAGGAATTCTGAAAGGTAAATTCATTCATGAATGGATTAAATCAAGTATCTCAAGATGAATCTATTTGACAAAGTAAATTGAAGAATTTGACTTAATCAAAATAGATGCGACCACCTTGATTTCAAGAAATTCAGTGGGAGTATAATAATCTTCCAGCATTACAACAACTTACACATCCTAATAGTTAGGAGTCAAAGTCTATAATAACTTCTGGTTGTAAGATAAAGCACATTGGTAAAATATTGAAAGATTTTATGTGCAAGAAATGTTCTTGCTCATGGTGTTCATATGAATGATTAAAAGATAAACGAATGAGATTCTATACTTTCAGCCATACATTGAAATGTTCAACATGCAAGAAAGTGTTCTTGCTTATGACATTCACACGAACAATAAAAAGGATATAAGAATTAGCTATTATGCCTTCAACCATATATTAAATATTCAATATACAAGAAAGAGTTCTTGTTTGTGGCACTAATATGAACAATGAATTGGATTATATGCTTTCAACAATATATATTGAAAGAGTTCAATATGAAAGAAAGAATTCTTGCCTATGACGTTCATATAATGAAGACATACGTTTATCATCCGTTTATTGAAAGGTTCAATATACAAGAAACAGTTCTTGATAACGGGATGAATAAGATTTTTCAAGCCATACAATGTACTGTGCAATATGCTTAGAGCATAAGAGAGCAAATGATAGTCATTTGATGACTATAATAAATATCTAAGTTTTTATGAAGAACAAGATATCCAGATCTATGAGGAGGTAGGTAGTGGTAAGATATTATACTTTCCTAACATGGATCATTATCGCAATTCATTTATTTCGAATACAGTAACTTGGAAAGAGTTCCAAATAAGGTACTGTAATTGAAACAAGACTCCATATTGTTGCTTTAGAAGCAAACAATAGGTATGCTTGGATCAAAACTTGATATTGGAACTAAGAGTAGTCCCGAGTGCTCTTAAAGCATGACGATCTATGTTGTGAACAAAGAATCGCTCATACTAAAGCTACAAGGATACAAGTACCTATTTCAGAAGTTCTCGACTAATGATAGAGATCAATAGTAGTCGTTACAAGTTTGCAATGTAAATTTCTATAAACTGATAGGCATATATTTTTCGCTAGTAGAACATGAAGGTCATGTTGCCTAATAAGCATTGGATGCTTAAGATTGGCCTAGTGCAACTGGGAGACTGAAGGAATTATGCCCTAGGCCAAAGTGTTGGAATAGAGATTAGATTATAAGAAACACGTTTATTCAGTTCATATATGAATGAGTGTATGGGTGAATAATATATTTACATATATCAGATTGACCATGAATGACACTTCGGATTCACGTCATCAGAATAAGTGATTCTGATAGTAGAACTGTGAACCAACGAATGACATTCTAAACCGTCCCTAGTGATACGTGGGATGTTTATACAGATAAACATACTTCAGGTAAGAAGCTACATATCTACACTACTATATTCGCAGACTGGATGATCATGTTCTGCTGATCATGGACATAGGAATGTCAAGTATGTAATATAAGTGCGTGTTAGAGAACACGTACTAGACTGACCACACTTTGAGAATATGCATGGTATATGTCATTAGTGATTCTCATATGAATAGTGTACTTGTTCCTACGACCTGAGGTCACCATGGATTTTTGTATGAGGAGCTGTATACTTTAATATGATCTTATGTCATCCGTAACGGGATGATCATTAGGGTCATCATTAGGTATGCATTGAATCATGACGAGGAATGTGAGTGACCAAGATGGGATTTGTTCCTCTCGTTAAGAGGGAGATATCTCTGGGCCCCATGATTAACTAGGACTGAAGGAAATGCATGGCCATGCTCAAAATAGATTAACATGTGTTGTTAATATCATTTTGTATTTGTTCAGTCTAATTCTCGATCAGAAAAGAGACTTTGATCAAACTCAAGGATGACATACTTTCATGCCTTGTGATCAAGACATATATCATAGAATAAAAGGAATAAGCAAACGTCTATTCAGATAAGTTTATGATCGATAATCATTTTATTTAACTATAAAAACCATAGCTGCCAAGTATTCCGTTATTGGACAAAGCAGTACCATTCCGCTGGCAACGAAATAGTTTCGTTCCCAACGAAATAGATATGAAAACTGTAATAACCATAGCTGCCAAGTATTCTGTTATGGAAATACCTATTCCGTTGGCAACGGAATAGGCGCAGATTATGGTTTTTAGGTATGGTAACTAAGCAATCGTTCGCCTCTCTCTCTAGTATAAATAGAACGGCAGCATCTCTCTATTAGACACACAATTCAGAAGCCTTAGAGGCCGTCTAATACATAGAAATAGAGAGAGAGAGAGAGAGAGAGAGAGAGAGAGAGAGAGTTTTGAATTATTTTCGGAAAGTATTTTCGGACTCGTCTAGCCTAGTCCGGTTATTCCGTGCGTCTGAAGGTCGACGTGGATACGAGTAGAAGTCTTCTGCTTTGAAGACTAGTGAGCGATCAATTTCTTTACCCTAGGAGAAGCAAGGAGTTCGTTCGAGTCGAGCTTCAGGAAGGAGAAAGTTGCACGTCAGAAAAGTTCAGACCTACATCCGTTCTTTGTCTCGCGGATTAGGAAGATCCGAGGTATAAATTTTAATAGTTAATCTCGTACTTTTATTCCCTTAATGATGTTCCTAGGGTGGGTTAAATCCATAGGTTCCGCTGCGGATGTAACGTACATGGCTATGGATTTTCCAACACCTTCAATCTAATGATTGGACCTTTTTTGCAATTTTTAGCTATATAATATAGGGGTTTTTCGCTATTTTTAATAATATCGGAGCTTTTGAAATTTTGGTATAATGTAGGGTTTTTTGTGCAAATTTCCCAATAAAAATGATTGTTTGTTTGGGTTGTTCTTTTTATAACTTGGGTTAGGGTGAGATTTGATTTAGTTAGAAGCTTTTAGTCTGTTGGGCTGAGAGTCGTCTTATTGACTTATTATTTTTAATAAAAAAAATTTATGATTTTTTTCATATGCCACTGTCAGGACAAGCCGATAACGCAATAGAACAAATTCAAACCTACAAGGCTACAACCAAGCATCATTGATAATTTCGAACCTATTTTTTTTAAGGGGGGATTTCATATTTACCCTCACAAAAACTCAAAATATTATATTTACCCTTCCAAAATTTAAAATATCTTATTTACCTTTCTATAAACCCAAAATATCATATTTACCCTTCTAAAAAATTCAAAATATCATATTTACCCAAAAGCTAACTCCATCCATTTTTTTCGGTTAAAGTTAATTGTTCCCACTTAGAATTAGTATTATACCCCTCTTAATTTGATTGTTTGTATCAAGACCTTTAATTATCAGTGAGGGATGATCTGTGTTTCCACTTGACCTTTAATTATCAGCCAGGCATGGATTGGTATCACGACTTGCTAGCTTCAACTCTATTTTCATTACTTATTTCTTCAAAAATTATTATGTAAGTACACAATCTAAATAGTGAATACAAACAAAAGGGCAAATTTCATATTGAAAGAAGTCAGTTGACATTTCAGTAACCAAAAAACGTACCGAATTTACCAAAAACAAACATAATTTAACTAGTTTTATATATCCAAAAAAAATACTTCACAATCCAAAATAACAAAAACATAATCCAAATAAAAGTAAATTAAATATTTTCCAATTAAAAAAACATCTAATGAAACAATTCAAAATAACACTCTCATTTTATAACCTATCAATGATATTTTCTTCTATGAACCAACTGTTACTGAATTGTAGGGCATGACTTCTTATTTCGACTTCCTTTAGTGTCTTTTCCTCGACCCCTATATTTTTGAAATTGGGTTACATAATTCTATAACATTTGATAATTGCATAACAATTGTGAAAGAGTTCACAAAAAAAAAATTCAACTTTTTATTATCGGATGCTTGGGACGATCCTGAAGCTATAGGTACAGAAGTACCGAAAGTGGTTTCCGTACTATTATCAAGAGGTACCGGATTTTTGATGCCCAAACAACCCACATCGACGACATTTGCGTGATGTTTTCTTCAGTTCATCAAATGATTTTACTCTATTTTTTTGAGGCCGTCTAGGTGGACGTTTCAAAATAGGCGGATAAATCTTGTAATCCTTATTTACACTTATTCACTGATCCTTTCCGGGCATAGGGGCAATTTCCTCGGCATATGCGAACTTAAACATTTCAATACTAAAATAAGAATGCACATGGTTCTCCTAGTTAGGTTTCCTTATGAACCCAATGAATGTAGCAACATGTACGCATGGAAGACCTTTCACATGCCAAGCACGACAAGTACATGTCTTCTGATCGAGCATTACCTCCCAACAACTACCATTGCCACATATTTCGGCTCGATTCTCACTACTTCTACGCACATCATATCCTCCTAACCCCTAAAAATTATTCGAAAAATATAACATCAGTAATTGTGTAAAAAAAATTATACATAAATGAAGATAAATATAATATATAGGATGTTACCATGGAGATCTTCTTGATATGTTTATCAGCAC
Organism: Juncus inflexus; assembly: GCA_024447665.1. Lineage (NCBI taxonomy): Eukaryota > Viridiplantae > Streptophyta > Magnoliopsida > Poales > Juncaceae > Juncus > Juncus inflexus. The sequence goes on along the minus strand of JAJHPC010000019.1, from coordinate 3,211,434 downwards.
TAGGAATTAACATACCCTTCCATTTCCTTGATATTATCCTCCTTTGATGAAATATCTCCATGATTTTTTCTCTTATAATATCAAGAAGGACAAGGACAGGACGATACCTTGTTTCATCTATCCAAGAATTAAATTTCTCGGCAATATTGCTTGTAAGATAATCACACTTAGTTGTTACACCAAACTTACTCGTACTCCATATCTTGCCATGCTCCTTTTCGCGATAATCAACGGCTTCCGAACGGACATTACGAAACTCGTCAATTATTTCATTAAAACGATTGGAAGAGTAAGTCCTTACAGCATCCCATAGGGAAGATTTGAAGAAGACGACACCAAAGTGCTTCTTGAAATTGTTATATAAATGTCTCACGCATTCTCTATGTTCTACGCCTGAATAAACTTGGGCTACCGCTACACCCAATCCTTTTTGCATATCAGAAGATATGACAAGACCTTCGGGCGTTCCAATGGCTAGCTGTAATGCCTCAAGAAACCATACCCATGAGCTTGTATTCTCCGATTCAAGTACACCATAAGCCACAGGAAACATTCAATTGTTACCATCAACAACCATGATAGCAGCAAGTACTCCTTTAATTTACCCTTTAGATGACAAGCATCAAGGGCTATGTATGGTCGACAACTCTGGAGAAATCCTCTAGAACAAGCCCCTAATGAAATAAAGAACCGTTGGAAGTGATACTTGTTATTTTGTTTTCTCAAGATGCATATCTACCACACTTCCAGGATTTCTTCCCAATAGTTCCTCTTTGAAGTCATCCATTTTTAGGTACGAATCTTCCCATTTACCATACAATTCATTCAAAGCTTGTTCTTTCCCACGAAAAATCCTTAAATGTGGTATCTCGACATTGTACTTCTCATGAAACCATTTCCTAAGCACCTTTACCGAAACATCACCCTCTGATTTCAACTTATCAATGACCATATCAGCAATCCAACCTTGAGTTGCACTTTTATTTCCAGATTTATTACTTTTAGTGCATGTATGCACGTCTTTCATTGCTTATTTGTTTTCACCCGCAAGTGTAATATGAGATTTTTTTTGGTTAAATATATATATATAATTTAACAATGTTAATCCTTACCTCAAAAGTAACATCATCTTGTAAAAGAGAAGCATGAATTCTCCACTTATATGCGCACCTTGTTGTGAATCGAGTTCGGTCACTTTTCTCAGTGACATTCTCAAACTCTTTTGTCAAAGCATAATGATTTAAAGCCCTCTTAAATGCAACAGCAGTACGAAACTTTGAACTCACTTTCAAGTTCATACCATCCTTGTCATATGCATAGGTCTCCTCATAATACATTGAAATTTCATCTTCGCCACCACTACTATAACGACTATGATAACTTTCTTCACATACGCAATAGTCTGAACCTTCCTCATCAAGTGACAATCTCGAATTTTCATTGCAACCCTCCTTGTTTGGATTCATCTTTTCAGTCCATTGCATATTTATATCCAATGAAAATGGGACCGAATCCTTCTCAACTGCCACAAAAACTATTACTTCTTTCTTCTCCTCGTACATACTGATCATCACATGAAGGTTATCATCCGAGTCAAGTGGAATAAATATTTGTTCCCTTGCATTTTTGTCCTCAAAACACAAAGAAATAACTTGATTGCTCTCCGATGGAAAACATTTCCTCACTTCATCCATTAAATCATTTAAGGTGTACAAATTCATGTCAGCACATATTGTTTTCTGTTTAGGAAAACAATACTTCTTCTAGATGAATTTTTGATTAATTTGAAATAATCCCCATACTTCACTATTAATTTGTAATTAGCGGGTCCTTGCCTACATACAGAAAATAAATTAAATCTATCATTCTATTAGAAAAGATCAAGATAATTGAAGACAAAATGAAAAAAAAATGAGTAATTGATTTTTAATCCACAACTTGAAATTGAAGTACATCTCTCCATAAAATAAAAGTAACAAGTAGACTTTCCTATGATAATATCACCCAAATATTTTATTGTTTCACTTCTTCATTGATGAATCTTAACTATTGAGCTAGTAGAACCAAAAGTTGAACTAACTGAACTATATGAACGAAAATATTAACCAAATAAACTAAAAATTGAATAAAAACTGACAAAACCTAGCATACTATTTACCATAAAAAACATACCGGCACCCTTTATGAAAAATGTCAGAACAAGAAACCTAGGAAATTACTCATCTTTTCTAAGCCAAATTGCATGTGATACTTCTTTTTCCAAGCAAAATTAATTATTTGTGCAAAATTGACACCAAAACTTACTCAAGAATAGGCGATTCCACCATAAATTGCCATCCAGGTTTAGATCACTCTTCAATAGCAATTTGCTCGGTGTCATCCAACGCCATTGACATACATTTCTTCATGTCGAAATCCATGCCAGATAAACAAGAAACCACGAAGTATTCTTGTTTGTGACGAAGCTGCTATAGAGGGTGCGGAATTGATAGAGGGCGATTGGAGATGGAGGAGAAGGGGGCAACAGACTTGATAGGAAGCTCGATTGGAGATGGAGGAGATGGAGATGGGGATAGTATTGAGATTACCTTCCCTTCAGCGATATCTCCATGCGTGGGAAAGAGGAGAAAGGAATACAAAGAGACAAGAGAAATGAATACGAAGAGACAAGAGGAAAGAGACTTGAGTGGGAAGTTCCCCCTTTTTTTTAAATGTATGTGTTTGCTTATAAGCTGCTACAAGGGTACTACTAAGACTAGATAATAAATCCTATAGCTTTGTTTTATAGTCTAGTGCCATTGTCAATTCTTTAGCCGTAACTATCGCTTGTTCGCAGATCTGATCTGCTGAATGTTTTGAATTCCTGAAAATGCGCCCTTACGCTCCTTCCATATAAAATGGTGAATTTACGACCAAATCAACTTTCAATGGACTTATCTTGCCCCCCCCCCCCTAATTAAGTGTGATTATTTTTATACATGGAGGTTGCCTATTTTGCCGAAGCTCGAAATATTCTGTTAAATATGCAACACTAAGCCCAATCCAACTTTAGCCCTAAAATATGAAGAATCTAGAATCAAGTCAAGGCTAGCAAAATATCTTGATTCTAGAATCATCTATTAAAATATCTTTGTTGTAGGTAGGTTATTCTCTAGAAAATTTTACAAAAATATCTTGGGTCTAGATGTCTCCATCCTCTAGTATAAATAGAAGTCTCATTCTCACCATTTACATCAAGCCACAAAACTAATTCCTCTCTCTAATAAAGAGTGTTGTGAGAGCTGTAGTGGTTTAGTTGGAGCTCTAATAATATAGAAGTAGTAGGGTTGTAATTTTGGAGGTTTAGTAATTGAGTTGTGAAGTGTATTGTAATATTATTGAGAGAATAATAAAGAAGTTTTATTCAAATCTCGTCTCTCTACTCTACAAACTAGTATCAGAGCGAGGAAGACGTGTCGGTGCTGTCGGAATAGACAGTGAGGGTCAGAGTTAAGTTCCGAGAGTTTGCGAGTAGTACAGTAGTCCAAATAGCCGTGTGTCGGCATTCTGTCGGAGGAGTTGCCGGAAGAGAGAAGGCTTAACTGAAGCCAATAGACTAAGTCGCATTCATGGATTTTGGAGGTTCAACTGCCGGGTTGAAGAAGTTGAATGGCAACAACTACATCTACTGGAAGGCTTGCATAGAATCCAACCTGCAAGGACAGGATCTTTGGGAGGTGGTAGATGGATATGAGACGACTCCGGCAGTGGTCGCTACTGAAAAAGCGAAAGTATCTGAAACTATCGATGACCCAAAACTAACCGAGGAGAAGAAGACCCCATCAGCAGAGAATGAGGCTCTGCGAAAATGACATATCAAGGCCGGAAAGGCGAAGTATGTACTCAGGACCTCAGTTGAAGAGGAGCTACTTCAGTACATTCAAGAAGCGGTAACGCCGAAAGCCGCTTGGGATATTCTCACGACACTATTCTCTAAGAAGAATGATGCCCGCCTCCAACTACTCGAGAAGAAGCTCATGACGCTTTCACAAGGGAGTATGACAATCAGTCAGTACTTCACGAAGGTGAAGTCCATCTGTAGCGAGATCGCGCAGATCCCCCTGAAGAGAAAATAAGCGAGCAACGGATGAGGAGGATAATAATCAACGGTTTGAAACCTGATTATAGCGGGTTTATGGTAGCAGTCCAGGGTTGGTCGACTCCACCAACACTACTGGAGTTAGAGAATATGCTCGCTAACCAAGAGGCTCTGACCAGGAGGGTCGAAGTCTCAACTAGACAAGACGACGAGGCGTTATTCTGTAGCCGAAGGAAGGGTCGGCCTGAACAAAGGCCGAGATCAAAACCCGAAAGCAGGCCTGGACAACATTGGAGCCCGAAGGAGGAGACTAATTCAGGAGGATCTCGTAGGCAAAGAGACGGCAAAGCTCGAGGTGATGAGTGCTACAACTGTGGCAAGAGGGGACACTATGCACGAGACTGTTGGTCTAAGAAGAAGGGACAAGGAAATGCAGCAACCCTAAGAGACCACCAAGGTGCCAAGAGTCAGGAGATTAACTGTAGTGAAGAAGAATGGGATATTGATGCCGCATTCGCAAATGTGGTCACCATGATTGAAGAGGAGGAGGAGAAGAAAGAGGTTACACTGACGGCAATAATCAAATCAGGAAGAATCGACTATGAGAGTGATAAGATCATTGACTCCGGTTGCTCAAATCACATGACTGGCGATATCAAGAAGCTAGAACGCTTACAGGAGTATAAGGGAAACCAAGTGATTGTGACAGCTAACAACTCCAAGCTGCCAATCAGCTACGTCGGTAGAACGGTAATCTCTCCTCACATCGGTCCGAAGACATTTCAGCTGCAAGGAGTCTATCATGTTCCAGGCATGAATAAGAATCTATTGTCAGTATCACAACTGACAGCACAAGGGAATTACGTAGTCTTCGGGCCACATGAGGTGAAGGTGTACCGCAACCTCAAAACTTTGGGCACACCAATAATGGAGGGCCGAAAAATGGAGTCAATCTACGTAATGTCAGCACAATCATCTTACGTAGACAAAACTCGGAGGAATGATATGGCGGATCTCTGACATGCACGACTGGGGCACGTGAGCTACCACAAGCTTAAGTTGATGGTCGAGAGGATTCGGTAAAGCTCATCAGCTTCCTTTCCAGCAATCCAAGTACAAAGCTAAGGAACCTTTGGAGCTGATACACTCGGATGTCTTCGGTCCGATTAAGCAAGCTTCAATAAGTGGTTCAAAGTATATGGTGACCTTCATTGATGATTTCTCGAGATATTTGTGGGTGTTTTTCATGAAAGAAAAATTGGAGGCCTTATCCAAGTTCAAGGAGTTTAAGGAGAAGGCGGAAAGTGAACTCATCAAGAAAGTTCAGTGTCTCCGTACGGATAATGGAAGAGAATACGTAAACCGAGAATTCGATACCTACCTGAAGGAGCATAAGATCCGAAGGCAGTTAACCTGCCCCAATACCCCTCAACAGAATGGAATAGCCGAGAGGAAGAACCGTTTTTTAGGTTGTAATTTATTTTTTTAATTTAATTGTTATCAGAAATAAATCACAAAAGATACACATAGTTATTTTAAAGTTTACATATTAGTTTACACACCACTCCCCTCGTAATCGTCAAAGCCTCAAAATAGGGGAACAAGTTGAGGACGGAAGTGGAGTTCAAGTAATTTGACACTACTGAAAAAATGATCTATACATCAGACTCCAATAAAAATCCCCTAATGCACTTTTAACCACTGGTAAATGGACTCTACTATCTTTTTGAGGAAAAATATGATAAATGGAACCCGTTTGTCAGTGATAAAGAGCTGATTGGGAGGGAGGGGGAGTTTTAGGGGGTCAAACAAACTTTCCTTTGCAAAATAATAGGAGATCTTCATATCTCTCATGATTCTATCTTGATTTATTATTTAATCTCAATTAATATTTAGATTTATATTAATAGAAATAGGCATAGAATATGATATTATGATTTTACTTTATTTCTCCTTGATTTGCTCTATTGCAATAATGGTGATAGATATCACATGATGTATATCAATAGAATATTAGATGGATGAACAATGTACCACCAAATAATCATTTTATAACAAAATCTATTTTTTCTTCTAATACTGGTCATGGTAACAGAGCAAATTGTTCCATAACCTTTTTTTCCATTTCATTACCATGGCCACACCTCCAAACCCCACCATTCAAACTAGTGCTAATAACAACGTGAATGAAACTCCGTTGTACATCATTGATCAATCGAACCCATATTTCATGCACCATTTTGATAGCCCCGGAACAATTCTTGTATCGAAACCCCTCATTGGCGACAACTATACTACATGGCGACGTGCCATGCAAGTGGCATTATATTCAGAAAATAAGATCGGTTTTGTAGATGGTACCCTTCCGATACCCTCTCAACCGGCTTCCGATGTTGTTGCTTGGGAACGTTGCAACTTTATGGTGCTTTCTTGGATACTAAATACTTTGTCTAGCACAATTGCTGATAGCGTGATTTATGCTGATACATCAATAAGCATGTGGAAAGAGCTTGAGGATAGATTTTCCCGTAGCAATGCTCCAAGGATCTATCATCTCAAAAGATCCATTGCTAATATTCAACAGGGAACCACATCCTTAGCCTCTTATTTCACAAATTTAAGTCCCTATGGGATAAACTCACGTCCTATTCGGTTTTACCAAATTGTTCTTGTGGAGCCTCTAGAGACTTTTGTGCTTCTCTTGATCAAAAAAGAGTGTACCAATTTTTAATCAGGTTGAATTAATGAGAGCTTCGGTGGGATTCGGACTCAAATACTTACCATGGATCCCTTATCGAATCTGAACAAGTCATATTCTCTTGTGTAGCAAGAAGAGTAACAAAGAGAGCTTACTGGTTAGTACACCGTCAAATGAGATCTCTGCCATGGCAGCTTCGGCTTCAAATCTGAGACGTTCGAGAGGTAATAATTCCGGTGGTTTCTCGAATAGTGATGGAAAAGTCTCACGTGATGTACAAGTACAACGCATAAAATCACGACCGTTTTGTGACCATTGCAAGGTTTACGGTCATTACAAAGAGAAGTGTTGGGCCTTACATGGATACCCAGCCAATTACCGACCCAAAGAGAGAAAATAACAATATGATGCTACAACAAACTTTAATCGCGACACCTCTTTTTCACCACAAGCAAATGCAGCACCCACCTCCGACTCCGCGCAACAAAGTTTCGCACCTCAGTTGACAACTCAACAATACCAACAACTTCTCGCTTTACTAGGTGGTGATGGTAATAATCAAACAACAAACCTAGCAGGTAGATCATTTTGCAATTCTGTATTCTCTTCTAATGCATCTAACTAGATTATTTATAGTGGTGCCTCATACCACATGACCCACTCTCTCACATTATTTGTCAACTCAATACGTACTCGACTAGCCAAACCTGTCCAATTACCAAATGGTCAACACTTGCCAACACCAAATAAAGGCAATGTTACAATATCACCAAATATTTCTCTTGACAATGTCTTATGTGTTCCTTCTTTCAACTTCAATCTTTTATCTGTTAGCAAATTAACACAGGATCTAAATTGCGCTGCCATCTTTTTTCCTACCTTTTGTGTATTTTAGGACCTATCAATGAAGAAGCTGATTGGAGTGGGTGAAGTACATGATGGACTATATCATGTTCTCAATCAAATAATAATCCTTTAACTTCTCCAATTTCGTCTCTTGCATCTTCAGGACTTTGGCATAGGAGACTAGGCCATCCTTCTAATTCCCGTCTTTCTAGTTTATCTAATGAAATTTCTAATATTTCTAGTTGTCTTAAATATGATTGTGATGCCTTGTCATCGTGCCAAGCACACTAGACCATCTTTTTATCTTAGCAATAATAGATGTTCATCATCATTTGATCTTAACCATTGTGATATTTTGTAGGGGGTGGGGGGTGGTGGGTGGGGGGTTGTTATGAAACTGCATCACATTGTGGAGCACATTATTTTCTAACTATAGTTGATGATCATACTCGTTGCACTTGGGTTTATTTGATGAGATACAAGTCTGAAACATTTTATGACCTCACTCAATTTTTTGCCATGATAAAAGCTCAGTTCAATTGTTCTGTCAAACAAATACGATCTGATAATGGAGCTGAATTTTTATCAAATAAAATGCAACACTATTTTCATACAAATGGGATAATTCATCAACGAATATGTATTTATACTCCACAACAAAATGGGGTCGCTGAACGTACACATAGGCATCTTCTCGAAATAGCTTGTGCATTGCGTTTCCAAGCAAACCTCCCTATCTCTTTCTGGGGAGAATGCATCCTCACCGCTATGTACTTAATTAACCGTATTCCCACACCAAATTTAGATGGCAAAACACCACATGAACTTCTATTAGGTAACAAACCAACTTATGAGCATCTTCGTACTTTTGGATGTCAATGCTATGCATATAATCATGACCCAAAATGTAAGAAGTTTGATGCGCGAGCACGTCGATGCATATTTGTAGGCTATCCATTTGGGCAAAGCGGGTACAAGGTTTTTGATCTTGAAAATAAAACTATATTCACTACTGGAGACATCTCATTTCAGGAGATTATCTTTCCATACAAAACTAATATTGGGTCAATTCCTAATCCAGATTCTCCTTCTCATTTTGCCATTCCATTGCCTATCGATGATATCTCTCATTCTGATCAAATAAACCATGATGCCTCATTTCCACAAAATTTTACAGATAATATCTCTCACGATTCCATTCCATCTATTGATCCTCCAAATATTATTGTTGAACAACCAGTTGAACTTCCTCGAATGTCTTGTCATCCACACAAACAGCCCACATATCTCAAAGATTACATATGCAATAATGTTTCGTATAGTCCAGCTAGTGCTTCATCCGACTCCAACCAGCATGCTTCTTCAGGTTCGAAATATCCTATCTCAAACTATATTTCATACAAAAATTTATCTTCTAGATATTCTGCCTTTTTAGGTACACTTTCTAATGAAAATGAATCTAGAACTTTTACTGAGACAGTTAAGTTACCACAATGGTGTGCTGCCATGGAAGCCGAGATTGATGAATTAGAAAAGAACAATACATGGTCATTGCAAAATTTACCTCCCGGCAAGAGACCTATTGGTTGCAAATGGGTTTTTAAAATCAAGCGTCGGGCTGATGGATCTATTGAATGGTATAAAGCGCGACTTATTGCTAAAGGATATACATAACAAGAAGCCTTAGATTATACCGATACTTTTGCACATGTTGCAAAACTGGTTATAGTTTTCTGCCTCTTAGCTGTAGCTTCTATTCGAGAATGGTTACTGTATCAACTCGATGTAAATAATGCTTTCTTACATGGGCCACTTCATGAAGAAGTGTACATGAAAGTCCCACCAGGTTTTGCGTGTAAGGGGGAGCAACGAGTATGCCGCCTGCATAATTCGTTATATGCACTCAAACAAGCATCTCGCAATTGGTTTTCCACATTTACATCCGTGTTGAAGAAAGCAGGTTGCAAACAATCTGCGGCTGATTATTCATTATTTACACGAGCTCATGGTACTGAAATCCTTAAATATTTTTTTGGCCTTGAAATTGCCCGATCACCAAAAGGCATATTCATTAGGCAAAAGAAATATACTTTGGATCTATTATCTGAGATAGGATCTACCTTTCCAATGGAGCAAAATATTCTCACAAACGCTAGTGGCGAGATTCTTCAAGATGCCGCTTTATATCAGCGTCTTATCAGATGCTTAATTTACCTTACTATTTCTCGCCCGGATATTGTGTTTGATGTTCATACATTAAGCAAGTTGATGCATCAACCACATAAACCTCATTACGATGTAGCAATAAGAATATTACGATACTGAAAACTATAATATCAGATTCTATGCCTATTCCTATCAATACAATCACAATATCATATTCTATGCCTAATCCTATTAATACAAATCTAAATACTAATTGAGATTAAATAATAAATTAAGATAGAATCATGAGAGATATGAAGATCTCCTATTACAAAAATAAAGTTGTTGGATCAATTGAGGCCGAATTTTATTTAGTTTTCTTAATCTTGAAGACTTTAACTTTAAACGTAGCTTAATGTGTAAGACTTTAAACGAAACGCGTATTTTATTTCCCATTTCCATTCGTACTTCGTAGCATCTAAACTACAGCCGCAGCCTCTCTCTAGACCTAACCCTAAATGATCGATTGAAGCCAAAATTTTAGAAATCACTGCACTCTTTCCCCTCAGGAAAAAATGGCGATCCCTTATATCCTTCAACCCCTCACAACAATTCCATCCACATCACACAAAATATCAATCCCTCACCATCTCTCCTCTCCCCCTTCTCTTAAAACTACTAAAAGCCTCTTTGCCACAAGTAACTCTAATTATTTATCCTCACAAGCCCTCCCTTTAGAAAGGCCTATGTTCTCTTCTGAGGAGAAAAACATGAAGCAGAAACCGGTCAATGATTTCATGACAAAAGCTTACAAACTTCTAAAGATTCCGATAGTCTCACTTCTTCTGACCGTTGCGATTTTTGTGAGGGATATCCATGATGTGGTACATATGCATGATATTTTCTTTTGCAGGGATATCCATGATGTTTCCTATTTTGTTGTTGGAAACTTGTATTGATTTATTGAATGGAAAGAATAGATGAAAGATTTTTTCTTAATTTTCTTTTCTTTTTTTCTTTTGGTTACAATTTTAGTGGATCATGAGTCAGTTACCACCCCTCAATCTCACCCTCTATTTGTAGTTATTTTTATGGCACTCTTTTATGGCACCCCAAAATACACCCATTCATTTACACCCATACAAAACACCTATTCAAGGCACCTAATTGTTATGGGCCAAGGGCCTTATTACAAACACAATATAAAATACAAACTAATTTAAATTAACTTATTAATTTATAAAATCATTAATTTTAATACTCCCCCTTAATGCTTTTACTCGCCATCCCCATTAATTCTCGGAAGCGAATAAACTTCTCGCTTGGAAGTGCTTTCATGAAGATATCCGCCAACTGATCGTCAGTCTTGATATGCTTGACAAGAACTTCATCATCTTCAACCACCTCTCGAATAAAATGATGTTTGAGCTTGATATGCTTTGTGCGGCTATGGAAGACGAATCCTTTGACATAACTATCGCGGAATTGTTATCACAGAAGAGAAAAGTCGCATTGACTTGTTTCTCCCCCATGTCTTCTAACACCTTCCTCAACCAAGTAATTTGTCGTGCGGCTTCGTTTGCCGACACATACTCCGCTTCCGCGGTGGATAGCGCCACTCTCTCTTGCTTCTTTGAAGCCCATGAGAATATTCCCGATCCTATAGTGAATGCATAACCGGATGTGCTTCTCAAATCATCCGCACTACCGGCCCAATCACTATCACAAAATCCAAACAATTCTATTTTTCTTTTTTTATTCTTCTCGTACATGAGCCCGAAATCTTGCGTACCTTGAATATAGTGCAACACCCTCTTTGCTACGCCCATATGAAATCTATTCGGTCGATTCATAAACCGAGATAATAAACCCGACGCATACATAATATTGGGTCTTGTAATGGCGAGATATAATAAGCTTCCAACTAAGCTTCTATATACCGATTCATCGACTTCACCACTACCATCTTCTTTTGTCAATTTTTCACCCACCAATAACGGTGTTGTCATTGGATTGAAATTCTCCATTTTGAATTTAGAGAGAATACTTTGAGCATACTTCTTTTGAGAAATAAAAACGCCATCTTTGCTTTGATCAATTTCAATACCCAAAAAATAATGAAGTTACCCTAAATCATTCATCTCGTATTTTTTCAACATCTCATTCTTAAATTCTTGCACAATTCCTTCATCACTTCCGGTAACGATTAAATCATCAACATAAAGAGAAACGATAATCATACCGTTTTTGTCTTTCTTGATGTAGAGGGTCGGCTCACTTGGGCTTCTTTTGAACCCTTTGTCGGTGAAGTACAAATCAATATTGCTATACCATGCACGGGGTGCTTGCTTCAATCCGTACAACGCTTTCTTCAATTTGTACACCTTATCTTCTTTTCCTTCAACCACAAACCCTTGCGGTTGCTCCACATATACTTCTTATTTTAATACTCCGTTTAGAAAAGCGGATTTACATCAAGTTGGTATAGTTTCCAATCTTTTTGTGCCGCCAAGGCAATCAACAACCTAATAGTTTCATGCCTCGCAGCCGGTGCAAATGTCTCTTGATAGTCGACACCCGGTTTTTGTGCATATCCTTTCGCAACTAATCTTGCCTTGTATTTTTGAACGGATCCATCCGGATTTGTTTTTGTTTTATAAATCCATTTTAACCCGATTACACTCTTCTCTTTTGGTGTTTCAACCAACTCACAAGTCTCATTTTTCTCAATCATTTGTATTTCTTCTTCCATCGCATTTCTCCAAACCGCATACTCAAAACATTCCGGTTCGACAACATAAAAGTTACAATTTAAATAAATATCATTTATATTTCTAAATCTTTGATTCTTTACTGGTGGTGTTGAACTTGGCGTAGAGGAACTCGACCCATCATTAGTCGGAGGAGATTGCGGTACTTCCTCTTCTTCATCATTATTTTTATTTTCATCTTCGGCTTCTTCTACGTCGTTTTCTTCTTCATGTACCGGCAATATCGGTACGTTTTCAACTCCTTTTCCTTTCCAAGCCCATTTTTCTTTCTCATTAAAAATCACATCTCGACTTGTGATTGATTTATTTCTTTTTAGACTAAATAGTTTATAACCCTTTGATTGAGAACTATAACCGATAAAAATTCATTTCTCGGCTTTTTCTTCAAGTTTATGTCTCATTTCCTTCGGGATATGCGAATAGCAAACGGATCCGAAAATTCGCAAGTGATTCACGGATGGTTTTCTTCCACCCGACCACACTTCAAATGGGGTTTTATCTTTGACCGCTTTTGTGGGACACCGGTTTAACAAGTAAACCGCCGTGTTCACCGCATCGGCCCAAAATTTTGTCGGAACGCCTTTTTCATTTAACATCGCTCGACACATCTCCATTATTGTTCTATTTTTTCTTTCGGCAACACCGTTTTGCTCCGGTGTATAACCCACGGTTAATTGTCTTTCAAGACCGATATTTTTACAAAATTTCACAAATTCTTTCGAGTTATATTCACCGCCTCTATCACTTCTTACTTTTTTAATCAACCGGCCACTTTGCTGCTCAACCATAATTTGAAATTTTTTGAAAATATTTTTGTCTCATTTAATAAATCCAACACATTCGCGAGTAATCATCGATGAAGGTGATGAAATATCGGTTACCGCCTTCTGAAGTTGTCTTCATTGGTCCGCACACATCGCTATGCACAAGCTCCAACGGTTTCATGGCTCTCCACGCCCTTTCTTTTGGGAATGGTTCTCGGTGAATTTTTACTGAGCGCACACGCTTCACACACATCACCCTTCTCTTGTATGTTCGGTAATCCGTACACCATATTTTTCTTACTCAAATATTTTAAACTTTCAAAATTCACATGACCAAGCCTTTTATGCCATAACCATGATATATCTTCAACACCGGCCTTCAACGCCGCGTGTTTGGAAATATTTAGAATAAGAGGAAAATTACGATTTTTCTCCATTTTAATATTCGCAATTAATTTACTTCCATTTTTAGGCGTATCGTAAAGTTTGCAAAACTCACCCGCAAAATGAACCGCATGACCGTGCTCAATCAATTGCCCAACACTCAATAAATTTTGCGCCAACTCCGGAACAAACAATACATCACCCACTAACAAACGACCTCTCCTTGTTTCAATAGCGATTGTGCCTTTTCCCTTCGATTGAACAACCGCATCATTACCCATTGTAATTTGAGTGATGACGGTTGTATCAATTTCGCTAAATACCGATTCGTTTCCGGTCATATGGTTGCTACATCCGCTATCAACATACCACACTTCTTCTTTTTGCTCTAGGGCCGCATGGCATGCAATAAAGGTATGTTCCGCGCCGCTTTTCCCTTCGTGTAATTAGCTTGCTCGTTGGTTTTATTTCGGCAATCTTTTTTTAGATGACCGAATTTCTTGCAATTATAGCACTGGGGTTTTCCTTTATACCAACAATCTTTTTCGAAATGAGAGGAATTTTTGCAATTATTACACCTCTTTTGATTATTTCCTCTATTTTCTCCTTTTCCAAATTGACTTTTCCCTTTACCATTTTTACCGCCAGGGAGATGATTCTCCCTTCACCGTATTTGGTTTGACGATTCGGTTATGGTGGTTTTCGATTGGAATGCGCTCTCAAAAGATTGCTCGGTATCTCTATTTATCCTTTGGTCATATCTCTAATGAACCCATTAGATCATGTACATGAAGGGTTGAGATATCTTGAGTTTCTTCAATGATCGAGTCCATATTGTCATATTTTGCCGATACGCTAATGAGAATTTTTTCACAAACCGACTTTTCGGAAAACTCCACACCCAAACTTCTTATTTTGTTTACCAACTCCATAATTTTAGAGAAGAAATCCGTTAGCGTCTCATTATCTTTCATCTTCTAATTTTGAAGATCTCTTTTGACGGTCAAGAGTTTAACCGTTCGTACCTTCTCGTTTCCTTGAAATCCTTTTTGTAGGATTTCCCATGCTTCTTTTGCGCTTTTCGCCTCGATTATTCTCAGAAATATTTTTTTCCGAAATCGCTTGTTGTAACAAGAATAACGCCTTTGCATTTTTCTTCTTCTTTCCTTTCATCTCCGTTTCCAATTCTAGCCTTATCTTTTTAGCCTCGTCCATCTCTTTTTCCAACGATGTTACCGCCTCCACGTCTTCATACCCCTCTTCAACTATTTCCCATAAATCTTGAGAAATTAGAAGCGTCTTCATCTTCATACTCCAATAATCGTAATTCTCTCCATCAAAAATGAGTTGTGAAGAATTTGGAAGCCCAAATACACCGCCTTGGGTTGTCATGGTGATCTCCTTCTACTTCTTCTACTAAACTCAAAACACCGTGGCTCTGATGCCAATTTGTTGGAAACTTGTATTGATTTATTGAATGGAGAGAATAGATGAGAGGTTTTTTCTTAATTTTCTTTTCTTTTTTTTCTTTTGGTTACAATTTTAGTGAATCATGAGTCGGTTACCACCCCTCAATCTCACTCTCTATTTATAGTTATTTTTATGGCACCCTTTCATGGCACCCCAAAATACACTCTTTCATTTACACACATACAAAACACCTATTAAAGACACCTAATTGTTATGAGTCAAGGGTCTTATTACAAACACAATATAAAATACAAACTATTAATTTATAAAAGCATTAATTTTAATATTTGCATGGGTATATGATATCTTCAAGCATTGCATGGTAGACATGAAATTGTGTCCAATGTTAATGACACCATTGGTAAACAGTTCAAAATCTTTTTCACATTTAATTTTTGTGTATATATTTGTAGGTAACATTTCTAATTGCAGCTTTGCGAATCCTCAAGCTACCATCTATTAATAACCCATCAGACTTGGAGACTGTACTTGTGAAACTCACCAGCCGATTTGAGAAAGAGATCCTGGTAAGTAATATATCATTTCAATATAAATAAAAAGAAAAGATAAATATTCCATATTTTTTTGTTATATTAAATTGAAATATTACATATTCATGGTATTATTTTTGTTGTGCAGGCTGTTCAAGTACTGTGGACTCCTCAAGAAGAGAACGGCACACTTTCTTCTCAGAGAGTTCTTCAAGACTACCCAATTTTGAAGCCTCTTTGATTGAGTACTTTAAATTTAATGGAACTTGCTAAAAAGAGAACGACAGCTTGTAAATCAAACAAATTTAAGAGACAAACATGGGTAGATTTAAGAGAATAGTTTAATCCTAAATTGAAAATTTAGTATGATATCTGGTAGTGATTTATGGCTATGCGGCACCGTATGCAACATGACTTGTCAGGCCAATACAAACTAAAAAGATGAAGAATGTAGAGGATACCATACCAAGACATAATAATTGATAATTGTACGAGGCATGTGTGTGTTATCTTGATCAACTTTTTTTTTAGGATCAACAAGCGGAATAGTCCGCCGAAATATATATTAAAATAAAAAGAGTATATATGACGCCTCTCATTTTCTTACAACAGTGCCCTATAAAATATCATGACATTATATGATTGTGTAAATATACCTCTATCTCTATCTGAATACACTCACATAAATACACTTTTAAGTCAATGTAATAATAAAAAAAATAATGATGATGATGCAGAAAATGACGCAAAAAAAATAATAATTAAGCAAATGACCCAGTTTTTAGATTATTTGCAAAACTAACCGTTTCTTTCATGAACTGGGCGAAATAACCATTTTTTCATTTTTTTTTTATATGTTCAGCTGTTAGCGCTAAAACAACTGTTCATTAAGGCAAAAATTGGAAAAAAGATGTTTCGCCCACTCATTGAGCGAAACCGTCATTTTTTTTAGTTTAGAGTAAAAAAAATTTACCAGTTTCGCCCAATGAATGAGCAAAACATTATTTTTTTTTTTTCAATTTTTGTCTTAATTAACAGCTGTTTTAGCTCCAAGAACTGAAGGGATGCGGAAAATAAAAAATGATTGTTTCGCCCGCTCACTAAGCGAAATAGCTATTACTGGACAAAACGGCTAGTTTCGCAAATAATCTTGAAAATTTGGCTAGTTTATGGGGAATAGCTCCACTCGATGCAAAATGATGGTTAGGGTGTTAGACTTAATTTAGTATTATCTCTTCCATTTGATCGTTCAATCCATGCCATATTAATTAAAAGGATCGAACACTTTCTTTATAATCATAACTTATTTCAATAACCACACGTCGCCAAAAAATGAAAAATAATACCCAAACAAAGTGGTGAATTTGTGGCTATATATAATTTTTCTAATAAATAATACCTACTAACTAAGATCTTATAAATGTTAAATATACTTTGTAATAATTTATTAGTAAGTTTGTTGTTAACATAACATTACAAAGTATTCAAAATTTATAATTTTCATTTAAC
This sequence comes from Juncus inflexus, assembly GCA_024447665.1. Lineage (NCBI taxonomy): Eukaryota > Viridiplantae > Streptophyta > Magnoliopsida > Poales > Juncaceae > Juncus > Juncus inflexus. Next base: position 3,194,278 of record JAJHPC010000019.1, on the reverse strand, counting down.
ACAAAATCGTATTTGGACTGAATATTAACATTTTCAAATCCAAGTGGATACTCTTTAAGTGATAAATTAAAATATTGAAATATTAATTCAAGTTAATTGTAAGAATGCAAAGTAGAATGTGAACTATTCTGTAAATTACGGATGGTAAATTAAATTTTTGGATGATAAATCATATACTTATAACAAGTATAATGATTAAGAAAATTTTTTGGATGATAAATCATACACATTCCAAAACTTGGATTTCTAATATTTGAGTTGAATTTTGAATGATAAATTTTGAAAGATAAATATACATTTTAAAATTTCTTGATTTGTAATGTTTGAGATTTTAAATACCAAAAATTAAAGCTTATTATATACTAAGTTTCATAATTATTTTCTTTCACATTTATTGCATAATAAAAATGTGGTCAACCATTGACCAATGAAATTACGTGTTAAGTTTGGAAGATATTTTCAACCCCGGTAAGATGAGGGGGCATTGTATCATCGTCCTATTGTGCTAATAATTTTAAATTAAAAGCTAATATTCTGAGAAATATTTTGATCGAGCGTGTGTAAAAAAATTATTGATTGGATTCTTGACAATACTCAAATAGAGGTAAAGACAAAATATAGATTAATAAACATATCATTTTTTCAAATATTTTTTTATGTGGTTTATCTTCACATAATTTAGTAAAATAAAATAAATTGGAAGCATAATAATATGTAATTCAAAATCTTAGAAAATTCTAACAAATTATGTTTGAAGATTTAATCGAAGAGGTAATGTTTCATTAAAAAATACTATTTTTAAAGAAAAAAAGAAAAAATATCATATATGTTATATGCGCAGCGGAATCTATGGATTTAATCTGTCCTAGGATCTACATTAAGGGAATAAAAGTACGAGATTAACTATTAAAATTTATATCTCGGATCTTCCTGATCCGCGAGACGAAGAACGGATGTAGGTTTGAACTTTTCTGACTTACAACCTTCTCCTTCCTGAAGCTCGACTCCGCGAACCTCCTTACTTCTCCTAGGGATGAAGATCGATCGCTCACAAGTTCTCAAGTTAGAGAACCTCTACTCGTATCCACGCGAACTTCAGACGCACAGAATAACCGGACTCGGCTAGACGAGTCCGAAAATACTTTCCGAAAATCTCTCAAAACTTTCTCTCTTTTTTTCTGTGTAATAGACGGCCTCTAAGGCTTCTGAATTGTGTGTTGAATAGAGAGACTTTGCGCTTCTATTTATACTAGAGTGAGAGATGAATGATTGCTTAGTTACCATAACTAAAAACCCTAATCTACGCCTATTCCGTTGCCAACGGAATAGGTATTTCCATAACGGAATACTTGGAAGCTAAGGTTATTATAGTTTCTATATCTACTCCGTTGGGAACGGAACTATTACGTTGCCAACAGAATGGTACCGTTTTGTTTAATCAATTATCCAATAATTGATTATTTTGTTCTCCAATTTATACATCATATGTATAACTATTTTGAGGCATATTCATCCCGTACGAATGGAGTTCATTGTGTGACCGTGTAGGTTCCATTTAACGCTGGCAACGATCTTCTAAAGATCGTAAGTCATGAGTAACCTCTAGACTGATGTCATGACTATCCATGTTAAATGAAATGATCAGCGATCATAAACCTATCTGGATAGACATTTGCTTATTCCTTTTGTTATATGATATATGTCTTGATCACAAGGCATGGAAGTATTTCATCCTTGAATTTGATGAAAGTCTCTTTCCTGATCGAAAATTAGACTGAGTAAATACAAAAAGATATTAACAATACATGTTACCATGTTCTCTAGTACGTACCTATATTTCAGACTTGACATCTCTATGTCTAGTGTGGATATGTAGCTTCTTACCTGAAGTATGTCTTTCTCTATAAACATCCTACATATCACTAGGGACAGTTTAGAATGTCATTCGTTGGTTCACAGTTCTACTATTAGAATCACATATTCTGATGACATGAACCCGAAGTGTCATTCTTGGTTGATATAAGATTTACATTTACAACCCGTACACACAGATATATAAGAAACAACCTTTATTGAATAAATAATAATGTCTTAATACATAATCCATTTCCTAGCACAAATACATTTGGCATAGGGCACGAATCCTACAATCTCCCACTTGCACTAGGCCAACTCTGAGCATCTTATGCCCATAGACCTAACATGACCCTCATGCTTCGCTTGTCGTCCAATGGCACTTTACACATTTTAACATCACCCCTTTGTATGATCTCTCTGATTAGATGGAAGCATCACAGTATGTGCTTGAACTTTTGGTGAGATCTCGGTTCCTTTACTTGTGCGATCACTCCATTGTTGTCACAATATAGATGCACTGGTTCCGAGATGCTCGGAATTACTCTTAGCTCCTCCAAAAAGTTCTTTATCCAAACAGCGTTTTTAGCCGCTTCTAAAGCGGCTATAAACCCTGCTTCCGTTGAAGAATCTGTTACAGTACATTGCTTGGAACTCTTCCATGTCACTGCGCCTCCATTTAGGCAAAATAAATAACCTGATTGCGATCTAAAGTCGTCTGAGTTTGTCTAGAAGCTTGCGTCGGTGTAACCCTTTACACTGAGCTCGTCTTCCATATCTCCATAGATTAGGAACAGGTTCTTAGTTCTTCATAAGTATTTAAGGATTCTTTTAATAGCTATCCAGTGACTTTCACCTGGATTAGACTGAAACTTGCTTGTTGCGCTTAATGAGTATGACACATCTGGTCTAGTACATATCATGGCATACATGATAGATCCTATAGCCAAAGCATATGGGATCTTATTCATGCGTCTTTGTTCTTGCTCACTTGTAGAACACTATGTCTTACTGAGAGAAACGTCATGTGACAAGGGCAAAAATCCTTTCTTGGATTCTTGCATTATGAACTATTTCATGACCTTGTCTGTGTATGTACTTTGACTCAGACCTATAAGCCTCTAGATCTATCTCTATAGATTCTTATTCCTAGCACGTAGGAAGCTTCTCCTAGGTCTTTCATCAAGAAACTATCTTCCAACCATTTCTTGATGTTCAATAATGTTGGGACGTTATTTCCCATGAGTAATATGTCAACTACGTAAAGCACCAGGAATACTACCGTACTCCTACTGAAATTCATGTAAACACAAGGCTCACCTTCACTTTTGGTAAAACCAAAACTTTTGAGAACTTCATCAAAACGAAGATTCCAGCTTCGAGACGCTTTCTTCAATCCATAGATGGATTTTTGAAGCTTGCAAATCTTACCAGAATTTTTAGGATCGACAAAACGCTCGGGTTGCATCATATGCATGTCCTCGGTCAGATTTCCATTTAGGAAAGCTATTTTGACATCCATTTGCTATATTTCATAGTCATAATATGCTGCTATGGCTAATAGAATTCTGATGGATTTAAGCATAGCTACAGGTGAGAAAGTTTCGTTATAGTCAATACCATGAACTTGTTTGAAACCTTGCGCCACAAGCCTTGCTTTGTAGGTTTGTATCTTTCCATCCACGTCAGTCTTCTTCTTGAAGACCCACTTACATTCGATGGTATTCAAGCCTTCGGATGGCTCAATCAAATTCCAAACTTGATTGTCTTGCATGGATTGCATCTTGGCTCTCATGCCCTCTAACCATTTCTGAGAGTCAGGACTCTTCATAACATCTTGGTAGGACGTGGGTTCATCATCTATAAATGTCACATCATCATCATTAGACACGAGAAATTCGTATCTCTCGGGCTCATGACGATGTTTCTCCTGCAAAACATTTTACTAGTAATAACTTACGGCCATATTACTTCTCCTAAGCTGCAACAATCATAATAATTGTTATATGTATTTACACTCTTATATCTATTGAGGTTTAATAATATATAGAACTATCCGTTTATTACTGAAAGTTAAATATTACAATGGTAAAACTATTACTATAAGATAAAACTAACTTGTGTTATTGCAATTAATAACAGATTTTATCCACAATCCAATCTATTGGAGAATTCGTAATTCGAACATGACAAATTATTATCAATTAAGCCTGGCTTTATAGCAAGCCCACCGGCAGCCATTGGGCCAGAAACAACCATTTGCAAATATTACTTGTATGCTCTACATGTGCTTTGAAAAGATAATCTTTCTGTCAAAGTTGAGAAGGCATGAGGCTAGTAAGTGTCAGGTTTTGTGTTCGACTTCTGGTGCCCACGCTTTGCATAATTGTTTTGGTTTTGTGTTCGACTTCATTACTGTGCAAAGTTTTGAAGATTAGAAAGTGAATATTTAAATACTTTCAAAAACTAGAAGACTTGATCAACATTTATTGTAAACAAAAAATTGTATTAAATTATGAATTAAATATTTTATTTTATGAGAAGAAAAAATTCAAGCAAAAAAAGAATTCTCCATGTCATTCGAGTAAAGAAAATGAATAAACAATTATGTTTTATGAAATTTACGATCACAATATATAATTTGAGGATTATGATTCACATGAAGGTATTCCAGTCCAGTCACAGTTTCATCAGCTATCTTGCGCCGGGCAGGCCAGTCGAGTTCTTGGCGGGCCCTCTTTTGCCGTCAAAACATTAAGTAAACTAATATTTTTCATGAAATCATATATCAAATAATGACAATCTTAAATATGTATTATTGTGCCGGATGTAATCTGACAGTCTTGATCTCTGATTCGATCTGAAGCATCCAGTTATCGGGCAGCCTCTAACGGGTCGATTTAATACCTTTTTAACATTAAGTTATTAAAATTCTTCGCAGCATCCACACTATTATAACCAATATCAAATTCAACCAATTAACTCTCTCTTTCTGTGAAGGCACGGACTTGATATCCCATCGAGTGCTGCCCCCTTTCACTATAAACAATCATCTGAAGCGCAACAACACGCAATTCGTAAAACAAGCTTCATCTATTTCTCAAACCGTTTCCAATCAAAACTGGACTATTGACTCATTGACTGCATCTTTTTCGCCAACCATTTCACAAATGATCTGAAAGAAATCGTTAATCGTCTACTTAAAATGGGGTTGTAATTGTTAAACTTAAACAATATTGATACAAAATCAAAGCAGTGGCTCTATGCTTTCATCGATAAAGATTACTATTGATCTACGTTGAGTATGTTGTGTCTCAAGCTCGCCAACTCTTTGAGAGCTTGTTTGGTCTTCCGTCACAGGATCTATAACTGTAGGTGAGTCTCGAATTTCTTCGAGTTGTACTTTACTCCCACTGTTTCTCATGGAGACAAATTCTCTTTCTAAGAAAACAAATATTTTGTTTTCCGATGGGAGGTAAAAGTAATATCCTCTTGCCTCTTTAGGATATGCCACGAACAGATACTTATCAGATTTGGGTCCGAGCTTATCGGAAGCTTGACATTTGACATAAGCCTCACATCCCCAAATCTTAAGAAAAGATAACTTGGGGCTATTCCCCGTCCATATCTCATATGGTGTCTTTTGAACCGCCTTTGATGGAATTGTGTTCAGAATGAATGCAGCTATCTCAAGAGCATTATTTTTCTCGGTTTGATGATGTTTAAAATAATTCCGTAATTACTAATCTTGTTTGAGAATGTCTTATTAGCTCAGAATGTCACTTGTCAAGTTTTCGAAAATGGAGATTTCATCGGAATGGAAGCATCTCCCTGATCTTGGGTAGACTAGAAGTCGTTACGCTTTTAAAGGATTTCAAGAGAGGATTTCAAAGCGTGGTAGTATGCTTCTTTAGTTTTCTAGTATGTTGTGTGGTGTAAGTGATTTAATTTGTACTAAAAAGAGAGTAAATCTGCAATCTATTTAATTTCTGCTAGTTCCATTGGCAATGGACCTCGTTCCATTGGCAACGAACCTAGTCCATTGCCAACGGAAGTAGTCCGTTGGCAACGGACCTCCCCGTTGCCATTCATTTTCTCCTGGAGTTTTGGCTGAAAAATTATTGCGTGAGTTCCGTTGGCAACAGACCTAATCTGTTGGCAACAATACTACAAGAACATAGCGTTTGATTTGAAATCCTCATTGATTTTCTTCTGTTTTTGCAATCCGTTGGCAACGAAACTGGTCCGTTGGCAATGGAACTGCGCAAGTTTCCATTTTTTGAGGGCGGCTCTTTCCTCCTTTAAAAGAGGCGCTGCCCTCCTCAGTTTCAAACAAGAATTCCACATACAAAAAGCAGCAATATTCTCTTCTTAATACTGTTAAATTGGTCTAAATCTCAAGAGAGACTAATCGAGTTGTTGAGTGTGTTGCTCGTTGTTGGTTGAGATCTAAAGATATCGAGTTTGTAAGTTGATTGTTCTACCGAACATCAAGTTTGTTGTAAGGCGACGGTGGATCGCAAGGCAAGTCCCGGAGAGTAGGCAACTCGTGAACGTGGTAAGGGCTGCTAGCGAGTAAAGAGGTGGTTAAGACTAACGCAACCACCTCGCCGAACTCCGTCATCAGATCGTGTGTTCGGTATCTCTTTACTTTTTATATTTACTTTAATTTCTTATTTATTTATCTTTTTTTGTTAATTAGTATTCAAATAACCATCAACAAAGTCTAAAAACAATAAAAATTTAAAACCCTAAAAATATATTATTCACGTTTCCGCACTTTAGACCTTTTAAACTCCAATCGATCAACAAGCATAACCCCAGAAAGACGTTGAAAGATTTGTTTGACTCATCATCGATCGAACCATATCCAATAAGGTTCGATTCCTCCTTTCGGACACTCCATTCCACTGAGGAGTTCCTGGAGGAGTCAATTGTGAAACTATTCCACATTCTCTGAGATGATCCTCAAATTCCTGACTCAGATATTCGCCTCCTCGATCAGCTCAAAGTGCTTTAATCTTCTTGCCAAGTTGATTTTGTACTTCATTCTTAAATTCTTTGAACACTTCAAAGGATTCAGACTTGTGCTTCATAAGATAGACATAACCATATCTACTAAAATCGTCCGTGAAAGTTATGAAGTACCGATACCCACCTCTAGACGCCTTACTCATTGGTCCACATACATCAGTATGTATGAGTTCTAATAAGTCATTGACCCTTTCACCAACTTTTGTGAAGGGTTTCTTAGTCATCTTGCCAAGCAAACAAGACTCGCATGTCTCAAATGATTTCAAATCAAATGAGTCTAAAAGTCCATGAGAGTGGAGTTTAGAAATACGTTTCTTGTTTATATGGCCGAAGCGACAGTGCCAGATGTATGTCGTATTTGAGTCATTTGGTTTAAATCGTTTAGTGTTAATGTTATATATGGACTTATAATTCTCTTTCTTAAGATCTAGCACGTAAAGACCTCTTTCTATAGAACATTTCCATAGAAAAGATTATCTTTTAAGATAGAACAATTATTATTCTTAATAACAAATTTATAACCATCCAAAGCTAGACTAGAAATAGAAATAATTCTTCTGCTCATAGCAGGTACAAAATAACAATTATTAAGTACTAATACAAGTCCACTAGGCAAAGTCAATAAATAAGTTCCTACTGCTAATGCAGCAACTCTTGCTCCATTTCCCACACGTAGGTCGACTTCGCCCTTAGCTAATCTTCTACTCCTTTGTAGTCCCCGCAGATCATTACAAATGTGATTACCACATCCGGTATCTAATACCCAAGAATTAGGAGTAAGTGAATTAGTTTCAATAACAAAAATACCTGAAGCGGTATTCACACTACCCTTCTTGATTTACAATTTTGAACAACTCACAGGTTGCCATAATTACAACTTTGGATAACTCATTGGTTACCATAGATATTAAATAAAATTACAAGCATTCACACACAAGATTACATCACAGAACAATCACAGATCCAAAGCTCATACCATATTTGTATATTTAAATTTCATGTATAACAAAAAGTATGGTTTCTCACAAAACCAACATTATTCCGTTGTGAATGGAACTATTCCATTCTCAACGGAATCAGCACTGAAAGTCTGATAAATTCCAGCGTTATTCCATTCTCAACGGAACTATTCCATTGGGAACGGAATCCTGCTGGAAAATTCATTTTTCCTTTGTTTAGTCCTGTTTCCAAAACAGATTTTAAAAACTATTTTTCAAAACTCTAGGAAATCATAATATCCAATATTATATTACCAGAAACAATTTTCGTGATATTTCGAAATAATATTTTCAAAACCTTAAAATTTATTTTACTAGAATTTCATAAATTTTAAATACAATCGATGATTATTTCCTTAACGAACGCTCTGATGCCACATTGTTGGGAAATCCATAGCCATGTGCGTTAAATGCGCAGCGGAACCTATGGATTTAACCCACCCTAGGATCATCGTTAAGGGAATAAAAGTATGAGATTAAATATTAAAATTTATACCTCGGATCATCCTGATTCGCAAGACGAAGAACGGATGTAGGTCTGAACTTTTCTGATACGCAACTTTCTCCTTCCTGAAGCTCGACTCAAACGAACTCCTTGCTTCTCCTAGGGTAAAGAGACCGATCGCTCGCTAGTCTTCAAAGCAGAAGACCTCTACTAATTTCCACGTCGATCTTCAGACGCACGGAATAACCGGACTCGGCTAGACGAGTTCGGAAATACTTTCCGAAAATAACTCAAAACTCTCTCTCTCTATTTCTGTGTATTAGACGGCCTCTAAGGCTTCTGAATTGTGTATTGAATAGAGAGACTATGCCCTTCCATTTATAGAAACATATGAAAGTATGTATATGATACAACTTGAGAGTTTTGTCTATCCTAAAATTTTTGAAAAGAGTTTGCAAGTTGCATAAATTCATTTATGGATTAAAGCAAACATCTCTAGGTGAATATTTATTATTTGATAAAATAAGCAAACAGTTTGGTTTTATCAAAAATTAAAGATAAATCTTATGTTAACAAGAAATTCGGTGGATGCATAATTATCTATAATGTGAATTAAGTGCAACAAGCACACATAAGTTTAATCTTAGTGAAAGTCACTAAATAATAATCAAGAGTATGATTATATACTTGAGAAGGATAAAGTATTATTCTTAGATTTTGGTGGACATAAAAATATGCAAAGTGTTTGCATATGACAATGTTTGATAATCCATTTAGGAACCCAATACCTTAAATGATGGTGATCATGATAGGTCACCTGGTATGTGATACCACATAGATCAATGAGTGATAAGAAGTATTTTTTTGCAGTCGTTATACACTTACCAAAAGAAATTTGTAACCCTAGACTTAACTACAATAAAGTAGACAGTGGAAGTAGGGGTCGAACCACAGAGAGCTATTTAGACTAAACCAGGTGAAAAGATTACTTCTCTAATGAAAATGGACTCAACAAAAATAGAAAACTAAAATAAAGAGAAACCAAGACCGTAAATAAAACCAAACACAAGACCTAAAACAAGACACACAATTGGGGGGGTGGTTGATTGGTTGATTGCAACAAAATGAAAGTAACAAGTAAAGAGGAAACTTAGAGTAAAAATCAAGAGATGTGGTGGTTTTGTGAAATGAGGCATAGTTTTGTGTAGTGAATTTGTGTGTAACTTTATCCTTGACTATAATAATGAATTTGGAATTAATCTCTTAAGTGCAGTAAGATGAGCTCTAACCGATAAATAACTCAAACAAAAAGATAGGGTTTTAGTTTAGATGAGCTCATAAATAAAAACACTAACCTACTTGAATATCATAACCAATTCAATAGAAATCATTGGTTATTTAAACAAATCAAAACCTCCTAAACAATGAGCTTGTTCAGAACTGTTTAGATCGTTGTGAGTTATTTGCACTTGGCTATTATTCAAATTCTAATGGAGGCTATTGAGCAAAGCAACCATAGGAATTTCGTGGCCCTTGTTAATTACTATTGAACATAGAATTGACCGAAATAAACTTAAAACAATTCATTGAACATGAAAGATAATAAGTAAATAAAAACAGAATATAACCGTTCAAATGAAATTCATTATTAATGGTCTCAAAAGTTACAACACAAAAACATAAACACTAACTATGCCTCGAAGGGCTTACTCGAAATACATGGAAAATAAAGAAAATAAAATAATGATAGAACCCATTAATGAAGCGTGGATGGAAGGGTGAAGCTTGCTTGACTTGCCCAACTCCAAGAGAGAGAATTATGAAGTTTAAAAGGTGATTAGAATGGATGCCTTGCACCTGGTTATATAACCCTCTCAAAAGGTGATCATGAGGGATGAATGAAGCTCCATGCAAAGAGTGTGAAGGAAGCATGGCAAAGGCATGAAGAGTGCATGCAAAGTGCATGAAAGATCTGTCCAGAAGATGGTCAATTTGGGTCACGTAGACTTCGGAATTGGGCTCTGGTGATAAAGAATGAATTGTGGGCTTTGTTATTGTCCAACGGTATATAGTATGCATCTAGAGGAGGCCCAGATTGTGAGTTATGGCCGAAATACTGCAACTGTGTCGGCAGGTCCGAGTCTTGATTATTATCTCTCTCTTGTGCTCCAACTTCTTTTCCCCAAGTTATGCTCCATCTAAATTGCACCTGAAATCACATAAACATCTCATTAGTAGTATCAACATTCGAGTTATGATTATTATCCATATAAATAGCATATTAACACTTATAATGGTGCAATATCATATATTTATAGGGTATAAAATGTGTATAATTAATGACTTATCAAATCACCCCACACTTAAACATTTGATCGTCCTCGAGCAAACATTGTAACTTGCATTGGTAAGATGGGTCCCATATTTTTGACTCGCTCTTCACTTATATACCAGCCAATAATGATCTTTAGTCCCTTGTGTAGGATTCCATGCACTTTGGTGAAACTCGCACTCACTCTCTTTTTGTATAGTGGAATATGAATATGGAATATATGGAGTGTCTCTCATAATAACTCTCAATTCTCAAATGAATCATGATTTCCTACCTTGGTCGTGAGGGGAATTCTCAAGTTATGTTTGGTGGAATATGATGGAATTTTGTGGATATACTACATAATTTGTTTGTTTGTCTACTTCGCCACTTTCAGTCAAATTGTCACTTGGTTTTCTAAACTCATGCCTCTACTCTCCGAAAAGATATCGCCTATACCTCTATCTTCTTGGAATAATGAACCTCCTAATGTGCATACCTCCTAGCACCTTCAGTCATCTGGCCCAAAATGTGTCAACCTAACTGCTGGCCTGAGATGTATGACTGGGATCCACTCTTTCTCACAAATCGGGTAAACTAAGGTTTAGGCCATGTACAATGGGAAGAAGTTTGAGTCATGCAATCTCCCTTTTTTTTTTTTTTATTTATTTATTTATTTATTTATTTATTTTTTTTTTTTTTTTTTTTTTTTTTTTCAATTTGTGACTCAAATCTATTAGATTATAGGGGCCTAACTTGCCTTTGTCTCTAAGATGCATCTCCTCACGAATACACTCGGTGCACAAAGCTCATCTTCTACACATAAGCCCTCAACTTCTGACACTAACCTCTACTTCCCGTCCCCAATCTTCTTATATAATGCCTAACCCTCCTTCTCCAAAACCAAGCAACAAAGTGACTTTAGAAGCTAATAGACTTGGATATTATTTATATATATACGAGATGATATAGTGGGTTATTATGGATATTATACTATAAACAACTTGAGTTCCGGGTCACGGTCCAATGGTAAGTCCTCACATAATTTCTCGCGCAAATCTCTAAATTATTGGCACTCAAACAACAAATCGAGTTCACCAGTGACAAAAGATCCCTAAACCAACGACCTCAATTCTTCTTGAACTGGTCTATATGATCCTTTTGAGTCCAAACAAGTTCCACCACATTATTCAATACAAGTTACAGTTCTCTCTCAATCTTTTTGATTTTTAATTGGGCATTTTTTTTTATTTGAGGCTTAAAAATGGGTTTTTATTATTATTTTTTTTTTTTTTTTTTTTTTTTTTTTTAACTACCTAACATGCAATAAAGACTCCACCCCACACTTAAACTTTTACTCGTCCTCGAGTAAAGTTAAGCACAAAGTAGTGATGCAATGCAAGAAAAAGAAAATAAACAAAGAAAAACACAACCTTTATTCGCAGGGTTGCCTCCCAGTAGCGCCTCTTTTTAATGTCGTTGGCCCGACGTTTCCATCTCCTCAAGCAGTGGATGCTGGCTCGCCAAGCTCGTGAATGTCAATCCAGCTCGCATCGAAACTCTCATGAAACCGCTTCAGCCGGTGCCCGTTGACCTTGAAGACTTTCCCTGAATCCAGACCCTGAATTTCTGCTGCACCATGATCGAACAATTTGGTCACAAGAAAGGGCCCTATCCACCTACTTTGTAGCTTGCCCGAGTGTAATTTGAGTCTTGAGTTAAACAGCAACACCTTGTCACCCACTTTGAAATCCTTGTGGGCAAGCTTCCTGTCATGATACATCTTGGTCTTCTCCTTGAAGATTCGGGAGTTCTCATACGCGTCATTTCGGATCTCCTCTAACTCTTGGATTTGCAACTTCCGGTTGAGTGCATCGTTTGGATAATCTAGATGGCACTTCTTGATGGCCCAATAGGCTTTGTGCTCGAGTTCAACCGGAAGATGGCAAGCCTTTCCATAGACTAACCGATAAGGGGACATGCCTACAGGGGACTTGAACGCAGTCCTGTAAGCCCAGAGTGCGTCATTGAGCCGAAGACTCCAGTCTTTCCTGGTGGGGTTCACCACTTTCTCCAAAACGCCCTTTATCTCCCTATTCGAAAGCTCTGCTTGGCCATTGGTTTGAGGGTGGTAAGCTGTCGAGGTTTTATGTGTGACATGGTATTGCTTCATTAATGCCTCGAAACTCCGGTTGCAGAAATGGGTTCCTCTATCACCGATGATGACTCTCGGGACCCCAAACCTACTAAAGATCTGGTCCTTGACAAAATCCACGACTGTTTTTGCATCTGCCCGTTTTGTGGCCTTGGCCTCAACCCACTTGGAGACATAATCGACTGCTAGGAGGATATACTCAAAGCCATATGAGGGAGGGAAAGGTCCCATAAAGTCGATACCCCACACTTCAAAAACCTCACATGCAAGAATATACTTCATCGGCATCTCGTCTCTCTTGGTTAGTCCTCCCGTTCTCTGGCATCGCTCACATGACTTCACGAAGAAGTAAGCATCCTTATGTAGAGTGGGCCGAAGAAACCACACTCAAGGACCTTATGAGCTGTCCGCTTGGCGCCAAAGTGTCCTCCACACTCCAAAGAGTGACAAAACTCAAGAACGGATCTAACCTCATTATCGGGTATACATCTCCGAATAATCTGATCCGCGCAAATCCGAAAGAGGTAAGGCTCATCCCAAATATAAAATCGGGAATCATACCGGATTCTATCAGCCTGTGCACGCGTAAGATCCTCTGGTAGGTCTTTAGCCACCAAGTAATTCACTATATCAGCATACCATGGTGTATAGCCTTGCACGGCATAGAGATATTCCTCAGGGAAAAACTCCGATATTGGGGTACCCTCCTCAATACTCATAGGAAGGCGGCTAAGGTGATCTGCAACTAGATTCTCGGATCCTCGTTTATCTCTAATCTCCAAGTCGAACTCCTGGAGCAACAATATCCAACGAAGCAGTCTCGGCTTGGATTCCTTCTTCTTGAAAAGATGCCTCAACGCGGCATGTCAAGAGTATATAATCACCTTAACCCCTAAGAGATAGGACCTAAATTTTTCCAATGCAAAAACAATGGCTAGCAGCCTCTTTTCTCGTAGTTGTATAGTTGCACCGAGCATCGTCTAAGGTCCCTGGAGGCATAAGAGATAACATGGGGTTCTCGCCCATCCCGCTGCCCAAGAACAGCTCCAACCGCCCTATCACTCGCATCGCACATAATCTCGAAAGGTAGATTCCAATCGGGAGCTTTAATGATGGGGGCGAACATAGTTTCTCCTTGAGAAGGTCGAACGCCGCTTTGCATTTCTCATTGAACTCAAAAGAAGCCTCTTTTTGGAGAAGAAGACAAAGAGGTTGAGCGATTTTTGAGAAATCTCTGATGAAACGCCTATAAAATCCGGCATGACCAAGAAATGATCGAATATCCTTCACATTGGTTGGGTACGGAAGGGATCTAATGACATCAATCTTTGCTTTATCCACTTCAAGACCCCGAGAGGAAACCACATGGCCTAAGACAATGCCCTGATCCACCATGAAATGACATTTCTCGTAATTCAAGACCGGGTCGGTCTCTACACACCTTTGAAGAATCATCTTTAGGTTTCCCAGGCAATCATCGAATGAATCACCATAGACGGTGAAATCATCCATGAAAACCTCAATAATTCGGGTGACATAATCGAGAAGATGGACATCATACATCTCTCGAAATGTACCGGGTGCGTTACACAACCCAAAGGGCATGCGCCTATAGGCAAAGGTGCCAAAAGGGCATGTGAAGGTGGTTTTTTCTTGATCCTCGGGGGCGATGGCTATTTGAAAGTAACCGAGAGAAGCCATCTAAGAAGCAAGTAATGGTGGCGCCCAAGAAGGCGCTCGAGCATCCGGGTCAATGAAAGGAAGGGGGAAATGGTCTTTCCTGGTGGCGAGTGTTTAATTTGCGATAATCAATGCATACTCGCCATCCATTTTGTGCTCTCGTAGGAACTTTTTCACCATCCCGATTCTCAATTATCGTAATACCGGTTTTCTTGGGCACCACATGGATTGGTGACACCCATTGTGAATCGAGATAGGGTATATGATTCCCGCATCAAGGAGTTTGATGATTTCCTTCTTGACCACTTCCATCATTGGAGGATTTAGCCTACGCTGAGGCTCACGGGATGGTTTAGATTCATCCTCCAACAATATACGATGCATACACGTAGAAGGGCTGATTCCCTTAATATCAGCCAAAGTCCATCCAATCGCAGTCTTGTGGTCCCTCAAGACATTAACTAACTTCTCTTCCCGAGTAGCGGTGAGGCTACTAGAGATGATCACTTCGGAAGAGTGTCTCCTTTACCCAAGTATGCGTACTTGAGATGAGCTGGTAGAGGTTTTAGGTCAAGAGAGGGGGGATTCACAATGGAAGGTTTGGTGGGCTCAAGAGAGGGTTTCAAGTCTATCAAGGGAAGAGAAGAAGAAGAGGAAGAAGCCTCTCCAATGGCCAAGGCAGATAGACTTTGAAGAAGGTCCCGCTCATCCGGGAGAGAGATCAAGAATGGTCTCGAGCGGATCTATGAACTCAAAAGAGGAGAAGTTGTCGACACACTCATCAACTGGGTCGATGGTGCAAATAGCGGATACATTCCCGTCAGAAGGATGCTTGATAGCATCAAAGATGTTGAAAGAGATGTTCTCTCCGTCAAATTCCATAGAAAGAGTGCCATTGTGCACATCAATCTTGGTTCGGGCAGTTTTAAGGAAGGGTCTTCCCAGAAGAATGGGAGTCGAACTCGGTGAGCTATCAGACTCATCCATACGCAGAATATAGAAATCCGCGGGGAAGATAAGGCCATTGACCTTAACCAGGACATCCTCTATAACTCCCTCTGGCACAGCAGTAGAACGATCAGCTAGTTGAAGGATCACCCCGGTTTTTTTCAAAGGTCCTAAACCGAGGGAAGAATAGATAGAAAAGGGCATGACATTGATAGATGCCCCAAGATCAAGCATGCACCGAGCAAATTCAAGGTGCCCAATGTCGCAAGGAATGGCAAACATGCCAGGGTCTTTTTGCTTCTCTGGAAGCTTCTTGCGAATAACCGCAGAGACATTCTCACTCATTGTTACTCTCTCATGACCATTTAGCTTTCTCTTATTCGTACACAAGTCCTTGAGAAATTTCGCATAGCGAGGGAATCTACGAATGTAATCGAGTAGTGGAATGTTTATTTCCACTTTCGGAAAACCTCTAGGATATCTCTCTCTGCCTCATCCTTTTTAGTGTTAACCGCTAGACGGCTAGGAAAAGGGGCTCTAGGTTTATAAGGTGGTATTTCCTTGGACTTTTCTTTCATCTTCTCGGATTCCGGCTTAATTACTTCAATCTCTCCTTCACCTTGCATGTTTCCTTTACTCCCTTCTATTTCTTTACCACTTCTTAAGGTGATAGCACATGCATTCTCACGGGGGTTTAGAGTTTGGGAAGGAAGTTGTGAGGACCCCTGAGTTTTTAACTGGTTTAGTTCAGAGGATATTTGAGCAATTTGAGTGCCCAGGTGTGTTAGGGCAGTTTTTGTATCCTTCTGAAAAGAAGTAGTTGATGTGGCCAAGGAGGTCACAATGTCAGAAAGACTTTTCAAAGCAGGGTCAATTGGAGGTGAAGAAGAAGAAGAATTTTGATGATGGATTTGAGGAGGTTGTTGTTGGTTTCCTGGGTCACGCCATCTGAAGTTTGGGTGATCACGCCATCCAGGGTTGTACGTTTTGGAATAGGGATCATAATTACGGTTTTGACCCCCATTTGAATTTCCGTGTTGGTTTAGCTTGAAGATGCCGCAAGCTGTGGACGTGACTTTCTCCTCATCATGGAGTGTTGGGCACGCATCAGTGGTGTGTCCTGTCTGAGTACAGGCACCGCATGCTTTTACTTCCATTTTGGTTCCCATGAATGACGCCATCATATTAGCCAAGCTATCTAATTTGGCGTCCATACCATTCACTCGCTTCTCCAAATCACAGTCTCTAATCTCACTAACTCCCCTAAGTCGAGATCTGGTTCTACTAGATTGGGCATTTTTTGCCATGGTTTCTATCAAGGTTCGTGCTTGCCTAACAGTTTTATCTATGAAAGCACCCCCACTAGCAGAATCTACATTATCCCTAGCCTCTTGAAGCATCCCATCATACAAGTGTTGAATCAAGAGATTCTCTGGGACTTGATGGTTGGGACATTTTGCACACAACTTCTAGAAGCGATCATAGTACTCGTAGAGGGCTTCCCCTACTTCTTGTTGAATACTACAAATCTGCTTCCTAATAGAAGCGGTAAGAGAGACAAGAAAATACTTGTCTAGAAACAACTTTTGAAGTTCTACCCAAGTTGTTGGAAAAGGTGCTAGATGGTAGTACCAGTCCTTTGCTGGTCCTCGAAGACTGTATGAAAACAGTCGCAGCTTGTAAGGACCTTCATCTTCGATCTCTGCCGGCATCATTGTTGCGGTGATATGGTTGAACTCCCGCATGTGAGAGTGCGGATCCTCTCCGGCGCTCCCATTGAAGGTCGGCAATAATTGAAGAAGACCCGTATGGATCTTAAAATTTGGGACCGGTGGTAATACAATACCATACTGGTTGGTAGCAAAATCAAAGGTAGATAAGTCCCTAAGTGTCCTATCCTCAAAATTAGCCATGACCGTAGTGTTACCTCTTGTAGCGTGAGGAGGAGCTGGTGGAGTAGGAGGTTCGCTTTCGCTGTCCAAGTTCTCCACCTTTTCAGTTTCTTCGGCTGCTTTCGGTGCTTCCGGAATTGCTCTTCTTCGCTCCAGGTGTGTTCTCTCAATCTCAAGATCTAATGGTGCAAGTGGAAGATTAGAACTACGAGTAGCTTTCATGAACCGGAATCAAGTGTAAGAGAGAGAATTAGTGAATGCAAGTAATGCAGACTCAAAGTGAAAATAAATAGTATGACTGACTCTGACAAAAAGTGAAAAAGATAACAAATGTAACGAAAGTGTGACTCCGACAAAAGGTTAAAAAGATATGACTGACAAAAAGTAAAACGAATTTGGTTTACTCTGACACAAAAGCAGACTACCGTACTACACAAGAGAAGTGTGAATATTGACCTAGACTAGTCGCGTTGCTAGCTCCCCGGCAACGGCGCCATTTTGATAAGAAGTATTTTTTTGCAGTCGTTATACACTTACCAAAAGAAATTTGTAACCCTAGACTTAACTACAATAAAGTAGACAGTGGAAGTAGGGGTCGAACCACAGAGAGCTATTTAGACTAAACCAGGTGAAAAGATTACTTCTCTAATGAAAATGGACTCAACAAAAATAGAAAACTAAAATAAAGAGAAACCAAGACCGTAAATAAAACCAAACACAAGACCTAAAACAAGACACACAATTGGGGGGGTGGTTGATTGGTTGATTGCAACAAAATGAAAGTAACAAGTAAAGAGGAAACTTAGAGTAAAAATCAAGAGATGTGGTGGTTTTGTGAAATGAGGCATAGTTTTGTGTAGTGAATTTGTGTGTAACTTTATCCTTGACTATAATAATGAATTTGGAATTAATCTCTTAAGTGCAGTAAGATGAGCTCTAACCGATAAATAACTCAAACAAAAAGATAGGGTTTTAGTTTAGATGAGCTCATAAATAAAAACACTAACCTACTTGAATATCATAACCAATTCAATAGAAATCATTGGTTATTTAAACAAATCAAAACCTCCTAAACAATGAGCTTGTTCAGAACTGTTTAGATCGTTGTGAGTTATTTGCACTTGGCTATTATTCAAATTCTAATGGAGGCTATTGAGCAAAGCAACCATAGGAATTTTGTGGCCCTTGTTAATTACTATTGAACATAGAATTGACCGAAATAAACTTAAAACAATTCATTGAACATGAAAGATAATAAGTAAATAAAAACAGAATATAACCGTTCAAATGAAATTCATTATTAATGGTCTCAAAAGTTACAACACAAAAACATAAACACTAACTATGCCTCGAAGGGCTTACTCGAAATACATGGAAAATAAAGAAAATAAAATAATGATAGAACCCATTAATGAAGCGTGGATGGAAGGGTGAAGCTTGCTTGACTTGCCCAACTCCAAGAGAGAGAATTATGAAGTTTAAAAGGTGATTAGAATGGATGCCTTGCACCTGGTTATATAACCCTCTCAAAAGGTGATCATGAGGGATGAATGAAGCTCCATGCAAAGAGTGTGAAGGAAGCATGGCAAAGGCATGAAGAGTGCATGCAAAGTGCATGAAAGATCTGTCCAGAAGATGGTCAATTTGGGTCACGTAGACTTCGGAATTGGGCTCTTGGTGATAAAGAATGAATTGTGGGCTTTGTTATTGTCCAACGGTATATAGTATGCATCTAGAGGAGGCCCAGATTGTGAGTTATGGCCGAAATACTGCAACTGTGTCGGCAGGTCCGAGTCTTGATTATTATCTCTCTCTTGTGCTCCAACTTCTTTTCCCCAAGTTATGCTCCATCTAAATTGCACCTGAAATCACATAAACATCTCATTAGTAGTATCAACATTCGAGTTATGATTATTATCCATATAAATAGCATATTAACACTTATAATGGTGCAATATCATATATTTATAGGGTATAAAATGTGTATAATTAATGACTTATCAATGAGTATGAGATACTTGGTTGATTTGGCCTAGTGCAAGTGGGAGATTGATAGTCTTATGCCATAGGTCAAAGTGTTTGTGATCTAGATGATGGATTGTAATAACAAACATAATATTTATTCTAAGATATTTCATATAATATGTGCGTATAGGTTATTTTAATATAATTAGAATAGACCATGAATATGCAATTCAGCTTTATGTCATCAAAGTGCGTGACTTTGATAGTAAAACTATAAAGTGTTATAAATGCTATTATAAATCGTCCCTGGTCATTTATAGGATATTTGTGGAGACAAATATACTTGCAGATACATATAAATATATATTTATATACAAGCTATAAATGTACACCGGTATACTAGTTGACTGATGATTATGTTTTACTGATCATGGATAAATAGTTATCAAGTCATTAACATAGGTATATGTTAGAGACCATATACTGGACTGACCCGCCATAAGAATGCTACATGTTTTACGTCATTAGCGATTCTTATAACATAAAGTATTTATAGTCCTTTGACCTGAGATTGTCTCGGTTCCCAACATGAGTAATTTTATACTTTAATATAATCTAACACTGCCTTTAACCGGGTGGTCATAACGGTTATGATTAGGTATACAATGAATCATGTAGAGGGATCAGTGCAATCAAGATGGGATTTGTTGAATTGAACTGATGAAATATATGGCCATACTCAAATGAATTAATAAGAGTTATTAATGTCGTTTGTTCTTGTTCAATTTAATTTGGGATCAAGAAATATTAATCGATAGGATATATATGTCGGGCATATGATGCTTATCCTATGTTGTTCAAGAGTTGTATGAGATACAATTGGAATTATTCCTACCTAAATAAGTTAAGTTCTGGGCGATGAGCCAAAGCTCACTTAGGACTTAATTGAAATATGGATTTTGTCTCACTATGAAACTTCATGGATTGAAAGTTTCCGAATCAATGCGATTGAGGTTTATTGATTTGATTAAAAAATACTGGGAGCCATTATATGAAATATTTAAAGAATAATAGTCTTTGCATATTATTCAAATCGAATAGTATATTTATTTATGTCTCACAATAGGTCCTTGAGAAGGATAGATAACATAAGATGCTAATAATCGTTAACATGAACATGGACAAGTGTTGTCAATAATGTTCTTGTACTTAAAAGGAACGTAAAATGTACTCCCAAAGATAAGGGAAAGATGTTGCTGAGGCTTCGGCCTTAGGTAAGAAATTAGTATCTTTTGCAGTGAATCAGTTCATTGAAAGAAACCATAATTTCTCAAGAATATATGAAAAAGGGAATGAAAGGATAGTGTGACTACCGCTTCAAGTATTTTTGTTATAGAAATTAACTTGTCTATTTCACATCATGTGTATTAGATACACGATGTGAATCACACATTTGTGAAAATATGCTGACAAAGTTGTAGACTATTGAGTAAATATGAAGTTAACATATGAGTGACAAAAGTAGCAAAAGTTGTTGCATTTTCTCAAGTAACTCATTAATTTACATTGTCTTTTTGGACTTATCGCCGACATAAATAATTGTTATTTAATGTCGACAAGAAATTTTGAATTATCTATAGTTCGAGTTTATCTATGAAAGGTTATTAATTTATTATTGAGAATAATAATTTCACCATTCACAAATGTCAATTTTCTTTGAAAATGTTCCAATAGAAAAAATTAATTATGTGTTATATCGAACAAGATAATTATAAGTCTATCAATAACATTAATATTAAGAATTTAAATCTAGCATTGTCGCTTGGTCTACTTAAATAAGATGAACATTTATTAAATCCATTAAGATGGATTTTCAAATTCATTTAATTTTGAAAAATGTGTAACTTATTTATTAAACAAGATGACATATACGTCTTTCACAAAGTAAGGTGAAAGAAAGTTACTTATTGGCTCTCATACATAGTGATGTATGTTCATCAATGAGTGAAGGTGCTAGAGAAAACTACTTCATCGCTTTATTGAAACAATAAATTTGAATATTTTGAAAAGTTCAAAACTTACAAATAATGATGTAGAGAATAAAACTTAGATTCGAAAAATCAAAATTCTTTGATGAGATCGAGGAGTCGAGAACCAAGTGTTTGATCATCATGATAACTATATCAAACTTTATTAGATATATTTCAATTATGATGAGTCAAATATATTTTATATTTCTTTCGGGGTTACGCTCTTATTGCGTTCATACTGAATATAATTCCATCTAAAGCAGTTGTAAAAGACTTCATATGCGATATGGACTGGTAGGTGTATCAAATTATCTTTTATCAAGATTTGAGGATATGATACTTAATTGAAGCATCATGCATCTAATCAGATTAGTGTTTATTGTGGAATATCCTAAGAAAAGTAAAGGATATTACTTCTATAATTAATATGAGAACAAAGTGTTTGTTACTCGAAAATTATATCTCTTTGGAAGAAGTGTTTCCAAAAGAATTAGTGGTAGTAAATTTGAAAAGTTCAAATTCCACATACTTACAATAATGCTTGGATGGAAACTAATTCAGATTTCAACTAGTGATTGAGTCTGCAATTAATGAACTAGACTCTCAAGATGTTGAAGTGTCTGAGTATATAACATAAGTGTATTCATGTAGATCTATTAGAATTTAACGCAGGCCCGAAAATTGTAGATTTTTCGTGTCTAATGATAAAAATTTCGTACTCATAGATGATGAGTCCACATTCTACTAATAGACTATGATGAGTCAAGCCTCTAATGGTTAGAGACTTTGAAAGTTGAGATGTAATCCATGTCAGACAATCAAGTTTTGAATTTGATTGATCCATCAGATGGAAATACGGTTTTAAAAGAAAGACCGACATGGATAATGTGCAAACATATAATGCATGATTTCTGGTTAAGTTAAACTCGTAGTATAGACTATGATAATATTTTTCCAAGTCATCATGCTTATGTATTTCAGAATTTTCTTGGGTACATGTTCATAGTATGACTATAAAAGATGCCAAGTGGATGTCAAGACGTTGTTTCTTAATAGAAACATATGAAAGTATGTATATGATACAACTTGAGAGTTTCGTCTATCCTAAAATTTTTGAAAAGAGTTTGCAAGTTGCATAAATTCATTTATGAATTAAAGCAAACATCTCTAGGTGAATATTTATTATTTGATAAAATAACCAAACAGTTTGATTTTATCAAAAATTAAAGATAAATCTTATGTTGACAAGAAATTCGGTGGGTGCATAATTATATATGATGTGAATTAAGTGCAACAAGCACACATAAGTTTAATCTTAGTGAAAGTCACTAAATAATGATCAAGAGTATGATTATATACTTGAGAAGGATAAAGTATTATTCTTAGATTATGGTGGACATAAAAATATGCAAAGTGTTTGCATATGACAATGTTTGATAATCCATTTAGGAACCCAATACCTTAAATGATGGTGATCATGTTAGGTCACCTGGTATGTGATACCACATAGATCAATGAGTATGAGATACTTGGTTGATTTGGCCTAGTGTAAGTGGGAGATTGATAGTGTTATGACATATGACAAAGTGTTTGTGACCTAGATGATGGATTGTAATAACAAACATAATATTTATTCTAAGATATTTCATATAATATGTGTGTATAGGTTATTTTAATATAATTAGATTAGACCATGAATATGCAATTCAGCTTTATGTCATCGAAGTGCGTGACTTTGATAGTAAAACTATAAAGTGTTATGAATGCTATTCTAAATCGTCCCTGGTCATTTATAGGATATTTGTGGAGACAAATATACTTGCAGATACATATAAATATATATTTATATACAAGCTATAAATGTACACCGGTATATTAGTTGACTGATGATTATGTTTTACTGATCATGGTTAAATAGTTATCAAGTCATTAACATAGGTATATGTTAGAGACCATATACTGGACTGACCCGCCATAAGAATGCTACATGTTTTACGTCATTACCGATTCTTGTAACATAAAGTATTTATAATCCATTGACCTGAGATTGTCTCGGTTCCCAACATGAGTAATTTTATACTTTAATATAATCTAACACTGCCTTTAACCGGGTGGTCATAACGGTTATGATTAGGTATACAATGAATCATGTAGAGGGATCAGTGCAATCAAGACGGGATTTGTTCCTCTCATAAATGAGAGAGATATCTTTAGGCCTCTTGATGAATTGGACTGAAGAAATGTATGGCCATACTCAAATGAATTAATAAGAGTTATTAATGTCCTTTGTTCTTGTTCAGTTTAATTTGGGATCAAGAAATATTTTTCGATTTATATAAGGATGGCATATTACATGCCTTATGATCGATATAGATATCGCGTGACAAAGGGACTAAATACGTGATTGTTGATTAGGTAAATCGGATCACCGATATTCACTTAAATTGGATAGTCATGATGGCTTGCTATAGTCCACTCATGATTTATAGACTGTTAATTCTATTGCCAACATTAAGTGAACCTACAGGGTCACACACAAAGAACAAACTGAAACGGGCGCAGAAAATCCTAGCGACTTATATGATGAGTTGCATAAGAATGTCACAAAATATATTATCTTATGTGATAAGATGTGATATATATGTATATAAAGACTATGAGCACAAAAGATCATGTAATCTAGAAGAGTCTAGATGATGGCATATGGATAATGATGAGTGATGTCATACACATCTTTTAGTGTGAAGAGACATGACTCTTCACCTCTATATAAGGACATAGAGGGCTCCAAATTCACAACACAACACATCATTCTCTCTCTCTCATTATTTCTCATTCTCTTTTGTGAGACAAAAGAGAGAAAATATACTTTATAATTTGTATGACAAAATTATGAAAGGATGCTTTCTTTTTGTATGACAAAAATGAAAGAGTGCGATTATATGAGAGGAATTATATACATCTTTTGTGAGATAAAATAGGAAGAGTTTTCTTATGCAAGAGGAGAACAAGATACTAGCATATATATTGTTCTTCTTCCGGTTTGAAGAAGTTTGTTCGTGTGAACACCGGTAGAGGCGTTCATTTCTTTCAGTGCTTGTGATCTATTCGGCCTAAGAATATGAGAACGGTTTGTTGAGAGTTTTGGTGGAGACCGATTGTGTGTGTGGTAGATGGCTTCCGCATGACCCAACCTAGACGGCCTGGACGGACGGAAAATCGGTTAGGATGGTAACCGGTTTAGGGACGCATGGACAATATGCATGGTTTGAGCGTCACGGATGAAGCATAATCCGAAAGGTATCTTTAAGATTTATTTCTTTGATTTAACCGATACGCACGGATCCTCGGATTGGTTTTGGACGAAATTTTTGTTTTTCGCTGCGTTATGCACCTCTGAAACCCAACAAGTTCTACTATTAGAATCATGTATTCTAATGATGTGAATCCGAGGTGTCATTCTTGGTTGATATAAGATTTACATTCACAACCCATACACACAGATATATAAGAAACAACCTTTATTGAATAAATAATAATGTCTTAATACATAATGCGTTTCCTAGCATAAATACATTTAGACTTGACATCTCTATGTCCATGATCAGCTGACCGTGATCATCCAGCCTGCGAATATACTAGTGTGGATATGTAGCTTCTTACCTGAAGTATGTATATCTCTATAAACATCCTACATATCACCAGTGACAGTTTAGAATGTCATTCGTTGGTTCACAGTTCTACTATCAGAATCATGTATTCTGATGACATGAACCCGAAGTGTCATTCTTGGTTGATATAAGATTTACTTTCACAACCCATACACACAGATATATAAGAAACAACCTTTATTGAATAAATAATAATGTCTTAATACATAATCCATTTCCTAGCACAAATACATTTGGCCTAGGGCACTAATATATATATATATATATATATATATATATATATATATATTTGACTAATGATCATGGATAAATAGTTATCAAATCATTAACATAGATATATGTTAGAGACCATATACTGGACTGATCCGCCAAAAAAATGTTATATGTTTTACGTCATTAGCGATTCTTGTAACATAAAGTATTTATACTCCTTTGACCTGAAGTTGTCTCGGTTCCCAACACTGCCGTTAACCGGATGGTCATAACGGTTGTGATTGTGTATCTAATAAATCATGCAGAGGGATGAGTGCAATCAAGACGGATTTTATTCCTCTCATAAATGAGAGAGATCTTTAGGTCTCTTGATGAATTGAACGGAAGAAATGTATGGCCATACTCAAATGAATTAATAAGAATTATTATTGTCATTTGTTTTTGTTCAGTTTAATTTGGGATCAAGAAATATTAATCGATTAATATAAGGATGACGTATTACATGCCTTATGATCGATATA
Source organism: Juncus inflexus (assembly GCA_024447665.1). Classification (NCBI taxonomy): domain Eukaryota; kingdom Viridiplantae; phylum Streptophyta; class Magnoliopsida; order Poales; family Juncaceae; genus Juncus; species Juncus inflexus. Next base: position 3,168,561 of record JAJHPC010000019.1, on the reverse strand, counting down.
GATATCATGTGGTAAAGGGACTAATTATGTGATTGTTGATTAGGTAAATCGGTTCACCGATATTCATTTAATTTGGGTATCTAATGAATTGCATAGAAATGGCACAAAAGATATTGTTTTCTTAATGATAAGATGTGATACATATGTATATAAAGATTATGGACACAGAATATCAAACTATCTAGAAGAGTCTAGATGATGGCATGTGGATAATGATGAATGATGTTATACACATCTCTTGATATGTTGAGATACAACTATTCACTCCTATATAAGGATATAGAGGGTTCAAAATTCTGTACCATATTGTTATCTTTCTCTCATTATTTATCATTCTCTTTTGTGTCACAAAAGAGAGAGAATATCTTTGTTCTTTTGTATGATAAAATAATGAAAATGTGTTTTTATTTTTGTATGACAAATTTGAAAGGGTGCAATATTATATGAGAGTATATATAGTTGTTTTATATATCTTTCTGAGACAAATATGAGAAGAGAAAAATAAGTTTTTCTTATACAAGAGAAGAACAAGTTACTAGTATATATATATTATTAGTCTTACTAGTATATATATATATATATATATATATATATATTATTAGTCTTATCATTTTAAGAAGTCCGTTTCTGTGGATACTAGTAGAGGCGCTCTTACTTTCAACACATGTGATCTGTTCAGCCTAAGAAAATGAGAACTGATTGTTGAGAGTTTCGGTGGAGATCAATTATGTGTGTGGTAGATGACTTCCGCATGATCCGACCTAGACGGTCTTGTCGGATGGAAAATCGGTTTGGACGATAACCGATTGAAAGGCGCTTGGTGGCACGTATGGTTTGAACATCACGGATTAAGCGTAATTCGAAAGATATCTTTAATTTTATTTTTTTGTTTTAACTGAAACGTCGATGGTAATTTACGTGTAAGGAGCCTTGATAATAACAATATAAAGTGAAAGGTCCATCATGGCTACCAATATTTAACTTATACACTCATATGTACATATAGTATTATTACAGTGTAAGAAGTTCTTTTAAGAAAAATATTGGTTATTTTCTTAAAAATAGTTTTCTTAGTGCATTGTATTCTTTCTTTCTTCAGAATACAAAACAAATCATAAAAAAAAATTGAATTAATTGAGGAGGGTTTAAAGGCCCTCACCCAATGATCAAATTACAGATAAAACATAGTTGGAAGATACAAATTAGTTGAATCACTTCTGAGATAAAATTCCCCCTTTTTTTGAGAAACCCCATATGGGGTCGCTCCCAACACTAGACATCCCTTACATAACAAATCATTAAGCATTCCCACAAGAGGTCAAAAACAAAATAAAATTTCCAGATTAAGAAAATAGAACTAAAACAAAACTAACTCATTATTAAATTATATATGATTTCTTCTTTCCCAGCAAGTATATTCAACTATCGCCCTTGCCGGCTATCAATTGAGGTGTTGCCTCAGCATCTCTAAATTCTTTGGCACCTTTCTCTCCATTGTTTGAATAAAAATAATATTAATGACGCCACATCACTTCCAAATTTTTTCTATGCACCATCATAGTATCACCTATTCTTCCTCCTTCCTTCCAAATACGTCATGCCTCTGTTGCAACTGAACAATGTATCTATATGTGATTTACACTCTTTGTAATCTGGCGACATAAGGGAAATAAGGAACACTGACAATTTCCCAGCCTCTCTTGATTAAAAGATCTTGTGTAGGTAAAATATTCCTACACAATTTATTTTGAAATGAATATGTAGAGTAGAGAGACGAGATTTGAATAAAACTTCTTTATTATTCTCTCAATAATATTACAATACACTTCACTACTCAATTACTAAACCTTCAAAATTGCAACCCTACTACTTCTATATTATTAGACCTCCAATTAAACCACAACTCTCACAACACTCTTTATTAGAGAGAGGAATTTATTTCGTGGCTTGATGCAAATGGCGAGAATGAGACTCATATTTATACTAGAGGATGAAGACATCTAGACCCAAGATATTTTTATAGAATTTTCTAGAGACTAACCTACCTACAACAAAGATATTTTAATAGATGATTCTAGAGTCAAGATATTTTGCTAGCCCTGACTTGATTCTAGATTCTTCATATTTTAGGGCTAAAGTTGGATTGGACTTAGTGTTGCATATTTAACACTCCCCCTCAATACTAAGTCCTCTGAATCGCTGATCGACTGAGCACTCCAAATTGAGCGCGCATCTCCTCAAACTTCTTTGTGTTGAGACCCTTCGTGAAAATATCAGCGACTTGCTCTTCCGTAGGTGTCAGCTTCATTTGGATCTCTCCTTGTAGTACTTTTTCTCGTAAGAAGTGGTAGTGCACTTCAATATGTGGTGTTCTTGTGTGAAACACCGGATTCTCTGCTAAGCACACTGCCGACCTGTTATCGCAATGGAGCATTGCTTTGTCGATTGGCTGGTGAAGCTCCCTTAGTAAATGAACCAGCCACGTGCTTTCTTGTGCAGCAGTAGCTGCTGCTCTATATTCCGCTTCTGTCATGGGATAGGGATACGGTAGGCTGCCTTTTGCTACACCAAGACACTGCTCCTAATCCCAAACTGAACACATAGCCGGTTGTTGATCTCCTTGTATCACAATCTCCAGCATAGTCAACATCACAATAACCGACCAGTTCCCATTCTTCACATCTACAGTACATAATACCGTAGTCTAATGTACCCTTCACGTATCGAAGTATACGCCTAACTTCCTCCAAATGTGGCTTCTTTGGATTCTGCATATGACGGCTTACTACTCCAACAGCGAAGCCTATATCGGGTCTAGTAAGAGTCAGATAGATGAGACTTCCCACCAGTTGTCGATACATTCGAATGTCTTGTAGATCTTTCCATTTTCCAGTGCAAATCTTTGCGTTTGATTCCATCGGCGTAAACAACGGCTTGCTCTCCAACATTCCATAAGCCTCTCGAAGATCCTTTGCATATTTTTGTTGGCAAAGAAATACACCTTTACTCGTCTTCTCAACCTCAAGCCCCAGGAAATGTTTTAATTCTCCGAGTTCCTTCATCTAAAACCGGATAGACAGATTCTCCTTCGTTAGCCGAATCTCTTCTACGAGATCACCGGTTAAGATGAGGTCATCTATGTACACGAAGATAATAGCGAGTTTGCCTCCAATGTTCTTGGTGAATAGGCTCGAGTCTGCTGTCACCACTGTATATCCACTTTATACGAGAAACTCTGCTATTTTCCCATACCACGCTCTTGGGGCATGTTTTAGCCCGTACAATGCTTTCTTGAGCTTGCACACCTATTCTGGATGGATTTTACTCACATATCCTTGTGCAGGAAGGTGTTCTTTACGTCCATCTGCCATATCTTCCATCATTTGCTTGCCACAAGTGCTAGGAGAACATGTACCGTTGTCATCTTCGCCACCGTACTGAACGTCTCATCATAGTCCGATGGTGTTATGCCCTAGGCCAAAGTGTTTGTGACCTAGATGATGGATTGTAATAACAAACATAATATTTATTCTAAGATATTTCATATAATATGTGCATATAGGTTATTTTAATATAATTAAAATAGATCATGAATATGCAATTCAGCTTTATGTCATCAAAGTGCGAGACTTTGATAGTAAAACTATAAAGTGTTATGAATGCTATTCTAAATCGTCCCTAGACATTTATAGGATATTTGTGGAGACAAATATACTTGCAGATACATATAAATATATATTTATATACAGGCTATAAATGCACACTAGTATATTAGTTGACTGATGATTATGTTTTACTGATCATGGATAAATAGTTATCAAGTCATTAACATAGGTATATGTTAGAGACCATATACTGGACTGACCCGCCATAAGAATCCTACATGTTTTACGTCATTAGCGATTCTTGTAACATAAAGTATTTATAGTCCTTTGACCTGAGATTGTCTCGGTTCCCAACATGAGTAATTTTATACTTTAATATAATCTAACACCGCCTTTAACCGGGTGGTCATAACGGTTATGATTAGGAATACAATGAATCATTTAGAGGGATGAGTGCAATCAAGACGGGATTTGTTCCTCTCATAAATGAGAGAGATATCTTTAGGCCTCTTGATGAATTGAACTGAAGAAATGTATGGCCATACTCAAATGAATTAATAAGAGTTATTAATGTGATTTGTTCTTGTTCAGTTTAATTTGGGATCAAGAAATATTAATGGATTTATATAAGGATGGCATATTACATGCCTTATGATCGATATAGATATCGCGTGACAAAGGGACTAAATACGTGATTGTTGATTAGGTAAATCGGATCACCGACATTCACTTAAATTGGATAGTCATGATGGCTTGCTAGAGTCCGCTCATGATTTATAGACTGCCAAGTCTATTGCCAACATTAAGTGAACCTACAAGGTCACACACAAAGAACAAACTGAAACGGGCGCAGAAAATCCTAGCGACTTATATGATGAGTTGCATAAGAATGTCACAAAATATATTGTCATCTTATGTGATAAGATATGATATATATGTATATAAAGACTATGAGCACAAAAGATCAAGTAATCTAGAAGAGTCTAGATGATGGCATATGGATAATGATGAGTGATGTCATACACATCTTTTAGTGTGAAGAAACATGACTCTTCACCTTCTATATAAGAAAATAGAAGGCTCCAAATTCACAACACAACACATGATTCTCTCTCTCATTATTTCTCATTCTCTTTTGTGAGACAAAAGAGAGAAAATATACTTTCTAATTTGTATGACAAAATTATGAAAGGGTGTTTTCCTTTTGTATGACACAAATGAAAGAATGTGATTATATGAGAGGAATTATATACATCTTTTGTGAGATAAAATAAGAAGAGTTTTCTTATGCAAGAGGAGAACAAGCTACTAGCATATATATTGGTTCTTCTTCCCGTTTTATGAAGTTTGTTCGTGTGGACACCGGTAGAGGCGTTCGTACTTTCGGCGCTTGTGATCTATTCGGCCTAAGAAGATGAGAACAGTTTGTTGAGAGTTTTGGTGGAGACCGATTGTGTGTGCGGTAGATGACTTCCGCACGACCTGGCCTAGACGGCCTAGACGGGCCGAAAATCGGTTAGGATGGTAACCGGTTTAGAGGCGCATGGACAATATTCATGCTTTGAGCGTCACGGATGAAGCGTAATCCGAAAGGTATCTTTAAGATTTATTTCTTTGATTTAACCGATATGCACGGATCCTCGGATTGGTTTTGGACGAAATTTTTGTTTTCTTCTGCGTTATGCACGTCTGAAACCCAACATAGTCCAGCCCGTACTGTTTTGAGAACCCTCATGCAACTAGTCGGGCCTTGTATCTTTCGATTGACCCATCTGCTTTGGTCTTCACTTTGTACACCCATTTGCACGAAATTGGTTTTACTCCATTCGGTTGTGGCACTAACTCCCACGTCTGGTTTTGTCTTAGAGCCATCATCTCCTCCTCCATTGCCCCTTTCCACTTATTGCTCTTTGTTGCTTCTTCATAAGTTGTTGGAAGTTTGTAATCTTCAAATTTGATGGCCAAGAAAATATCAATTTCAAAAAATCGGCTCTCCATGCAGAACTTGATCTCGAGACGATTCCGGAATGACCAAATTCGCTAAAATCGGACAAACGAGGTGAAATCTGTGCACGAAAACATGCGTGAGAGGACAAAAACTGGTTTAGCAGCGTGAATAGGAGTAAAATTTGGCAAAACATAAGTTAGCGATCTAACCAACTCCATTACAAATTATCTAAATGTTTCACGTAGAATTTTTGGGACCACTAAGATCTATATGGCCGCTGGTTATTTCCTCAAATTGTGGCTCGAGATCCTCTGAATTTACTTGTATTGTGCCTTTGGTGGGCCACCATGATGAGGCTTCGTCGAAAATTACGTTTCTTGAAGTGTGGATGCATCCTGTCGTTGGATCACAACACCTCCATCCTTTCCTTACTGATGGTGTTATCCCCTAGGCCAAAATGTTTGTGACCTAGATGATGGATTGTAATAATAAACATAATATTTATTCTAAGATATTTCATATAATATGCGCGTATAGGTTATTTTAATATAATTAAAATAGACCATGAATATGCAATTCAGCTTTATGTCATCAAAGTGCGTGACTTTGATAGTAAAACTATAAAGTATTATGAATGCTATTATAAATCGTCCTGTTCATTTATAGGATATTTGTGGAGACAAATATACTTGCAGATACATATAAATATATATTTATATACAAGATATAAATGTACACCGGTATACTAGTTGACTGATGATTATGTTTTACTGATCATGGATAAATAGTTATCAAGTCATTAACATAGTTATATGTTAGAGACCATATACTGGACTGACCCACCATAAGAATGCTACATGGTTTACGTCATTAGCGATTCTTGTAACATAAAGTATTTATAGTCCTTTGACCTGAGATTGTCTCGGTTCCCAACATGAGTAATTTTATACTTTAATATAATCTAACACTGCCTTTAACCAGGTGGTCATAACGGTTATGATTAGGTATACAATGAATCATGTAGAGGGATGAGTGCAATCAAGACGGGATTTGTTCCTCTCGTAAATGAGAGAGATATCTTTAGGCCTCTTGATGAATTGAACTGAAGAAATGTATGGCCATACTCAAATGAATTAATAAGAGTTATTAATGTCATTTGTTCTTGTTCAGTTTAATTTGGGATCAATAAATATTAATCGATTAATATAAGGATGGCGTATTACATGCCTTATGATCGATTTAGATATCGCACGACAAAGGGACTAAATACGTGATTGTTGATTAGGTAAATCGGATCACCGATATTCACTTAAATTGGGTAGTCATGATGGCTTGCTAGAGTCCGCTCATGATTTATAGACTAGCAAGTATATTGCCAACATTAAGTGAACCTACAGGGTCACACACAAAGAACAAACTGAAATAGGCGCAGAAAATCCTAGCAACTTATATGATGAGTTGCATAAGAATGTCACAAAATATATTGTCATCTTATGTGATAAGATGTGATATATATATATATATAAAGACTATGAGCACAAAAGATCATGTAATCTAGAAGAGTCTAGATGATGGCATATGGATAATGATGAGTGATGTCATACACATCTTTTAGTGTGAAGAGACATGACTCTTCACCTCTATATAAGGGCATAGAGGGCTCCAAATTCAATAGACCGAATCATTCTCTCTCTCATTATTTCTCATTCTTTTTTGTGAGACAAAAGAGAGAAAATATACTTGCTAATTTGTATGACAAAATTATGAAAGGGTGCTTTCTTTTTGTATGACAAAAATGAAAGAGTGCGATTATATGAGAGGAATTATAGACATCTTTTGTGAGATAAAATAAGAAAAGTTTTCTTATGCAAGAGGAGAACAAGCTACGAGCATATATATTGTTCTTCTTACCGTTTTATGAAGTTTGTTCGTGTGGACACCGGTAGAGGCGTTCGTACTTTCGGCGCTTGTGATCTATTCGGCCTAAGAAGATGAGAACGGTTTGTTGAGAGTTTTGGTGGAGACCGATTGTGTGTGCGGTAGATGACTTCCGAGAGAGGTATAACGTCTCGAGTACCAAAAGAAGCATAATTTCTTGTATGTGGGGTCAGCCCTGGGGGAAAGAGAAGTTGCTAGGTCTTTGAAGAGAGTAGTAAGAGGCAGAGGTGGCGAGAATCCTATTCAAGGTTAAGGGGGATGGGAAGACAACTGCAAGCACATTCACTCGCTCAATGGTTCTCTACCCGAAAGCCCTTGAGTCCAGAAATTAATCAAAAACCAATCTTTTACCCAACAAGTGCTCCCCGAACCAAGAGAGGGCCGAGTCGTCTATGGCTGGGGATGCTTTTCCCTTGACTCCTGCGTGCCTTGTCAATGAATGAAATTCAGAAGAGGAAGTTGCCGGCTCGGGTCTTATTAGGCGTAAGGCTCCCATTTCCACTTCAACCTTTTGAGACTTCGTTCGGTAAGAAATCAACAAAGCGTACTAGCTGGAGTTGCTTTCGATGCTCAACCCGTCTCTTTCAAGGCAATTGCTCCTATTCCAAATCCAATCCCAGCTTTCGGTCAGTCTTGCCCAGGCCGAGTAGCAGAAAGAAGCTCATACCCCTTCTTCAGCATCTTTCTCGAAGAATCTCGTATATAGACTGAATGATTGGACAAAGCAAAGAAAAGCCCACGTGAGACAAGAAAGAAGAAAGCTCCGAGGACGATTGAAGAAGGAAGGTTCCTTTTTTGCTTTTCTGGCGCTTTGCTTCTTTTGATTCCCTATGGTTCCTACACTGCAGGAAAAATGAGAAATGACACGAGCACTAGAAGGAGCTCTCGCCCTTATACGTTTCTGGCTGGGAAAGCAGCCTTGTTGATTTCATTGCTAAACTATCACTATATTTTTTCCTTTTCCTAGTTCTTCTTCCAAGCGCGGGGTGGGTTAAAAGAGCATTTTGGAAAACGTTTTTGGGTTGCACGATCCGACCTAGACGGCCTAGACGGACGTAAAATTGGATAGGACGGTAACCGGTTTAGAGGCACATGGACAACACGCATGGTTTGAGCGTCACGGATTAAGCGTAATCCGAAAGGTATCTTTAAGATTTATTTCTTTGATTTAACTGATACGAACGGATCCTCGGATTGGTTTTGGACGAAATTTTGTTTTTCCGCTGCATTATGCATGTTCGATACCCAACACTTACATCATCGTACCCGACAAAGATACATCGAATCGCATTTTTGTCAAATTTGGTCCGAAGATGATCAGGCACAAACACGTAGCACACACATCCGAACACCTTGAAGTGGCTAATTTAGGGTTTAAGTTTCCAGAGTTTTTGGAATGGTGAGACATAACTCATCTTCTCTTGTGGAAGTCGATTGATGATGGGAAATGAATTATATATCAGACATTATATTTTATATTAGATATTTTATCTCATAAAAAATTTTATATAATAATTGTGTGTAAAGGTTGTTAGATTATTAATTAACCATGAATATGTATGTTCATTCTACGTTATTAGAATATGTGATTCTGATAGTAAAATCGTAAAGGAAAGTGAATATAATTCTAAAATATCCCTAGTCATATATGAGATATTTGTAAAACAAACATATTTAAATATGTCAAATCATATATATAGATACTAATATGTTTGTTAGAAAATGATCACATTTTAATGATCATAGATATTGGATATCAATTCATTAACATAAATATATATTGAGGAATGGTGTGATGTGAGGGTATATAATATACCTTTCAAAATTACCCTAAATTGCTCTGTTATGATCGCAAGCGCACGATTCGCGCGTAGTACTTTGAGTGTCGAATCCACAGGGAGGTGTAGATATTTTTAGTTTCTTTCGATGCAGTTCGGATTCAATCGTTGAATTGGTTTTGATTTTTAATTAAAATAAAATAAATAAATAAAAGATGGTCACTTATCGGTCTACGAACTAGGTTGTCATGATCCTTATCCACAATAAGAGGTAGTGTAGCAAGTTGAAGAGGATTCTAGAGGTCAAGATCTTTCGTAGATCTCCGTCTAATCTTGAGCTTTAAATATACTATTATAATTACAGTTATTTAAGGGTTGTAATATAGAGTTGTTTGAAATACAATTCAGGGGTGTAACATAGGGTTGTTGTTTCAGGATTCAGAAAAGAAAATGTGAACCAGTCGGCCGGAACCACTTGAGGCAATGACCAAGAAAATCCTTCACTATGTTTTGTTAAATCCAAATTTTTCATATGATGTGGCTCAATTTGAGGGACAATGCATGCCAAGGTTTCACATTTCTTCATTTTTTCTTTAAAATATATAATTGTTTTTTTTACGAGAAAATTGATGATGTTCAAATAATCTTATCTACAGCTATGGATGATGATTTTATTTAGGATAAAATTGATGATGATCAAATAAAATGGATGTAAGTTAAAATTACAATTGTAATGTTTTGTTCATAAATATAATACAATATTTTTATCCTTTCTAGGTCATAAATATAATACAATATCTTACAATATGGAAAAAAGTTCGACATTTATGTATTTTCTTACTTTTGTTATTATTACAAATTTTGCACCTGTTATATATGTATGTTGTTTCGTAGTTGTCAATATGGGGCTCAAGATGTTGGAACCATCAACGACTACGGATTATTTTTTAGGGAGATTTTATTTTATCAAAATGGTGTATATATTTCTAATTTGAATGATAGTGTTGTAGCGTTTGTCTCTTATTAAATCAAATATGGATTTTGATTGTGAATGTGTGTACTAATGGTAATAGAATCATAATAGACTCGTTGAAATTGATTTATGTATTTGTGCCGATATCTGGTCCTTGTATGATTGAGCGTTCAATTATTATGGACAAAATTTTGTCTCTATTTGTAATTGTTAACTGCCCCCCATTACAAGATTAGTGACCAATATTTGTAACAGTTATCATTCATTTAGGACAATATTTTGGCACTTAATACAACATTTTGTGACAAACATTAGTCACTATTTTATTAATTCAGGGACAATATTTCATCATATTGTATGATATTCCGGGACTAAACTTAGTTGCCAAAAGATTTTGAGTAACCAAACAGTGACCAAGCTGGAAAATAGGGACAACAATTTGTCCCTAAAAACTGATATTTAGGGACTAATTTACAAAATATTGGTCGCCAAATAGTATCAGCTATGGGGATGTAGTGACAAAGTGACTAGGACTAAAGTTGGTCGCTGAACCGTTTTAGGGACCAATTTTGATGTTTTAGGGACCAATTTCATTGGTTCCAAAATCTATTTTTTTATAGTAGTCATGAAGAATATAATTAGTTAAGTGCCTTATTCAAAAACAAAACTCTACGGCTAGTTTAGTGAAACAATAATTTGAACAACAATAATTTGAACAATATCGCAAATAACTCATAGGCTAGTTGATAAATCATGTCATGAGTTCAAATTTTTAGCCATCAAATATGGGATAAATCTAAAAAAAAAAAAAAAACAACAATAGTTTGAACAGCACATCGCTAAAACAAATAATTAGTGGATTGTGAGACTCTCCGTCCATTCTGCATTGACTAATGGTCAGATCTAAAGCCACATTGGGTCATTAATATATAACTGGTCCTTTTCTTTCAAATTAAACAATGCTTGTGAAAAACTTTTATGGCTATATATCTCTTAATTTACTTTCATCATCAGATATCCAAGTTCTCCATATTAAAAATGAAGTATTCCTATATATATTTTATAGAGTATTAGAATATATTGATAAAATATTAGAAAGATATATATATTTTATAGAGTATTAGAATATATTGATAAAACATTAAAAAGATAATTAGGAGTTGATTACTCAATGTATGTTTCGAATTAGATTACTAAATGAGCAATAATACAATAAATCACTCACTCTCTCTTCTTCCTCTATTCCCTCTAAATATTCTAACATGGTATCAAGAGCGCAAGGCTAACGTCATTTAGATATTTCCTCTTTTCTTCTCTCCTTTAAAATTTCTCTCAAAATAAAAACCCTAATCACAAATCATATCTCAAAGAAACTATCTTTTTCTTTTCTTTAAATTGTTCAAATATCTCGCCAAGAACTCTTCCTTTCAAACTTGCTTCTCCAAAACATTCAACAACAAAAAACTCTCAAGAACTCTTTTACCTCTCAAAATCTCCAAATATTAAAATTCAAGAAATCTTCAAGAAACCCTAAATAATCATCTTTACCTCTTGTTCTTCTCAAGAAATCTTGAAGAAACCCTAAAGAACCTTACCATTTCTTCTTCTCATGAAATCTTCAAAAAAGCTTAAAGAAATATTTTTACTTTTTCTTCTTCTCAAGAAATCTTCAAGAAATCATAAAGAACCAAAAATGTTCAATTCTAACACTCAAACGGATGCCACCTACGAGAATTTTCGATCCCAAAAATTGGTGACATTTACGCACCAAATAGCAACAAAATTAGACGACAATAATTTCTTAATTTGGAAATATCAAATTGAAACTTTGATTATTGGCCATGGCTTACAATCCTATCTCGACCCCTCGCAAAAACCACCCCTTTAAATTATCAACACAATTACATCAAGTCGGGCTCCTCAATTAATTGCAAATCTAGTTTTCGACTCATGGAACCGACAGGACAAACTCCTCTTGAGTTGGCTACATTCCTCCATATCGGAGGGGATCGTAGCTCAACTCATCCGTTGCTCGAGTACTGGAGAAGTCTGGCAAGCTCTCTATCAGCGATACCAATCCACTTTCAAGGCTCGTCGCTTCGATTTAAAACTACAACTTCAAACTCTCAAACAACAAGGTATGTCATGTTCTGACTATCTCAACCAAAAGAAGTTCTTAGCTGATCAATTAGCCACAATTGGATGTTCCATTGCGTATCCCGATCTAATTGATTTATGTCTCGTCGGACTTGGTCCTTAGTTTGAAAGCTTCGTCACAGCCTTCAACCAACGAACAGAGTCTCCCTCATTTCCCACCTTCTGCTCGAGTTTGATAAGTCGGGAACTCATAATCGAAAGGAATCGATTGATCTTCCCATCCGCTCTAATGGCGATTTCAAGTTCGAGATTTGGAGGTAATACTGGAAATATCTCATCTCTCTTCTCCAATTACTCTTTCTCTCCTTTTCAACCTCAACCAAAAAACCATAATGAACCGCCGCTTTATTGCCAATCAAATAACCTCAAGATCCAACTTGGCCACTCTTAATTCTCTATTCTGGGCCCAGTTCCAAATCAATCTTTTCTTGAATCGCTCGCCAACCAAATTATCAACACTCGGTTTTTCTCATAATCGGGACAACAATAAAAATCGCGACAAACGTCACTATAATAATAATAATAATAATAATAATAATAATAATAATAATAATAATAATAATAATAATAATAATAATAATAATAATAATAATAATAATAATCGTAAAAAGATCCGGTGTCAAATTTGTAAAATTCCGGGTCATACTGCCGAGATATATCGTTGGCGCAAGCAAAATCGCCAACCTCAAGTCAATACGATCTACGCTCCCACAAATCATCACCGATGGCTGGTACTTGCATTCAGGCGCCACCAATCATGTCACATCTGACGTCGCCAATCTAGACTCACACACTCCATAGGTTGACACAAATCAAATTCGTGTCGGGAATGCAGCAGGTTTGGAAATTCAAAATCTTGGTCAAACTTATTTTAATTCTTTTACACGCCATTTAAAACTTAATAATATTTTACATGTCCCTCAAATAACCAAAAACCTCATAAGTATCTCACAATCAAAAAAGATAATCAAGTTGTTATTGAATTTAATCCATCTTCTTGCCTTATTAAGGACCTAGTAACTAGAACCACTCTTCTCAAGGCTTCTTTAGATAATGAATTGTATAGACTACCTTCTTCACTTCACAACCAACCTTCCGCCTTCTTTGGTGTCAAGGCACCAACCAAAGTTTGACACCAACGTTTAGGCCATACATCATCTATTGTTATTAGGAATTTAATTTCCCAAAATAAACTAAGTGTGTCATCAAATAAAATGTCATTATGTGATTCTTGTTGTGTTGGTAAAATGCATAAATTATATTTTAAACATTCCGACATTCGCTCTCGTGAGCCTTTAGAGTAAGTACACTCCGATGTATGGTGGCCTTCTCCGGTTACTGATGGTGTTATGCCCTAGGCCAAAGTGTTTGTGATCTAGATGATGGATTGTAATAACAAAATAATATTTATTCTAAGATATTTCATATAATATGTGTGTAAAGGTTATTTTAATATAATTAAAATAGACCATGAATATGCAATTCAGCTTTATGTCATCAAAGTGCGTGACTTTGATAGAAAACTATAAAGTGTTATGAATGCTATTCTAAATCGTCCTTGGTCATTTATAGGATATTTGTGGAGACAAATATACTTGCAGATACATATAAATATATATTTATATACAAGCTATAAATGTACATCAGTATATTAGTTGACTGATGATTATGTTTTACTGATCATGGATAAATAGTTATCAAGTCATTAACATAGGTATATGTTAGAGACTATATACTGGACTGACCCGCCACAAAAATGCTACATGTTTTACGTCATTAGCGATTCTTGTAACATAAAGTATTTATAGTCCTTTGACCTGAGATTGTCTCGGTTCCCAACATGAGTAATTTTATACTTTAATATAATCTAACACTGCCTTTAACCGGGTGGTCATAACGGTTATGATTAGGTATACAATGAATCATGTAGAGGGATGAGTGCAATCAAGACGGGATTTGTTCCTCTCATAAATGAGAGAGATATCTTTAGGCCTCTTGATGAATTGAACTGAAGAAATGTATGGCCATACTCAAATGAATTAATAAGAGTTATTAATGTCATTTGTTCTTGTTCAGTTTAATTTGGGATCAAGAAATATTAATCGATTAATATAAGGATGTCATATTACATGCCTTATGCTCGATATAGATATCGCGTGACAAAGGGACTAAATACATGATTGTTGATTAGGTAAATCGGATCACCGATATTCACTTATATTGGGTAGTCATGATGGCTTGCTAGAGTCCGCTCATGATTTATAGACTGTCAAGTCTATTGCCAACATTAAGTGAACCTACAGGGTCACACACAAAGAACAAACTGAAACGTGCGCAGAAAATCCTAGCGACTTATATGATGAGTTGCATAAGAATGTCACAAACTATATTGTCATCTAATTTGATAAGATGTGATATATATGTATATAAAGACTATGAGCACAAAAGATCATGTAATCTATAAGAGTCTAGATGATGGCATATGGATAATGATGAGTGATGTCATACACATCTTTTAGTGTGAAGAGACATGACTCTTCACCTCTATATAAGGACATAGAGAGCTCCAAATTCACAATACAACACATCATTCTCTCTCCTTATTTCTCATTCTCTTCTGTGAGACAAAAGAGAGAAATATACTTTGTAATATGTATGACAAAATTATGAAAGGGTGCTTTCTTTTTGTATGACAAAAACGAAAGAGTGTGATTATATGAGAGGAATTATATACATCTTTTGTGAGATAAAATAAGAAGAAGAAAAAGAGTTTTCTTATGCAAGAGGAGAACAAGCAACTAGCATATATATTGTTCGTCTTCCCGTTTTAAGAAGTTTTTTCGTGTGGACACCGGTAGAGGCGTTCGTACTTTCGGCGCTTGTGATCTATTCGGCCTAAGAAGATGAGAACGGTTTGTTGAGAGTTTTGGTGGAGACCTATTGTGTGTGCGGTAGACGACTTCCGCACGATCCGACCTAGACGGCCTAGACGGACGTAAAATCGGTTAGGACGGTAACCGGTTTAGAGACGCATGGACAACACACATGGTTTGAGCGTCACGGATTAAGCGTAATCTGAAAGGTATCTTTAAGATTTATTTCTTTGATTTAACCGATACGCACGGATCCTCAGATTGGTTTTGGATGAAATTTTTGTTTTCCGCTGCGTTATGCACGTCTGAAACCCAACATTGGTATCAGAGCGACGTGCGTGTTTTGGTTAAATTGAGTCGGTATATATGTGATATATACTATTTAGATACCATTTATAATTTTGATTTATAATTATAAGGCTTGCATATAGAGTATTCAAGTGTTGAATATTCTTAATAGAAAAGATGCGATTAATGGATATGATCCAAGAGTTGCATCCAAAGAATGCGACCAACGGATATGACCAAAGGATGTGATCCAAAAGTTATGTCCAAGAGAGGCGATCAAAATATGCGATGAATAGATGTGATCCAGAAGTTGTGTCCAAAAGATGCCACCAAGGGATACGATCCAAAGGTTGCGTCCAAGTGTTGCATCCAAGAGTTGCGACCAAGAAATATGATCTAAAGGTCACGACCAAGGATTGCGTCTAAAATGTGCGACCAAGGAAACCGATCCAAAAGTTGAGTCCAAGAGTTGCGACCAAAGGTTGTGACTAAAGGGTGTGACCAACGGATGCGATCCAAATGTCACGTCCATAAGGTTGCGACGAATGGGTGCGACCAAAAGGTGCGACTAACGGGTGTGACCAAGGGATGCGATTCAAATGTCACATCCAAAAGACGCGACCAAAGGTTGCGACCAACGGATGCGACCAAAGGGTGCGACTAACGGGTGTGACCAAGGGATGCGATTCAAATGTCACATCCAAAAGACGCGACGAAAGGTTGCGACCAACGGATGCGACCAAAGGGTGCGACCAAAAGGTGCGACTAACGGGTGTGACCAAGGGATGCGATTCAAATATCACATCCAAAAGATGCGACAAAAGAGGGTGCGACTAACGGGTGTGACCAAGGGATGCGATTCAAATGTCACATCCAAAAGACGCGACGAAAGGTTCCGACCGACGGATGCGACCAAAAGGTGTGACTAGCGGGTGTGACCAAGGGATGCGATTCAAATGTCACATCCAAAAGATGCGACGAAAGGTTGCGACCAAAGGGTGCGACTAAAGGGTGTGACCAACGGATGCGATCCAAATGTCACATCCATAAGGTTGCGATGAATTGGTTCGACCAAAGGGTGCGACTAAAAGTTGTGACCAATGGATGCGATCCAAATGTCACATCTATAAGGTTGCGACGAATGGGTGCGACCAAAGGGTGTGACTAAAGGGTGTGAGCAATGGATATGATCCAAATATCAGTCCAATAGGTTGCGACTAACAGTTGAGACCAACTGGTGTAATCGACATGCGCAACTAAGAGGTACGACCGAAAAGGTGCAATCGCAAGAGTTGTGACCTCTTGAATAGTTGTGTCTTCATGAAAGGGTGCATACCATGAATTGCCTTTTTGAAATGGTGCATGTGATGCATTATTTCATGAAAAGTTGCTTGTGATGTATTGAATTCATGAAAAGATGCCTATGATGTATTAATGTGTAGAAAAATGTGTGTTGACAAAGTTGACCAGGTGTTGATCATGTTGACAGTTGACTGTTGACCCACTGTGTTGACTGTGGACTATGTTGACTGTTGATTGTATTGACTGTTAATTGTTGACAGTTGACTACACTAATTTACCTCTTGACTGTTGACCATTAAATTGGGCAAAAGTTGATCATGACCTGGTCAAAATATTGACCATTGATTGTTGACATTATCAAATGTTGATCGTTGACGTAGTCAAATGTTGACCAAATCAAATATTAGTTTTTGACTTGTCAAATGTTGACAGTGACGACCGTGCCCCGAATTCTCATTCATAAGCCTTATATATATATATATATATATATATATATATATATATATATATATATATATATATATATATATAAATGGTTAAATAATCGAAACATAATATGATTATGTTTATATTTGATATATTTGTTGATACGTGTTGATATAATGAAAGAGTTCATTAGACATAACACATCCATCGTGGAGATGAAGGAGTTCATCGTCCATCATGAATACATCGTTAAGATGACAAGTTTATTTTAAACCACACATCATGGCAATGAAAGAGTTCATCGATTTCTATACATGGAGATAAGATTTCCAAATACAATCTAAGAAAAATTTCATGGAGATGAAACATATATTAGGAAATCTTTATGTTAGTTCATAAAGATCAAGGCCATGATATATCATTGTCATTATCTTTATCCTATTAGTACATGTGATGCTATTTGAATATTGCATAATAACATATAATATTAAATAAAATCCCTCAAAATAATATTAAGTCATGAAGTGCCTTCCATAGTCTAACTCTCTCGATACTCTGATCGACCCTGCATAGGTCATGCCAAAGCTGAGTATGTAGGGACAATCTTAGGAGGAGAGAATGCGGGAAATGGGAGCCAACATAGGTCATGCCAAAGCTGAGTGTGTTGGGTACTATTTTGCCGATGATTAGATATGGTTTGACTTAACTGGGCTATCAAGTCGGACATGGGCTCGGGACATACGACAGGATATATACGTCAGGCATATAATGCTTATCCTATGTTGTTCAAGAGTTGTATGAGATACAATTGGAATTATTCCTACCTAAATAAGTTAACTTCTGGGTGATGAGCCAAAGCTCACTTAGGACTTAATTAAAATATGGATCTTGTTTCACTATGAAACTTCATGGATTGAAAGTTTCCGAATTGCAATTGAGGGTTATTGATTTGATTAAAAATAGTGAGAGCCATTATATCAAATATTTAAAGAATAATAGTCTTTGTATATTATTCAAATCGAATAGTATATATATTTATGTCTCACAATAAGTCCTTGAGAAGGACAGATAACATAAGATGCTAATAATCGTTAACATGAACATGGACAAGTGTTGTCAATAATATTCTCGTGCTTAAAAGGAACATAAAAAGTACTCCCAAAGATAAGGGCAAGATGTTGCCGAGGCTTCGGCCTTAGGTAAGAAATTAGTATCTTTTGCAGTGAATCGGTTCATTGAAAGAAACCATAATTTCTCAAGAAGATATGAAAAAGGGAATGAAAGGATAGTGTGACTATCACTTCAAGTATTTTTGTTGTAGAAATTAACTTGTCTATTTCACATCATGTGTATTAGATACACGATGTGAATCACACATTTGTGAAAATATGCTGACAAAGTTGTAGACTATTGCGTAAATATGATGTTAACATATGAGTGACAAATGTAGCAAAAGTTGCTGCATTTTCTCAAGTACCTCATTTATTTACAATCTTTTTGGACTTATCGCCGACATAAATAATTCTTATTTAATGTCGATAATAAATTTTGTATTATCTATAGTTCGAGTTTATCTATGAATGGTTATTAATTTATTATTGAGAATAATAATTTCACCATTCACAAATGTCAATTTTCTTTGGAAATGTTCCAATAGAAAAATTAACTTATGTGTTATATCGAACAAGATAATTATAAGTCTATCTATAACATTAATATTAAGAATTTAAATCTAGCATTGTCGCTTGGTCTACTTAAATAAGATGAATATTTATTAAATCCATTAAGATGGATTTTCAAATTCATTTGATTTTGAATCATTTGAAATATGTGTAAATTATTTATTAGACAAGATGACATATACGTCTTTCACAAAGTAAGGTTAAAGCAAATTACTTATTGACTCTCATACATAGTGATGTATGTTCATCAATGAGTGAAGGTGCTAGAGAAAACTACTTCATCGCTTTATTGAAACAATAAATTCGAATATTTTTAACAGTTCAAAAGTTACAAATAATGAAGTAGAGAATAAAACTTGGCTTCGAAAAATCAAATTTCTTTGATGAGATCGAGGAGTCGAGAATCAAGTGTTTGATCATCATGATAACTATATCGAACTTTATTAGATATAGTTAGATTATGATGAGTCAAATATATCTTCTATTTCTTTCGGGGTTACGCACTTATTGCGTTCATATTGAATATAATTCCATCTAAAGCAGTTGTAAAAGACTCCATATGCGATATGGACTGGTAGGTGTATCAGATTATCTTTTATCAAGATTTGAGGATATGATACTTAATTGAAGCATCATGCATCTAATCGAATTAGTGCTTATTGTGGAATATCCTAAGAAAAGTAAAGGATATTACTTCTATAATTAGTATGAGAAAAAAGTGTTTGTTACTCAAAAATTATATCTCTTTGGAAGAAGTGTTTCCAAAAGAATTAGTGGGAGTAAATTTGAAAAGTTCAAATTCCACATACTGATAGTAATGCTCGGATGGAAATTAATTCAGATTTCAACTAGTGATTGAGTCTGCAATTAATCAACTAGACTCTCAAGATGTTGAAGAGTCTGACTATATAACATAAGTGTATTCATGTAGATCTATTAGAATTTATCGCAGGCCCAAGAAAATATAGATTTTTCGTGTCTAATGATAAAAATTTCGTACTCATAGATGATGAGTCCACATTCTACTAATAGACTATGATGAGTCAAGGCTTTAATGGTTAGAGACTTTGAAAGTTGAGATGTAATCCATGTCAGATAATCAAGTTTTGAATTTGATTGATCCATCAGATGGAAATACGGTTTTAAAAGAAAGTCCGACATGGATAATGTACAAACTGTTAGTAGTACGCCCTAGGCCAATATATTTGAGACCTAGATGTATGAATTATATTAAACAAACATTGTGTTTATTTAGAGATATCTTATAATGCGTATTGGTTATTTTATTTTTATTACTAAAATGAACCTTGAATATGATATTCAGCTTTATACCATCAAAGTATGTGACTTTGATAGTAAAACTATAAAGTATTATGAATGATATTCTAAACCGTCCCTGATCATTCATAGGATGTTTGTGAGACAAACATACTTTATGATAAGCTATAAATGGACATCAGTATGTTAGTTGACTGATGGTCACGTTTTACTGATCATGAATAAGAGTTATTAAGTCATTAACGTAAGTATATGTTAGAGACCATATACTGGATTGACCCACCTTGAGAATACTACATGGTTCATGTCATTAGTTATTCTCAGTAAAGAATGTATCTGTAATCCTTAGACTTGAGATTATCTCAGTTTCCTACATGATAAATTTTATACTTTAATATAGTCTAACATCGTCTTTAACCGGGCGATCATAGAGATTATAATTAGGGAATTGTGCGGAGGAAAGAGTTTAATTAAGATAGGATTTGTTCCTCTCATAAATTGAGAGAGATATCTTTAGGCCTCTTGATGATTTGATTGAAGAAACGCACGGCCGTGCTCAAGTGAATTAATAAGGAGTTATTAATGTCATTTCATGTTCAATCAAATTCGGTGTCAAGAAATATTTATCGACCAACATAAGGTTGACATATACCATGCCTTATGGACGATATAGATATCGTGTAACAAAACGATACAATGCATGACATAAATTAGGTTTGATCGAATCATCTATACTTGTTTAATTTGGGTAATCATGATGTCTTGCTAGAGGCCGCTCATGATTTATAATCCATTGTGATTATTGCCAACATTAAGTAAACCTACAGGGTCACACACAAAGAACAACTAATGAGACGTACACAGAAAAATCATAACTTATGTGATAAGTTGTTTGGAGAGCTACATAGTCAAGTGACACATCCAATCCTACATCTTATATGATAAGATGTGTTGCATATATGGGTACATAGTTACCATGCACATAGGATATGAAACTTATGGACTATATAGGAACAAGAGACACCCCAAAATCAGATAAAAAGGGCATAATATTTTCGTCCATCTTTTTGTGAGAAAAAGAAGAGAGAAAAATCCGAAAATTATTCTTTTGTTATTTTCTGTGAGAGAAATGAAGAACGAATACTAGCATATATCGTTCTTTATCCGTTCAAAGGGGTTGTTCGTGTGGATACCGGTAGAGGACGAAGCGAAGTGCGGCGTCTTTGTGATTTGGGTTGAAACCGTGATTTTTGTTTGGAGAATCGGTTTGCTTGGAGAATCGGTTCGTTTGGAGATTGCTTGGAGATCGGTTTGTGAGACCGATTAGGCGAATCATTCAAAGAATCGGTTTGGAAACCGGTTTGGATCGGGCAAAGTAAACCGTCAACCAAATTCATTTTTGATCATCACGGATTAAGCGTAATCCGAAGGTACAAAGTTATGAACTTTTCTTTGATTTAATTGTAATTCACGGATCCTTCTTTTGGGTTTCGAATTCGATTTTGTTTCGTTTTTGTTTTTCCGCTGCGTTATGAATGGTAGAAACCCAACAGTGGTAGCAGAGCCAAGTGAATTCCAATTAAATTAAGACGGATAAACCATTTTCGAAATATTTCGTTTGATTTTGAGGCGTTGTTTTTTAATTCTTTGAATTTTGGTCTTGAACGGTTGCAATTTCATGAAAGGATGCGACTTCATGAAAGGGTGCATGTGATGTATCTTGATCATGAACGGTTGTGATTTCATGAAAGAATGCGACTTCATGAAAGGGTGCATGTGATGTATCTTGATCATGAACGGATGCGACTTCATGAAAGGATGCGACTTCATGAAAAGGTGCATGTGATGTATCTTGATCATGAAAGGTTGCGAATTCATGAAAGGATGCGACTTCATTAAAGGGTGAATGTGATGTATCTTGATCATGAAAGGTTGCGATTTCATGAAAGGATGCGACTTCATGAAAGGGTGCATGTGATTTATCTTGATTATGAAAGGTTGCGACATGATTGAAAGGGTGTCTTGGGTATGTCATGAAGGGATGCATTTGATGTATCATAACCTTCGGATGGGTGTCTAAATTTGATGAAAAGGTGCGAAACTACGTATATGATACACTAAATAAATTTCGAAAAGATGTATTCAACACATCAAGTTTTTTAAAGAAATTTTGGGTTTCGGCACTGTATAAAATAAAATTTCTTCAGGGGCTCTGCCCCTTGACCCCGCCCGCTGACCGGGATCCCCGTTTTTCGGGGCCGCACCCCGAACCACGCACTCACGCATAGATTAATCGTAGACCCCAAATTTCATATTCGTAATGCCTTATACATATTTCGTAAAAATGGTTTAAAGGACAACATAATGCATATAACATGACCTATTAGATATGTGTTGAATGATTGTGATTTGTGTGTGATGATGTGATGTGTGTAATATATGTATGTATGTAAAAACGGGCATGGTTCCGTTCTTGGTTGATGTGATGTAATTTATTTTGATGGTTAATTGTGACGGGCATAGTTCCGTTCATTTTATATATAATATAACTACCACGATCATACACATCATGGAGATGAAGGAGTTCACCATCCACCTCATACGCATCATGGAGATGATAGAGTTCACCATCCACCTGATACACATCATGGAGATGAAGGAGTTCACCATCCACCTCATACACATCATGGAGATGAAGGAGTTCATCGATGCCTTGTGGTTGAATGTATCTTAGGAAATGATCTTAATGATTGGCTCATTTAGATCATCAAGGCCATGTTATATCATATCATAGTTTATTTTATCTGTGCATGTGATGTTCTGTGGTGAAATACATGATAAAATAAAACAACAAAATAAAAGATTAAACATAACAATCCCTCATATAATATTGAATCATAGAAATGCCTCCCATGTATCTATACTTATTATCCCTTCGATCATGCAAAATTTGGGTATGCCAAAGCATAGTGAATTAGCATAATCTTAGGGTGATAAGAAGCGAGAAATGGTGATTCTCGATATTTAGACATGGTTAGATTCAACTGAACTATCAAGTCAGACTTGGGTTCGGGGAATATGATAGGATGCATACGCCGAGCATATGATGCTCATCCTATGGATTAAACGAGAGTTGTATGAGATACAATTGGAAACGTTCCTACCTAAATAATTAGGTTCTAGGCGATGAGTCAAAGCTCACTTGGAACTTGATGAAATATGGATCTTGGCCCACTATGAAATTTAAAGTTAAAATTTCCGAATCAATACATTTGAGGGTTATTGATTTGAATAAAATAGTGGGAGTTAAAATTATATTAAAATATCTCAAATCACATATTAATATAAACCTGCATTTAATTCTGTGTAGAAAATGGCAACAAACAACACATCAACTTTAACATTGCGATCCGTCCTTGAGAAGGACAAGCTCAATGGGAAAAACTTCCTTGACTGGCATCGGAATTTGTGAATTGTTCTCAAACAAGAAAGGAAGAACTATGTCCTTGAAAGGCCCATTCCTAATCAGCCCCCTGATGATGCCGATCAAGAAGTGATAAACACTTATGCCAAGCATACAAGCGACTCTAATGATGTGACATGTCTCATGTTGGCCACCATGGATGCCGATCTTCAAAAGCAGTTTGAAAATTTAGAGGCATTTCCAATGTTGGCACAGCTCAAGGAAATGTTCCAAGAGCAAGCTCGAAATGAGAGATATAATGCACATTGTGCATTAGCAAGTTGTAAGATGGTTCCCAACTCCTCAGTGAGTGCTCATATTCTGACAATGAAAGGGTACCTTGATCAACTTGAGAAACTAGGGGCAAAGGTTGGCGATGAGATGGCTACCGATTTGATCCTTAGGTCTCTTCCTTCGAATTTCAAGCCATTTATAATTTGTCAACGATGTTCTCTTGATTCATAAAGGCAAGGGTCAAAAGAGAAAATTCAAGGGCAAAGTCAAAGGAAAAGGTAAGGGCAAGATGTTGTCCAAACCTAAGAACAAGAAACCCAAGGAGGGTGTTTGTTTCTTCTGCAACAAACCAGGCCATTGGAAAAGAAATTGCCAGGCATACTTGGAGGATCTAAAGAAGAAGAAGAAGAGTAGTGAGACTACTACTTCAGGTATTAATGTTATTGAAATTAATTTATCTACTTCTTCATCTTAGGTATTAGATACCGGATGCGGTACTCACATTTGTAATAATGTGCAGGGGCTGCAAAGGAGTAGAAGATTAGCGAAAGGTGAAGTGGACCTGCGGGTGGGAAATGGAGCAAGAGTTGCTGCATTAGCCGTGGGCATTTATTTATTATCTTTACCTTCTGGACTTGTAAAAAATTTAAATAATTGCTACTATGTACCTGCTGTGAACAGGAATATTGTATCTGTGTCAAGATTGGTTTTGGATGGTTTTAAGTTTGTTATTGAGAATAATAACTTTACCATAAGTAAAGAAAATATTTTATATGCGAATGGTCAATTAGAAAATGGTCTTTATGTTTTAAATCTTGATCATGAACATTACAAGTCTATCTATAGCATTAATACAAAGAGATTTAAATCTAATGATTTGAATCCGACATATTTCTGGCATTGTCGTTTATGACACATAAATGAGAAACGCATTTCTAAACTCTACCAATATGGACTTTTAGACTCATTTGATTTAGAATCATTTGAGACGTGCGAATCTTGTTTATTAGGTAAGATGACAAAGGCTCCTTTCACAAAGAGAGGTGAGAGGGCAAGTGAGTTATTGGATCTCATACATACAGATGTATGCGGACCAATGAGCACACCAGCTAGAGGTGGTTTTCGATACTTCATTACTTTTACTGATGACTTAAGTAGATATGGATATGTTTACTTAATGAAACATAAATCCGAATCTTTTGAATTGTTCAAAATTTACAAAATTGAAGTAGAAAACCAGCTAGGTAAGAAAATAAAAGCACTTCGATCAGATCGAGGTGGCGAATATTTAAGCCTAGAGTTTGACAATCATCTTAAAGATTGTGGAATAGTTTCACAACTTACTCCTCCTGGAACACCTCAATGGAATGGTGTCTCGGAAAGAAGAAACCGAACTTTACTAGATATGGTTTGGTCTATGATGAGTCAAACAGATCTTCCGTTATCCTTTTGGGGTTATGCCATTGAGACTGTCGCGTTCATACTAAACATAATTCCATCAAAAGCTGTTCAAAAGACTCCATATGAGATATGGACTAGGAGGAGTCCCACATTGTCTTTTCTAAAGATTTGGGGTTGTGAAGCTTATTTGAAGCGTCAAATTTCTGACAAGATAACACCGAAATCTGATAAATGCTTATTTGTGGGATATCCTAAAGAAACTAAAGGATATTACTTTTATAACCTATCCGAGAACAAAGTGTTTGTTGCTCGAAATGGTATCTTTTTGGAAAGAGAATTTATTTCTAAAGGAACTAGTGGGAATAAAGTACATCTTGAAGTAAGTCAAGATCCACTAATTAGCAATGAACAGCCATTGGAAGATCCACAAGTCTCTTCAAGAGTTGACGAGTCCGGTCTTGAAACACAAGATACTCCTCGTAGATCTGGTAGAGTTCGTCATGAGCCCGAGAGATATGGATTTCTCGTGACTGATGATAGAAATGTGGCTCTCATAGATGATGAACCCACATCTTACCAAGAAGCTATAAAGGATCCTGATTCTCATAAATGGTTAGAAGCCATGAAAACTGAGATGCAGTCCATGTACGATAATCAAGTTTGGAACCTAATTGATTCACCTGAAGGTTCTAAGACCATTGGGTGTAAATGTGTTTTCAAAAAGAAAACTGACATGGACGGAAATGTGCATACCTATAAAGCGAGACTTGTTGCGAAAGGTTTTCGACAAACTCATGGTATAGACTATGATGAAACTTTCTCACCAGTTGTCATGCTTAAATCGATTAGAATTCTGCTTGCCATAGCTGCATATTATGACTATGAGATATGGCAAATTGATGTCAAAACAGCTTTTCTTAATGGAAATTTACTCGAGGATGTGTATATGACACAACCCGAGGGTTTTGTTGATCCTAAGAATTCTGATAAGGTCTGCAAATTGCAGCGATCCATTTACGGATTAAAGCAAGCATCTCGGAGTTGGAATCTTCGTTTTGATGAAGTAATCAAAGGTTTTGGTTTTATCAAAAATGAAGATGAACCTTGTGTTTACAAGAGGGTTAGTGGGAGCGTAATAGTTTTTCTAGTACTTTATGTAGATGATATATTACTCATTGGAAATGACATTCCGACTTTAACAAATGTTAAGACATTTTTAGGAAAGTCTTTTGCAATGAAGGACCTAGGAGATGCCGCTTATATACTCAGCATTAAGATCTATAGAGATAGATCTAAAAGGCTCATAGGTCTAAGTCAAAGTACCTATATTGACAAAGTGTTGACACGATTTCGAATGGATGATTCGAAAAGAGGTTTTATACCAATGTCACATGGAATAAAATTGAGTAAGACTCAACGTCCTACTAATCAGGAAGAACGAAATCGCATGAATAAAATCCCGTATGCTTCGGCTATTGGATCTATCATGTATGCCATGCTTTGTACTAGACCAGATGTATCATATGCATTAAGTGCAACTAGCAGATATCAATCTGATCCCGGTGAAAGTCATTGGACAGCAGTCAAGAATATTCTGAAGTACTTGAGAAGAACTAAGGATTCATTCTTGTTTTATGGAGGATTTGAAAGTGAGCTAGTTGTAACAGGTTACACGGACTCAAGCTTTCAAACCGACAATGATGATTTTAGATCGCAATCTGGTTATGTGTTTTGTTTGAATGGAGGTGCAATAAGTTGGAAAAGTTCCAAACAGGACACTGTAGCGGATTCTACAACAGAAGCGGAGTACATAGCAGCTTCAGAAGCAGCTAAGGAAGCAGTTTGGATGAAGAAGTTCATTGAAGAACTCGGTGTGGTTCCTAGTATAGCAAATCTTGTGGATCTTTATTGTGACAACAATGGGGCAATCGCACAGGCAAAGGAACCAAGATCGCATCAGAGAACCAAACACATACTTCGACGTTTCCATTTGATCAGGGAGATCATTGCGAGAGGAGATATTAAAATATGCACAGTTGATGGTGATGATAATGTTGCCGATCCATTGACTAAACCACTTTCTCAAGCAAAGCATGAGGGTCATGCTAGGTCGATGGGTATTAGATACTTGTTAGATTCGGCCTAGTGCAAGTGGGAGATTGTTAGTAGTATGCCCTAGGCCAATATTTTTGAGACCTAGATGTATGAATTATATTAAACAAACATTGTGTTTATTTAGAGATATTTTATAATGCGTATTGGTTATTTTATTTTTATTACTAAAATGAACCTTGAATATGATATTCAGCTTTATACCATCAAAGTATGTGACTTTGATAGTAAAACTATAAAGTATTATGAATGATATTCTAAACCGTCCCTGATCATTCATAGGATGTTTGTGAGACAAACATACTTTATGATAAGCTATAAATGGACATCAGTATGTTAGTTGACTGATGGTCATGTTTTACTGATCATGAATAAGAGTTATTAAGTCATTAACGTAAGTATATGTTAGAGACCATATACTGGATTGACCCACCTTGAGAATACTACATGGTTCATGTCATTAGTTATTCTCAGTAAAGAATGTATCTGTAATCCTTAGACTTGAGATTATCTCAGTTTCCTACATGATAAATTTTATACTTTAATATAGTCTAACATCGTCTTTAACCGGGCGATCATAAAGATTATAATTAGGGAATTGTGCGGAGGAAAGAGTTTAATTAAGATAGGATTTGGTCCTCTCATAAATTGAGAGAGATATCTTTAGGCCTCTTGATAATTTGATTAAAGAAACGCACGGCCGTGCTCAAGTGAATTAATAAGGAGTTATTAATGTCATTTCATGTTCAATCAAATTCGGTGTCAAGAAATATTTATCGACCAACATAAGGTTGACATATACCATGCCTTATGGACGATATAGATATCGTGTAACAAAAGGATACAATGCATGACATAAATTAGGTTTGATCGAATCATCTATACTTGCTTAATTTGGGTAATCATGATGTCTTGCTAGAGGCCGCTCATGATTTATAATCCATTGTGATTATTGCCAACATTAAGTAAACCTACAGGGTCACACACAAAGAACAACTAATGAGACGTACACAGAAAAATCATAACTTATGTGATAAGTTGTATGGAGAGCTACATAGTCAAGTGACACATCCAATCCTACATCTTATATGATAAGATGTGTTGCATATATGGGTACATAGTTACCATGCACATAGGATATGAAACTTATGGACTATATAGGAACAAGAGACACCCCAAAATCAGATAAAAAGGGCATAATATTTTCATCCATCTTTTTGTGAGAAAAAGAGGAGAGAAAAATTCGAAAATTATTCTTTTGTTATTTTCTGTGAGAGAAACGAAGAACGAATACTAGCATATATCGTTCTTTATCCGTTCAAAGGGGTTGTTCGTGTGGATACCGGTAGAGGACGAAGCGAAGTGCGGCGTCTTTGTGATTTGGGTTGAAACCGTGATTTTTGTTTGGAGAATCGGTTTGCTTGGAGAATCGGTTCGTTTGGAGATTGCTTGGAGATCGGTTTGTGAGACCGATTAGGCGAATCATTCAAAGGATCGGTTTGGAAACCGGTTTGGATCGGGCAAAGTAAACCGTCAACCAAATTCGTTTTTTATCATCACGCATTAAGCGTAATCCGAAGGTACAAAGTTATGAACTTTTCTTTGATTTAATTGTAATTCACGGATCCTTCTTTTGGGTTTCGAATTCGATTTTGTTTCGTTTTTGTTTTTCCGCTGCGTTATGAATGGTAGAAACCCAACACAAACATATAATGCATGATTTGTGGTTAAGTTAAACTCATAGTATAGACTATGATAATATTTTTCCAAGTCATCATGCTTATGTATTTCAGAATTTTCTTGGGCATATGTTCATAGTATAACTATAAAAGATCCCAGTGTGGATGTCAAGACGTTGTTTCTTAATAGAAACATATGAAAGTATGTATATGATAGAACTTGAGAGTTTTGTCTATCCTAAAAAATTTTGAAAAGAGTTTGGAAGTTGCATAAATTGATTTATGAATTAAAGCAAACATCTTTAGGTGAATATTTATTATTTGATGAAATAACGAAACAGTTTGGTTTTATCAAAATTTAAAGATAAATCTTATGGTTACAAGAAATTCAGTGTGAGCATAATTACATATGATGTGAATTAAGTGTAACAAGCACATATAATTTAATCTTAGTGAAAGTCACTAAATAATAATCAAGAGTATGATTATATACTTGAGAAGGATAAATTATTCTTCTTAGATTATGGTGGACATAAAAATATGCAAAGTATTTGCATATGACAATGTTTGATAATCCATTTAAGAACCCAATCCCTTAAATGATGGTGATCATGTTAGGTCAACTGGTATGTGATACCACATAGATCAATGAGTATGAGATACTTGGTTGATTTGGCCTAGTGCAAGTGGGAGATTGATGGTGTTATGCCCTAGGCCAAAGTGTTTGTGATCTAGATGATGGATTGTAATAACAAAAAAATATTTATTCTAAGATATTTCATATAATATGTGCGTAAAGGTTATTTTAATATAAGTAAAATAGACCATGAATATGCAATTCAGCTTTATGTCATCAAAGTGCGTGACTTTGATAGAAAACTATAAAGTGTTATGAATGCTATTCTAAATCGTCCTTGGTCATTTATAGGATATTTGTAGAGACAAATATACTTGCAGATACATATAAATATATATTTATATACAAGCTATAAATGTACACCGTATATTAGTTGAATGATGATTATGTTTTACTGATCATGGATAAATAGTTATCAAGTCATTAACATAGGTATATGTTAGAGACAATATACTGGACTGACCCGCCATAAAAATGCTACATGTTTTACGTCATTAGCGATTCTTGTAACATAAAGTATTTATAGTCCTTTGACCTGAGATTGTCTCGGCTCCCAACATGAGTAATTTTATACTTTAATAAAATTTAACACTGCCTTTAACCGGGTGGTCACAACGGTTATGATTAGGTATACAATGAATCATGTAGAGGGATGAGTGCAATCAAGAACGGGATTTATTCCTCTCATAAATGAGAGAGATATCTTTAGGCCTCTTGATGAATTGAACTGAAGAAATGTATGGCCATACTCAAATGAATTAATAAGAGTTATTAATGTCATTTGTTCTTGTTCAGTTTAATTTGGGATCAAGAAATATTATTCGATTAATATAAGGATGGCATATTACATGTCTTATGATCGATATAGATATCGCGTGACAATGGGACTAAATACGTGATTGTTGATTAGGTAAATCGGATCACCGATATTCACTTAAATTGGGTAGTCATGATGGCTTGCTAGAGTCCGCTCATGATTTATAGACTGTCAAGTCTATTGCCAACATTAAGTGAACCTACAGGGTCACACACAAAGAACAAACAGAAACGGGAGCAGAAAATCCTAGCGACTTATACGATGAGTTGCATAAGAATGTCACAAAATATATTGTCATCTTATGTGATAAGATGTGATATATATGTATATAAAGACTATAATCACAAAAGATCATGTAATCTATAAGAGTCTAGATGAGGGCATATGGATAATGATGAGTGATGTCATACACATCTTTTAGTGTGAAGAGACGTGACTCTTCACCTCTATATAAGGACATAGAGAGCTTCAAATTCACAATACAACACATCATTCTCTCTCATTATTTCTCATTCTCTTCTGTGAGACAAAAGAGAGAAAATATACTTTCTAATATGTATGACAAAATTATGAAAGGGTGCTTTATTTTTGTATGACAAGAACGAAAGAGTGTGATTATATGAGAGGAATTATATACATCTTTTGTGAGATAAAATAAGAAGAAGAAAAAGAGTTTTCTTATGCAAGAGGAGAACAAGCTACTAGCATATATATTGTTCGTCTTGCCATTTTAAGAAGTTTGTTCGTGTGGACACCGGTAGAGGCGTTCGTACTTTCGGCGCTTGTGATCTATTCGGCCTAAGAAGATGAGAACGGTTTGTTGAGAGTTTTGGTGGAGACCGATTGTTGTGCGGTAGATGACTTCCGCACGATCCGACCTAGACGGCCTAGACGGACGTAAAATCGGTTAAGACGGTAACCGGTTTAGAGACGCATGGACAACACGCATGGTTTGAGCGTCACGGATTAAGCGTAATCTGAAAGGTATTTTTAAGATTTATTTCTTTGATTTAACCGATATGCACGGATCCTCGGATTGGTTTTGGACGAAATTTTTGTTTTCCGCTGCATTATGCACGTCTGAAACCTAACAGTTACTTCACACTCGGGTTCACGTTATTTTGTAATTTTTATTGATGATTTTTCGCGTTTTACTTTGATATATTTCTTCTCTTCTAAATCACAGGTACCACAAATCTTTGCCCTCTTCAAAGAAAGAATTGAGAATCATCTCTCTCGATCAATTAAGACACTCCAAACAGACGGTGGCACCGATTTTCTGCCAATTCGATGAATGTTTCCCTCCATCACACATATTACTTCCTGCCCGCATACCCCTGAGCGGAACGGACATGCTGAATGAAAACACCGTCACATCATGGATCTCTCCCTCTCCACCATGGCCTTCGCTTCCATTCCGCAACTCTTATGGGATGACATCTTCTATAGTATTGTCCATCTAATCAACAACATTCCAAACACAAACTCTCCACAATCCTCTCCTTACCATATTTTTTTTCACAAAGAATCTGATTATTCATTCGAATTCTTGGATGTCGGTGTTTTCCCTACACAAGGCCATACAACTCACACAAGCTCGAACTCCGCTCCATGCCATGTGTCTTCCTTGGTTACTCTCCTTCTCACAAAGGCTACAAATGTCTTCATCTTCCCACAAATCGACTATACATTAGTCGACATGTTGTATTTGATGAAACTCATTTTCCCTTTCAACATCTCTCGACAAAGCTGTCATCCCTCCACATACATCTCAACATACTACTCTCTCTCTTCTTGAAAACAACCATCCCATCATAACACCATCTTCCAACAATAACCCACCACCATCTTCCACATCCTCTCTTCCCAAACCACAACCATCAACTCATCCCATGATCACTCGAACACGCGATAACACTCGCAAAGCCAAGAAACACACTGACTTTGTCGCCTACACCTCCACCAAACATCCCATCTCTACATCTCTACTTCCTGACGAAATCGAACCTACTTGTTTCACAAACGCAAACAAACACCCCAAATGGCGAACTGCAATGGAAGAAGAATTTAATGCACTTCTTCAAAATAAGACATGGACCTTAGTACCACCGAACTCCACTCAAAATCTTGTCGGGTGTAAATGGGTATTTAAAATCAAGAAAAACTCTGATGGCTCTATCCAACGCTACAAAGCTCGTCTTATTGCCAAAGGATACCACCAAGAAGAATGTATCGACTATACTGAAACATTCAGTCACGTTGTTAAACCCACAACAATTTGTATTCTTCTTACCGTTGCCCTTTCTCACTCGTGGCCCATTCGGCAACTCGACAGAAATAATGTTTTTCTAAATGGAGAACTCGAAGAAATAGTTTTTATGCAACAACCACCAGGCTTCTCTGACCCTACTAGGCCACATTATGTGTGCCAACTTCACAAAGCGCTTTACGGCCTCAAACAAGCTCCTCGTGCATGGTTTTACAAACTAAAAACTACTCTCACTAATCTTGGCTTCGCAAGCTCAATTTCCGACCCCTCTCTCTTCATTCGCAAGAAGGATAATGACCTCACCT
Source organism: Juncus inflexus (assembly GCA_024447665.1). NCBI lineage: Eukaryota > Viridiplantae > Streptophyta > Magnoliopsida > Poales > Juncaceae > Juncus > Juncus inflexus. The sequence goes on along the minus strand of JAJHPC010000019.1, from coordinate 3,135,396 downwards.
TCATTCTTCTATACGTTGGCGATATTCTTATCACTGGGAACAACAACTCGATTATTCAAACTCTAACCAATGATCTTCATTCCCAATTCTCACTCAAAGACCTTGTCCTGTTTCGCTACGTCCTTGGCATTGAAGCTCAAACTTCTCCCGAGGGCATTCATCTTTCCCAATCTCAGTACACCCTCAATCTACTCCGAAAAGCAAAAATGGATGGCGCAAAACCCTTCCCCTCACCTATTCCTGCAGGAGAACAACTCTCCAAATTTGATGGCAAACCCATGGACAACCCTACTCTCTATCAAAGCATTGTTGGGTCCCTTCAATATGTCACCATCACACGCCCTGAAATCTCGTTCGCCGTTAACAAGGTCTCTCAATTCATGCACTCCCCAACAACCACACAATGGACCGCTGTTAAGCGCATTCTTCACTATCTAAAAAGAACGATCACTCTCGGACCCCAACTACCCCCTGCGACATCTCTCTTTCTTCAGGCCTTCTCTGATGCTGATTGGGCAGGCTGTCCAGATGACCGGCGATCCACCACAGCCTATTGCGTCTTCCTTGGACCAAATCTAATCTCGTGGAGTTCCAAGAAACAAGGGACGGTCTCTCGATCTAGTACTAAGGCTGAGTATCGTAGCCTTGCCATGGCTACCCAAGAAATCGTGTGGCTCCAATCCCTTCTCTTTAAAGTTCACATCCCTCAAACACGACCCCCCCCCCTCCTATGGTGCGACAACATTGGTGCTACATACCTTGCTCAAAACCCGATTTTTCATTCGCGCACTAAACACATCAACATCGATTTTCATTTCGTTCGTGAGCTCACAACTTCAAAACAACTGCTCGTCCAATTCATCAGCACCAAGGATCAGATCGCAGATGTTCTGACGAAGGGATTGTCTACTCCACGTTTTCAACTACTTCGCCGCGTGCTCACCGTTCGAGAACTAGTTTCGCTTGAGGGGGGTGATAGAGTATTAGGATATATTGATAGAATATTATGAAGATAATTAGGAGTTGATTACTCAATGTATGGTTATGATTAGATTACTAAATGAGTGGCTAAAATAGTTTCAACGGTTTGTTAACTAATGGTTTATATTAACTCATTTGTATTATAAATAGAGCCTATCTGTAATCTCACAATCAAGCAATAATATAATAAATCTTTCACTCTCTCTTCTTCCTCTATTCCCTCTAAATATTCTAACAATATTTGATATTCCAACTATTCATTTTAAACTTTGAACACTTCATTAGCAGTCATTTATTCACATCATATAACTATAACCACATGTCATATATGTTTACAAAGCTCAAATTTATTTCTAAGAGCATATACTCACACTGAACTTTTGTTTTTATTGAAAGGGTAAATCTTAACGGGAAGTTCTTTTGGGAAAACTACAGGATATCCAATAGGATGGTCCGGCTCGACAGGTTCCCAGTTGTAGTGAAGGCAAAAGCCAAAAGCGGTGTAGAAATATTGCAATTTGTATCTTCTCAAATTCTGATCCATTGCAGAGACGCAATCTTCCTCCGAATGGTGTCCAGTGATTTGTCTTTTTAATACTCTTTTAGATTAGAAGATCCAAAAACACAATAACCAGAAACCAACATTAAGTTACAAAATTAGATGGTCTGAGTTTAAATATCATTGGTAACTAATAATGTACGTAGTACCTGCCATCTCCATGGATCAAAGTCTTCTGGTCTCTCAAATACAATTGGGTCCAGATGCATCGCTTCAGAGTAGGGAACAATTACGGTTCCTTTTGGAAACAAATAGCCTGAATATTTCGAACATATAACCAGTACTGATACTAGGAAGGCAAGTTTTTTTCAAGGATTTTTTGTTGAAACAAAGAAAAGGGATTTGTTCATACCTTTGAACTCAATGTCTTGTATTGCCTTCTTAAAATGGCCTGGGAAAAGATTTCCAAGCCGTAATGTTTCAGTGATTACCTTAACAAATAAATAAAACAAATGAATAATTATCTCAATTATGGATGACAAAAATAATAACAATTTAAATGAACTTTTTTAGGTTTAACAAAGCAAAAGATGTCATATATATCCGTGTAGAGAACTTTACACATTGGGAGAATTCCATTTTCTTATAGTCATCCCATGTGAGCTTATGTTTGTCATCCTTTGTTGATACTCTTCCAATAATAAGAATTAGCTTTCTTACAAAATAGAAAATAAAATTATTATTTCCTACATAAGAAAATTTTTGAAACATAGTAAATGAAATAAAATAATATACCCGTAAATGTTCAAGTGATTTGGGACAAATGCGTAAGAAATAGATGGCTAAAGGAATGATAACCGAAGTGTTAAACAAGGCAGCAATAGAAAATCCGATAACTGTACTAAATATATCATTGATAGATTCATCCGAGGCTTTCTCTAGCAAAATAGTTTGGCCTAAGGCATTATTACTTTCAGTCTCCCACTTGCACTAGGCCGAACTAAGTTATACATACTCATTATTCCTCTAGGTACTTCAGACTCATTGACCTAACATGACCCTCATGTTTCGCTTGCGGAAGTGGCTTAGTAAACGGATCAGCCACATTATCATCGCCTGGTATTTTACACACTTTCACATCTCCTCTTTCAATGATCTCTCGGATCAAATGAAAACGCCGAAATATATGCTTGGTTTTGTGATGTGATCTTGGTTCCTTTGATTGTGAAATTGCTCCATTACTGTCACAACAGATAATCATAGGGTCCAAGATACTCGGGACTACTCCTAATTCCGTCACGAACTTCTTTATCCAAACCACTTCCATAGCTGCTATGTACTCCGCCTCTGTGCTAGAATCCGCCAAAATTTTCTATTTAGAACTTTTTCAAACTACTGCTCCTCTATTTAAACAAAATACATAGCCACTTTGCGAACTATAATTATCTATGTTAGTTTAGAAGCTAGTATCAGTGTAACTTGTTATGGCCAGCTCACTATCCGACTCCATAGACCAAAAATAAATCTTTTATCCTTCTCAAATACCTGAGAATGCTCTTAACATCCATCCAGTGACTTTCACCGGGATCTGACTGATACCTGCTTGTTATGCTTAATGCTTTTGCAATGTCCGGTCGAGTACTTACCATGACATACATGATAGATCTAATTGCCGAAGCATATAGAATCTTACTCATCCGTTTTCGTGCATCTTGTGTTGTTGGACACTGAGATTTACTAAGTGAGAGGTTATGTGACATCGGCATAAATCCTCTCTTGGAATCTTCCATACTGAACCATTTCAGTATTTTGTCAATGTATGAACTTTCACTTAGGACCTATTAATCTTTTAGATATATCTCTATAAATTTTGATGCTTAATATATAGGCAGCTTCTCCTAGGTCTTTCATTGAGAAACTATTCCCTAAATATGTCTTCACGCTCAAGAGCATGGGAATATTATTTTCAATGAGTAGGATCAAAAGTGTAGGAGCGCGGTAGTTTTTCTAATACTTTATGTTTGCAGAGATTTGCCGGAGCATGTTGCATGCTAAAAACGTGCCAGCAAGATTTTGGGCCGAGTGCATGAAGACAGTACCAGCCGAGTAAGTCTGAAGGTGTTGTGTTTATCTTCTCTGCGGTTTTCTTTGATTCCATCCTTTTCTTGATATTTTTGACAATTCTTTCCCTTGCCTAATTTTTCCAATAAAAAAATTTGTGTTTATTGCAATCGAAAATTTTATCCCGAAGAGAAACAAAGAAGGCGATCAACTTATTTTACACTTAAGGCTTTCCCATAGAAAGTGAAAGGAAGACTAATTGGAAAACAATGAAATCCTGCGGTGAATGTGATGAATTCTTGTCGCAATTCTTCTGTTTATGGATCTTCAGCCTTCAATCCAATGGTTTTTCCAACTATTACGCTGAAAACACTGTAGCAAAAGAAGAGATAAATATATAAATAACTCAATTGCATCATATTTTTTATTATTCTTTTATTTTATCCAAACTTGTACATATATCATATCCGATCCGTGGAATAATGATACATATTCATATAATAGAGAAATTATTTCTGTAGATTATATGCATATTAGTATGAATTCAACCTTATGTGCTTCTTGGCAGAGATAGAGGGAATCCTTGTGCTTCCAGGAATTCAAAATCCGGTCAATGGAATCCTGAACAATCTCTAAAAATGAGGTTTGAATTTCCCATGTGTTCATAAAGGCGACGAACATTGATTTCAAGCTTTTATACCCCTCTCCAGACAAAAACGGCAGATTATAATGATCCATTAGGTTTTTGATGTGCTGGGGTGAACTGTTTTCGACCAATCGCATCTGATTTTGCAACACGAGTCTGCTCAGATCCGGGTCCATCGAGATTACTGTCGTCTTTCCCAAGAATTTTGTCGTGAAAATGTTCCCATACCTGCATCAAAACTCATCTGTATCTTAATACCACGTAACTTCAATAATTTTAAACATGTTATGATCAGAAGAGTTTCGTTCTAGGATTGAAAAGGGGGCATTCTCCGGAAGAGTTTTCACAGACATCATACTTTATTAAGAGACAATTTTTTTTTTTTACTCAAGAACCCATGTTTAGTGGATGAGAAACTTTACTAAATACCAAACCAACTAGACTACACAAAATTACATTTTAGAAAAATTTCTAGGTGAGGCTCGAACTTGAAATATCTTCCAAAGCCAATGGGGTCTTACCGCTTGAGTTAGGAAGCTTTAAATCTTTTTTATAATTCAAGTATTACTTTTCGTTTGCATTTTTTTCATTTGTAACTCTCCAACATTAGCTCTTTTTGCTAAACATCTTATTATTTCATTTAAAATTTCCTTCCTTTTTCAAAAGAAGTATTAGTATAATACATGTTCTAATTTATATGAACTGATACTTTAAAAAGAATTTATATAAACTGACTTGGAAAATTGCTGGTTGACAAAATCGCAAACGGTGGTCGGCGAATGCGGCTTGAAGATCAAAAAGGTTGAGCTGAGGATCGGCCACCCCATGTCTCCTGGGGCAATTTGGCCCTCCTCTTCGCATTGTTTATCAACTTCAAAGCCACAATCAGGGTTACAACAAAACCAATTAATATTGTTGTTAAGATATTGTTCATCTCTATTTTAGATCCTATCATCTTTCTTTTTGTCTCCCTGTTTCAGGGGTTTTCTCTGGTGAGAATGTCTGTTTCTCTACTTTCAGTGTCAAATGTGAGTAAATATGTTGTGACAATTTATCAATCCTTGCATGTGTGACAAATGTCTGCCAAATGTCATGAGTCAAGAGTCATGAGTCATGAGTCATGAGACTATTATATTGGGGTCTAATAATCTGACTCAGCGCCTAGTTATGGTTACATCATTTAATTGTTGAACGTAAACCAGAGTGTATTTTTGTTTTAAGTCAAGAAATGTCTTTTTTCAGTGCCAAATGTGAATATTTTGTTTTGTGTGGAGACTTCTGAAAAACTCTATATACCGTATAAAAGGAAACGATGCAGGAGATATGGAAGATCTCCATATTTGGTTGATATGATTATATTCCTTAATTGATAAATAGAATTTGGAATATGTTTATTTACCTTATATTTGTTTTCATGAATTAGACGTTAATAAGCAAATATTTGATTTATTTTCTTGTATTAAGTATGACTATCTTATAAATTGAGGGGTAGGGGGTAGATTTTTATTCATTCCAACAACCACAAACAATTGTATTGTATTTCTCTTTCCTCCAAGTATAAAGAGAGTTTTAGTGCCGGCGGCCGTGGTTTTTACCCCCTTCAGGGTTTCCACGTAAAAAAATCTTTTTGTTCTTGTATCTTGCTTTCTGTGTTTGCTGTTGCGTCTCGGTTCCTAACAAGTGGTATCAAAGCCAAAGTTCGAAGAAAATTCCCTTTGGATACGTAGACGAGCGATGGACGAGAGCAAGGTGTCGGTGAGCCAGTTTAATGGGCGGGACTTCGGCTACTGGAAGATGCAAATAGAAGCATTGTTATGCTAGAAAGATCTCGAAAATGCACTACTCGAGATGAAGCCAGAAGAGATTATCGACGACGCCGCATGGAAGAAGATGAACCGCAAGGCGCTAAGCTACATACAATTGTCCTTAGCCAAGAACATGACGTTCAACGTGGGGAATGAGACGATGGGTTTTAGAATCATGAAGGCGCTATCCAACACATACGAGAAGCCGTCTTCATTAACAAGCTGCATCTGATGTGTCATATTTTCTATCTGAAGATGGCGGACGACGGATCTATGGCCGAGCATCTCAACTCTTTTCAGGTTATTTCAAACCGGTTAGACTCGTTTAAATTGAACTTGGGTGAAGAGACGAAGGCTCTTATGTTGTTGTCATCATTGCCAGAAAGTTGAGCGATGACGGTAGATGTTATCGGCAACAAGGAGGATCTGACTGTTGAGGAGGTAAGAGACCGCATCCTGAACGAGGATATTCGGCGAAGGGAGCGGAGCGAAACCTCGGGTTCCATGAATTCAGCCTTGAATGTTGAGAGTCAGGGTCATGGAGGTCACGGGAGATTCTGTCAAGTGGGAGCGTGCAATGAGAGATTGGATTGAGTCTCTCGGAAAGAACATGACTTGGGTATTGACCTGGTTACCAGATGGCAAGAAGGTGCAACAAAACAAGTGGCTTTATCGGATAAAGGATGAACCAGTTGAGGACAAATGGTACAAGGTGAGATTAGTAGTAAAGGGATTCCTATAGAAAGAAGGAGTTGACTACACGTAGGTATTCTCGTCGGTGGTAAAGCTGGCAACCATTTGTATGGTGTTAAGTATTGTAGCGGCCGAAGATTTGCACCTCGAGCAGACGGATGTCAAGACGGCGTCCCTCCATGGCGATTTGGAGGAGGACATCTATATGGTGCAGCTTGGAGGTTTTGAGACCCCGGTAAATGAGGGTCTAGTGTGTAAGCTGGAGAAAAGATTATACGGTCTAAAACAAGATCCCAGATAGTTGACCAAGGAAGTTCCCATCGACAAGCTGAGGCTGTGTGCTGGCTCAGTAGGGCTACTCGAATGAGTCAGTGGGAGAATGTCGCCGGGCTCAAGGAAGGTACGGGAGAAAAGGAGAATGGATTCAATGCAAAGGATTTGTGTTATTATGAAGTCTCCAAGTGGGAGATTGTTTTGTGTGGAGACTTCTGGAAAACTCTAGATACCGTATAAAAGGAAACGTTGCAGGAGATATGGAAGATCTCCATATTTGGTTGATATGATTATATTCCTTAATTAATAAATAAAATTTGGAATTTGTTTATTTACCTTATATTTGTTTCCATGAATTAGGCGTTAATGGGGTAGCAAATCTTTGATTTATTTTCTTGTATTAGCTATGACTATCCTATAAATAGAGGGGTGGGGTTAACTTATGTGTTATATCGAAAAAGATAATTATAAGTCTATCTATAACATTAATATTAAGAATTTAAATCTAGCATTGTCGCTTGGTCTACTTAAATAAGATGAATATTTATTAAATCCATTAAGATGGATTTTCATATTCATTTGATTTTGAATCATTTGAAATATGTGTAACTTATTTATTAGACAAGATGACATATACGTCTTTCACAAAGTAAGGTGAAAGCAAGTTACTTATTGGCTCTCCTACATAGTGATGCATGTTCATCAATGAGTGAAGGTGCTAGAGAAAACTACTTCATCGCTTTATTGAAACAATAAATTTGAATATTTTGAAAAGTTCAAAAGATACAAATAATGAAGTAGAGAATAAAACTTAGCTTCGAAAAATCAAATTTCTTTGATGAGATCGAGGAGTCGAGAACCAAGTGTTTGATCATCATCATAACTATATCGAATTTTATTAGATATAGTTCGATTATGATGAGTCAAATATATCTTCTATTTCTTTCGGGGTTACGCTCTTATTGCGTTCATACTGAATATACTTCCATCTAAAGCAGTTGTAAGAGACTCCATATGCGATATGGACTGGTAGGTGTATCAGATTATCTTCTATCAAGATTTGAGGATATGATACTTAATTGAAGCATCATGCATCTAATCGGATTAGTGCTTATTGTGGAATATCCTAAGAAAAGTAAAGGATATTACTTCTATAATTAATATGAGAACAAAGTGTTTGTTACTCAAAAATTATATCTCTTTGGAAGAAGTGTTTCCAAAAGAATTAGTGGCAGTAATTTTGAAAAGTTCAAATTCCACATACAGACAGTAATGCTCGGATGGAAATTAATTCAGATTTCAACTAGTGATTGAGTCTGCAATTAATCAACTAGACTCTCAAGATGTTGAAGAGTCTGAGTATATAACATAAGTGTATTCATGTATTAGATCTATTAGAATTTATCGCAGGCCCGAAAAATATAGATTTTCCGTGTCTAATGATAAAAATTTCATACTCATAGATGATGAGTCCAAATTCTACTAATAGACTATGATGAGTCAAGGCTCTAATGGTTAGAGACTTTGAAAGTTGAGATGTAATCCATGTCAGACAATCAAGTTTTGAATTTGATTGATCCATCAAATGGAAATACGGTTTTAAAAGAAAGACCGGCATGGATAATGTGCAAACATATAATGCATGATTTGTGATTAAGTTAAACTCATAGTATAGACTATGATAATATTTTTTCAAGTCATCATGCTTATGTATTTCAGAATTTTCTTGGGCATATGTTCATAGTATGACTATAAAAGATGCCAAGTAGATGTCAAGATGTTGTTTCTTAATAGAAACATATGAAAGTATGTATATGATACAACTTGAGAGTTTTGTCTATCCTAAAAATTTTGAAAAGAGTTTGCAAGTTGCATAAATTCATTTATGAATTAAAGCAAACATCTCTGGGTGAATATTTATTATTTGATAAAATAACCAAACAGTTTGGTTTTATCAAAAAATTAAAGAATGTTGACAAGAAATTCAGTGGGAGCATAATTACATATGATGTGAATTAAGTGTAACAAGCACACATAAGTTTAATCTTAGTGAAAGTCACTAAATAATAATCAAGAGTATGATTATATACTTGAGAAGGATAAAGTGTTCTTCTTAGATTATGGTTGACATAAAAACATGCAAAGTATTTGCATATGACAATGTTTGATAATCCATTTAAGAACCCAATCCCGCAAATGATGGTGATCATGTTATGTCAACTGGTATATGATACCACGTAGATCAATGAATATGAGATATTTGGTTGATTTGGCCTAGTGCAAGTGGGAGATTGATGGTGTTATGCTCTAGGCCAAAGTGTTTGTGACCTAGATGATGGATTGTAATAACAAACATAATATTTATTCTAAGATATTTCATATAATATGTGCGTATAGGTTATTTTAATATAATTAAAATAGACCATGAATATGCAATTCAACTTTATGTCATCAAAGTGGGTGACTTTGATAGTAAAACTATAAAGTGTTATGAATGCTATTCTAAATCATCCCTGGTCATTTATAGGATATTTGTGGAGACAAATGTACTTGCAAATACATATAAATATATATTTATATACAAGCTATAAATGTACACCAGTATATTAGTTGACTGATGATTATGTTTTACTGATCATGGATAAATAGTTATCAAGTCATTAACATAGGTATATGTTAGAGACCATATACTGGACTGACCCGCCATAAGAATGCTACATTTTTTACGTCATTAGCGATTCTTGTAACATAAAGTATTTATAGTCCTTTGACCTGAGATTGTCTCGGTTCCCAACATGAGTAATTTTATACTTTAATATAATCTAACACTGCCTTTAACAATGGTCATAACGGTTACGATTAGGTATACAATGAATCATATAGAGGGATGAGTGTAATCAAGACGGGATTTGTTCCTCTCATAAATGAGAGAGATATCTTTAGGCCTCTTGATGAATTGAACTGAAGAAATGTATGGCCATATTCAAATGAATTAATAAGAGTTATTAATGTCATTTGTTCTTGTTCAGTATAATTTGGATCAAGAAATATTATTCGATTAATATAAGGATGGCGTATTACATGTCTTATGATCGATATAGATATCGCGTGACAAAGGGACTAAATACGTGATTGTTGATTAGGTAAATCGGATCACCGATATTCAATTAAATTGGGTAGTCATGATGGCTTGCTAGAGTCCGCTCATGATTTATAGACTGTCAAGTCTATTGCCAACATTAAGTGAACCTACAGGGTCACACACAAAGAACAAACTGAAACGGGCGCAGAAAATCCTAGCGACTTATATGATGAGTTGCATAAGAATGTCACAAAATATATTGTCATCTTATGTGATAAGATGTGATATATATGTATATAAAGATTATGAGCACAAAAGATCATGTAATCTAGAAGAGTCTAGATGATGGTATATGGATAATGATGAGTGATGTCATACACATCTTTTAGTGTGAAGAGACATGACTCTTCACCTCTATATAAGGACATAGAGGACTCTAAATTCACAACACAACACATCATTCTCTCTCTCATTATTTCTCATTCTCTTTTGTGAGACAAAAGAGAGAAAATATACTTTCTAATTTGTATGACAAAATTATGAAAGGGTGTTTTCTTTTTGTATGATAAAAATGAAAGAGTGCGATTATATGAGAGAAATTATATACATCTTTTGTGAGATAAAATAAGAAGAGTTTTCTTATGCAAGAGGAGAACAAGCTACTAGCATATATATTGTTCTTCTTCCCGTTTTAAGAAGTTTGTTCGTGTGGACACTGGTAGAAGCGTTCGTACTTTCGGCGCTTGTGATCTATTCGGCCTAAGAAGATGAGAACGGTTTGTTGAGAGTTTTGGTGGAGACCGATTGTGTGTGCGGTAGATGACTTCCGCACGATCCGACCTAGACGGACGTAAAATCGGTTAGGACGGTAACTGGTTTAGAGACGCATGGACAACACGCATGGTTTGAGCGTCACGGATTAAACGTAATCCGAAAGGTATCTTTAAGATTTATTTCTTTGATTTAACCGATACGCACGGATCCTCGGATTGGTTTTGGACGAAATTTTTGTTTTCCGCTGCGTTATGCACGTCTGAAACCCAACAGGCATATGGATAATGATGAGTGATGTCATACACATCTTTTAGTGTGAAGAGACATGACTCTTCACCTCTATATAAGGACATAGAGGGCTCCAAATTCACAACAAAACACATCATTCTCTCTCTCATTATTTCTCATTCTCTTTTGTGAGACAAAAGAGAGAAAGTATACTTTCTAATTTGTATGACAAAATTCTAAAAGGGTGCTTTCCTTTTGTATGACAAAAATGAAAGAGTGCGATTATATGAGAGGAATTATATACATCTTTTGTGAGATAAAATAAAAAGAGTTTTCTTATCAAGAGGAGAGCAAGCTACTAGCATATATATTGTTATTCTTCCCGTTTTAAGAAGTTTGTTCGTGTGGACACCGGTAGAGGCGTTCGTATTTTCGACGCTTGTGATCTATTTGGCCTAAGAAGATGAGAACGGTTTGTTGAGAGTTTTGGTGGAGACCGATTGTGTGTGTGGTAGATGACTTCCGCACGACCCGACCTAGTCGGCCTAGACGGACCGAAAATCGGTTAGGATGGTAACCGGTTTAGAGGTGCATGGACAATATGCATGCTTTGAGCACCACGGATTAAGTGTAATCCGAAAGGCATCTTTAAGATTTATTTCTTTGATTTAACCGATACGCGCGGATCTTCAGATTGGTTTTGGACGAAATTTTTATTTCCGCTGCGTTATGCACGTCTGAAACCCAACTATAATTTGAATAAGCTCTTAATTATGGTTGCACTGACATTTAAAAAAAATTGAGAGACAACTACAAGTGATCGCTTACTTCATTCTTTTTAGATGGACGCATATGTATCTCTGTTTTAAGTCAAGGAGTATCTTTTTTCAGTGCCAAATGTGAGTATATACATATTTTAAATCCATGCATGTGTGCCACATGACACTTTTTAGTCACATTATTTAACGTCTATATGGGGTCTCTAATAAATTGAATCAGCTCTTAATTATGGTTAGACTGACATTTAAAAAAAATTGAGAGACTACAAGTCTCTTTAGATATCGCTGTTGTCGTCATTTCTACTCAGCAAGGGGTGCTTCCTTATGTGACGAGTTTTGTTTTTTTCAGTTTGAACGAATGCTTTTCATATATCTCGGAAGGACAAGAAAATGCCGCACATTATCTCAAGTGTTGGAGCTCTTCTTTGTTTTGAGCTTGTTTTGTGTTTTTGGGTTAATTAATTAAAGCAAAGAATGTTTATAATGAATTTCATTAAAGCGGGTCGTATTCTTTTCGTTATAAACAGTATTTCATACGCATATCGGCGATAGTCTTTCATTTTGGTCAGTTCAACACATTTCAGGAGTAACACAATATTTGAGTTGGCAAGATTTTTTTGGCATGGTGGCTGCTGTGAAGAAATGTTATATGGTTTGGGTTATTGGATGTAGAAGTTGCGGTAGGAAAGATTGGATGAACTGGGCAGATATTCCATCTGGTCCCGATGCCTTATCCGGCCCTAGTTCCAATATAGTTTCCTTCACCTCTTCTTGTGTCGGTACATCTTTCATCAATAGAGTTTCTTGCGTTGTAAGTCTAGGTAGGATACTTAGGAAGGTCAATGAGTAAATCTCCTCTGGGTGACTCACTCGTGTTACTTGAAATATGCCTTGTAGTATTCAACGAAGGCCCTCCTAATTTCTTTCTCGTCTCCGATCTATCATCCATCTTCTGGTTGAAGCGTCTTGATTGTGTTATACCGATGCCTATTAGTAGTAGTGAGGTGAAAAAAAGAGGTATTTCTATCTCCAAATAATTGTCATCTTAATCTTGGCCTTTGGTACCAATAATCCTCCTGTTGAGGTGTAGGTAGTTCGGATTTTAGGTGTAGTAGGGTATTCTCACATTCCGTAATTTTTGCATCCGATTTTATTTTTTTCCATTCCCATAAAGTTACTCCCTTTTTTGGCTGATTGTACTTCTCAGGCCAAGTACTGTCTCACTCAGTTAGAAGTTGGTTGCACATAGGTCGAAGATCCTCTTCTTGGAACCACCAATTCTCAGTTTGAATTTCTTTTTCGCACGTTTGAAGCTTGGCTCTATATGCAATAGAATCGCATTGTGATTGCTATGAATTCTTGGTAGATGGGAAATGAGAGAGTTAGGAAATTTGGCCATCCAAGTTGGTGATGCAAGCCCACGATCAAGCCATTCTAGGATAAATGATCTTTTTCATTGGTTGTTTGTCTATGTATATGCCGGTCCTTGATGGCCTAGATCTATTAATCTACGATGAATGAAATATGCGAAGAGCCAGTTATTCACATTTGAAGAAAAAGATGTTCCTCCATATTTATCATTGTTGTCTTTTATTGTGTTAAAATTTCCTATGAGGCATATGTATAGGTTTTAAATTAGTTTTGCATTATGAAAGATGAAACTTAAATATTTTGGGCCCATGGGGGCCTTTGACCTATGTCAAAGAACCAAACATACAATCCCCGACTCCGCGTGTTAGAGTAGTGTATATAGAGTACTTTATTATAACAATTGTAGGGATTGTATTATAAAGATGTATCGATTAATTGTAGAGTGAATTAGATAGATAGTTAACTCTATAAATAAAGTATCATTGTAAAGCCTAATTAATTCAATTAATTCCTATGGGGTCATAATTAAAAAAAAAATTCAATTAATTTCAATAATCATAATCAATCAATCTTCTCTCTTCTCTTACTCTCAACACCCCGGCTTTGAGAGGGGGCATTTTTCCTTCTCCAGAAATTATGCATTCCAATTTCCTTCTTCCCTTTCAATCCCTACTCAAATATTTCTCCATTTGAGCTGAACAGAAGTAAACAGAGCACTGCGTCCAGCTGGCATAATTTCCTTTCTTCGTCCTTGTACATCTTCTCAATTATAAAAGGAAAGAGAATATCCAATTATGGAAGCTCCTCATTTCTATTTATACCCCTCTTACTAAGAGCCTCTCACAAAGCAATAAACATAAACTAAGAGGAAAATAGCATGTCGATGTCACGTCAAAGCAGCACTCGCACGTCTGGTTTGGGCACCGCTCAGCCGTTTTGTACGGCTCGAGATATTATGCAAGTTTGGATTATCTAAAAGAGCTCTTTTCTTGCTCTGAAGTTGAGCAAGAAGAAGGAGAAAAAGCCTCTTGTCTATCAGCCAGGTAACGTTTTCTTTTTTCTTATGAAAAGTTTGATACTTTGCCCTCTTTTGATTCAAAAGATTGTTTCTTTTCATAAACATTCATTGCCAATGAGTAATATAGTTGCTGATTTCGAGATTTCTGTGAGTTCAGAAATATTGAAGCTTGGGAGAGAAACTGCATAATTATTATGACTCTTAATGTCATAATAATTTCAAAGTTGTGGGGTCTTTGTGGTAATTTTTCAACAGCTATTCCGAAATTTACAGTTGAAAATATATATGTGCTGATTTGATTTCTTAGGATTGTGAAGATTGAAGCTTTGGAGAGGGAAACTTGTTGTTTCATGTGCCAGTTTCTCTCTCTCTCTCCCAAATCTTTAATCTTTCACCAATCAATTTCATAAGATTGCATTATGGTGTACAATCTGTCTTTCTTTTTTTGCAAAACAAAGTTTAGATTTTTGGTTTCAAATTAGAAGTTCTTGGAAGACAAATCATGTAAATTGTAGTAAATTATGCCACCTTCGTATAGAACAAAAAGAATTGTAGTAAATTGTAATATATGCTTGAATAATTTGCCTTGTTCACTTCTGCTTTTAGTTTGTTACAATTTTATTTTTTTTCATTGTTTCAGTTGTAAGATGAGTGATTGGTCGACTCTGCCAAGAGATATAAGCAACACAATTGCAGAAATCCAAAAATTTGGTGTGGTGTGTAGAGAATGGAATGAAATAACAATTCAAATATTAACTCCTGATGTAATAAACCGTCAACCCCCTTGCTTTTGCTTCCTTATAATGGGGATACACAAATATGTACATTCCTCGAAATAAAGCGATCTAAGATGTACGCACTGAAGATTCCAGAGTTTAAAGAACACTTTAATTGTTGTTCAACCAATGGCTGGCTTGCGATGAACGACAGTAACATGTATCTTTCTTTATTCAACCCTCTCACACAGGCCCAAATAAAACATTCTTCAGCCATATCGGTTATTGATTATGGATTGAATTTGACAGTCTATCCAGAATATTTTTTTTTTTTATTGAATAGAGAGGATTTTTTGTTCTATTTCTATTTTTTGTGCAATGTGAATTGAACCCACAACTTATGATTTGATATGTTTTGCACTCAATTACTAGGCTATTGTGTTATCAGGCGATCCTTCGTTGTCGAACTGTCTCGTAGCAGTTATATTTGATAATTATCATAGGCTCGGCATCTGACGCCTGGGGGAGGAACACTGGAGCTTGGCCACGTCCAATCCAGAAACACTTCATTCCGAGCATTTGAGTGGTTATGATGATGTCATATTTTCCAAAGGAAAAATTTTTGCAACTATGAAATATAGGGAGCTCTCTATATTCAAGTATAGCGATGATCTGAAGATCATGGAGACAATTTTACTGCCAGCAATGAATAAAAATTGGATTGATGATTTGAACTGGCTCCCGTGTCGCCGTCACCTTGTCGAGTTGTCCGGTCAAATCCTGTTCATCTGGAGATATTGCAAAATGAAGCAAGATGGCCACAAAGTATCGTTCTACAAAACATGGATATTTGAAGTTTTTAGATTAGAGGAGGAGGACCTCGGAGAAGGAAGATGGAGCAAGATCAATAATTTTGGGGAGCGATCACTTTTCTTGGGGCGTAACGACACCATTTGTATCTCCGCTAAAGAATTTCCTTGGTGCAAGCTCAATTGCATCTACTTTACTCAAGATGACATCAGCTTCAATGGATACCAATACAACAATGGCGTGTATAGTTTTGAGGAGGATCGTGTGATTAAAGATGAGGATCGCATGATTGAGGAATTCCATATTAAACACACTCTTTCACGTTGGTTTGTACCTGCAGTCTGGTATCAGCCGAAGGTCTCGAAGAAGAGCACTTCAAAGTTTTTTTTAAAGAGAGAGGCATGTATGCTAGAACTCTTGAAGAGTTAATTCATTTATTTCTTTTATGGGAAATTGGAAATCACGCCGGGGGTAATGTAGCGACGGATTGAAATTATATACTATTTTTTTACGTTTCTATATACGCTATATACTGTTTTCTTTTTTTTAAATATATATTGTTTACCAAATGAATTTTATATACTGTTTGTTTCCGGTTTTTGTATATACTATTTTCATTTTTTTCAAATATATATTGTTTTATAGATGAATTTTTATATACTGTTTATTTTCACTTCATATTTTGGATATATTGTTTTCAATTTTTATATATTGTCGCTACAGTAACGTCGCGCAGTATCAGCTCCCTTCTTTTATTGTGTTGCAAATTATAATCACATTCATTAAATTAAATAAATAGGCCTCAAGTGAAGGAATTGGGCTGTTCTTACATAATTCCCACATAAAGACCAAAAATGCTGGGCCAGGACCATACATAAACCATTAGCCTCCAACATCAAAGTTATACCTTTTTGTGCAATATAACATTTTATGAATATATTAAGAATTTTTATATCATTTTATTTAAATGTAAGAATTTGTATATTAAGAATTACCTATCATTGATCCAATTTATCTAGTCTTGAAACGGCAATCAATCAAATCTGTTTATCCTGGTGTGGCTACTGTTTTTTATTGCTAACTCTTGAGTATGATGTAATTACCTATCATTGATCCAACTAAAGCCTATTGTTATTAAAGGAAAGGGAAAAAAAATTATAATTAACCCAAAATGTATGGTCACATATATTCTCTCAACTGAATTTCTTGTGAGGGATATAATACATGTTAATAACATACAAAAAACACTTAATTATTTTAGAGAGTCGAACATATAGATTTTCATTCCATCTATTTCTCACTTAACATCTTGAAAAGGTCACATTCCTCATGTTAGCACCCGTCACTATATGTTTGGTACCTTGTTAACTATTTTATTATCAAATGAGCCTGTAAGTACAACTGTCAAGCTACAAATGCTGTTTTTAATATACACACAGACATTATTTCTTGTCTCGTGCTTCAAAGACTAGAGACAGGCCACGTGCAAATTACAGATTCTCTATTCTATGATTCTGTAAATTTTGGTATAACGAGTAACTGCCCTTGGGTTTATTTATAATATCACGATTTAATTCGTTTGTAATAATAAAAAACTAGCTTTTAGGAGTGTCAGTCAATATTTTGGACCCTATAATTCATATTATTATGTTTTACTGCAGCACAATGCCAAGAGAATAACTGATCTGAGTTATTCATTTTCTATTTATATTTTATGTTTACCATCCTTACGCACATGATTGCACATGCTTTACTGCAGCACAATGCCAAGAGAAGAGGCCTAATCTATTGTTGATTCAATCTTCTCCATTCCTAAAATAACTGGAAATCTCCTTTTTCATAATATGCTGTCGATTTAATGGTCAAAGCTCCTTTTATTCTATAGCATTATCTGATTATCTTTGTACTATAACTATATACAGAAAGCAGCTCTACACCTATTGACTATTGCCACTTGTAGAATCTTAAGATTAAGGGAGATCTCGAGTTTAAGCTTACAATGGAGATAGTAGGAACAAAACAAGTAGCCGTTAGAATAGAACTCCCATTTTAATTCCAAGCATCTCAATTACTTGTGTTTTTTTGTTTCAAAAAATACTATTAAGACCACAAATAAAAATAAGAAAAACATTTCTTTCTTTCTTAGTTTCATATTGATTCTGAATCTGATCTCTTAAAACGAAATTGGTTGGCTCGTTATGTAATCTTACAATATATTTTCAACTTACATTATTAACCAACAATCTAAACAATAAGAAACAAACTATCACACAATTAAAAACAAATGAACATCACATTTAGATATAAAATACAACCAACCAACCAAAAAACTCAAACACCACTCTAAACACAACCCCTATTGAGTTAAAAAAAACATTATTTTTATTCTCATCCGCAGAGGGACGGGAGTCTGAAGGAGAAAAATGACGAAGGCAGATGGCCAGTCCTTCTGATATAATCCGCTTTTTCTGAAGTCTTGGCGGCTCGCTCATTCAATTTTTCTTCTGCATTCGCGCGTTTTTCTTCCGCCATTCTACGAGTAGATGCGAGCTTGCTCGCCAGCTTTTCCTGCGCTCTTGCTTTCATTCTATCCGCTTTGACCTAAAAATGAAAAATTAAATAACAATCCATATGAGATATCCTTTTTAATCGAATCTAATTGGGAAATATTTAAGAAACATCGTAACTTTGAATATTTAAAGAATTACCACTTTTTCGATTCCCTTACAAACTCCCTCAGATTATGATACTATTTTAGGGAAGCTAAAAAATGAGAGTTCGTTTTTAAAATATTCACAAGGGGTTTCTAAAAAATTGAAAAAATTCACATAATTATTACCTCAATTTTCTTCAATTCCGACTCGGCTTTTCGTTTCTCATGATTCTCCCACGCTTGTATCGTCACCTCTTCACGCTTATACCTTCAAAAACAAAAAATCAAACAAAATTATACAAACAATCGCATTTTAACCCTCAAATTTCAACAAAGTTACAAAACTAATCCAACGGTTAAATTACCTCGCCATATACTTAGCCCGTTCAGCCTCATCCCAAGCAATCGCACGAGATTCAAGCGAATTTACAATAACCTTGTTATCACTCTCCAAAACCTTATTCTCTCCAGTTTCCTCTCCATTTCCAAAACTCTCCATTACTCCTCCAATTGGAGATCTCCCATCCACTTGACCCTCTTGTCTCGGACTGGAGCTTCTAGAAGAAATCGGGCTCCTCACAACAGGAGTGGAAGCTCTCAACGGAGTCGCGGTTCTAGAAGGTTCTTTACTCGCTATAGGCGTCATTTCGGTCCCCATGTCTCTCAAACAGATCGACCGAACCGCGCTCTCACAATCCATCTTTTTCGTCTCGCCTTCTTCAAAAACCGTACCATTTGCCGTACCGTTGGTACTGATCGGAAGGATGAAGTTGTAGTCGAAAGCGCCTTCAATGCTGCTGCAAGAGTTTCTCCCGTTTTGGGAGAGAGAAGCGAGGAGTCTTCTATCGTCTGCATTTGAGTTACGAGGTTTTGTTTTGTTCTGATTGTGATTGGTTGAGAGGCCGACCAGCCATTTTTGAGCGTCGTCCCATTTTGAAGGAGTTGGTTTCGAGCGAGAGTTTGTCAGTTTGGTTTGTGGGTTGTTGGTAGTCGTACGAGATTTGTGGTGGGTTTGTTGAGTGATATGTGTTGAGTTTCCATTGGAGAGAGGATCTAGTTTGTAGGAGGAGTTTGTGCTTGAGCTATCTTGCGATGAGGCGTAGCATGGCTTGTCGTCTATAGATCTCATTGTTTTGAATTGAGAAATGGGTATTGGAAACAAGTTTAGATTTATTGTGAGGAGCTCTGTTTTCTCTCTGGGCGAATACTGAGATTGATTGGTTAATGAATCAATGGGGTTATTAATTAGCCAGTTTGACCGCTTTGATTACTGATTTGGAGAAGACGCACTTTAATGAAACAGCATGCGAAGAATCATTAATAGATCTAGTGAAGTCACTTCACACGAGAAATAAATCGGAAAATCACGAAAAATTTAATCCAAATTAAAGGAAAAAATCCCGATAAAGAGTACTTCCTCAGAATTTAAGCTTCAGTTTTGAAAACTGCAAGGAAAACAAAAAGCAAGAGAAACCTCATCAACAAAATGCATGTGCATACATACAAGCATCAATATCAAGCTAATCAATTAAAGCTAAAGATAATAAAAACAAAAAGGACTAAACTAACCTCAAATCTCAAAGCCAACTTAAATTTTGTTTTTCTATCAGAGAGAGAAAGGGAGGCAAGATTTCTAAGCACACTGCACATGGGCTCTCTATTAATACAAAGGGGGAGAGAGAAGAGAAACCTAACAAATGGGTTCGTTGGATCTCCTTACAACAATGCTCAGGCGAGATGTGCAGAGATCCGTTGAAAGATGAAAGATGAAAGATGAAAGAGAACAATACAATGTAAATCTGACCAGATCAAATTCCTAGTACAATTCTACCAACCCTAATTTCATTAACTAAAGATTCTACAACAATTCTACAAATAACATTGAAGAGGAGGTGAAAAAGAAAACAATGGAATAATCAATACTTCTACCTCGTAAATGGTAATAAACTTTCTCAGCCCCACGAAAAGTGAAACGAGGAAAAAATGGCTTTAAGCAGCCGGAATCTCTGTAAACTTATCCTTCTTTCTACTTAGTTTTTACACTTTCTGCATGAGTTTTGTGCGTAAAGGATCTGGATCGTAATAGTGAGGACAGGAAGACCAGAGCTTCACGTGGTGGAGTAATGGGTGTGAGATGCTGAATCAGAGACAAAGCCGAATTTTTTTTCCATTAAAATAAAATTATTACATTATTTACATTATTAAATTACTGTCAATTTTATGAGTAGGATAAAGGAGTCATGATGACTAGAGACGCCCCACGAATGGGATATTACAGCATTGCTATCTAATCTATAATAGGAAAAGAAAAGCTAAGTTTGAGGTGAAATTATTAGTTATTAACCTGTTAGGTGGAACCGGTCAACAGAAACTCAGCCAATAAGAACACGCCACGTAAGTAGGATCTTGAGGTGAAATTATTAGTTATTAGGTGGAACGCCCAGCCAATGAGAACACGCCACGTAAGCAGGGGTCTGATGTGGACCGGTGACGTAGTATGATATTTCATCAATGAGCCGTGGATGCAGAATTCAGTATTAGGCTGCAGATCAGTCGACAGTCGGTCTATTGGCCACTGAAATGATTATCAGGGACAGGACAGTTTTGAATTATCCTTTTACTCCTATAAAGTCGATTAATTCTTTTGTCGTACAAAGGTTAAGTTCCACATTCTAAACATGTTTTTCTAGACCAAAAAACTCTCATCAAAATCAGTTTTATATATTATTTTATTGAATCAAACTAATAAAAAAAAACAGAATGATGTTTTAAAAAAGTAATGTCATCACATTAAATGGGTCAAGCTAACCATTTTCAATATTTGATTTATCCATACATATTTCATTTACCCATCAAATTAAGTGTCAATATATCGTCATTACACAAAATGGTATATTAACTGTTAGAATGGCGCAAGATATATTAACTGTTAGAAGACTAGAACATAGTATTCATTATATATCAAAGTAGGAGTAAATCTAACATGGGTCCAAATATTATTAAATAGATAAATAAATATTTACACTGGCCTTAACAAAAAAAATATCAAAGTAGAGTAAGATTGTCTCAAAAAAATATATATATCAAAGTAGAAACATTAAATACTAACCGGTTATATATTAAATTGTTATGCAAGGAAACCTTAGCTTCCACAAGCAAGACATTCTTCTCTATTATTCAAAGAACAAACCATTTGATTCATTTTCACTTCAACATCCTCTTCTTCCTCTTTTTTATTTTCCTATTATATCACCAATTTCAAATAATTAAGAATGATATAGAATTACCACAATTTCATTTAAAAGAATTTAAAATGTACAAATTATGTAATATAATTCAACCTTAAGCAGAGTTGAATCGACAGTGAATTTAATAGTGTCAGCAGCGGCTAGACTTCTCAAATAATACATTCCCGTTTTCAAGCCCTACAATTATAAAATATTATGAATTTCAAAATTTGAAATGGAAAATTAAAAGAGGTTAATTAGGTAAACTTACCTTGGACCAAGCGTAGAAATGAAGAGACGTTAATTTTCCGAAATTCGGCTGATTCATATGAATATTCAAACTTTGACTTTGGTCAATGTAACACCCTCTATCCACTGCCATGTCAACTATCGTCTGTTGCTTAATTTCCCAAACCGTTCTACATAAAAAATCATCATAATCAAGATAAGTTAATTATTTATATTTCAGATGAGGAAATAATTAATGGTGTTAATTATGTACTATGATGCTTACTTGTAGATCGCTTTTAACTTATCGGGAATTCCAGCGATATTCTGAACCGAACCGTTGTCATAAATTATCTTATTTTTTACAGCTCAACCAAGTGCCCATTTCGATCAAGTCATGCAAAAGATGCTTATTCACCACCACAAACTCCCCACTATAATTAAAAAAATAATCAAATCACTCAATAATTATATCAGATCAGTACGTCACTAAAACTGTATTCAGAAACTCTACAACTGTATAGATGACATATTTGAATATTTTCTTTCAACTAGTAGCACATATTATAAGAAATATATAAACAAATATAATTGATACATAAACTATTATATATAACAAATATTATTATTATTATTATTATTATTATTATTATTATTATTATTATTATTATTATTATTATTATTATTATTATTGTTGTTGTTGTTGTTGTTGTTGTTGTTGTTGTTGTTGTTGTTGTTCTATTATTATTATTATTGTTGTTGTTACTACTATTATTATTATTATTATTACTATTACTACTACTACTACTACTACTACTACTACTACTATTATTACTACTACTACTACTACTACTACTACTATTATTATTATTATTATTATTATTATTATTATTAGATATTTAATGTGACATTTTCAATAAATAAACAATATACTCGATACATAAAACATTACATATCATATCACAACAATACATCGATTTCACTGTCAAAAACAAACGAACATACCTCAGAACTCGGCGGCTGTAAATATTTGAAGTGTAGGGCTCGAAGCACTCATTATTCCCTAGAATCTGACTCGTTGAAGCCGTAGGAATGGGAGCCACAAGAAGCGAGTTTCTCAAGCCGCTTTTGGAAATCAGTTGTCTCAAAGCCGGCCAATCATGTCGTGATGAGGGGGTCACGCCCCACATGTCAGGCTGAAGAATTCCCTATAATAAATAAATAAATTTAAATAACTATAAATAAACAATAACTAAATTAATTAATAAATAAAAATAAATAATATATATAAAATAAATAAATATATATATAAAAATAAATAAGTATAAATAAATAAGTTCATAAATAAATAAGTAAATATAAATATAAATATATAGAAATAAAATAAATAAATGAAATAACAATTGAATATAAGAAAAGAGAAACCTTGCTTGAAGGGCTGCCCCTTATAAATTAATAATGACTAAATAAATAAATAGAAGTAAATAATTGAAAATAAATAAATAAATATAAAATAAATAAATGAGTAAATAAAATAAATATAATAAATAAATTATAAATATATATAAATAAAATAAACAAATAAATATAAAATGAATGAAATATTAATTGAATAAAAGATGAATAAAAAAATAAACCTTGCTTGAAGGGCTGCCCTTATAACTCTCATAAGGACCCTCTTTTACAGCAATCTCAGTCGAAGCTTTCAAAGCATGATAATAAATCGTCTCAAAGATCTCCTTATTAAACTCTTGCGCCTGCCCAAAAACAAAACAAAATCATAAACAATAATTCACAAACAAAAACCCTAAAATAAATCAAACTTACCTCTTGTGAATCAAAAGGCAAGCCAAGCAAGATAAAAGCGTCAGCTAAACCCTGAACCCCAATTCCGATCGGTCTGTGCCTCATGTTTGATCGTGTCGCGTTTTCAACTGGGTAATAATTCACGTCTATTATTTTATTTAAATTCACTGTTACGATTCCAGAAACATATTTCAAAATGTAAATAATTAATTAATAAAAAATATATATAATTAATAAAATTAAATTAAATAGATCCTCAGCTAGTTTTTCAAAGGCGAAATATCTGTTTTGAGAACCAATGCTACCAACAAGCTTATATGGATGCGACTCAAGAGGAACTCCCTAAAAGAAAGTTCAAAACTAATTAATTAATTTATAGATTTTGATACAAAGAAATTAAGTATTATTAATTAAATAATAAAATAAAACCTTGTCTCTGACGAAACGAGGCAAGGCAATGGAAGCCAAGTTGCACACGGCGGCTTCAGTAGGACTCGTGTACTGAATTATCTCAGTACATAAATTTGACGATTTAATAGTTCCTAAGTTTTGTTGGTTGCTTTTTCTGTTACACGAATCCTGTTCATTTAATAAATAATGAAAAAAAATCCGAAAATAATAAAGTATATTTAATAACTTTTATATACCTTGAAAAGCATGTATGGAGTACCGGTTTCAATCTGAGCCTTCAAGATCTCAAACCAGAGACTCTGTGCAGGAACCATTTTCTTCATTTTCCCCTAACAATTCATTAAAAACCCAAAAAGATATATATTATTTTCGTATCAACTAAAAGTCAAAGGAAAGTTAATAAATTAAAGAGAAATTTCCCCAAAAAAAGCCCCTACATTACGCTGAAATTGCAAAAAAAAAAAAAAAAAAAATACATTATTGCCAAAATTGCAAAAACAAATCCTATCGTTAGTACTATAGTTATGTGAGGAAAAAAAATTTAGGGGTTTTTTTGCAATTTCAGCATAATGTGGGGTCTTTCCTACAAATTTCTCATAAAATAAACTTAAAAACCTAACAAAGCCCCTACATTACGCCGAAATTGCAAAAAACCCTGGATTATTGCCAAAATTGCAAAAATTATACTACCGTTAGTACTATAATTATTTGAGAAAGAAATCTAGGGTCATTTTTGCAATTTTGGCGATAATGCAGGGGCTCTTTTGCAATTACCAATACTGGAGAAACTTTTTGCAATTTCCGCATAATGTAGGGTCTTTTTGACAAATTCCTCATAAAATAAACTTAAAACCTAACTAACCTCATTTTCGTATTTAGTATAGAGATTCTCAAAATCTTCGCCCCAACAATCGGCCAATCCTGGAGCTTCGTTAGGGCAAAACAGAGACCATTGACCATTAGATTGAACTCGCTGCATGAATAAATCGGGAATCCATAAAGCGTGGAATAAATCTCTTGCGCGGTTTTCTTCCTGTAAAGTTTTAGTAAATAATTAGATAAAAGATGAGGGTTGGATAGGGGAAATGGCGTGGGTTGATTGGATACCTTTCCGTGGTTTTTACGCAGATCGAGGAACTCGAAGATGTCAGCGTGCCATGGTTCTAAATACACAGCAAAAGCGCCTACATAAAATAACATTTTAATCAATACCAAGTTAAAATTAAGGGTGTTTAAACTAAAAAAATCAGTTGCTTCAGAAACTGAACTAAATGGGTCAAATTTGGCAGGTTCTCCGATTTGGCAGGTTCAGCTCGGCTTAAAATGTTTTTACCAGTTCAGTTTTGATTTACAAAAATTGAATTATAGTATTATTTTTCATTTTTTTTTGGCATTGTTCAAGTATGAATCTTTAGATTAAGACAATCAAGTTGAAAATAATCTAATTATGTTTTTTCTGATATAGTTATACTTCTAATACAATATAAAATAGTTTATGCAAGACATACTATTTCTTGTTTCAAGACAATTTAAGAACTCATATTATTTGAATTCTTATTCAAATTCAATCAAACAAATCGAATGAAATTAGGTTTATTTCGGTTCAATCCTAAATTTATTCAGTTCGGTTCGTCTAATTCGTTCACACTACGTAGTTATCATAGTGAACCGACCGAATGAACACCCCTAAATAATGACCAAAATACCCTCGACTATCCCTAATTCCACAAAACTCTCACCCTTTCTCTTGCCGCCGCCTTGATCCACATATCTCGCCGTATCATTAAACACCCTTAGCATAGGAACGATCTCATTCGAAGTCCCGTTCGTCCCCCGAATATAACTCCCCGTGGACCGGGTGTTGTGGACCGAGACACCAATTCCGCCTGCAGATTTGCTAATGATTGCACATTCTTTCAACGTGTCGTAGATCCCCTCTATGCTGTCTTCTTTCATGCACACAAGGAAACAACTGCTCAACTGCAAAAAATATAATAAAAAAAAATAATGAAAGATAAGATAATGATGTAAGATTAAGATAGTGTCAAGGGTTGACTAAGCAAGATATTCAGTTTTTTTCAAAATGTATTAGGATTAAATTGCATAAAAACCCTGAAATTTTCAAAATTGCAAAAAATCCCCTCTAATTCAAAAAATATTCTCTATCATTAAATCTCTCAAACAGTGTTATGTTGATAGTACAATTAATATTTGTTTTAAAACGGTAAACTAACACCAACAGATAGATTTAATTACTTAATACAATTAATATATATATCTAGTTATCTAACACAACTACACAGAACTTAACAGAAGGGACAGTTTTTTTTTCCCAATTAACAACAATGTACAGTCTTTTTTGCAATTTAGGCATAATGCAGGGCCTTTTTAACATATTTCCCATTAATTTTATTCAAAAGAATATTAATTACAATAATTAAAACGAGTCAACTAACAGTGTCAGACCTTAAGAAACACTTGCGACTTTTTTCCAATTTCCTAACAACCTAGACACTATGTTACGTAGTTCCCATTTCCCCCAATTTCCAATAATATAGTAACCTTTTCGCAATTCAACCACAACACAAGGGCCTTTTCGCAAATTTCCCAAATAAAACAACAGACCTGGGGGCGAGGAGTGCCGGCGTTGAAAAGAGTCGGCGAAGCGTGAGTGAACCATCTGTCAGACATCAAACGATACGTTTTTACAGCCGATTCGATATCGGTTTTATGAATTCCGACCGAGACCCTCATGAGCATGTGTTGCGGGCGTTCCGCCACCTGTCCTTTGATTTTTAGGAGATAGGATCGTTCGAGCGTCTTGAAGCCGAAGTAATCGTACTCAAAGTCTCTTTCGTAGTTGATTTCGCTGTCCAATCTCTCAGCATTCTAAGAGAAAGTAATAAAAAAGAGTTGTTATATTATTTAAATATTAGTAGTAGTAAGTAAGAATTTGTGGTAAGAGTGATTTGCCTTCATGATTATGTGATATACGTCATCAGCAATTAATGGAGCCTCCAGTCCGGTTCTTTCGTCTACGTGAGCGTACATATCCTTCACACTAATCAAAATATGAAAAATAATTACTTTATCTTTTTAATTTGAATACCAATTTTTTTATTAAAAATATGAAAACAAATGAAGGAAAAATCAGAATGATTATTTAGTGAAGTAAGCAACAATCACTTACGTCTCAGAAAATAATTTCTTTGTGTTCTTATGCAGATTAGAGACCGCAATCCTTGCTGCCAACTACGCCAAAAAAAAAACATCAAACAAATTACAAAAACCTCAAACCAATTACAAAAAAAATCAAACAAAAACTAAAATCAATCAAACAAATTCAACATACCAAAGCATAATCAGGATGGCTGGAAGTCAAGGAAGCAGCGGTCTCAGCCGCGAGCTCATCAAGCTGACTTGCCGTGACGCCCTTCTAAACCCCAGCACACACGCCCTTCTAAAACAGGGTCGCAGTGGACCTGGCTGAGCCCGTAGCTCGGCTTCTTGAGCCTCGCAGTGATTTTGTCGAAGCGTACAGACTCCTGTGTTCCGTCTCGCTTGATTACGTACATGTTGTTTTCTGTAAGGAATTTCGTTAAACAGGTTACGCATTCAGATGGATTACAATTAGATGTAAGACACATGATGGTTATTACTATCAGTTAATCAAATACAAGAGTATAGAAATAGAATATAGATGGAATTGGAAGAGGAAGGTACTTGTATAAATGAGGAAGAAGAGAAGAAAAGGAGTTTCTGTTTCGTACAGGGGAAGGAAGAGAAGAGGATAGTAGGGGAGTTTAACTGGTCCTTGGTGGACCAGGTTTGTTTACTGTATTTCCAGAGCGGGGCGGGAAATGGGGAATGGCGATTTGATTTGCTTTGCTTTGCTTTGCATCACCGGTTTCGAAAGTTGAAAGAAAGAAAGAAAGAAAGCGGGAAAATTGGAATCGTGTGAGGGAAGGAAGGAACGTAAGGATCATGACTTTTTTTTATTTTTTATATCCCACTCTGTTTAAAAAATAATAATAAATACCATTTATTTTAAAATAATAGGGATATCTACCACTAGTAGTGACGGGACATGTGGATTTTATAATTTTTTTTAAATGAGGTTAATTAATGAAAAAACGTGTTCCGCCACTGCTACTAGAGGAACAGGAAAAAAATTAATTTTTTCTCAGGAAAAAAACGCAAAAAAAATAATTTTTTTCATATTTCGCCACTACCTGTGGCGGAACAGTATTTTTTTACACGAATTAATCTTGTTTAGCCAGCAAAATGGGGAATTTTCGAAAAAACTGAAAATCTATATGTTTCGTCACTAATAGTGGCGGAAATTATAGATACCTCATTATTTTGAAATGGGTAGTATATGCTGAATTATTTTTGAATAGAATGGTATATAAAAAAAAAATCCGTAATAGTGTTACGTGAGAGACTGAGATGGGAAATAATGTTGTATCAACAATGCTTTCGGCCAAAATAGACTATTCTGTTTATTTTTATACTTGTCCTATCCTCATATATTTTTCTAGTTATTTTGCTTTATTGTACTAAATAAATAAATAAATAAAATGAATAATAAGTTCAGGTTATTTGATTTCTCTTATATAACCAATCAAACTACAAAAATGTGATGCACATATATTAAAAATAGTTTAAGTCATTTATTAAGGTTAACATATAAAACAAAATAAAATGGAATAAATAATTTATAAGTCATTTATTCATACAATAACAATAATTTAAAAATAGTCACGACCAAAAAAATACTACAAAAACCTATGACAAATATAAAAAATAACTAATAAACATGACAAATAGTTGTACTTCATAATTGATGACGCAAATACAAATATTGTCAATTGTGTCATCCATTGCATTGCGCGGTATATTGATGCATCAATATCTGATTTATATTATAGTTAATAACCAAAATCAATAAATAGAAGACATCATTAATAAGGAAGGGGTATAACCTATCTTGCACGGACACGGGTGTCTTGTCCGACACGACACGGACACGGCGAATCTCAAAATTCATCGAACATGACACGTTATATATATATATATATATATATATATATATATATATATATATATATATATATATATATATATATATATATTATTTTTATGAATAAAATATATAAGTTAATTATTATATATATTATTTATGTGAATTTTATTTTATTTTAAAGGATTATACATAATATTTTTACTTTATAATTAGAAAATTATACATAATATTTTATAATTGATACAATATATAAACATTTGAAGTTACACTTTTATACGTGCATACAAGATATTTGACGTTTTACATATTTGTGTATGGAAACTTGACACTAAATAATCAAAATTCAATTTAAATATGTAGTCCCACAATTACTGGAATAGAAAAATGAGATGAACTAGTCTCTAAAATACGAGAATGATGAAATAGTGTAATAATTACGCTAACAAGCCCAGTGCACGTGTCTAAGAAATGTCCTGACGATTTTTAATAATAAAATATTTGACACATCTCGTGGTGTGTCCGACACGTGTCTGAGGAGTGTCCGAGTAGCGTCGTATCCGACATGGTGTCCGACACGGACGCAGCCGGATTTTTGAAGTGTCCGCACAACAGAGGGTATAACTGATATTTGTTGTAAAAAAATTAAAATTGCTCTTAATCAAGTAAATTGAGCTCTATTGATAGCACTACCCTAGAGTATAATATAAAAAAGAATTCATGTTAAATTCCAAGAAAGAACACATTGTCCAGAAAAATTCTTTCTCGCTGTACATGTAAATATTATATTTTATCTCTTTAAATATGTAAAAAGTACTTTGATAAAAAAAACAAAAAATTAGTTCAATACTAGGAAATTGGGATCACAAATCAATTTATTACTGTTCTAATCTTCAAACGCAAAGCGTAGTATTTTATTTCCCATTTCCATTCATACCATCTAAACCACAACCGCAGCCCCACTCTATATACCCTAACACTAATGATCTATTGAAGCCCTAATTGTAGAAATCACCTCACTCTTTCCCCTCAGGAAAAAAATGGCGATCCCTTCTCTCCTTGAAGTTCTAAAGACTCCGATAGTGTCAATGATTCTGACCGTTGTGATTTTTGCGAGTTATTCTTCTCAGGCCTTTGCCGCCTCTGGCGGAATCATGGGTGGAGATTCTTTCTCATCTTTTGATTCTTCTTCCTTTTATGATCACTCGTATGATTTCTCATCATCTGGCCGTAAGTCGTATAATGCTTCCTCCTCTTGTGGAGCAAGATCATATGACGATGCACTTACTTCGTATTTTCTGTATTTGCCTGTAGCAATTGTTTTATTTCTGGTAATTTTCTTCATCTTCATTGAAGCATCTCAACGAAAACTTAGTATTATTAAGCTTCAGGTACGAACAATAATTATATTAGTCAATTAACTATTTGATTTGAACATGTTTATTTAAATTTTCACTATTTTTTCATAAAAAAAAATTCACTATTTATTGCAATTTCTTTAGGTTTCTTTGTTGGGAATGGATCGATCAATTCAAAAAGATCTCAACCAGATTGCAGAACGAGCAGATACATCAACACAAAAGGGATATAGAAATATCTTGACAGGCAAGTGCAAAAACAAAATCATGGGATCAATTGCAAAATTATCTTGCAACCATACTTCAAACGTTTATTTAGTATTTGCACTTTCCAATAATATCCACTTATTGTTTATAACTTGCCTTCCCTAAGTCTGGGTCTTCTCTTCTCATGCTTGCAGAATCTGCCATGTCTTTGGTTCGTCATTCACAGTATTGGACCTCTTCACATTTATATGTACTCAATTTTAGTGATTATTACATTTCTAATATTATATTATTTTATTGTTGCTAGATGCATCATCTGTTTTTTTAAGTAGAACATCATACTGTTTTGTATTCTGACATCACAGGAAATTTGACAGGTCAATACAGAAGAGTCTTTACAGAAAGGGGAAAAACTTTTCTGCAAACTCTCACTTGAGGAGCGCCGGAAATTTGATCAAGAGACACTAGTCAATCTTCAAAATAATGTTAAGAAGCAAGAGATTAAGAAACAATATTCAGAAGATTTGGAATTGGGACATGAGTATATAGTGGTAGGTTTTTCTATCTAAATATTAAACAGCCCCAATACAGTTTATGCAATTATTAATGCTAAAAATATCATGCATACTCCTTCCAAACTTGAAATATCATAAATATCATGCTAAATAAGAAAAATATCATCAATAATATCTTTCCTCCTACTTTTAATTTTTTCAAAATTACATATATTGTCTTTTTTTAAGGAGAAGAACCTAGGTTTCGAACTAGAGACCTCCCATGTGGGAACGAGTGGTAAGACCACTGGGGCAAGACTCAGTTCCCAAAATTACATATATTGTCATTGGTTCTTATGAAAACTACCATCAATAGATCTTTCATGCTATTTTTAATTTTTTTCAAAATTATATATATTGTAATTTACAAGGTAATGAAATAATTAAGGGCTGTTTCTTTTGGTATAAACATAGAAAGGAGGGGTATATATACAAGATATTTTCTTTTGCAGGGATATCCATGATGTCTGCTATTTTGCAGGGTATATAAATAATATTTTGAGGTATTGCAGGGTAGACATGAAATTGTGTCCAATGTTAATGGTATCATTGGTAAACATTTACAATATTTGTTTCCCATTTAAACTCATTTTTGTATATTTTTATGTAGGTAACATTTCTAGTTGCAACTTTGGGAATCCTCAAGCTACCATCTATTAACAATCCATCAGATTTGGAGACTGTACTTGCGAAACTCACCAGCATATCTGAGAAAAAGATCCTGGTAAGTAAAATATCATTCCAATATAAATAAAAGGGAAATTTTTCAAAAAAAACCTAACTTTTTTTATATTTATCAAAAACCCTCTAACTTTTCAAATTCTTCAAAAATCCTCCATAGAGCAAATTAATTTTTTTTCGCCCTCTATCATGTTAACTTAAACTTTTCCATCTAGTAAAATTTTTAACAGACTAAAATGCCCCTCATATAATTATTTTTATATTATATTTTATTCAATTAAAAATATGTAAAAAAATAAATTTATATTTTACATAAATAATAAATTAATGAGAACTGAAATATAAACAAAATCATAGTAAATAATAAATAAAAAAATTCATAAAGGAAAATTATAATCTAAATGTACTAAAATAAAAAATATTTTTTTAATATAATACCATAAAATAAAAATTAATGTATCATAAAATATCGTCAAAATAAACGTGAAATATTATATTCAAAAATAGTATTATTTATTATTTTTAATCAAATATAATAAAGTATGAAAAAAATATATGAGGAGCATTTTGGTCTTTTAAAACTCATATTGGATGAAAAAAGTTGAAGTTAACTTGATAGGGGGCAAAAAAATATTTCAACGTGCTTTATAGGGGGGTTTTGAAGAATTTAAAAGTTAGGGGTTCTTGATAATTACCAAAAAAGTTAGGGGGTTTTAAGAATTTCCCTAAATAAAAAGAAATGAAAAATATTTTCATATTTTTTATTTTTTTGTAATATTAAATTAAAATATTATATATTCATGGTATTATTTTGTTGTGCAGGCTGTTCAAGTACTGTGGACTCCTCAAGAAGAGAACGACACTCTTTCTTCTCAGAGAGTTTTTCTAGACTACCCTCTTTTGAAGCCTCTTTAATTAAATACTTTAAATTGTAATGCTCTTTCTTTTTTAATTGCTTCTTTTTATTTTTGTGAATTATTGCCTTTGTAATTTTTTTTGGTGAATTATTGCAATGTCTTTCCAAGAAATTATTTCTGTAGCTTTTTATTCCATATTCCAATAAAGTGAATTACAGATTGCATGAATTATCTAAAGTTCGCGGATGAACCGCAGCCGACTGTTGTTGTAGAATCTTAGATATTGTAAACAATATATTACGAGTACCTCCCACTGTCAATTTCACTCGGGTCGGTGCTCAAAAGTCAAGTTGAGGCTGTGAATGAGCTGTGTAGGGACCGCGTAAATACATTTAGAAGGTTGAAGGAAAATCTCCTCAAAATGATTTCTTTAGGAATTAAGCCTAATGTAGCGACTTAAAGTAGTCTTATGGATGGCCTTTGTAAATTAGGGGCAATAGAAAAGGCAGGAAAGTTGGTGGATAAAATGATTTCTGCTGGAGTTAAACCAGATGTTGTGACTTATAGTAGTCTCGTCAATATGTATTGTAAATTAGGGCCAATAAAAGAAGTGGACAAAATTGTGGACAAAATGATTTCTAGTGGAATTGTGTTAGATGTTGTGACATACAGCAGTATTGTGCATGGGTACTGTAAATCTGGGGAAATGAAAAAGGCGGAGAAATTTTTGTATGAAATGGTTTATGTAGGAATTATGCCGAATATAGCGACTTAGAATAGTCTCATGGTTGGTTTCCGCAAATTAGGGACAATGGAAAATGCAGCAAAGTTTGTGGACATAATGATTTCTAAAGGAATTAAGCCAGATGTCGTGACTTATAATAATTTTGTGGATAATTTTGTAAATTAGGGGCAATGGAAATTGCTACAAAGTTTGTGAACGTAATGATTTCTGAAGGAATTAAGCGACATGTTGTGATTTGTTGTGGATGGGTTTTGTAAAATAGGGGCTATGAAGAAGACGGGAAAGATTGTGCAAGAAATGATTTCAAGGGGAGTTAAGCCAGATATTGTGAATTATAACAGTCTTGTACTGGATGGGTTCTGCAAATTAGGGGAAATGGAAAATATAGTAAAATTAGCACATGAAATGATTTATGGAGAAGTTAACCATAATGGTTCGATCATTGATGGGTTTTGCAACGACAGAAAAGTTAATGGGGCTGAAGAATTGCTTCAAAAGAAATTATCTATTGGATTAGAGGCATATAGTAAACTCATGAGTAAGCTTACTGCTGAAGGAGAGTGGGATAAGGCTGTGAATCTATTTCGTTTCGCCGTTTCTAATGGATTTGCAGCTAATGTTGAGATATATAGACCACTCATGTCTTTATGCAAGAACGGGAAGATAGGAACGCCTACACAGATGTTAAATGATATAGTTTCGAAAGGGCTTATCCTAGAATTGAGTTGGAAAAAATAGTGCAATCTGAGAGCAGTTTTTTTTTTCCAAAATATTTTATGTCCATTGTCATTAATAAAAAAAATTCAAACTTCATGCACAAAATCTTCTTTGAAATTCATGCACATCTTCTAATATTGTCCATCAACCATTCTCTCTAGTAAAATTGTCTTAATAGGATAAAAAGAATTTCAATCTACTTCATAATAATTCTTGCAGAAGATCATTGTAGCAAATGCATTAAGGCATCAGGGATTTATGAAGCAAAATCTCCTAAAGTCAGCATTATTTTTATGAAATTACATGATAACAAAACACAAGTTACTAATTAGCCTCAAAAAGATGAAAAATTAACGGTTAAATGAATGAACTGTTTTTCATTCAGTAGAGACACTCTTCACAGGTTTCTTCTTGGAGTTATTAATCCGGCGAGTTTTTACGAAAGATTCCGCCAAATCCTACATGCATTATTCAAAATTTCATTAATCTATACTAACAACTAAATATATTTATTTTATAATAATAATGTTAAAAATACAAAAATAATATGTCAAGAAGAAATAATTTTAAATATTCTGAACAAACCTGGCTAGGAGCGTTAGAACTCTTTTCTTTCATATAAAGACTTTCCAGATTATAATATTCTCTCGCTTTTTCATCTAGTGCATGAATTATAATCGAACCTGAAAAATAAAAAAAAAGTAAAATAAAATTAAGTAGTAAGAGCATGTTGCTATATGGCATGAATGATGTGATTAATAAACATAACGAAGAAAAACTGAAAATTATAACTTAATTAATTGAGCCTTAATTTTTTTATTTTCAGCCAACAAATAAAAAAAAATACGTTGTTAAAAATGTACAATGCAACTTGGTACCATTCAAGCGGTAACTATTAATCATTAACATAACAACATAAATCATTATTTTATACGTATAAAGGACTAATCATGAATTGGGGAATTTCTCCACAAAAACCCTAATAATTTAATAAAACAGAAATATTTTACATTTAAAAAATTATAAAAAAATAATCTGTCTTAAACCAACATGATGAAATATCAAAAAAGCATTGTGAAATATTAGATCACAAAAAAATGCGAAAATAATTCGCTACTAACCAGAATCAATGACAATCCATTTTCCACCCAAACTGCCTTCCACACTGGGCAGCATCATCCTCTCACACCCCTTCTGCTTCTCTTTCACCTGCTCAATTTCCAAACCTCAAATTCAATCACAAATCAAATCAAATCAAACCAAATCAATCAAATCAAATAATAAAACCCTTTCTGGTTCTTGCCTTGTGGATCAGGGCCTGAGCGATATTACGAACGTGCCAGGTCGATCGGCCGGTGGCGAGCACCATGAAATCCGTCCAGCCGCACTGGTCCTTAACAGGGATGACTTTCACATCGTCGGCCTTCACGTCGTTCAGGATCTTCTCCACCTCCGCTAGCCCCAGAAGCTCGTTCTTGTGCGGCTGGAAAGGAGATGGAGTGGATAAACTGGAGAGGAAGCGGAGAAGAGGAGAAGCGGCGGAGGAGTTCTGCCCCGCCGCCGCCGCCGCCGCCGCAACGGCGCGTGATCGGAGTGATGAGAGCATCAGCGAGGGTTTCAGGTAGAGCTAGTGGAAATTGGTTTGGGACAGGGAGTGCAAGGAAGAATTTGTGATGAAGGGTTTATGTCCGTAGCAATAATATGTCTGCGAATATCAGCGTTGTATTTGGGCTTTGTGGGCTATAGTGGGCCTAAACGGGCTTGAATTGAAAATTGATTTGGGACAGGGAGTGGAAGAAGAGGAATTTGTAATGAAGGGTTTATTGTGCTTATCAGTAATAAGTCTGTGAATATCAGCATTTTGTATGGGCTTTTGTGGGCTAGAGTGGGTTTGAATTGAAATAAAGTAGGGAAATTTTGTCAAAACTTCCTAACTTTTCTGAATATTATAAAGCCCCCCCCCCCCCAATATTTTGGATTGTGGGTTTATAGTTGAGTTGAGATTGGAATTTGATCATTTGATGTTCCGCTGCATTATATATTATATCTTCTATATTATAATTTGAATTTTCTTTTATAATAATTATTATATTTTGTAATCAATTTGTAATTAGTGACTGTTTTTAGGCTAGATTCAAATCTAATTGGCGCTTCACGAACGCATTTTCTATTTTAATTTCTGTTTTTTCGAAACATATTCAAAACGTGCAAAAACAAAAGTGATAAATTTATACAAAGCTATTTTTATCCTTTTCAAAGTAACGATCCTCCTATATATTTCCATCAAATTTCTCACCTTGCATTTCATTCCAATTTGCCAATATATTGTTCTCTAAACAAAACCTAATTCCCAACCTCCATATAATTGCTTTTTCATGGCGTCATATATGCTTTATTCAGCTTTAATCATCCCTCAAACTTCTTCTTCACCCAAAAAACATGTATTAATTGCGATACACCATAGGCCCATTACGAAACAATGCATGGTTCTTGAAGTTCCTAATTCTACACCATGGATAAGAAACAAGGCTGATGAAGTCAAGACGTGCGTATTAGATATCCATTTAGTAGACCGTTTTGGACGTGAATTTTCACGCCTGTGGAATTGTACTTTCATCAGCAATCCTATTGGTATGATGGATATGCCCGATGCGAATTCACTTCCTCCTGGAGGAACGTTGGCGTATATAATGAATTTTCCAGGTTGTTTTGTTAATTTGCCTCCGCGAGTCAACCCTAAAAGTTCTGAAGTTGAAAATAAAGAAGAGGAAGAGGAAGAGCATGATCTTGCTTATCTGTTGCCCGATGATCCGTTTGAGATGAAGTCTCGTGATAAGAAGGATTAGAGTGATTGATGGCATCTCGATGAATAAGAGTTTGTCTCGATTTAGTAGTGATTATGTTTCATTTTAGTATGTTTTGATACTTTAGTTTTCTTTTGTTCTTTGCTTTGATGTTTTGAAATTTCTAGTTTTTCAGAAGCTCGCTGTTAAGCTCATGATAAGTTTTTCGTTAGAGGTAGTGGGTTTGGAAAGCTTATAATAAAGTTCGGTTCTTAGTACTATATCTACTTTGTTTCATCTAGTCATTCTGTTTTTCTTCTCTTTTTTTTTTTTTTTTTTTGTTTTGAAAAATTACGGAGAGCTTGAGCATTTCTCGTGTAAATCTATTGATTAACGTTTAGTTACAAACAATCATTGCCAATAGTTCATCTAGTCATTTTGTTGTGAAATGTAGCTATTTTATTCAAATTAATTATCTTGTAATGGGTCTTGAAGGATTTATTTCAAATGGATATTGATGTTTGACA
Source organism: Juncus inflexus (assembly GCA_024447665.1). Classification (NCBI taxonomy): domain Eukaryota; kingdom Viridiplantae; phylum Streptophyta; class Magnoliopsida; order Poales; family Juncaceae; genus Juncus; species Juncus inflexus. The sequence goes on along the minus strand of JAJHPC010000019.1, from coordinate 3,097,883 downwards.
ACAGAAATTGAAGTTTCATTGAATTTATTGAAAGTTTTATTTATTTAAAAAAGTTGTATGCCGAAAATGTAAAATTCCTTCCAAAGTTAAAGGGAAAAAACACATTTAACCCTTTTAGCTATTTCTCCCTTTTTTCGGTTGACTAGAACTAGAGTACACAGGAAAGTTTTAACAAAAATTGAATTGTGCTAAAATTTTTTTGATGGAAATACTGAAAAAAAACTTTACCGACAAAATGAGGAAACTATAGGCTGGTACCAATTGGTACCGACATGCATGAAATAAATATGCACTTGCAAAATAGAGCTAATTCAAAAAAATCATAATTCAATTGAAGAGAATCCTGAAAATTCTTTACATTCATTTAGAAAAACAAATAAAGCAACCAATTTTTAATCAAAAGGTTTTGGATCATTTTCTCTGCTATGATTATAGATTGAACTCAAAATTCACCGAATAAACTCAATGAACTGCCTTTGGGCTTTTTGGGCTAAGTGGGCTTTAAATGAAAGAAAGTATTATTAAATTGAATTATTATTAAGAAAAAAATGAGCTGTTGGTGGGACTCACTGAAATAAACAAGATGATTTATCAATACGCAATTATGTGACGTGTCGTCAAATGATAGAATCAGCCGACGTTAAATTAAATGAATGTCCGTGAGCCAATCTTTTATTCTTCATTATTTGTTTGGATATAATATAGCATAGCAGGTCCCTTTTGTTTTTAATTTCGTCAACCAATCTTTTATTGTTGTTTAGTATTTCTTATTCCTGTACTTTCTATGATTTTTTCTTTTATTTTGTTGCATGGTTATTGCAACTACCATTTGGCTTTCAGCAAATACTATTTCCTTTTTGTTACGAAATATAGAAATTTTTTATTTAATGATAATTTCAAATACTAAACACTATTGATGAAAGTTGTAATTATACCAAAATGAAAAATAATATAATTGTTGAAACATGTATTTCTTTTGTATTTTAGTGACCCTGTATGGTTGTGACATTACAATCTCTTAACAAATAAACTACAATATTTTTCTGGAAGTCTTTAAATTTAAATTATTTCTTTTAAATAGGAAAAAAAAATAGATGGCAAAGAAAAGGATAGTGGACAAGGTTGTTGAATAGGCCAATTCGTTGGTCCGATTCATGGCTGTCAGGTGAGGCATAAAATGATAAATTAATGTCTATGAATACTATTACAAAAATAAATATTTGACTGATAATTATTAATTAAAAATAGGTTACAAAATGATATAACAAAATAGGCCAATACGTTGGTCCGATTCATCACTCAAATTCAGATAGATAAAACACAATGACAAAAATATATATCGGTAAACAAAAAAGATAAAATAAATATATATAAAGATATATTGCGAGAGAAATGGACATATATGAAGGTATATTGATATAAAAATAATATTATTTTTAATTATCTTTGTGCAAAGATATATTGGATAGCTAAAAATGTATAAATTTGTTTATGTGGATGATGCGAATATTTTCCCTTACATAAAATTGACGACGCTTTAGAGGTGTTTTTGGAAGATATAGAAGCCATAATGAACCATTGAAGGAACCATGGAAAGTTGGTAATTTGATTTTGAAAAATTAAAGACTATCTTTTGTATTCAGGTTTTGTATATTCAGAGGGATTGCTTTGCTTACTTGATTTTGTGAAACAGGAAATAGATTCATGGTTTTTAAACTGTATTTGAAAAAAAAATCTTGTATTAATGAATGTTGAAATGTCTCAAGTTAGAAAAAGAGGGACTGCATATTAAAAGAAAAAGAAATTATTCGGAGTGTCCCAGCTTTTGGAGTTCCCAGAAGTGCCGACCATACAATTTTAGAAGTATAAATATATATATTTGTATTTGAATATATCTTTTGTGTTTATAAATATATCTTTTTGAAAATATACCTTTTTGTAATTTTACTATACATTTCGTGTTTACAAAAATATATTTTTGTAATTTCATCATACCTTTTATAATTGGGCGCTGCTAGGCGCTCCAAAATGCTGGCACTCCATATCTGAACCCAAAAAAAAATGGGGACTAGACGGCAGCTAATCAGTCATCCTTGTTTTTAAGATATATTATCATAGCTGAATTATATAATATCAAATTAACACAAATATCAAACACAACATAAATATGTTTTCGATTATTCATAAATATTATTTATATTGACATGACATCATACGCTCATATATTAATCAATGTTGAAATGTCGTTAGTTAGAAAAATGGAGACTACAAATAAAAAAAAAAAATTGGGGATTAGACGGCGACAATGGCTTTATAGAGACTGGAGGCCCCCCCCCCCAAAAAAAAAAAAAAAGATTTTCGATAAGTAGTATATGTTATAATGAATTCGTGAATAAATTTTCGAAAGTTATTAATGTTTATGTGTATTCTCCCCTCCCCCCTTAAAATTTTGTACAAGTATAATCAATAGTGTAAAATTTGTTCTGGTCCCCCCAAAATACTGCCTCAAGCTCCGTCACTGGACGACGGTTACCCAGGATCGTCCTGCTCAGCTGGCGATTTTAAGATAGAGCACATCTTCATTTTAAATAAAGATATATCACATCTTAGGGTGTGGCTAAACAACATACGTATGCACAACATACGTTTTTTTGCCACACCCAAAATACATATTAAAAAAATAAGAATAAAAATTTCAACCGTACGGATGTAATATATATACTATGAATATGTTGGAGATTAATTTTCACAAAAATCAGAATATTATATCATTGCCATCATATATCATCAAAAATATGCAGCACTATTCAAAACATATATCGGAATAATAGTCTGATAATACATGATAACAATGATATATTATTCTGATTCCAGTGAAAATTAATCCATAACATATTCATAACATATATATTACATCCATACGGTTGAAATTTGAATTTTTACTTTTTATAACCACTTTACGGGTATTTTAAAAAAACGTATGTTCAAACATACGTATGTTGTTTAGCATCTCCCCACATCTTAAATATATAATATTAAACTAATATAAATATATACCAGGCACAACATAAAAATATTTTTTCTATTCTTCGTACATATCATTTATAATGACATGACACCATGAAAGTTAGGGGTGTACATGGGCCAGGTTATACGTAATTAGGGCGAAATTATAACCCAACCCAACTATAACGGGTTTAGATTTTCTCAATCCAAGCCCAACCCATAATAGTTATAAAAAAAAATTCAACCTGATGATTTTTTTGTTGGGCGGGTTAAACCGGATTTTGAGGTTTATTAAGTGTATGTTATACAAATATATATTAACCATATATAATTCATGTCAATAAAAAAAAATTATAAAAAACAAATTTAATAATTTCATAGGTATACATGTCAAGGGTTTGTGAGAAATAAAAACTTGGGATATTCATCACCTAATAGATATTTGCACAAGCTATTTAATATTTTAAGTTTATAATTAAAAAGTAATAATTATGAATTATGGAAATAAAAACTAAAAATATAAAATAACATATAAACTTGGAGTAGAAAAGGAAATAAAGAATTGAAAAATATAAGATGACAACTGATTTTGTAATGTGCAGGTTGGGTCGGATTAATTCGTGTTCTTAATTTAAAACCCGTAACCCAAGCTACAATTCTGGATTATTTAAAATTTAAGCCCGAACCCAACCCAACAACTTAAAAACCCGCAAAAAATGGGTTGGACCCGGTTGGGTTACGTAGGTTGGGTGGATTGAAAGTGTGCAAAGAGAAACAAAAAATCGAATCTGATTCTCAAGATTAAGAAGAATGTATATATTTACTTAAGCTAAATTGACACAAAACGCGTGAACTTCAGAAAAAATCAGGTCAAATCATTATTCGGCAGTAAAAAAAAAATGAGCAATATATTTATCATTCTATAAGAATTAAGGACTAATTAAGAACTAATCAGTTTTAGTTGACACTTTTACAATACTGATATTTAACCATCTATTGATTATACATATTTTTTTGTTTATAACAAGAATGTGGTATAAAACAAACTTTTGCATATAAGGTTACAAATGTTGGGTTGGGTATCAGTTGTCATTAGATATTGATTTGGGTGGAAGGCTGCTGTTTATCCTGGCTTTATTTATTAATTAAATTCGTTAGTTAGCATCAAAATTTATTTTCTCAAGTAAACAAGCATCTGATTCTGAATTCGGTAGTTTTATAATAATTGATGAGTTGTCTCTAAAGCTGCACTCAAATCTTTGTATTCGGATTCTTCTTCAATTGTGTAAAAATATATGGTCTCAACAATACAACACGCCAAAATTAAGGAACAACTTATTGTGTAAATAAAATATCATGGATATATTAAAATTATTTTTACACCAATAATATATTAAACAAATAAAATACCTCTAAAAAAAATATTTTTTTTTCTCTCCCAAAAATTGGATAGAAGTTGTGAAAGTGCTTTCAGGCCGGTACGTGGAAAGAAACCAGTGAATTTGGACTTACTCATATATACATGACAACGGGCATTGAAAGAGATGGTAACTGTTTACCCTCCTTTCTATCTTTCACATCAATTGCATGGGTTATTCATAACATTCCCAAAATTAATGCATTTCTAAGGTTTTATTAATTAGTTGATAATGACAAAATTTAGCCACTTATTTAGGGTTTAGGGCTAGATTCCTCTATTTCTTGAAATGTTAAATATATTGCAGAGAGACATACTTGTTTACCAATCAACAAATGAAATGCTTAATTCGATATGCATTAATATAATAGTATGTATTTTCTTAATATCAGCAGAAGTTCCGACCAATGTTGTAAATTAATAAGAAAACAACTGTCATGCATAGTTTTATTGTAAGTAAAAATTCCATTAAAAATAGTCCTAATTTTAGTAAAAGAATATTTATTTTACCACCTTTAGGATAGTCTAGTTAACTCCATCTTTTCATGAATGAGAGGTTCGAATACCGCGTCTAGTATGATTGAAAAATAAAATCAATCGATCGTTTGTAATTCTCCCCAAAAAAAATAATATTTATTATGAAGCATAATTTTATTGTTTTTCTTTTTCTATATGGCGGAAATTTACAAAAAAACTCCCTATCTTTTTCTGAATATTACAAATAACCCCTGTGTTTTCATTTATTACAAATACCTCCTGTCATAAATATTTTCTTTACAAATACCTCCCTACATCAACTATTCCATCCATCTTATGGTTAAATTTTTAGAAATGACTAAAATACCCTCATCTATATTGAATATATTTAATTAATAAATAAACTTAAAAAATTAAATAGATATAAATTAAATATAAATAGTTAAAAAAATAAAAAAATAATTAAATAATAATGAAATTAATTAAAATAAATAAAAATAAAAAGTTAAAAAATTAAAATAATTATAAAAATTAAAATAATTAAAAAATTAAAAAATTAAAAATTCATTCAATAAAAATTATTTAAAATGAACAAAATATAAATAATTAAAAAGCTAGACATAATTAAATAAAAATAAAAATAATTAAATAAAAAATAAAAATACTAAAATAGGAATAATTGTAAAAAATAATAATAACAATTGACACACAAAACTCTAGTTGATAATTATTATTATTTTTCAAAATTAATCTTTATTTTATTATGTTTGATTTTAATTTTTAAGATTTTAATTTAATTTTTGTATTTTGTAATATTTAGTAAAGTTAGGATTTGTTTTGTAAATTTCCTATTTCAACATTATTTTTAATTTTATTATTTATTTATTTAATTAATTATTTGTATTTGTATTTATTTTTATTTTTTAACCTTTTATTTTTAATTATTGTTTATTTTAATTATATTTATTTCTATTTAATTTAATTTAATTTTAATTGATTATTTTTTTATTTTTAACTATTTTTATTTAATTTATGTCTATTTAATTATTTTTATTTTTATTTCTTTAGTTTATTTATTAATTAATTATATTCAATATAGATGAGGGCATTTTAGTCATTTAAAAAAATATAACTATAAGATGGAATCTTGATGTAGGGGTATTTGTAAAGAAAGTATTTCTGACAGGGGGTTATTTGTAATAAACGAAAATGCAGGGAGTTGTTTGTAATATTCATAAAAGATAGGGTGTTCTTTGTAAATTTTCCAAAACATAATAATGTAATAGAATATTATTTTGATAATATATATTATTGAATTCTTAGTATCTTTTGTGACAATAATTCAATTTTTAGTATCATAGTTATCTTTTAATAAAGTATCACATCAATCATGCAATGTCAAGATGAAAATGATTGGTTTGGATGAGGATCTAGACTCTAGCTTTGCTAAACAAAAGTAGATTTGGGGCTCTTTTCACTCACCACACTTTTTGCTTACATGAGGCCATTTTAATTTCCATGCATCTTTAATTAGTTATCCATTTCTGTGTCATGTTTCTTCCATAGATTCAAACATCAAACGTACACAGGCACGTATTATTGATCTATGAGGTTATCTATCCAATTACAAAGTTTGCACATCGATAACAAAATTACATTTCGGATCTTCTTTCAACACTACCGGATCCGATTCATTTTCACGTAGTTTCTCATCCGCTATTAATTGCCAATAACAATAAGCCACACCATACTAAACGCACTATCGGATGCGGGTCCAGATCCGCGATAAAAACCCGACTCGATATTAAGTAAATAATTATGGGAGTCAGAGCTATAATTAGTTATATTAAGTAAATAATTATCGGAGTCAGGGCTATAATTAGTTAAGTTGACTCAGTCTTTCCCTCCTAATCTCGTTATTCCCCCAACTTACCAATGGCATTATCGTAATTCCCCCTCATTAAAAAAACAAATTTTATTACCCCATATAAACCTCCAATATTACACTTCATCAGAAAATTTGACAAATTTAGTTCTATTAAAGAGACTTGATGCACACAACACAACCACTTTATTGTCACCGGTATCGCCTAAATTTAAATATGTAGTAGGGCTTATCTCTTTCTGCTTCAGTTTATATTTTTTGTATTATATAGTATATATCTGAATTTATTTAATTGATATAATTTAGTTTGCGTAAACATATGAAAATTAGACATTACTCATTTGAAATACTATAATATAATATTGAATAAATTTAAAAAATATAATAATATAACTTATCACATGCAAAATTATAATAAAAATAACATAGAAAATCCAGACGTACGTAATATATAGTATATTTCTGAAATTATTTATATGATGTAATTTTAATCTAGATGAGCATATGAAAATGTGACATTACTAATTTTGATAACTATAATATAATATATAATTAATTAAAAAAATTATAATTATACAACTCACTATATGCAAAATTATAATGAAGATGTTACAGAAAATCCGGACACAGTGGACAAGTGTCACCACGTGGTACTATGTCCAAAATTATAAGTAGTATATATTGCATAATTTTAAAATAGTATAGTGGTATACAAAAAAGATATAATGAATATATAAAAATGTATATTAATATACATAAAATATTTTATCAATTAGTTTTACATAAATATATAATGAACAAATGATAATGATATAAAAATATGATATGGTAATGTCTAGAAGATGCGAATATCTTTTCCAAATTTAAATGATAAAGTTTATAAAAAAAGTATAAACATTAGCCGTGTAGAAATGGCGCTTTTTCAAACTATAAAAAATTTCAGGGGTACGCTACCATAAATTAAGGGAAGTATTTTGTGATAGTGGGTTCAGATATGGAGTGTCAGGATTTTGGAGCGCCCAGCAGCGTCCGATGACAAAAGATATGATGAAATTACAAAACAATATTATTGTAAACACAAAAGATATAGCAAAATTACAAAAAGATATATTTTTAAAAATGTATATTTGCAAACACAAAAGGTATATCTAAGTACCAATATATATGTGTACATTTAAAACTGTATGGTGGACGCTTCTGGACACTCCGAATAATTTTTTTTGTGATAATAAACTGTTCAGGGGTGTTAGTGAAAAGTGGGCGGTAAATAAGAAATATCCAAAAAAAAAAAAAGGAAAAAAAGAAAAAAGAAAAAGGAAAAAAAAAAACGCTTCCACTGAGGCAAGCTGTGAACTGAGGGGAAAAAAGAAAAAAAATAGCTTTCTTTCCTTCTCAGCAAGCGAAGCGTTCGTTACCAAAAACCCATTTTAAAAAACTAATAAAAGAAGAAGAAAAAGAGTAAGAGAAGAAGGAAAACAACTCAGGCGATCCATCTCGATTCTCGCCGTGCTTTTACAGTAATTTGTTCGGCGTCGAATTAGCTCGCGATTTAAAGCGACTGAGCTAGGGTTTGGCTGATCTCGCCCGTCCGATCTGCCTCGAGATTCGCGCTGGGAATTGCGGTGGAGATCGGAGGAATTTTGGTTGGGAGGAAGGTGAGTTGATGAATTTTGTTTTTGTTGGGAATTGGTCGTTGGTTGAGAAATTGAGGTCAATTGAGTGGGGAGATTGTTTTTGTTTTGTTTTGTTTAATGCGGAGCATTTCCTTGTTGAATTGGTCTTTGGCTTGATTTTGTAAGGGATTTTCAACGCATTTAGTTGATTTTATGAAGGTTTTATTGGAATTTTAATTGTTGAGTATTTCGTGTTTTTTCGTTTCTTAATTCATTGTTTTATACATTGGGTTGTTTTTTCTGAAATTGATGCTTCAGCTTGTAATTTGGGGTTTGAGGATTGATTTCCTTTCGTTGATGAAATATTTTGATTGATTTTTTGTAAAAGGTAATTAGTTATGCATTTTTCTTTGGTTATTTCTATTAATAGGAATTTGACTTCTGAAGGAATTTTAGCTGGAAAAATTGATTATGACACCTCAATTCTTTCAACAAACATTTCAAACGTGTTTCTGTTAGTTTTTCATTCAATTGCTGCCTAATTTCATTACTTTTCATACAACAACATATATTTGGTAATTTCAAAATTTCTTTTCGTGCCGTTCAAGTTTACTCCTCTAGCCGTTACCGATTTCTAGCCGTTACAAACCGATTTCTAGGGTTTCCTTATCACAATCAATTTAATTTTACACTTCCAATATTAATTAATCATCCTTAATTTAACACCCTAAATCGATTTTCCAATGCAGGAAATGCAATCGAAACCCTTCACCACCCTTTTCAAAATAAATAATATAATAATATACAAATAAAAAAATTTACATAAATAAACAATAAATAAAAATGCCGCCTTCTCCTTCTTTAAGAACCTCGCCAGGAAGAGAGAGACAGAAAGAGAGCGCTCACAAAAGAGGAAGGAGTTTAGAGCACGGGCTCTCGCGTAATAATAGTAATAATGTTATTAATAATAATAAATCGAGAGATGATGACCTGGCGCTTTTCAGCGCCATGCAGGACAGTGAGAGGGAGAAAGAGAGTTTCCTTCTTCAGTCTTCTGATGATTTTGACGAATCCTTGAGTAAGTTGCTTAAATCAGAATTATTTTATTTACTTTTTCTTTTTTTAGTGTAATATGATGAAATATATGTGAGAATGGTAAAAGTAGAAGTTTTATGGGTTATTAGCAAAAATAGAAAAATATAACTGATTAGTTTGTTAGAATGTGCTTCATTAGAGTAAAAGTCTATAGTATTTCTTTTATTTCTTTTTTTAAATTTTAGCTAATTGGTTATTTTGTATTTTGTTTTATATTTTTAGATAAATTGAGATATTTTTCGGAAATGAAGCCTGTGAATATTCCGGCTCGAGGGGAGAGCAGTGATTTGCTCAATGCAGAAGGTGATAAGAACGACTATGACTGGTAACTCTCTCTCTCTCTCTCTCTCTCTCTCTCCTCTTTCTCTCTCTCTCTCTCCTATTCAAATCCATGCAACTACGTAAATAAAACCCTAAATTCACTCAACCTTCAAAAAACTTCACTACAACCTTTCATACCTTTTAGGCCTCACAAGTATTCAACAACATTACACCCATTGCATATACACAAACCCTAACTAAAAGTCAAAATATCGTATTTGTCATTCCAAAAATGCAAATATCGTATTTGCCACTGCAAAACACAAGATATATCAAATTTTCCGATACAAAACACAAAATATATCGTATTCTCTAAATTTAAGATGGCAGATCTGATATATTTTTGTGTTTTGCAACGGCAAATACGATATTTACATTTTTGGAATGGCAAATATGAAATTTCGTCCTAAAAAATATAAAAATTTCATATTATTAATATTATTATTTTTATTATTTTTTAGGTTATTAACGCCGCCAGATACGCCGTTATTCCCTTCTTTAGACGACGAGGAGGAACCGCCTCAGCTCAAACTGGTCCTCACGAGAGGCCGCTCTCAGTCCCAGCTCAAGTCCCTCTCCAGGTCATCCACCGTAAGTCTAACTCAAACTTTCCTCTCCATTTTACTCAAAATATCCGTGTATGAAATTTGCAAAAACGCCCCTCCGTTATGGTTAAATTGCAAAACAGCCCCTGCATTATTGGAAATTGCCAAAAAAAAAACATAGTAGAGATTTAACAGTAGGGGCCATTTTTAATTTTTTTTATTTTTAAGAAAAGTGCTTTTTTTGCAATTTCCAATAATGCAGGTGCTTTTTTCCAATCTAGGAATAACACAGGGATTTCTAAAATATCCGTATGGATGGGGGAATTTGTGAAAAAGCCCCTGCATTATTGGAAATTGCCAAAAACCTCTATTCCTAAAAAATAATTCTTAAAATTTAACGCCTCGAAACATAGTTTTGTATTAACGGCAGGGACCATTTTCTAAAATTTTAAAGAATATAGTTTCTTTTTTTCAAATTCCGATAATTCAGGGGCTTTTTTGCAATTTAGCCTCAACGCAGGGTCCTTTTTGCAAATTTCCCATCCACATTTACCAATCTAACAATCTCTTTCCAACCAGATCGAGCGAAACACTCAACGCTCTAGCAGGAGCAGTGCGAGCCCGAGCCGGCACAGCCCGTCCCCCCGGTCCAGCATAAGCAGCACATTCACCTCATCTGCCACACCAACAGCCGCACGCCGTCTCTCCACTCCCCCATCTTCATCCTCCCAACCCGCCACACGCAGGTCCGCGAGCCCGGCCCCGCGCCGGATCTCCACTCCCCCGCCTTCCAAACGCGGGGTCTCCCCAATCAAAACCTCCTCCCCCAAATGGACCCCGCCAGCTGGCTTCCCGTCAGAGACGCCTCTCAACCTCAAAACCGCCAGCTCAGCGAGGGGAAGGAGGCAGAGCATGTCGCCGACGGCTTCTAGAAGCGCCAGCTCGTCGCACAGTCACGACAGGTTCAGTCGGGCCTCGTCAGGAGATGATGACGTGGACTCGATGAGTTCCGTTCCGACCAGTTTTAATGGTAATTCAGGCGGGAAGAGGAATGTGGGGATGATTAAGAACAGGACGGTGGCGGTTGCGAAGAAGCCGGTGAAGAATGTGAATGTTACTGTGGGGTCCGCTCCAAAAAGATCCTTCGATTCCGCTCTTTGGTTGATGGTTAGTAAACCCTAATATAAATAGCAAATTTATAGAAAACCCCTTAAACTTTGAGATATTAAATTGAAGCCAATGCGGTGAACTTTTCATTTTCGAAACCGCCTTAATTTTGGTTTTTACTTAAAAAAAGCATTAGGGAATATAAAAATAATGCATGAATGATGTAAATAGTATGCAAACACTTTTTTTCAAATTATTCATCTATTATTTGAAAATAAATGAAGGTGTTCGCATATTATTTCTTTATTATTTCAAAATGTGTGTTTTTTTTTTAAAATAAAACATTAAAGTTGGAGGTTTTTTTAAAATAAAAAGCTAACATTAGGGAATATTGTTTATTAGTTTTTCATAAATACCAGAAAACAAAACATAGGTTGCTTTCTAAAACCCCCTACATTATTCCATCCAACTATGCTATTAAATATATATTCGTCGCTACATGGTTTTCTTCCAAGCACTTTAAACTCCAGGGCGTTTTTGAAAAACAGAAACTTTAAACTTTAAAGTATTGTCTTTTTCTTAATATATATTCATGACTACATTCATATTATTCCAGGATCACAGAAAGGCGCCGCAAAACATGTTCAGGCCTCTTCTCTCCAGCGTTCCCACCACCTCGTTCATCTCCGCCAAATCGACCAACACAATAACAAGCAACAACAACCGTCAGATCGTCTCGCGAAACTCGTCTCTGACGACCAGCAGCAACGCCAGCTCGGACCACGCGGTTGACCAGGTTGACTTTGACCACGTTGACCAGCACGAGGAGGTGTTCATGTTTGATAAGGTTGAGGAGAGCGGCGAGGAGGTCCTTCTAGAAGGTTCTAGAGAGGTGGGGTGCAGCAGGTGCGAGAAGAGGTTTTGGGTGAGGGAGAGGGACGGTGACGTGGATCTGTGTGAGGAGTGCGTGCAGATTTTGAATGAGGAGAGGGTCAGATTGGTAATTTTGGCGAGTGGTAATAATGGAGAGATTGGTTTAAGACCGGATTTGGGATGTAAGGAGAATAATGAAGAGAGTAATGATGAAATGCGAGGAGTTTTGGAAAGAGATGAGGAGGAATTAGTTGAAATGAAGGGAGTTAATGAACAAGAGAGTAGTAGTGAATTAGTTGAATCGCTGGATATGGGAATTAATAATGATTTAAGTGAGACAGCAATGGTTACTCAAATTGATGCTTTGAACGATAAATTACCGAAAGATCAAGAAACTGTACATTTAATGGTTACTAATTCGAGTCATTCTGAAGGAGAGACAGAAATTAAGCCCCAAATTGAAATTCAAAAGCAATCCTCTCCGAATTCAAACTTTGAAAATGTACATCAGAAAAAAGAGGAAATTACCTCAAATACTCAAATTCCCAAAGTGGAAAATACAGAAGGGGCGGGCATTTCGGTCCTTTTAAAATCAAGCAGCAATAAATACCCAGTAATAGAAAACAAATCAGTGGAAAACACAGAAGGGGCGGGCATTTCAGTCCTTTTACACCAAAAATCAAGCAGCAATAAATACCCAGTAGTGGAAAATAAATCCTTATTTTCAGCCACAAATGTACAGGTGTCAGAACCTTACTACACGAGAGACCACACGGTTTTAAAACGGAGTTTTGGTCACCAGAGCTCTTCTGCCAGCTCATCGATGGATCTCGGCCCGTTCAGAAATAATAATATTAATAATAATAATATGGATGTGAAATTAAAACGGGTTTTGAATAATAAAATTAAAACGCCCAGTCATAAAAGCACGTGTTCCGTTTCTGACATGTCTATAAGCGAGGCTTCAGTTAAAAATAATAATGATGAGTTATATAATTCATTTGATTATGAAAATATTAATGATAATAAGGGTGTGAGAATAATGTCGCCGTCGGTTAGAGAGAGAAATGATAATGTTCGGGAAGCTTCTATTGAGGAGAGAGAAAGTTTAAAGAGCGAAAATATGAGTGAGGAAATAAATGAAACTATGAGTGAGAAAATCAATGAGGGTACTGATTTTGTCGATATAAAAAATCAAGCTGAAATTAAGAGGGTTTCTGTCGATGAAATTTCTTCTTCTCCAAAGGAGTCAAGTATAGTTGAACTTCCCAACGATAATAATAACCATGGTAAAATATATATATATATATATATATATATATATATATATATATATATATATATATATATATATATATATATATGTTTGTTTTCCAACTTAAATTTTACAATTAATTTTCTTATATTATTTCTCAATTTGATCAGAGGCGCCAGCTGGCGGTCAGAGGCGGGAAATGAGGAAAAGTTTCACACTGGAAGAAGCGACAGATACAATATTATTCTGCAGCTCAATCATACACGATTTGGCTTACAAAGCCGCTTCAATTTCCATAGATAAAAAGGACGATTCTGCCCCTGACGAGGCGCCAACTCAGCCTACAGTGACAATTGTCAAAAAGGCCCCTGTTAAAGAGGATACTTTACCCAAAGCCCCTGCTAAAAGGATAGTCAACGCTCGGAAAGTCAAACGTAAAAGACCAGATTTGGAAATTACTGCACAAGAAACTGAGAATATAAAAGAGTCTGAATTGGGGGAAAATAATAATAATAATGATGGTGATAGTAAAAAGCCAGCTCAGCCACCGACGCCGAAACTCGAAGCGAAGTGTAATTGTGTAATCATGTAGGAAACGAGATTGTGTGAGGTGGCAAGTAATTTAGTAGTTTTTTTTTTTTACTTTTTTTGTTAATTTTGGGTGGTGGTGCAGTTTTTTTTTTTTTTTTTTAATTTTCGGAGGGCAGTAGTGCGCTTTGAGCTATTCTTTTTTTGTATAATATTTTTTTTTCTTTTTCTTTTTTTTTTTGTTTAATTGGTTGGTTATTTGTCGGTTCGGTTCTTATAATTGTTTTGCGGATCCGGTTTTTGATGAATTTGTATGGATGGGTTGGCCATGCAAATTTGATTGATGTGTTTGTGTTCATTCTTTTAATTTTTTCTAATTTTTTGGTTTGTGAAGGTTTGTTTGGTAAATTTTTAACAAAAGTTTTGCTTGGATGCAGAAGTTCCTTTTAGGATATGTGTTCAATAATTTCGGTGGTTAAGATTTTCAAATTGGAGATACTAATAAATTTGGATAACTAGCAAGTACCAAGAAGATTTTTAACAAGCACATTATTTTCTAAAGGGAGATCTGAAATCACGACGGGTCCGTAGCGATCCCGTAATGATGGTATATTATTTTTCTTGCGTTTCTATAAATGATATATACAATTTTCATTTTTGAAAATATATATTGTTTTACCGAATGAATTTTTATCTACTGTTTGTTTTCAGTTCATATGTTTTTTCAGTTTTTATATACCGTCGTGCTGTAACGATGATATATACAGTTGTGATATATCAGGTCCCATTTCTAAAAGTAATAGATGCAAGCATATAATATATTATTATTTTAAATATGTGCTTTAGAATTTATATATCAATATATATTTTAAAAATAAAAAAATGTTTCAACTTAAATAAACAATGAAATGGGCGGAATTACATATATTAGTTTATAACCAAAACAATCTTAATGATACTAAATTTGAAACTTTTTGTGAGTAATGATACATAAGTTGAAATTTTATTGTAACTATCATACAATTAAAATTTATTTGTATTGTTAAAATGTCCATAAAATAATAGTTATAATATAGCTGTATCATACTAAAATTGATTGGATGAATGTCATTCATCAAAAATAACTCAAGTAGGAAATAAAAACTTTTAAAATGATACAAAATGAACAAAATGTAAAAGAAAACATAAAAATATTTTCACAATTTCCGGTAAAAAATTTAAAAACAATGTTAAAAAAATGGAACATTATTTACGCAATGATTTTTTCTTATGAAATTATATTTATGAATATTTTTTAGTAGTATTTTCGAAGAAATAATATTGTTTTAAATAACATTTTTTATACTAATATTCTTAAGATTCTTTTTAAAAGTTCTTTTCAAAAATATTTTGGAAAAACAATTTTTTTAAAATATTTCAAAAAAAAAATATGATTTATGTTATTAGACTTTTAAAATATAGTAATAAATTATTTTTTTATTTTTTAATAATAATAAGTTTTAACTTATTATATCGTATGTTTTATATTTTAAGACATGACTAAATTTGGTAATAGAAATCCATTTTTTTGGACTAAAATTGGATTATCATAGGTTTTACATTTTAATAATAATATGTACGTAAAGCAGTGTAAACAATATATTAAAAAATAGTATGTTGAAAAGTGGAAGAAACCTTATATATAGAATTTCGTCATGTTTTGGACATGCTCAAGCCCGTCACACTTTCAGAATTTTCAATTTAAAATACTCAAAATTTCATATAATGTAACATTCTTAATATTTTGTGTAAAAAATAGAGTATTAAATAAATTGTGTATAACAAGGAGATTAGAAATAAAAACAAAAACTTGGACTTGTGTACAATTTGGAGATGAGAAATAAAAAAAAGACTTGCGTACGATATGGAGATAAGAAACAGAAATTCAACACATGAACACGTGTCAACAATTCATGACAAATTGAGCTTTGTATATAGGCCTTGTTTAGACGGAGGATAAGGTAAGGAATAAGCTTCTTATTACTCTATTTGTTGCCAAACACCAAACATAATTTAAGGGATAAGGAGGTATAAGATCAAAAAGTGGGTATAAGATTATATTACCATTTTGTAGTTATAAGATTATCACTCTTCTTCTCCCCAATATTTTTACAATAATGCCCTTTCTTTTTTATATATATTTTATTATTTATTAATATCACATAATTAAATATTATTTTTAATTATTAATTAAGAATTATTATAATAAATTATAACCTAAATAAAAAAATTAATTTATTAATAAAATATTAAATAAATCATAAATGTTAATAATAATAATAATAATAATAATAATAATTATTATTATTATTATTATTATTAATATAAAATAGTATAATTATTAATAATAATAATAATAATAATAATAATAAAATATAAATTAAAATGAAATGAAATAAAAAATACAAAATTAAGATCAACACTCATTTATTCCTCCAATTTTTTACCATAATACCCTTGCTTATTATTATTATTATTATTATTATTATTATTATTATTATTATTATTATTATTATTATTAATAATAATATATATGAATAAAATATTTTCTACGTTTAAATAATTAATTAATATTAATTATTATATAATTAATTATAATCTAAGTAAATAAATACAATAAATTATAATATATATAATAAATCATAACTAGTATTAACAATATATTATTAATAATTAATATATAACAATATTATTAATAATATTTGTATATAAATTAAAATTTAATTAAAAAATAAAATTTTAATATAAAATAATATCAATAATTAACTATATCTAATTTTAATTTAATTAAATATATTTAATTCTAATTTTACTTATCATGTTACAATATATAAATGTTATATAATATATAATATAATTAATAATTAAATCTTTCATTTTACTTATCATGTTACAAAATAAGGACATTTTGATCATTATAAATTATTTCTTTTTTAAATTCAACGCTATTCTCTTCCATATTCTTATTATCTTACCAAACACCATTCTAAAATTGACGAATAAAAAGGCATAAATTCTTGCGCCTGGATTAAATTACACCTCTCTTATTCTCCATTCAAACGAAGTTATAGGGAGAATGTGAGGAACAACAAAAGATTGTTGGATGTAGTCTAGAAAATTGTAGGAAGTTAGAAATACATATTAATTATGATATATACTAATTATAATGTGGAAAAGAAATTTTTTACATCTTAAATATCTACGTTATGATTGACCATAAAATTATCACTAATTGTTTTACAAGCTAATTCAATAACTCTCACTTGCTTTTTGGTGGGTCCATCATGACCCAGAAGAAAGTGACACAATGGATTTGTTTGTGGAAGAAAGTAGAGTAGTTTGTGGAATTGTTAAAGTATATTTACATATATTACAACTTATATATCCATGATATAATTTCCGTTGTGAACTTCAGATGTGATTTTCTATTAAAATATAAATTCCGTTTAAGTATATCGTGATCATGCTTTTTATTTAACTATATTTAGTATGATGAATTATTTATTATTTTTTAAATTGATAAAATGAAATAGTTACATGATAGTATGAGATCTTGTAATTATGTATCAATTTTTAGTCTAGGTACACTTTTGTATTTAGGTGTAATAAAAATATATATATTATATAAATATACTTGTTTATGATATTTAATTTTGTATTTAGGTACAATAAGTTTATTCCCATTTTTTTATTAAGGTCATAACAAATCCTACAAAAGCTCAAAAGAAAATTCAAGTTTTGATTTCTTTCAAATTTATATGCAAATTTCCCTAATAAGTTCTATATACAATACTATATGTTCCACGGGATACAAATACATATTTTGTATCTGATACGATATGGAGAGGGGTGATACAACCCTTGTAGGAAAAACTCATAATATGATACGTCTATTATATATATATATATATATATATATATATATATATATATATATATATATATATATATATATATATATATATATATATATATATATATATCTTTATACATTTCATCATTATACACACATATTATATTTTGATCTAGGAGATGGTAAAAAAAATTATTACAAAAATTTCTTGATGCAAAGTAGTTATTTAGTATATTTAGTTATATACTTAGATGTGGTAATCATGTTTTATTAATTTTAATGTTTGTTGTTTTATGTTTTAAGTGTACGTGTTCTTACATTAGAGGTATCTAATGCATATATGAGAAATATTCGGAAAGTATTTATTATTATTTTAAAACAAAATATTCATATACGCTATGTTAGTATCAGAAATGATAATGACATGCACTAATTTGATTCATCCAGGCAAATATTTGGTGAATGACATAATTGCCCTAGTAATTAGGGAACACAAATCTTTATTTTTTGGTAAGATGTATATCTTTCCAAATATGATAATATGATAGCACCCAAATTTAACTAGATTGTACTTCTTTACCATTTAATTTTATTTGTTAATTTTTTTAATTTATATTTCTTATTAAAACTTAGCCGTTTAAACATAAATTATTCGATTAATTTGATTGTTATGTAAAAAGAATTTTTATTATTCAAAATGGAAACTATTATATCGTGATAGAAAATTTGATAGATATAGTTTTATTATTATTATTATTATTATTAGCTGTTGTTGTTTATACATTTCATATGTTATTACTTAATTTTTAATTTTCCATATCATTGTTTTTTTTTAATTGAACAGATTCCTAAATGTGAAGAATTTAAAATATTAATATAGGAGGAATTTAAAAATATGGACAAAATAATTATTATTTAGGAATAAATAATTTTTGTGGTATAAAAAGAAACATATTAACTAATTGATTCAAAATGGAATGAGTTTTAAAAGAAAGGTCCCGTTTTAATTTATATCTTAATTCATAATTATATTATAATTATATTGACATATTAGTTGTAAAGGACAAAATAGTAAAAAACATCGAAGTTGCCTGCATAGCTCAAATTGCAGCCCGATAATATCGTCAGACTTACTACATATAACCTAAAAGCTTTCCATTCCTTTTGTTACGTACCCAAACTCAAATTTCCCTTGTGGCCCAAGCAAGGTCCCAAAGGGTAATGCATTTTGGAATATCACAATGTTGTAAGCCTACTTTGGTCTTTTTCTTTTACTTTTTTTTTCTTTCTTTTTTTTGCTTTCCGTGAGCCTACTTTGCTGTTTGCCCTTTTTAGGATGTGCCACATTAGAATTTTGTCAAATTAACCCCTCTTCTTATCTAAAATATTGTTAAAATAAGGTTAATTCTTTCTCAGTTTGTAACTATAGCATTTTCTGTCTCCTAACAGTAACGAAGAATTCACACATTTAGGTGGTATTTGAAAAGAAAACTGCAAACCAATATTTTTCTTTATTACAAGCCTCTAATGTTGTAAAAGTTAATCGAAAAGTTGAAAACTATAGATATTAGAGATATTAATGTTAGACCGGAATGCCGCTAGTCGATCGGTCTAGTCGTATGGTAAATTTCATATTTAGTATATTATCTTAATTATATAACATCAAAAATAACATAAATACCGTTCATAATAAAAATATCATAATTCATAAACATCATTCCCATAATATCATCAACGGTAACATAATACTACAAGGGTATAAAAAGATAAAATAGAAACGGATCTAATTTGATCTGCAATATAATTGGACTAAATCAGACTAATTCACCAATAAATATAAAGTAATTAGCTAAATTGGCCTGCCGACTTTGTAAAATAATTAGACATCCAAGTTGTTTTTTCTTGGGATTAAATATTAATCAAAGAATAATTGGATCCTAATAGAGATTTTGCAACTTTACTGCCTCCTAAGTGAGAAAATTACTAATTAACTCGTATTCAAACTTCAAAGAGAGAAAATACTATGCTTCCTAACTAAGAAAAATTATATTTTCACAAATAAAAAAAAAAGATGGGTTAATTGAAAAAGTACTCACTTGTAGTCCAAATGTGTTAGGTACAGCTCGCAATCTTGCGATTTACGTAATTAATAATTGACAATGTTAAATGCTATAATTTAACGGGTTTGATGCCCGACAAACGTCCCTAAAAGCATGGGCTTAAAGGGGAATTCAAAGGTCAGGAGGCAATTGCATTTAATTATAACAAAATATAATATGGACAAAACTCAATGAGTTATACAATATTATTCTAATTCTGTAAGGTATCAATTTACTGTTTACATTTAGTAATGTACACAAAAGGCAAAAAAATTGTGTCATACGCGGCAGCTTGGCATTGGATGTTTAACCGAACAAAATCATTCAAGTAATCTTTGATGATTTGAGAAATGTTACGGTCAAGATTAATTTCTTTTTAAATCAACTATCAGCACGTCTAATCTGTCACTTCTATTATTTTTATTTTGATCAACATTCAAAAAAGTTTTATTTTTTTAAATATAACATTCAAAATAATTGATTGGTTGGCCTGGCTTTGGACCTAAAGCGCATTAAACTCCCAGCCAACCAAATCACGCCCTAAAATCCTAATCTAACTTCAAAAGATGTTGATGTTGTAATCTGTACAGGTTGTTACTGTCTGAAAGGACCCATACAATAATGGCGCAATTTCGTCTTTAAGCATGTACAAATCACTTTGACCCGTTCAAAATATGAAAATATCATCATCAATCCTTCTCTTCTCCTCCTAATTTTTTCTTCAAAAAAGTCTACATTACCCCCTCATCACTTATTCTGCATAAAGAAAAGTCACAAAAAATAGAATATTCAAAGCAAATATAGTAAGAAAGGCGCGCGCACACACGTACATGATACTTTGTATTTTTCATAATATTATACATGTGTTATTGTTTATATTTCACATAAATGATACTTCATATTTTACACTTTACATTACCCTCTCTGAGATCTCAACATTTTATACACACACACAAGAAATCACCCCACCAATCAACCCTAACAAAACAACCCTTCATACAACACAACATCACAACAACACAGCGCAACACAAAGAGCAAGCAAGCTCCACATAAAACCCGGAAGAGTCATCGAATTTGGCTGGTGACACGACGTCAGCAAGATCTAAGGGCAGAGATCCACGTCGCCTTCGAGACGGACACGCGTCCCCCTGCTGGAAGCAGCATGGGCACGAATCAAAGAGCAGAGCCAAGCCCACCCCACACTTGACACTACTCACCATTCCCTTCTCTGTTCCGTCTCATTCGTCCAGGTGTCGGATGCTCACAGAGCCTCACCTCTCGCCCTGCTTTTTTTAGTCCTTTCTTTTATCTCCTTTTCTGTCAATAAAGCTCCCCTCGACCCCCACCTCTTGTCCCTTCCTTCGGTTTTTCCCCCCTCCAGTTCGATTCCCCCCTCTTTATTGGCAGTAATGTGAGATTTATTTGTATAATTAGGCTTTGAAATTTGTTAAGTTCGTAAATATGATGATGGATGGAGTGTGAATGAATTTGATTGAGGGTCAATGTATGATGAAGTTTTTTTATTTATATAATCGCATGGTGGTATTACAAAGAATTAAAGAACATAGAGAGAAGAGTCCTGTAATTATTTTTTAAAATATAAGGTAGTAAATAATAATGATGAGGCATGTTTTTTGAATTTTGGAATGCTGATTTTCTGCCAATAATGGATTTTTTATTAACAATTCATTTATTAATCCTCTACTAAAACATGGGCATTTTATATGAATTACAAAACTATATAATTTTCACATACAACAAAAACAAAAGTATACTCTAAAAGACACAATTTTATACTGAATAAAAAAAAACCCTCTATAAAACCCAACTTCTAGAAAACCGAATAAAACACAATTTTATACTGAATAAAAAAAAACTATTTATAACCAGTCCAACTCCAAAACTAATGCAGTCCAGTTAGGCTAGCCTAGTAAGGTCGAGTCGACAAAACTCACAGCATACAATACAAATCCAGTAATAAATTCAAACGGAGAGCGAGTCAAAACCCGGTCTCACTTCCCAACGGCCCACTCTATACGTGTTCTTCTCCCGCTCCATCCGTCATCCACCCCTCCTCCTCTCATTGGCCCTCCTTCTCCTCGTTTCCCCTCTCTCCATTATAGCGGCGCCTTCTCTCTGCCTGCGCTCCCCTTGCGCCTTTTCACGTGCTCGTGTACTTCTCTACCGCCACGCGTCCTTTCCACCCAATCCAGGCTCTCCATCCTTCCCCTCCACGTGCTCCCACGGCTACGTGGCCCTTCCTTTGCCCTCTTTGCCCTCTTCCTCTATTTATGCCTTCCCTGCTCCTTTCTCTTTCATGTACCTTCCACTGATCTCACCTTCTAAACAACCATTCAGAGAGAGAGAGAGAGAGAGAGAGAGAAGACGAGAGAGATTGGTCTTTAAGTTTTACGAGGAGGAGATGGAGAGGAGAGGAGGCTGTTGTATTGCGAGATACGGAGGAGGAGCTGAGGATGCATGGAGGGTTGGAAGGATAATGCTTAAATACCGTCCGATAGCTCCCAAACCTGCGGCCATGGCGCAGGCAGCACCGGCCACGGCGGAACCGAAGTCTTTGACGACCTCTGGCCGGAACAAGAGAAAGGCGACTGGTTCAGGTACCGGGACGGGAAGGAGGGGTAGGAAACCCAGGAAACAAGTTAAGGTTTCGACTGGTACGGCTGAAGAGCGAGAGGAGAAATGCTCTTCTTCTTCCTCTTCTTCCGGTACCACTTCAGTGGATTCCTCATCTCTCGTCACGCTTCCGTTGATGCCTGAATCCCCAGAGGAGAAGAAAGTAACCTCTCGTGTTTTGGGACACGAAGCTCCTTCGCCTGTGCTGGTACCGAGGCCGATAAGGCCAGTCGGCTCGTGCGTAACCCTAGAAGGCTTGTCGAACATCTGGCGAGAAGGAGAGGTTCCGCTGATGCCAAACATGGTGTCCGACGAAGCTCCGGCGTTCGTCTCCGACGGGTGGGGCCGGGTGACGTGGACCAACGAGGCTTACAGGGCCATGGTGACTGGTGGAGATGGGGAGGAGGAGGTGAGAGTTGGGCTTGTGACGCGTGGACTGGTACCGGTTTGGGGTACCTGTTATGGCTACACATGCAGAGTGAGAGTGAGATACGCTTGTAAGAAGAAAGGAAAGGTTTCTCTTGCGGCGCCATGCGATGTGTGGCGAGTTGAGGGAGGAGGTTATGCATGGAGACTCGACATTAAAGCTGCTCTTAGTCTTACTCTTAGTCTGTCTTAAGTTAAAAAATAATCTTGTTTAGGTTAAAGATGAAGAAGAAAGATTTAGGGGGGTGTGATTGTAAATATTTTTGGGGCCATGGCCCCTTCTGCAAAAACGGATGCAAGTGTTTTGGATCTGGGATATGGAAGTATAAAGCTGAGTTTTAAATTTTAATGTTGATCAGTGATTAGTATTTGATACTTGCTATTGCTTTTAGATATATTTGTGTTCTAAAAGAAACTTTTTGATTCCTTCACAGTATTTATATAGTATGGATTATATTTATATGTAAGATTAGCAACGCAATAAGGATAATTTCACTATGGATTATGTACAAGATTAGGATTATACAAAAGATTAGCATGCAATAAGAATAATTTCATTCCCAAAAAAAAGGATGATTAACATTTGCATTTTGTTCATCATGCAGTGGTGCATTAGTAGAAAGAGCGGGGCATGAGTAGAGAGAGGGGTTAAATTTTATTTTTGAGAAATTTACAAATAACCACCTATCTTTTCTCAATATTACAAATAATCCCCTATATTTTTGGATTTACAAAAAATCCCTTATCAAAAATATTTTCTTTTACAAACATCCTCTGCATGCACTTTTCCATCCACTTCGTAGTTACATTTTTGAAAATGACAAAAATATCCTCATCAATATTTAATCAATATAATTAATAAATAAACCTAAGTAAACAAAATAAATTAAAAATTAAAAATGTAAGAAAATAATTAATTAAGAAATAAAACCAATTAAATAGAAATAAAATAATTTAAAATAATAAAAATAATAATAAAAAGTTAAAAAATAAAAATAAACATAATTGTAAAAATATAATTAAATAAATAAAAAGAAATAAAATTAATAAATATAAATAATAAAATAAAAATACAAAAAAATAAATAAATAAATAAATAAATTAATTAATTAAATAATAAATATTATATTTAAAAAATAATAAAATAAAAAATTATGTTAAAAAATAATAACTATTATTAACATGCAAAACTCTCATTATTGAGTACTGACACACAAAACACTTTGTTATATTAAATAGGATTTTGTGTGTCGATAATTATTTTTATTTTACAATTAATTTTTATTCTATTATTCTATTATTTTAATTTTTTATTTCTTTAATTTAATTTTTGTATTTTGTATTTTGTATTTTTATTTAATTATTTTTAGTTTTTTAATTATTTGTTAATTTTATTTATTTTTATTATTTTTATATTTAACTCTTTTATCTTTTTAATTATTTCTATTATTTTAATTTTAATTTTTAATTATTTTTAGTTTTATTTAATTATTTTAATTTATAAGTTTATTTATTTATTAAATTTATTCAATATTGATGAGGGTATTTTTGTCATTTTCAATTTCGTATTTACAATCATTCTTTACGAAAAATCTATCCAAGTTTTATTTGAATGAAACGAGCATACAAACGCAGGAAACATAAGTTTTAGGTGAAAAAAAGGATTGTGGAGAAATATTTTAAAATGAAACTAAATTTTGGTTTGCATTTGAATAATTTAGTATTCACTATCATTCTTTACGAAAAATCTAGCCGAGTTTTTTTTTGCATGAAACGAGCAAACAAACGCGCGAAACAAGAGTTTTAGGTGCAAAGATTGTGGAGAAATATTTTAAATTGAACACAAATTTTTGTTTGCAATAGTATAATTTCGTATTTACTATCATGCTTTATGAAAAATCACTCCGGGTTTTTTAGCATGAAATGAGCGAACAAACGCATGAAACATGAGTTTTAGGTGCAACCAAAGATTCTGGAGAAATATTTTAAATTGAACATAAATTTTGATTTGCATTTCAATAATTTTGTAATTCTTATCATTCTTTACGAAAAATCTAGCCGAGTTTTTTTTGCGTGAAATGAACAAACAAACGCACGAAACTTGAGTTTTTGGTGCAAACAAAGATAGTGGAGAAATATTTTAAAATGAAATTTTT
Organism: Juncus inflexus; assembly: GCA_024447665.1. Lineage (NCBI taxonomy): Eukaryota > Viridiplantae > Streptophyta > Magnoliopsida > Poales > Juncaceae > Juncus > Juncus inflexus. The sequence goes on along the minus strand of JAJHPC010000019.1, from coordinate 3,072,552 downwards.
TTTTTGTTTGCATTTGAATAATTTCGTATTTACTATCATTCTTTACGAAAAATCTATCCGAGTTTTATTTGAATGGAGGTAGCATTTGAATAATTTAATATTCACTATCATTCTTTACAAAAAATCTAGCCGAGTTTTTTTTTTGCATGAAACGAGCAAACAAACGCGTGAAACATGAGTTTTAGGTGCAAAGATTGTGGAGAAATATTTTAAATTAAGCACAAATTTTTGTTTGCAATAGTATAATTTCGTATTTACTATCATGCTTTATGAAAAATCACTCCGGGTTTTTTAGCATGAAATGAGCGAACAAACGCATGAAACATGAGTTTTAGGTGCAACCAAAGATTCTGGAGAAATATTTTAAATTGAACATAAATTTTGATTTGCATTTCAATAATTTTGTAATTCTTATCATTCTTTACAAAAAATCTAGCCGTATTTTTTTTGCGTGAAATGAACAAACAAACGCACGAAACTTGAGTTTTTGTTGCAAACAAAGATTGTGGAGCAATATTTTAAAATGAAAACAAATTTTTGATTGCATTTGAATAATTTCGTATTTACTATCACCATGAAGTGGATGTGGGGGATATTTGTAAATAAAATATTTCTTGTAGGATTTTTTTGTAAATTTGAAAACACAGGGGGCAATCTGTAATGTTCGGAAAAGTTAGGGGGGGTTTGTAAAAATTTTCTTTATTTTTTTATTAATAGAAGAAAATTATTTTTTGATGTACTGACATGGACGAGTACAAAATATTCTTTTTCTTTCTTAAGAAATAAGTACGAAATATTGGAATGATAAAGAATGTTGTAACGTGGCAGCTCGGAATTAGTCTATGTTGTGAAACTCACTAATTGAGGTATATAATTGAGCTTGTTTAGTATTTTCATTGGCTAATTTTGAACTTTGTCAGATCTTATTGCCCACAATAATTGCATTTACAATTTTAAAGTACTCCGTGATTTAAAATGACACCTGACACCGTGGGATATATATATATATATATATATATATATATATATATATCGGAACAATTTTATTTTTAAAAATAAATATGTTATGAATAGTTTTGTCTTAGTTATGGACCAGCCCAACTGGACCTACAACAGTTTGGATTAGGACCTCACAGGCCTCCAAATCACCTGGCTTGTACGGACGGATTATGTTGTCTACATGGGCCTCTCGAAATTTTATGTCTGTCAGATTACTCAATTGTTTGAATCTTCAGACCAAAATTTTTATATAGAAGATTATATAAAAAAATTCTGAATAATTAGACTTTTAAGATATTGTTAAGAAATATTTTATCTTTAGTTAATAAATTTTGCAAAACTAAGTCAAATAAATCCCTGAAAAAAGTTCACTTTAGCACCCTTGATTCTTAGGTTTGATTATTTTTATATTCCTAACTATTTTTTGAACGCTTTTTTATCCTCAACTATTTAATTTAAGTATATATGTAACTTTTATCCGTTAAATATTCTATCAGCAGTTAAATGCTGACGTGAGAAATCGACATGACAAAAATTAATAATTTAAAAATATGAGATGGATAAATTAAAAAAAAAAATCATTTTCCTTCTCTATCTCCCCTCTCTGACTCACATTTAACACACAAAGCCAAAGTCCACCCCCCTTCCATCTCTGGCCGCCGGCGAAGCTCCTCTCACCGGCTTCCACCTCTCCAGCCTAGTAAGTTCTCCATTCTCTTCTCTCTCTACTCAAAATTCTAATTTCAACTTTACAGGCGTAATAAAGTTGAGTGTGCTAAAGTAGGTTTTGCTGAGCATTTGTGTTCTCATAGTCTTTATTAAAAAGAAAACATTTTTTTTATATAATTTTAATATTATGAGCTCAACAGTCAGTCTCATACATGTCACATCTTTGTAGGCATGATTCCATAGCAGGAACCTTTATTTTGTAAATTAAGTCGTACAAGTAAGAACAAAGTTTTAATGCTGAAATAAGGAAAATAAATATGGTATAATTTGAACTTTACAAAACAAAATCTGGTATAATTTTAAAGAATATCGTTTGAGAATATTCTACTGCCAAACGGACCAAAAGAGAGATTATTCCCGCATTGTACCAACCATCTTTGGCGTTTTGTTTATTATAAACAAATTAATAAGGAAATTTTTTCAAAAACCCCCTAACTTTTCTCAATATTATAAAAAATTCTCTATCTTTTTAGATTCCTTCAAAAATCCCATATCTTTTTTGTCTTCTTCAAAAACCCTCTAATTTTTTTGAAAATTATCAAAAACCCCCTCTCATTTAGTTATATTTTTTTAAATGACAATTTTACCCTTCTCATTTTAATATAGTTTTTTTCTTTTTTAGTGTTATTATTATTATTCTCACATCCAACTTATATTTAAAAAAAAATATTTTTTACAAAAAATAAAAAAATATGAAAATAAATTATTTGGAATATTTTTCAAATATAATTTGGAGCAAAATTGCAATACAATCATAATCCAACAAAAATATTGGGAAATTTACAAAATGTCTAAACTGCAAAAAAAAAAATGTAAATATAATTGGAAAGAAAATTATCTTAAAAAATATTATTTTGAAAAAAAATTATTTCAGAATTTTTTTTTTGTTCTGGAAAAGTATTTTTGAACAATTTATTTCACTGAATTTTTTAAAAATATATTATTTTCTTACTATACATTTAAAATAAATTAAAAAATTAGAATTAAATATATTAATTTTTTAATATTTTTTAAATGTATTTTTTTGAGAAAATAATATATTATGAAAAAAGATTTAGCAAAAAAATTTCTGAAACAAAAATATTTTTTAAAAAAAAAAGTATTTTTTAGAATTATTTTTTTTCCCAATTATATATTTTTTTGCATTTTAGACATAGACATGATTTTGTTTTGGCAAATTTTCCTATATTTTTTGTAGGATTATGGTTGTATTTTCATTATCTCCAAATTATATTTAAGAAAATATTCCAAATAATTTGTTTTCATTCTTAAATTATATATTTTTCAATATAAGTTGGAATATTGAGAATAATAACAACACTTGAAATATATATATATATATATATATATATATATATATATATATATATATATATATATATATATATACTAAAATGAGAGGGGTAATATTGTCATTTTAAAAAATGTAACTAAATAAGAGGGATTTTTTGATCATTTTCAAAAAAGTTAGGGGCTTTTGAAGAATGATGAAAAGATAGGGGGTTTTTTAAAAAATCTAAAAAGATAGGGGGTTTTGATAATATTTAGAAAAGTTAGGGAGTTTTTGAAAAATTTCCCAATTAATAAATAGCACATATATTTTTCTCCTCTCAAGTCACATGGTTTTATCCATTGCAATCCAATTCCCAAATCGATAAAAAAAATTGGCGGAAAATTTCTGGTCTTTATCAAAATTCGTGGGTATAAATTAACAAATATTATAGAAGTATTTGATAAGATTTGATATATTTCCGAAAGTATACATTAACATTCTTGATAAGTTTTGTTCACATATTAATTTATAAAAAAATTCTGAAAAATGTTTTTTACATAATTTTTACATAAAAATGCTGAGATTGAGATGATGTGAAAATCTGCACGTCTAGTTTCAAAATTAACTGCGAAAAATAACAACATAAGAAAACAACAAACTGGTAAAAATCATCATTAATACTATTTTTCCATTAACAATAATGTCAAATACTACTTTGAATTATAAGAGCGTAGTACACCCAAGTGTAATGAACACAGGTATAATACTATAAGTTGATTATTGGGTAGTTAGTATTTCCTAAATGATTAATTTTCAATCCAATTATTATGTGGATCTTCAAAAAATTTTGAATGTATCAAAATTCTTAGCACCATAAATGATATTTGTTGTGTACACTCAGAGTATTTGTAGTGATATTTTTTTAATTATATTTTCCTTGCATTGCTGCATTTGCTGGCAAGAAATGTTACATTTAAAATACAGATTCACTCCAACCCAAATGGAAAACCCCGAAATTTACAAAATCAAGAAATGAGAAAACCCTTAAAATAGTCCTTTTTTAATAGCTATCTCTAAATAATAATAAAATATCTATCTCTCTTGAAGAATTCCAGATCCATTGTCACTCGTTAATATGTATTCGGTGCAAGATTCTATTTCGATTTGGGACACCACTTTCACAATAGCAAAATTTTCAAAACCCTCTAATTTTTCTGCATATTTGAAAGATTCTAAATTTTTAGTTTAAATCCTTTAGTCCATTTTAAAATGGATTGATTTTTTCTACCCTTATGAGTGTTAACTATTCCATATAAAAAAACTATTTTATATAATTTATTTGTTTGTTGACCAAGATATTCACTATTAATTTTTTTCATATTTTCTAATAAAAATAAAAAAATAAAAAGTATATAATATTTTGTGATATTATATTTCATGGTATTGTTTTATGATATTATGTTAATACTTTGTTTAACAATTTTATATTATGTAAAATATTATCCTCTTAAATATTACATAAAATATTATTTTATTTTATGTATTTTGTTACATTTATATTTTTATTCTTATTTATTTATATTTGAAGTAATGTATTATTTTTTTTATAATTATTATGTGAGAGGTAGAATAAAAAAATAATTTAATAAATGTTATTTATGTCAAAAAAATAAATAAATTGGATTAAATGTTAACTTTTAACTCTCATAACTATTACAAAAAAATTAAATTTTATTTAGATAGTAAAAAGAAAATCTAAAAAGTCGGTGATTTATTCAAAGATCTCGAAAAGTTAATTTTTTTTGAAAAACTACCTATGCTGCATGACGGGGGATTATGTCGTGCAGTAGAACCTTCTTTTTTCACGTAAAAACAATATACATAAGTAATTGAATAAATAATATATAAATTAAAAAAATTGTATACTAAAATTCATTTTTTGTAACAGTATACAGATATAATAAACAATATATACATACAATAGTTAAAACAGTATATAAAAAATATTATATTGGAAAATGGAAAAAATAATATATAAGAAATTTCGTCGCGTTTTGGACGTCCTCTAGCCAGCCGTGCTTTCAGATTTCCCTTTTAGAAAAATTTCCCTTGAAACCACATTTTCAGTACACAAGACATAAGAATGCACAAATCACAGTAGATCCAAAAAACCCTCAAAGCGGCCCATTTGCTTCTCTCATTTTCAGACCTCCCAAATAGTTTTTGGTTTTTCGTAGCTTATTAAACAATCTCACTCACTGTGAAAAGAAATATAAAAATGTCTTGTTCTCTATAAAATAAGGAGAGAAAGAGAGAAAGAAAGACGCCAAAAATTGAGTGATTTGTGGGTTTGTGATTCGAATTTTCGCTTTTCTTGCACGATTTGTAGCGAGACAAGAAAAGGTTTCATTCAGCTTTACGGGGAATTTAATCCATACAAAATCCACGGCTTCTTGTTCTTTGATCATTAGAGCCTACAAAAGAGGTGCTATTTTTTCATTATTTGAGTTATTATTGTGATCTTTACCCAGAATTCGTATTATTTAGAAAACCCATTACGATTCAATCTCTAATCATGGAAACCCTTGCCAACTCAATGTTTCCAAGCTTCTTCTCAAACTCAATGTTTCCAACCTTCTTCGCAATCTTTTCTGCTATCTATGTAAGTGGGTATTTCATAATATTCCGAAATTGGAGCCCCAAGTTCCGCCCTGAAGCTTCCAGTTGTTTAATTTCCCTTTTCCACGGTTCTCCTGCCGTGATTTTAGCCATTTCATCACTTTTTTCCGAACCCAATTGGGGATTTGCTGCTCCCAATTCAAGCTCTGCAAATGTGGTTTTAGAATTCAGCGTGGCTTATTTCACCATGGATCTGATTCATTATTTGATCTTCACGCCTCGCGATTATCTTTTTATAGCCCATCATTTGGCCACCCTCTTTGTGTTCTTGACTTGCCGCTGTGTGGCCTTACATGGTGCATTTGCGCTTCTTATCCTTCTTATTTTCGCTGAAGTTACCAGCCTTTGTCAGAACATTTGGACTCTTGCTGGATTGAGAAAAGAGGATTCGAAACTCGCGCGAAAAGTTTATCTGATTTTATCTCCTCCATTTTACGCGCTTTACACAGTCATGAGATGTCTAGCTGGGCCGATCTTTTTTGTGAAAATGAGTTCTTTTTACTTGAAAGGGGAGGCAAGAGATGTGATTCCAATTTGGATTTCGGCTTCTTGGATTTTGGTTGTTGGTGTGGCGATTCTGGTGAGTTGGTTGTGGATTTGGAATAATTGGATGGAGCTTGTTAGAGAGAGAAAGGGGAGAAAGGAGAAGAAAGAAGGGTAGATTGGTAATTTTGCGCTTGCGATTTGGATGTTTTGCTGGTTTGATTTGTGGGTCAAGAGATGAAAATTTGAAATAGAAGTAGGATCTGTTTGGTAATTGTTTTGGAATTATAGAAAAAAATGGTATAAGATTAGTGTTGAATTAATTTGGTGGTTGAATGTTTTATGCAACTAGTCATATTAAAAGGCTACTGTTTCATTGACTTTTTATGCTTAATACTTCCTTACGTTTTTTTTTTCCTTTTTTGTTTAAATTAGGTGTTTAATTAATGGACTTTTTATTAGCTCTTGCTTTGTTCGATTTTAAAATGAATGGGAGGATTTTTCAGCATTATCTCATCGATTTAGTTTTTGAATTAGCTTTACTTTTCAAATGCATATTTGATTATTTCCTCTTGCTTTATGCAAGGATGTCATGGTACCAGTTGGTACTAAGCTTCTTTTCCTCATTTTGTTGGTAAAGTTGTTTTTTCCTAACAGATATTGTTTTAGCACAAGTCTAATTTTCACTAAATCATCTCTATTATCTTGTATCATTTTCGGTAAAAATGGTAAAATTGTAAATAAAAACTTGAGGATTAATATTGCCATCACCTAAATTTCTGCCATAGGATAGTCAGGTCGAAGGGTTTAATTACATATAGATCAATTAGAATATTAAATGAATTGAAAATATAAAGCTCAATAAAGCGTTGTAATGAACATTATTTGCATACTCTTGGCCTATTTATCATGCTTTAATCTTATTTTTACCCGTCTAATATATCTTTTTTAAATATCGATATACTTTTTTCGCAGTTTTTATTATTTGCACAGTGTACATTTTACTTGTTCTGTGTACTGTTTTACATGTTTATAAATTCATGCGCGTACTGATTACCAATTCTAGGCCTCATTTTTGTTTGGATACTTGTCAATTTGCTAATGAACTGGGTATGTGATGGTGTTTTCTTTGACTGTCGACAACAAGCTCCGCAACTTAAATTCAATGTAACTTCAAATTCTCAAGTCAAACCTCAAAATCTATTTGAAATTTCCAATCAATCAAAAAATCTATTTGAAATTAATCCTTCAGGAATCAAGATCATTTACAAGAGAATCTAAATTGGTAGATATAGTTGCATTTCACAAAAAAATAACCAGATAAAAAAGTTGTACACTAGGAAAACCAAGCCCATTATAAGATTTCCTGCCTAGTATCTCAGAAAGGAAAAAACGACCTCATTATGAGCTTAAATATAGCTCCTGAAAACTGAAAATCTCAAAATATCAACGACAAAGGAAAACCATGAATCAAAACATATTAAAAAGAAACATAATTGCTAAGAAAAGCGAGATAAAACTCTTATTGACAAGATGCCATCAATTACTCTAATCCTTCTTATCACGAGTCTTCATCTCAAAGGGATCATCAGGCAACAGATAAGCAAGATCATGCTCTTCCTCTTCCTTATTTTTGACTTCAGAACTTTTAGAGGCGACTCGTGGTGGTAAATTAGCAAAACAACCTGGAAAATTCATTACATATGCCAACATTCCTCCAAAAGGAAGAGAGTTCGCATCAGGCATGTCCATCATACCGATAGGATTGCTGATGAAAGTGCAGTTCCACAGACGCGAAAATTCACGGCCAAAACGATCTACTAAATGGATATCTAATACACATGTCTTGACTTCATCATCCTTGTTCCTTATCCATGGTGTAGAACTAGGAACCTCAAGAACCATGCATTGTTTCATAATGGGCCTATGACGTATCGCGATTAATACATGTTTTTTGGGAGAAGAAGAAGTTTGAGGGGTGATTAAAGCTGAATAAAGCATATATGATGCCATGAAAAACAATTATGTGAAGCTTGATGATTATTTTTGGTTTTGAGAACAAGGTATTGGTTAAATGCTACGAAATGTTATGTGTGAATTTTTGAGGAAATATATAAGAGATTCTATGCTTTGAAAAGGATAAAAATAGCTTTGTATAAATTTATCACCTTTGGTTTTTTCACGTTTTTTGAACACCTTTGAAAATAAAAATAGAAATAGAAAACATGTGTGAATTTTCTTTTTTTTTTTTGAAGGTTGGAAGACGAAAAGCCTACCAACAATTTCATTAAACAAATAAAAAAAATTACATAGGTTCAAAAAGTAAAGTATCGCATACAAGCTCACACAAGCGCGAATAGAAGAAAATTCATGTGTGAATTTTCATTTAGGATTTTAACCTAGCCTAAAGGTGGTCAGTTGAGGTTGACAAACAAAGCCGGTCCTGGCCTTCGCGTTGCCCAAGCCTAACTTTAAATTGTTGCCCTCGACATTATGTCACCATTAAATCATAAAAATATATTATGCTACCATACAAAATTATATCATTCAAAGAGGAAAAAAGGAAGTAAATAATACTTGGGACAACAGAATAGAACAACAAAATCATATAAATACTTGGACCATTAAATGATAAAATATATTCCATTTAAAATGAGAGATAATCAAAAAATCATATGATTAATTTCAATTTTAAGCTTATCGAAGTGGAATCATAACTGCCAGTATCTAGAACTTACCAAAAGCACCCTCCAAAAGACAACTAAATGTGGAAAGAAAAGGGGTTACCTTGCTTTTAATTACTGTACAGGATTTTAAATTTTAATCCTAGGAAAGAGTACAAAAAATAAAAATAAAAGAGTCAAGACAAATATGAGGAAAACTGGGAACAAAAATTATCACAAAGAGTCAAAGACCTTCTCCATTTGCTATTCATTCTAGAAGATCTTTGTTGCTTATTTTAAGAATAATTTGTGATTCTACAAGTTGAAAAAAAAGAGAATAATTTGTGATTCTGGTGCTAGGAGGTCTCCCTTGTAATATGAGCCATAGATCTAGATCAAATTATGAAAGAACATTACTGGGCCTTTCAGTATTTTTCTTCTTATTTCTTTTTATAAAGTTGGACTATTAGCTAATAGGCTTACCATTCATAAGTTGCTCCGGCCCACGGGTTTGTTGGGCTGACTTTGATTATAAACACCTTCATTTCGTGATGACAACAACATGAAAAGGGACAAATTACTATTAAGTATTTTTTTGAACATATAGCCTACTGGAATTTTATTAAAGAGATTCTTTTACAAAGACGGATTCAATTACATGACAAAATAAAATAAAGAAATAAGATATGTCACAATGACACTGTTGCACGTTGGATCACGACAACAATATATATACAACCTACCAAAATATAATTATAATATATATAATTCATTTTTTTAACAATTTACACATAAAAAAAATGAAAATAATATATAAAAAACAAAATAGTATGAATAGACCCCTAATAGCCCGTATAGGTGGCCGTGAAAATGGGCATGAAAATGGTTGAGACCTTTTTATACTGGCACGGTGCCATTGAAGAGTAACGTAAGAAAAGTCTAACGAAAACTGAAGAAGGGGAAGGGTCCATTGACTTGGTGGTTTGAAAACTCAAGATTCTTCTTCTTTTTCGTCACTAGCTTTCTACCTCCAAAGGCAAGAACATTTTCATGATTCTAGAAAACAAAGTAGATAGCCTGAAAGTCATTTTTCAGTGGCAAACTTATAGTTACCGGAAATAACAAAAAAAACAAAAAATAACGAAAAAATGACCCATATGTAACTTACGTGTAATAATAATTTCTAATTCAACATGACTTCTTCATTTCATCATCCAACTTTTTATTTTTTGATCTAATGGCTCATACATAACTTATGTGTAATGATAATTTCTTTGGTAGTTTTATTATAGAAATAATTTTAAAGTATGCAACATAGATTAAAAAAACGTACAATATTGTTTATAATATTTCAAATCTTATTAGACTATGTGATTTGGGATTGTATGAACTTATGCCATGATTTTGGTTATGAGATTTATATTTGATTTTGAATTGTATGTTGATTACTTGAATTTTTTCAATATCACTATAGTAAAAATACATAAATATAGTATTTTTATATTAAATTTATATATATACATATACGCATATATATCACTGTATCCACAATGAATCTTGTATCGAAAGATCATCCCGTCTAATCCTACCCCTCTCGTATCGCATATCGAAGAATATAGCGTACGGCGTATCCGTACTGCGTATTGCGTATCCAGCGTACCGCGTTTCTGGCAACTATGGGCAAACTCCAAGATATTTCAGAAATAAGTTGATTACTATTTGAAGAGTACAGAACTGGATTCATCATCCTCGAGTAGGAGAGAGTTCATCAACGAGTAGCCTCTGTCAATATCTGAAGGCATCAAATTGATGTTATAACATTATATACAAATTTCAAAAGTAAAAAAAGTAAAAAATTCATAAAAATAAAAACAATACATAGAATGGTAAAAATAATATATAATAATATATTAAAAAGTAAAAAAAGTATATATATCGTCTGTCATGATCCAACGTGCTACAATGCCGTCGTGATATCGGATTTCCCTACAATAAAATAAATAAAACAAAATACTAAATAAGAAAGTAGATGGAAGAGCTATTTTTGTTGCAACTTATCTTGCTTTGCTTTATCGAGATCTTTCCCCCTTTGTGTGCAGAGAGCTTCCTCCAAGTTCTTGGTTATTCAGTTGTTCTTGCTCCATGCTTCCGCCTCGCTAAGTGCAACATACCTGACTTCATCGATCGTTCTAGACTTGTTGTTAAAGTTCCTGTCGTTTCATTCTTTTCAGACATTGCAGCAACAAGCAGATATGTTGTTTCCCAAGCTTGCTTTTTTTCTTTTTCTTTTGAGGTATGTTATATTTGCGGGATGATAATACTGTCATGAAGCGTTGGTTGTACTTGTACTTGAATTTTGAGTGTTGCATGCTGTAGTTGGAATTCGAAAATGGACACTGTTGTATGAGGTGTAAGGCATCCTGGTGTTCTCCACAAAGCAGACAATTTTGGTCAATTGTTGGTAACCACTTTCGAATTCTGTCTTTAGGTAAGATCTTTGATTTACTTAGTAGCCATCCAAAGATCTTAGCTCTGTTCAGAGCTTTAATTTGGCAGATAGCATTAGATTTGTTGATCCTAATGCCTGTATCTGCATAGAAATTATATGTTTTTTTTTGCGTGGAGAAACGTTCTGTGGAACAACCAACAACCCAACTGAATTGATCTTCTTGCTGGAGTAAGACACATTCTGCCAGCTATGATTGAACCGTATTTCATTGGTGTTGCAGAACATAATTCAGTGGTTTGTCCCATTGATTGTGTATGTGTAGGATGGCTTCTTGTACAGTGGCCTCCTTGCGGGTGGATCTCTCGTATAGGATAGGCCATTGGTCAGCCAATAATTTATTTCAAAGTCACTTATGCCAGAAGCTAATTTATTTGCTATTTCCTAAGGTGATTTTATTATAAAGTATAATAAAGAAGGTTTTGTTTAATGAGTTCTTTTACAAAAGGGCTAAATATTTATGAAATCCTTACAAAAGTTTTTGTAAACAAAATTTAATGACATTTACATGTAATTAATTCATATATTCGAAGTAAAATAAACGAATCACATGGTTTAGCACGGTGCGCACCTTCTGACATTAATATTTTTTATATTCAACTTTTCAGTGCAAATTATCTTTTTTTTGTTTTTGTTTTTGTTTTGGAGACAAAAAAAAGATTCTACCAACAAAGATTTTATTTCATAGCATGCCCCTGGTTGGTTTAATAACCATAAAAGAATTTAAAAACGTGAAAGATAATAAGAGGAACAAGCTTACTATTACACTATAAATTCTTATTTAAAAAGCTCACTTTTGCATTCCAAATGTTTTTTGAACACTTTTGCACACTCAAAACTTTTGATTTTGAGTACTCTTACACACTCAAATTATGTACACATTCACATGTTAAATGCTGACATAGCACGATGACATGATAAATTTTTTTTTTTTATAAATTTGGTGATGTGAAATTTATTGGAAAAAAAGAAAATAAAACTGAAGCTTCTCTCTCATCCGCTCCTCTCTCTCCTTTCTATGTGCGTGTCGGCTGCCCTCCCTCAATTCTGTTCCGTTCTCTGCCACCCTTTGCCGGCGCCACCTCTCTCCGGCCCACCCTACCCTGCCTGTACACCTCTCTCTCTCTCCCCGTCCTCTAGTCTCCGTTCCAATATGTCATCAATTCATTTGGATATGCTACGTACTTCTCTTTGTTTTTTTTTGAAGTTCCGCAAGTGAGAAATATATTTTGAAGAATGAAAGCGAGAATACACCAACTCCATTTGAGATTTCAACCCCCAATTTTTCTTATATTTCTATTTTGAGCAAGATGCTCAATTACTAGGGACCCATTTGCATTTGCAGTCCAATATACGTTATGCAGTTCTTTGTGGCATGCTATGCAATTTTGTGATAATGTGTTAGAATTAGTGAAAGCTTTACTACTTATATCTAGCCTAACTGCACTCAGTGGATGTTGCTATTTTCTTGTGTGAATATAACATATTATTTTGTATGTAACAAATAAAATTAGTACAATATACTAATATGATGGTAACAAAAAAAAAACAGTATGGATGATCCGTCGGTAGAGAACAGAAGAAACTAAACATAATAGACTCTCAAAATAAAATTGATATTATATTCATAATTAACTATTGACATTTTTTATTGTAGTTATTTTGTAATCAGAAATGAACATGCTTTTTGATAAATGTAAGTTTTTATAAACGAAAAATAATGAATTTCAACAATAAAATTAGTACAATATAGTAATATGATGATAACAAAAAAAAAACAGTATGGATGATCTGTCGGTAGAGAACAGAAGAAACCAAACATAATAGACTCTCAAAATAAAATTGATATTACATTCATAATTAATTATTGACATTTTTTCTTGTAGTTATTTTGTAATCAGAAGTAAACATGCTTTTTGATAAATGTAAGTTTTTATAAACAAAAAGTAATGAATTTCATTCACAATATAAACATTTTTTATGAGATTCAAACCCACAATTAGTGGGTTGAAAGATTTTACTAAATATGTACTAAAGAATATTATGTTGCCGGGTCTCGAACCTGCGATCTCGCCCAAAGTTCAATAATGCCTCACCGCTTGAGCTAGCGAACTTTGGCCATTCGAAATGTATAATTGGTGATGTATTTATGAAGTAAAATAGTTTGTTCATACATATAGCAGAGAAAAAGATACATTCTGTATGTATGATTTATTATTATTTCTGTTAAAAAAATATCCTACAACAATCATAAATGGAAACATTAAATTAATTTCCTACAATTTCAAATTCTGCAACCAAACCTCAGAATCTATCCTAAATCCATGAATTCTCTTATAAGATATTTCATAAACAACTAAGAATAGTTGCATTTCAATAAAAATAGATAAAATATAAAATAACGAGGCAATCACAATTCAAAATCTTTATTAAATTCAATAGAACACAAATAATACACCCAAACTTTGACATCTACCTGAAATCCTTTCAAATCTCATACAAGAAATCTCTTCAATTGTTCAAAGTAGAAATTGCATTCCACAACAAATCTTTATTATATAAGCTTAGAAACAAAACCTACTAAAGATTAAACCCAATCATCAATTAAATTGAGACATAACTCTTATTTATCATAAAAATCTCGACAATTGCTCTAATTATGATAGGCGCGAGACTTCATCTCGAACGGGTCATCAGGGAGCAGATAAGCAAGATCATGCTCTTGCTCTTCCTTATCTTCATCATCAGAATTTTTTGAGGTTATTGAAGGAGGCACATCAACAAAACTTTCTGAGAGATTCATTACGTAGGCTCTCTTTCTTCCATTGGGGAGATCATTTGAGTCGGGCATGTTCATCGAGTGAACATGATCGCTAATGAAAGTACAATTCCACATACGAGAATTAAAACGACCGAAAAAATCGATCGAATGGATTTCTAATGTGCATGTTGTAATTTCATCATCCTTGGTTCTTTTCCATGGCGAAGAACGAGGAGCTTCGAGAACAATGCATTGCGATCCGTTAATGGGCCTACCACGGAAGGCAATGAATACGTGTTTTATCAGAGAAGGAGAATTTTGTGGGGTAATTAAAGCTGAATAGAGCATATACAACGCCATGAGAAAATAACTTATGAAAGGTTGAGAGTGAATTTTTGTTTGAAGAACAAAGTTTTAGAAAATTAAGATGAGATGCCAAGGAGAGTTTGGAGAGGGAAATATATAGGAGAATGAAAGTTTGAAAATGATAAAAATAGCTAAGAATAAATTTGTCGCTCTTTTTTTTGGCACGTTTATAACGACAGGTTTTGCAAAGAGGAAAAAATAGGGGTTAGATTCAATGATCAGCATTTTTTTCATGTCAACATATCAAACATTGGTTATAGGAAGTGAGTGCTAAATCAATTTTCAATCCCTCGAAGTAAAATAAATATTTGTATGAGTTTGGTCCACACAATGTATGATCAAAACTTCTGAAATAAATAAGTTCGTTCATACATGGAAGATAAAAAAATAGAGTATGCGTATTCCTAGTTATCAAGTTCACAGAGTGTTCAATCAAAATTATTTTCACACAAAAGAATTATAAACAAGAAACTATAAATGATATTCCATTAATCCTTACGGGAGTTTGAATCCCATAACCAAAACTAAAATTAACATAACCAAATAAAATAACGTGTGCAAGATAAAAATAAGACTGGTAGTAAATATGAAACACAATCAACGTCTTAGTATAAACTTAATTAATACACATTTTTTTTTTGACACTCAGAAGCCTACAATATTCATACATACATATAAAACAACTTCAGATTTTAATGCAAAGAAATCGCACACACGCACATAACATACACACAATAAACCATGCTGAAAATCAATAAGCTTTTTCATCATCACGCAAGGCCTCTTCCTTCTTACTAGTTGGAGAAACAAGCCTCTCCATTTTCCAGACGAAACGCTTAGCGGCACGAGGCGGCAGCGTAATTAACTTGTTTGATAAACCGACAAGATACGCTCTCATCCCTCCATGTGGAACTCTTGCCACATCTGGAATCTTCAACATTTGTATCGGTTTTGCAGTGAAAGTACAATTGAAGAATGAATACGGTTTCGGAACCGCACAGATTTCTAATTGGCATCTTTTTACTTGTACTTCACCATCATTTACAATTGAAGATTGAATATATTTCTCCATAGCCTCTAAAATAATCACATGAGGAAGAACACATTGGTCGTTCTCCAGAAGACAAAGCAGAACCTTTTGACTTTGCAAAGGTGAATTCTGGGGATAAATCAGAGCAGAATGAACCATATAATTGCTAGCCATTTCTCCTCTGTTTTCTTTTCCTCTGGTGATTTTTGATTAATTTGATATAATAATGGCAAAGAAGAAGGGAGAAGAAGGGCGTTCGTATATATATAGATTTTCAAGAGTTGTGAGTAGTTCTGTTCAAGTAGAGACGCCTCTTTGAAGTAGTGGCTTAGTGAGAGTCGCTCACCATGCGTGGCACTCGAGGTGAGGACGGGTTGCCTACTGACCGGCCTGAAGAGGTCACAGTAGTTATCAAATCCACTCAGAAAATCAAAGAGGAAACGAAAAGGCTTTCACAAGCATGCATCATTGATGGATCTCACGCTACTGAACGAGAAAGGAACAGACTGTGTGGTACAGTCCTTGATTCCTTCACTTGGCCAGCTTTCTTTCAACTTGCTCATCTCTCAAAAAATCTCTTCATTCTTCTCCTTCCACGAGAAGTGGACAGGAAGGTATTCCTTAAATCCCCTCTGTCTCCTTTAAAAAAAACAGGTTTTAGAATATTTGCATGGTCTCCTTCTTGTAGAGCTGAACAAACCAACTTTGTCTTTAAAGTATGGCTACACCTTCAAGACTTGCCTGAATTGTTTTGGAATCCTGAGACTCTAGCCACCATTGTATCTTCTTTTGGTTACTTAGTTGATCATGGGCCACTTAGAGACATCCCCTCCCTTGCCTCGTTATCCATTCTAGTGGCCACTTTAGATCTCTCTAATATACTAAAGCTTTTAAAACTTATTTGTGATGGTCTAATGTATAAGGTTAAAGTGGCAGTAGGAAGTCGATTGGCAGAAAAACTTTATTTTCAGATACCAAAAGATACCTCAATTGAGGATCAACCAGCCAAGACTTCATACACCTATATTCATCAACTTATCAAGAAACACGGTGAACGCAAAGACTGGGTGCCATTGCAGAGACAAAGACCACCGCAGATCATCACAGTGATGAACGCCTCAACGAACCAAACAGATGGATCCGGCTCAGCACTCATGTCGGTACGTCAACCGGGACAACAGACAGTGCAACCGAACAACCAAATGGTACCAGAGCAACAAGTTCCGGCACCGCAAATACAACCAATTCAGGACAATGTTGTAGTACTGCCACCGGTCGATTCTAATAATACACCGCCTCGTCAGCGTCCACACCACGAACCGCCTCATCTTATGTCAGATGACGAGTCGATGTCAGACGCCCCGACTACCACTGACTTTCCAAACAACCAACAAAACCTTGTTATCGGGCTTAATTCTCCGGTAGTGGAACTAAAGAAAACCATGTTTGACGACTCAGATAATGACGGTGTAGAGACACCGGAAGGAAGAAATCCACGCAGCAGAAGACAGAGGGACTCTTCGATTAGAGAGACATTGACCTACCATTTTTCTGCAGGAAAAAATAGAGTTTCTGGAAACCCTAAAAGGAAGCTGGAGATGTCCGGTATTTCGAGCACTGGAGAGGATGCTGGAGTAGGTTGTGAAGTGATGTTGGGAAGTGTGGCGTCCATGAGGGAAGGGTCCAATCAGGAGGAGTTCAACTCTCAAGATGCAAGTCTCATGATCACGGTGCCATCATCAAACCCGGATGATATGACACAAGAGGATGAAAACGCCATACAAAACATCTCTCAGCCAACAATCAATGGTATGGTACATTTTGAAAATTCAAATATTTTGATGACAAATGACACTAGTACTAGCAAACAAGATACACAAACCATGCCTGTATTAAGTATGGGGGAATGTAGTAAAAATAATAATAATAAGCCAACATTTATTGCACCAGATGAGTTGACTGATACTTTTTATCTTTAAAAGTAAGAAGAAGATTGATAATAACATTAAGGCCCTTAAAAATGAAGCCCTTAATCCTATTCCACTAGAATCAGTCATGCAAACTAATGTCCATCTAGCTTGTGGGTCGGTTAAAATTATCAGACCAAATGAACAAGGCACTACTTCTAGTTGTGACCAATTCTCTAAGTCCACTACACCTACAGTAGGGAATCTTCATAAATCTATTTTAAAGTCTTCTCTCAAACCATCCAACTTAAATATTAATCTCCCACATAATAATCCTACTGATGAAAATTGTTTAAATCATACTTTAGTAGGAGGTAATAATGATAATATGGATGATGAACGTGAGCCTAGCCTCGATAAGGGGGACTATGGTGAGGATAGCATGGAAAGCTTCCATGCTTTCTAAGAAGATGCCTCCTCCCCCCCCTCTTTTGAAGATCTTAATTGACCTTATTTCTTTTGTATTGTTGTAATTTAATCAATGGTTGTACTCTTTAATTCTATGTCTATTTTATGTTGGAACGTTCGAGGTCTAAACAACCTCGAAAAATGTAAGACAATTAAAGACTCGGTCCGTGATTCTAGTTGTAACATTTTATGTATGCAAGAAACCAAATGGGAGAATCCTAGTTTCTTTCATATGCGACGCGTCGGCACGTCAAAATTTAAAAACTTTGTATCGAAAAGTGCAAATGGCACTAAAGACGGATTACTCACGGCTTGGAGTAACACCTTCACTCTTCTCTCCTCCTCTCAAAATGACTTTTCTATTACCGTCCTTCTCTCATCGAAACAAGGTTTCCAATTTCTCCTATCCAACATCTATGGTCCGACGGATGACGAGTTAAAAGATCAATTCTTTCTAAGCCTTCAACAAATAGCCGAGCAACTAGCCATTCCTTGGATTTTGGTTGATGACTTTAACATTATTCGATCAATCGAGGAGTCCACGGGAGACGGACACCATGTTGATCACATCAATGAATTTAATCACATTATCAATGAGTTAGAGTTGGTAGAGGTACCTCTCTTTGGTAGAAATTTTACTTGGTCCAGTAAGCGACCGTCCCCCACTTTCTCTCGGCTAGACCGATGTTTTCTTTCTCAACACTTCCTCAATCTCAATATTGTTTCTTCTCTTATAGACCTACCTACTACTACCTCCGACCACGCTCCTCTTAAATTCTCTCTCTCAAAGATTGGTCGCCAACCACCTAAACCACTCAAGCTTGAGAGATATTGGTTGCGCTACCAAGAGACAACAATAATAGCTCAAAATACTTGGCGCTCTCTCCCCTCGTCCTCTAATTCCGCCCTCTCTTTCATTCAAAAATCCCGTCAAACCCTCCGAGCTCTCAAGGGGTGGGCAAAGGCGAAATTCTCCAATAGAATTAACGAACTAACCGATGCTAAGGAGGTTACCCAATACCTAGATCTAGAGGAGGAGGTTAGACCTTTATCTTCTCAAGAATTTTCTCTAAGGATTTCTCTTCGAGAGAAAATTCATGAAATCGCGAACAATCAAGAAGATAGTTGGCAACAAAGATCGTCTTGTACATGGCTACAATTAGGTGACAAAAATACTCGTTACTTTCATGCAATTGCTTCTTCCAAAAGGCAAGAAAATTTTGTGCCTCGCATCCTTGTCAACGGAATCTCCATAAGTGACTCGACTACCATTTGCCTCGCCTTCACCTCTTACTACAAATCTTTTTTAGGCGTGGTACAAGGTCCTCCTCTCTCCTACCCAACTCCTCTATATCCCCCTTATTTAGACATATCTATCTGACAAGTGCTAACCCTACCTTTTTCCGAAGAGGAGTTAAGACACAATATCTCCGAGCTACAACGGGAAAAGTCATCTGGCCCGGATGGTCTCCCATCCGAGTTCTTCCAACGTAATTGGGATATGTTGAAGAATGACCTACTCAAAATCCTTGCCGACTTCTATCAAAATCGGCTTGATCTTTGGCGCCTTAATAAAGCCACTATTATCCTCATCCCTAAAAAAGAAGAAGCGAACCTACTTGAGGATTTTCGACCAATAAGTGTCATCAACGCGCCTATCAAAATCATAACGAAAATTCTTGCGAACCGGTTACAAACATTAATGCCGATCCTAGTGCACAAAAATCAAACGGCTTTTATTAAGCAAAGATCAATCATGGAAACCTTTCTAGCAACGAGGGAAATCTTGAATTTCTACCATAAGCGAAAAATTCCGTCTATTATGCTAAAGGTAGATTTCAAAAAAGCGTTTGACGTGTATCTTGGCCCTTCCTTCTCCATCTCTTTCAGTCCCGAGGCTTCCCAAACCGATGGATCACTTGGATCCATAGTCTACTCATTACCTCTTCCTCCTCCATAAATGTTAATGGCACTCAAGGGCCCTACTTCACCCACCAACAAGGGCTTCGCCAAGGCGACCCACTCCCCCCCCCCTGTTGGGTTTCAGACGTGCATAACGCAGCGGAAAACAAAAATTTCGTCCAAAACCAATCCGAGGATCCGTGCGTATCGGTTAAATCAAAGAAATAAATCTTAAAGATACCTTTCGGATTACGCTTAATCCGTGACGCTCAAACCATGCGTGTTGTCCATGTGCCTCTAAACCGGTTACCGTCCTAACCGATTTTCCGTCCGTCTAGGCCGTCTAGGTCGGATCGTGCGGAATCATCTACCGCACATACAATTGACCTCCACCGAAATTCTCAATAACCCGTTATCATATTCTTAGGCCAAATAGATCACAAGCGCCGAAAGTACGAACGCCTCTACCGGTGTCCACACGAACAAACTTCTTAAAACGGGAAGAAGAACAATATATATGCTAGTAGCATGTTCTCCTCTTGCATAAGAAAACTCTTCTTATTTTATCTCACAAAAGATGTATATAATTCCTCTCATATAATCGCATTCTTTCATTTTGTCATAAAAAAACAAAGCACCCTTTCATAATTTTGTCATACAAATTAGAAAGTATATTTTCTCTCTTTTGTCTCACAAAAGAGAATGAGAAATAATGAGAGAGAGAATGATGTGTTGTGTTGTGAATTTGGAGTCCTCTATGTCCTTATATAGAGGTGAAGAGTCATGTCTCTTCACACTAAAATATGTGTATGACATCACTCATCATTATCCATATGCCATCATCTAGACTCTTCTAGATTACATGATCTTTTTGTGCTCATAGTCTTTATATACATATATATCACATCTTATCACATAAGATGACAATATATTTGTGACATTCTTATGCAACTCATCATATAAGTCGCTAGGATTTTTCTGCGCCCGTTTCAGTTTGTTCTTTGTGTGTGACCCTGTAGGTTCACTTAATGTTGGCAATAGACTTGACAGTCTATAAATCATGAGCGGACTCTAGCAAGCCATCATGACTACCCAATTTAAGTGAATATCGGTGATCCGATTTACCTAATCAACAATCATGTATTTAGTCCCTTTGTCACACGATATCTATATCGATCATAAGGCATGTAATACGTCATCCTTATATTAATCGAATAATATTTCTTGATCCCAAATTAAACTGAACAAGAACAAATGACATTAATAAGTCTTATTAATTCATTTGAGTATGGCCATACATTTCTTCAGTTCAATTCATCAAGAGGCCTAAAGATATCTCTCTCATTTATGAGAGGAACAAATCCCGTCTTGATTGCACTCATCCCTCTACATGATTCATTGTATACCTAATCATAACCGTTATGACCACCCGGTTAAAGGCAGTGTTAGATTATATTAAAGTATAAAATTACTCATGTTGGGAACCGAGACAATCTCAGGTCAAAGGACTATAAATACTTTATGTTACAAGAATCGCTAATGACGTAAAACATGTAGCATTCTTATGGCGGGTCAGTCCAATATATGGTCTCTAACATATACCTATGTTAATCATTTGATAACTATTTATCCATGATCAGTAAAACATAATCATCAGTCAACTAATATACTGGTGTACATTTATAGCTTGTATATAAATATATATTTATATGTATCCGCAAGTATATTTGTCTCCACAAATATCCTATAAATGACCAGGGACGATTTAGAATAGCATTAATAACACTTTATAGTTTTACTACCAAAGTCACGCACTTTAATGACATAAAGCTGAATTGCGTATTCATGGTCTATTTTAATTATATTAAAATAATCTATACGCACATATTATATGAAATATCTTAGAATAAATATTATGTTTGTTATTACAATCCATCATCTAGGTCACAAACACTTTGGCCTAGAGCATAACACCAGCACATGGAGTTGAGATCTCTTATCAAAAGGCTTAGAAAGCACGAGAGATTGCAATGGCTTCAATTTACAGTTTCATGAAGAGGCATATAATCTAATTCCGGATTATGCGGATGCGTTGCTTGCCTCAAATCCCGGTAGTGTAAGCAAGTTGAAACGCTCAATTGATAATTCCTTTGAGCGCCTCTTTGTATGTTTCGATGGTTGTAAGAGGGGTTTTATGAGTGTGTGTAGGCCATTTTTAGGAGTTGATGGTTGTCATTTGGCAGGTAAATACCATGGTTGTTTGCTCACTGCTATAGCATTAGATGGAAATAGCGGGCTCTTTCCGGTGGCATTTGCCGTCGTAGAAATTGAAAATGGTGAATCATTGCAGTGATTTTTTGAATGTTTGAATGAAGCTATTGGAGATATCCCTCGGCTTGCTATTATGTCAGATAGTCAAAAAGGTTTAGAAGGAGCTCTTAAGAGAGTTTTTCCTTGGGCCGAGCATAGGCTTTGCTTGTAACATTTGTTTAAAAATTATTTAAAAAAGAATTGGGGCCCAGAACTTGAGGGTATATTTTGGAATATTACTAAAACATTTGCTCCTATTCCGGTTGAAAGAATGTTGAAAGAATTAGAGAAAAAGAATCCCGATACGTATAATTGGTTTTTGAGAAATGGAGAAGGCAAGTGTTGAAGAAGATCTTTATACAGCCATGAGATTAAATGCAATCATTTCACTAACAATTGTGCTGAATCTTTTAATAGGAAAATACTCAATGTTAGGCATCTCACCATCTATAATCTCGTGGATGGCATCCGACAAAAAATAATGACTGATATATTTAAAAGGCATAAAATAGGATTAGAATGAACAGATCCATTGGTGCCTAGAGTAATGCGGCATTTGAAGAAGGAAATGGAGACGATAAGGAGTTAACGCGTTAAGAAGTCTTTGAGATTGAGAGCCGAAGTGATGCATGAAGAACGTACTTGGGCGGTTGATATCGAAACAAGAAGTTGCTCATGTAATGATTGGCACGTCAGTGGAGTTCCATGTTCTCATGCGATTGTAGCCTTGTACGATTTCCGTCTTCCTATAGAGGAGTATGTGCATGATTTCTTTCGTGTGGACATGTACCGATCATGTTACTCGTATCCAATTAATCATTTGCCAGATAAAGGAAATTGGCAGTCTTATACCAAAGACTCTAAATCCTCCTCATGAAAGAAAAGCACCAGGTCGTCCTAAGAAGAAGCGTCAAAGAGGCACAGATGAAGACCGTACAGGGAGAACCGTGCACTGCAACCGATGCAAAGGTCACGGTCATAACAGGAAAACTTGTAACGTGCCATTAAATCGGGTTGTCTTAGATACCGGACGTGCAAGGGGTCGGGGTCGGGGTTGGGGGCGTGATTCAAAGCGTGGAAGAGGTCGAAGTCAAGGATATGGCAGGGGTCGTGGTGCAAGTTCCGATGGACCCTCAACTTCATCAACTCAACATTGATTGTTTTGGTATGATTTTTAAACTTTTTTTTATTGAGATTTTACATTTCTTGTTGCCATCAAGTCTATTTTCTTATTGCATCATCATAATGTGCCTCTGTAACTTTCTCTAATTAGAAAATAATTAAAAATGGATGAAATAAAATCAAAATAAAAACAAAAAAATGTAAAGTAGATTAAAAACTTGCAATTTGTTCGATACGTTTTTTCTTTTTTTTAAATTTTACCTCGTCTAATAAATTATCTTTTGCAGATTTAACTTTAAGTGAAGACATGCTACTAATCCATAGGCAACATTTTGTATGTAATATACAACATTTTGTATGTAATAGATATAGATATTTTGTGTTTTGGCATAACCCCTACAATTAGAGTTTATAAGTTATATTGTATGGTTACTATTGCTTTTTTTTGTGGTAACCTATAATTGGGGTTAGGGTGTTGTATTATGGTTTTAATTGGAATTATGATTTATGAAATTCAAAATTATGATGGACTAATTTTATTAATTATCTTTATGAAAAATTATGAATGATGGTATGTGTTTAACGAAAATTGATATATTTATGTTTTAGTTATATTTTATTCTTTAACTGTTTTAAGACTGATTATATAGTTCTTGTTTGTTGCTCAATTTTATTTTTATTTTTCAACAATTTTATTAAGAAAAAAAATATTAAATTTATTTCTGACATGTTTGTTTCAATTTGACATGTAATGCAAAAATAAAAAGTTATTATAAATCATGAGGGCAAAATTGTCTTTTTTGAAAATTTAACTCAACATGAGATGGAAAGTCAACATAGGGGCTTAAAAAAAATTAATTACTCTTTATAGGGACTAAAACAAGGAATCGAAGAATATAGGGGTTTTTGATAATATCCATAAAAGTTAGGGGTTTTTTAAAAATTTCCCAATTTTTTAACGTTACCAATTTCTTAAACGGCCGAGGCCTATTTGATTATTTCATTAGTTAACAGCCCAGCCCAATTTGATTATTTCCGCATAAACAGATTCTCTCTTTCATTCTTAGATTCCCCGCTTGTAAAGCTCAGACTCAACAGACTATAAAAAAATAAAAGGGAAAGGAAGAACGAAAAACAAAATGGAGTAAACTTGAATAAATTCTCGCTTTAATCTCTTCTCCTAACAAATGGGATTAAGCTTCAATTTCTCTTCAACGAGATGTCTCTACTCACTCTAGACCAATTCCTCTCAGAAACCAACACCAATACTGGTAGGGTCTGTACCTGACAGAGAAAGGGCAAGAGGATATGATGATCTAGCAGTATAATCAGATACGATACTCGTATTCGTATCCGTGCAACGTAAATTGAAATTATAAAAAAAAAAATATAAACTATGTATTTAAAGAAGAGGATATCTTAAAGAATGATTTTTTATATGTTAAACAATAATTACATTCAATGAGCCCATCACATATAAGAATTAATAAATGGGTGCTGATATTGCGCATCACTTTTGGGCGCGACCTGTGCGTGACGCTTCAGCCAAAGAACGATGGGAGCGCGACGCCTCTCCACTCGACGTCTTCCAGCTCAGCAAGCAGCAACGATAGCACGACAGGGTGAAAACATGTGCACGACACGAAAACAATATATATATATATATATATATATATATATATATATATATATATACTGTTTTCGTGTCGCGCACCTGTTTTCACCCTGTTGCGTTGTCAAAAATATATTTTTAGACAAACGGTATATGTATTACTATATATTCTAATAAACAATATATATTATTCAGATAAAAATAATATATAGATATGATATAATTCAGACAAATGATATATAACAGATGCATCGCGCTGGAGAAGAAGAGAACGACAGGAAGAAGGTAGGAGACTCCATCGGCTAGGAAACACGTCGTGCTTTGGGAGTCTCTAACATTAGAGTGATTTTCATTTTCCCTTAATAAATTATGATGAATATTCTTAATATAGATTTCCTTATTCAATTAAAAATGATATTTGGGAAGCTAGTCTTTTATCTACGACAGTCCTTTCCTTTTCAGAAGAGAAGTCCATTCCTTTGCAATAAATATTTTTTTATTAATTAGATGAAGAGAATTTTTTTATGATAATAAAAATTTAATGATGATTCTTTTTTTATTACAACAATTATTTTGATGCTATAATAATTCAATCAACAAGCTTTTGTCTTCTTATTTTATTTAGTAAACTAACTAAATTACGAGACATTGACCGTAATAGATGATTTTTTATTTTAATTAATCAAAAATTTCAAATACTCACAACATAGCGCCGGATTTTTCCTATTTATTCTATATTATGTATGTAATATGAAGTGAATTCAAATTTTATTTTGATTTTTCATAATTATAATTTTTATATTTTTTATCGAAATAAATAATATAATTAAAATATTCGCAGCGTAGCGTAAGTATTATCCTAGTGGTGTACTACTTATATCCACCGTGAATCGATTGATGTTGTTATTTTCTTATGTGTATAATAACATATACTTTTATATATAACAAACCATAATTATTACAATATACTAATGGTAACAAGAAAACAGTATGGATTTTTCATAATTATTACAATATACTAATGGTAAAACCAAAGGTAGCTCTCAAAATAAAACTGATATTAACAGAAGTAAATATGCTTTTTGAAAACGTAAGTTTTTATAAACAAAAAGTAATGAATTTATATCAAATTTTTAAATTTATTTAAATTTAGTATTTCAGTAGGCAATTGCAGACTAAAAACTAATGAATTTCAATTTTCATTCACAATATATAATTGGTCATGAAGTACTTCTGAAGTAAAATATTTAGTTCATATATGTAGCTGAGAAAACGATACTTTCTGTATGATTTATTGTTAGTTCTTTCAAGAAAAAAAAAAAAGATCCTACAACAATGATAAAAAGAAATAAATCAAAACATTGAATAAATTTCATGTAGTTTCACATTCTGCAATCAAACCTCAAATTCTATCTTACATCCAGCTAATGTTTTATAAGATATTTCATAAAAAACTAATAATAGTTGCATTTTAAACAAAAATAGGTAAAAATAAATAAAATAAAAAAGCTTTATTTTTTTGCGAGCGTACCACATTTTTTTATGGATAAACTTTCCATCATGCAGGAATTTGTGTTGGCCTAATGATACTTCTTATATGTTTTTTTTACACCTATATGGCAAATGAACGAAGAAAGCTTGCCAAAATCAAAGAGAAATATTTCCAGCAGTATGGAGGTAGACTACTACTTGAAGAGATGCATTCCAAGCATGGCCAAAGTTTCACGATATTTTCGGAAGAACTAAAACAAGCTACCAATAAATTTTGACGAAACCAACATTATTGGAGAAGGAGGAAACGGCACGGTTTATAAAGGAACTCTTAAAAGCAATAGTGCCATGGCAATAAAGAGGTGCAAATCAATCGATGAGAGTCAGAAGAAGGAATTTGGTAAAGAAATGCTCATTCTTTCTCAAATAAATCATAAAAACATTGTTAGGATTCGTGATTGTTGCCTAGAAGTAGAGATACCTATTTTGGTATATGAGATTATTTCAAATGGAACCCTCTCTAACCTAATTCATGCCAAGCATGCTTCTCGCATTTCCTTAGGCACTCGTCTAAGGATTGATAAAGAGGCAGCTGAAGCCCTTGCTTATTTGCAATCATAATTCAAATTCTTAATTAAATTCAATTGAACACAAATCATACACCCAAACTTCTAACATCTACCTGATATCCTTTAAAATCTCTTACATTATAAATTCTCCAAAATTGTTCGAAAGTAGAAATAATTGCATTCCGCAACGTGACTTCACATAGAAAATAGAAGTGGTAATTAACAGTCTTGTTATATAAACTTAGAAACAAAACAGATTAAAGATTAAACGCGATCATCAATTAATTGAGACATAACCCTTATCGAAATCTCGATTGCTCTAATTATAATTGGCCCGAGACTTCATCCCGAACGGATCGTCAGGCAGCAGATAAGCAAGATCATGCTCGTGCCCTTCCTTATCATCAACTTTAAAAATTTCTGAGGCAACTGAAGGAGACACATTGACAGAACTTTCTGCGAGATTCATTATGTATGCTTTATTTCCTTCTTTGGGAAGATCATTTGGATCAAGCATCTTCATTGAGTGAACTTGATTGCTAATGAAAGTACAGTTCCACATACGAGAATTAAAACGACCGAAAAAATCGACCGAATGGATTTCTAATGTGCATGTTGTAATTTCATCATCCGTGGTTCGTTTCCATGCTATAGAACCAGGAGCTTCGAGAACGATACATTGCGATCCATTAATGGGCCTACCACGGAGGGCAATGAATACGTGTTTTATTGGAGAAGGAAAATTTTGGGGGGTAATTAAAGCTGAGTAAAGCGGATACAATGCCGCCATTGGAGACAAATAGCTTTTGGAAAGTTGAGAATTAAGTCTTGTTTTGAGAAGAAGGTTTTAGAAAACGAAGATGAGATGTCGGAGACAGTTTGGAGAGTGAAATATATAGGAGAATGGAAGTTTGAAAAGGATGAATGGAAGTTTGAAAAGGATAAAAATAGCTAGGAATAATTTATTATTGCTCTTCTTTTTGGCACGTTTATAATAACATGTTTTGCAAAGAGGAGAAAATACGGGTTAGATTCAATGATCAACATGTCCAATATTGGTTATAGGGAGTACTAAATCAATTTTCAATCCCTCCAAGTAAAATGAATATTTGTATGAGTTTGGTTCACAATGTATGATCAGAACTTCTGAAATAAATAAATTCCTTCATAAAAATAGAGTATGCCTATTTCCAGTTATCAAGCGCACAAAGTTTTCGATGAAACTAGTTTCACACACAAAAAATTTATAAAAAAAACTATAAAATTAGAGAAATTATATGCTACCCAGAGCTAAAAATGAAAGGTTATAATTATAGGTAACCGTTTGATCTAATGGCTATAAATGATGGAAAAAATGCCCAGTCGGTTACCCTTTAGTCCCATCCGATTACCTTACTTTCCAAAATTAATAGAGAAAGGGCAAATTCGTAATTTCATCTAGGACACTGCCGGTCACCTAATTCTCTTCTTCTTTCTTTTTTTTTTCTCCAGTATGCGACTCTCTCCCTCTCTCTCTCTCTCGCGCGCGCGCAAGAGCTCGTTCAAGAGCTTGCATAGAGACGTCTTTCTCTCTCAGATACACGTTTCTCTCATATTCAATTTCAGATTTCGATTTTGACTTGAGAAGAAATCGCATGCTTCATTC
This sequence comes from Juncus inflexus, assembly GCA_024447665.1. NCBI lineage: Eukaryota > Viridiplantae > Streptophyta > Magnoliopsida > Poales > Juncaceae > Juncus > Juncus inflexus. Next base: position 3,044,037 of record JAJHPC010000019.1, on the reverse strand, counting down.
CAGAAGGATTTTCCTCTTTCTTTTATTAATAACATTTTTCGTTCATCAATTTGATTGATTTTGCTCTGATCAAAATAATCTACAATCGATTTTGTTAATTCGATTTAGGCGTTGGAGGAGTTGCAAGCGAAGATTGATTTGGTCGATTGATATTGAACAGATAATAGCCGTTAGAGAAGTGGCGCTTGTGAGCGGATTTTCAAAGAATTTGTTGAAGGTTTTCTTGGAGGGTAAAAGTGCGCCAGATCCAGAGACGGTCATGATGGAGGCGAGTGGTGGGGATGAGTATCAGAAGTTGGCTCTGTTTGATTAGTTTAGTTGGCTTGATTTGAGGGTTAGTTTGTTTCTGTTTAGGAGTTTTCGTTTATGAATTTGCAAATGTTTTTTGTTTTTTGTTTTTTGCGGTTATGTTTTGTAACTTTGAATTGGGAAGTTCAATGAGCTTTTGATTAATTGTGATGTCAATGAGGAAATCTGAAGAAGATTTTTGTTCTTGTTTATATTTTATTTTCTTGTTTAAGAATCATACTCTATGTTTAAAATCGTATGAACATGACTAGAATGTGCAAGTTATATACATCTATCTATCTTTGAGCAAATTTTAGTTGATCCAATTCTTGTTAATCAGAGTCCTTGTTCTGTTCTAGCTTAAATTCCTTGTCGGTCAGAATCTGAAAATTGATTTTTCTGAATAAATTTGATTGGAAAACTCGAGTAGCTTGAAGCTGATATACATTTCCTAAAATCATAACCATAATGAAAAAGGGAGCACCGACGAAATAGTGGAGCGAAGAATCAATTAATCTTCTTTCAGATCCGTCGCTTGACGGAACGAGCTCTTGAATTGAAGATTAAAGCTTTTGTTATTGAGAGAGAGAGAGAGAGAGAGAGAGATAGGTCTTTGATTGGGGGAGAAGGGAAATAAAACAGAGTGTACGGTTCTCAGGAAATGAAAAGGATAAAAGGCATGAATTATGGCGGAAATATTTCTCCCTAATAAATGAGATACGTGACCAAATTACCCCTGCTATTTGGATGGCTCAGATTAAATCTCGTTTAAGTGTTTAATTCTGCTTTGGATAGGAAATAAGAGCTCATAAAATTATATTCCATTAATCCATACTGGACTTTGAATATCATCACGATCAAAACTGAAGTTATCATAAATAAATCAAATATGTGCAAGATAAAAATAAGACTATAAATATAAATGGCAATTAACCTCTTACGCTAAATTTAATTAATACATATATCTTAGACAAATTCAGACACCTACAATTTTCGTACATACATTTAAAACAACTTCAGATTAATACAAAGAAATCACACACACGCACATAACATACACACAATAAGCCCTGCTAAAAAAACAATATGCTTAATCAATAAGCGTTTTCATCTTCAGACACGGCCTCTTTCTCCTTACTATTTGGAGGAACAAGCATATGCCTCTCCATTTTCCAGATGAAACGCTTAGAGCCACGAGGCGGCAATGTAATTAACTTGTTTGATAAACCGGCAAGATACGCTCTCATCCCTCCGTGTGGAACTCTTGCCACATCTGGAATCATAATTCAAAATCTTAATTAAATTCAATTGAACACAAATCATACACCCAAACTTCGACATCTACCTGATATCCTTTAAAATCTCTTACATTATAAATTCTCCAAAATTGTTCGAAAGTAGAAATAATTTCATTCCACAACATGACTTCACATAGAAAATAGAAGTGGTAATTAACAGTCTTGTTATATAAACTTAGAAACTAAACAGACTAAAGATTAAACGCGATCATCAATTAATTGAGACATAACCTTTATCGAAATCTCAATTGCTCTAATTATAATTGGCCCGAGACTTCATCCCAAACGGATCATCAGGCAGCAGATAAGCATGATCATGCTCGTGCCCTTCCTTATCATCAGCTTTAAAATTTTCTGAGGCTACCGAAGGTGTCACATTGACAGAACATTCTTCGAGATTCATTATGTATGCTTTATTTCCTTCTTTGGGAAGATTATTTGAATCAAGCATCTTCATCGAGTGAACTTGATTGCTAATGAAAGTACAGTTCCACATACGAGAATTAAAACGACCGAAAATATCTACCGAATGGATTTCTAATGTGCATGTTGTAATTTCATCATCCTTGGTTCGTTTCCATGCCGTAGAACCAGAAGCTTCGAGAACCATGCATTGCGATCTGTTAATGGGCCTACCACGGAGGGCAATGAATACGTGTTTTATGGGAGAAGGAGAATTTTGGGGGGTAATTAAAGCTGAGTAAAGCAGATACAACGCCGTCATTGGAGACAAATAGCTTATGGAAAGTTGAGAATTAAGTCTTGTTTTGAGAAGAAGGTTTTAGAAAACGAATATGAGATGTCGGGGACAGTTTGGAGAGTGAAATATATAGGAGAATGGAAGTTTGAAAAGGATAAAAATAGCTAAGAATAAATTTAATGCTCTTCTTTTTGGCACGTTTATAATAGCATGTTTTGCAAAGAGGAAAGAATTGGGGTTAGATTCATTGATCAACATATCCAACATTGGTTATAGGGACTTTGAAGAGTTTTTAACAAAAAACATGTTTCAATCCCTCCAAGTAAAATTCTCAATGAAACTACTTTCACACAAAAAAATTTTTTTAACAAAAAACTATAAAATTATATTCCATTAATCCATACTGGACTTTGAAGATCTCATCATAACCAGAACTGAAGTTATCATAAATAAATCAAATATATGCAAGATAAAAATAAGACTATAAATGGCAATTAACCTCTTATGCTAAATTTAATTAAGACACATATCTTAGACAAATTCTGACAACTACAATTTTCATACATACAATTAAAACAACTTCAGATTAATACAAAGAAATCACACACACCCACATAACATACAGCCATACTAAAAAAACAATATGCTTAATCAATAAGCTTTTTCGTCTTCAGACACGGCCTCTTTCTCCTTACTAGTTGGAGAAACAAGCCTATCCATTTTCCAGACGAAACGCTTAGCGGCACGAGGTGGCAACGTAATTAACTTGTTTGATAAACCGAAAAGATACTCTCTCATCCCTCCATTTGGAACTCTTGCCTCATTTGAAATCTTCATCACTCGTATCGGTTTTGCATTGAAAGTACAATTGAAGAATGAATACGGTTTCGGAACCGCACGGATTTCCATTTGGCATCTTTTGACTTGCACTTCATACATTTGAAGAGTGAATATATTTGTCCGTAGCCTAAAAAATAATCACATGTGAGAGAACACATTGTTTGTACTCCAGAAGACAAAGCAGAAACTTTTGAGTTTGCAATGGAAAATTCTGGGGAGAAATCATAGCGGAATAAACCATATAATTGCTAGCCATTTCTTCTCTGTTTTCTTTTCCTCTTTCGTGCTTTTTGAATAATTAGATGTAAATAATAGCAAAGAAGAATAGTGAAGAAGGGAGTTAGTAGATATATACAGATTTCAAGAGTTGTGAGTAGTTCCGTTCAAATTTAGAGACACCCCTTTGATGCAGTAGTGGCTTAGTGGGAAATATTCAACGGTAAACTTTTGTTCAAATATTTGAACGTTAAGATTATCTTATACGGCCCAGCCCAATTTGATCATTTCATTAATTTACAGCCCAACCTAATTTAATTATCTCCAGTTCCATTTTATCTTTCTTCCGTTCTTTTTTTTAGAGAAATTTTGGAGAGGACTTAAATTCCCATTCCAAATGATTTATATATATGATCTTGAAAATTACATAGTTTCTTTTTCTTTTACAAATTAAAAATTAGAAAATAAAAAAAAATCAATGGGCCTATTCTATATAATCCGAATTGGCCCAACCCTACAAGAATAGAAAAATAAAGGACCGAATTTACAAGTCCGGGAAAGCTAATCTTAGTTTTGATAATATCTTAGAATTTAAAATATATTTACTATAAAAATTTTCAAATTATGTTTCTTCTTCAGACAAACCTATCCTCTTCTCTCTCTTCTTCTTCGTTTAGTCCGCTTGGCGGCGGATCTGAAACCCGAAGGTTGAAGCTCAAAACCTCCATCTCTTCTCTCCTCTTCCTCTCAACAATTTTGATTAGCTTCCATTCTCCAACTATTTCATCCATCAGCTCTATCCCAACTCTTTTCTTCTCTATAAAAACACACCGGCATCTCTCTCTCCACATGTAAAATAGAAATAGCAAAGCTATTCTCCTTAGTTTCCCATTTCCTCCTTCCTTGGTGACCATTTTATAAAAATCATCGAAGTATCCAGCTTGTTGAGCTTCAAGATCATATATATCATGCTTTTATGCCGATGATTCCATATTTTTGATAAAATAAAAAATCAGCCAAGTAAAGAGATTGAAATTCTTGTTAAAAATGTTTGAAAATTGCTTAGGTTTAAAGATAAATTATGAGAAATCAGAGTTCTGCACAATTCCAGAAAATCTCCCCAAAGTAAAGAAATTATCATATGAGTTATGGTGCCCTGAAGCAGCAATGCCACCAAGTTACTTAGGATACCCTTTGCATTATAAAAAATCAACAAGATCAGATTTTAGAAAAATAATAGAAAATTTTGAAAAGAGATTACAAGGATGTCAAGGTGGCCTTTTAAACTTAGCAGGAATATTAGTATTGATTAATTATGTGCTATCTTCACTGCCAGTTTATTACCTTTCAGTGTTCAAATTCCCAAAGTGGGTTATAAAAGAGATAGATAAAATCAGAAGAACTTTTCTTTGGAAAGGCAATAAAAATACAGGTTACAATTTAGTCTCTTGGGAAAAAGTGTGCAAGACAAAGAAAAGAGGAGGTCTGAGAGTTTTAAATCTTGAAATTTTTTAATGATGCATTACTTTTAAAATGGATATGAAAATTTTATAATGGTACTCTAGGACTACCTTGGAGAGAACTAGTAAGTAATATAAGTTCTAATCTGAATGCAAACAATTTTGATTCTTAATTTTGGAAGGCAGTAAAAGGCTTACTGTCATTCTTTCTAACAAGCACATAACATAAGATTGGAAGATGGTAAATATGCCAAGTTTTGGCATACTTACTGGGTGGGGGGGGGGGATTCTTTCACAAAGATTTAATAGTTTATACTCACATGCAGAGGTAACCCAAGGTAATTTGTACCAGTTTAAACAACTTCGAGACTTAGGGGACGTCTTTCATTTAATCACAACTCAGTTACCCTAGCAAGAACTGCTGGAGTTACAAGTCATCATTGACCAAGTTCAGCTTACAAATACCTCTGATTCAATGGTCTGGAGGTGGACTGATAAAAAGTCATTCACCACATGAAGTGCCTACCAAGCTCTAGAATGGAAATTCACACCTCAAATCCATTAAAAACAATTTGGTCAGTAACCTGACCTATGAGAATAAATTTTTTTGTGTGGCTTTTTAATCATAACAGAATACTCATTCAGGATAATTTGAAGAAGAAAGGTTTCCAGCTCGTTAATAGATGCTACCTCTGTTGTCGAGAATTAGAATACACTGAACACCTTGCTGGTCAATGTGATTTTATTGAAAAGGAGTGGTGTTTGATCAGTAACAACTATCCAGAAGCTCAATAAGCTGGATCCTTCGATGAGGTTTATAAAACGGCCACTAAGGAAGGAGGAAATGGGAGACTAAGGACAATAGATTTGTTGTTTCTATTTTGCATGTGGAGAGAGAGATGCCGGCATGCTTTTACAAGGGGAGAAAAGACTTGAGGTAGAACTGATGGATGAAATAGTTGGAGAATGGGAGCTAATCAAGCTTGTTGAGAGGAAGAGGAGAGAAAAGATGGAGGTTTTGTGCTTCAAACTTCAGGTTTCAAATCCGCCGCTAAGTGGACTAAACGAAGAAGAAGAGAGAGAAGATGATAGGTTTGTCTGAGGAAGAAACCTAATTTGATGATTTTTGTACTAAATAGATTTTAAATTCTGAGATATTACCAAAACTAGAATTCATTTTCCCGAACTTGTAAATTCCGTTCTTTATTTTTCTATTCTTGTAGGGTTGGGGCAATACGAGTTATATAGAATAGGCCCATGAATTTTTCTTTTTTCTTTTCTTTTCTAATTTTCACTTTGTAAAAAAAAATTATGTAACTTTCAAGATCATATATATATAAATCATTTGGAAGAGAGATTTAAGTCCCCTCCAAAATTTCTCTAAAAAAAATAATTTCTAAGCAATCAAATAAAACAATAAAGTCATAAAAACTTAAAATGAAGTCCTGAAATGATACTTACGCTTTTTTTGTTTACATTAGGTGTTTAATTCAAGGACTTCAATTTTTTTTTATTGAAGGAGGACTTTTAAATTAGGTATTGTTTTGTTTGATTTTTAAAGGGTAAAATTCACCACAAGTCACTCAACTTTCGAAAATGACCAAATAAATCACTTAACTTTCAATTGTCCCGTATAGATTACTAAACTTTTAAAAATTATCAAATATGTCACTCAACTTTCAATTGTCTCCTATAGGTTACTCAACTTTTAAAAATAATCAAATAGGTCACTCAAATTTCAATTGATCGGGTGACTTTTTTGGTCATTTTTCAAAAGTTGAGTGACCTATTGGGGACAATTGAAAGTTGGATGACTTATTTGATAATTTTTGAAAGTTTAGTGATCTCTACGAGACAATTGAAAGTTAAATAACTTATTTGGTTATTTTTAAAAGTTGAATGACCTAGAATGAGATTTACCTATTTTTAAATGAATACAAGGATTTTTCAGCATTATCTTATCAATTGAGTTAGATTTCTTGAATTATCTTTATTTATTTTTATTTTTTTGAAGGAACGGTCACAAGTTGCGGGTCGTTCAATTTCATTAAAATAAATAAAAAGAAGTTACATGTTGTGGGAGATACAATAACATACTAGCTTTTAATACTAGCTTTCAAAACATAAACCTAATTCTAGTTTCCTATGAACTACAGACAGGAACCATCTCCTCATGCCGGTCTTCTGTTCAACCTCCACGTACACCCTGTGCACTGGACCAAAATGTCCTAAACAGCTAAAACACCCTAGTCTAGGGTTTCGGCGCCGTTCCGAGAGTGGAAAGACAAAGCGAAATGTCTTATGTCGCTTTCGAAACTAGAGTTTCAAACCCCCATTGAGAGTTGATGACCGGCTATCTCTGGTCGATCGACCGCCTTGGTGTTACCGTGTCTATGGTTTCGACGCTGCATAGAGAGAGAAAGACAGAGAAATGTTGATGTCGCCCTCGAGGCTAGGGTTTCTGACCCTGTGATGACCGACTATCTCCGGTTGAGCGACCGTCCGAACCGCCACGCGGATCTTCAGTCTCGAATCTGAGCAATCACGGCTCCTTACACATCGCACGGAAGAGAGAAAAGAGAGGGTAGAGATTGAGGGTACTACCTCTCAATCAATCAAGAATTAAGATCTTGCATCAATGGCTTCTACCCGCCATATAGCAGTCATTCCTTACCCATACCGTGTGACAGCTCATCGTCTAGGGAGTCCACGTCATCTTCGTCGTGACAAACAAATGGCTCGGTCTCATGAACTCATCTTCCTCTTCACCTACTCAACCTTCAAATGATTTCTAACTCCATCCCATCTCAAATCGCCTCCAATGACATTAACAGCCGGTTTGAACTCGACGGTACGATCTTTGAAGCGAAATCCAAAGTTAAGAGTTCTGGAAAGGGGGAAAAAGTAAAAAAAAAAGGATTGGGGTTTGGTAATTGGGGGGGGATGAAAGGGGAATAGGGAAGGGGGAAGGGGGGAGAGGGAGGGGTCGGAGGGGAAGAGCGGCGCCACCACCTAGATTTCAAATCGGCTAGGGTTTCTCCCTTTTTCTTTTCATTCCATTCAAGGTTCGGAAGAGAGTGCCCTCGTCTCCAGAGTTCGAACTTCAAATTTGCTTTATTTTTCAAATGCATATTTGATTATTTCCTCTTGTTTTATGTATATTTGGATGCCATGGTATCAGCAAATAGCTTTTTTCCCTCATTTGTTGTCTAAAGTTATTTTTTCCTTTCGCAAATATTGTTTTAGCACAGTTCTAGTTTATACTAAAGAGAAATTATATGCTACCCAAAGCTAAAAATGAAGGGATGTGATTGTAGGTAACTGCTTGATCTAATGGCCATAAATGATTATAGAAAATCCTAGCCGGATACCCAATTATCCCATCCGGTTACCATCCGGCCATTATTCCTTCCAAAATTCATACAGAAAGGGCAAAGTCATAATTTCATTATCGCACTGAATCTATCCGCATTTCTTTCAGTTTCTTCTCTCCAGTACTCTTTCTCTCTCTGGATCCAAATTCCAAATCGCAAATCGCCATGGCCGATAATGACAAAGCTCTCTTCTTCTTCCTCCTTCTCTCTATTATCCTCCCCATATCTCGGAAAGGTCAGTATCTATACACTATTTGGACTTGCATTTCATAATTTTGGCTGATTTATTGAAGTTTTGACTGATTTGGTACTATTTTGAGTACTTAGGATTGATTTCGACAATTTTTCCCAAATCAGTCGTAATTTGGACTTAATTTGACTGAATAATGTGTAGTAAGGGCTGTTTTTATATAATCGATGGCTATACGCACTAGTTTGGGGGTAATTAGTTATATTTGGACTTAATTTTAGGTTAATAAGCATATTTGGATTAAATTTGGCTGAATAAGGTGTCATAAGGGCAGTCTTGTATATAATCGATGGTTATGAGCACTTATTTGGGGGTTATTAGTCATAATTGGACTGAATACTAGGGTTAATTAGCATATTTGGACTGGATTTTGGGGGTAATTAATCATATTCACAACTGCCATTTTTTTTTCCAGGTATTCAGATTTTTTTGGTTTATCACTGTTGTTAAATCTGAAAAATAGCAGCTTATTGTAATTACGGTTGAAAAAACCTCTTCGGTGGAGCTAGAACTAGAAAACAAATCTCACGTAAAATATCTCTTCATTTAACAATTTTTTTTTCATTTAAAGATGTATTATTGCGTTCTTCTACATCGCCCTATATCAAAGAGAATAATGAGGTATTTTTTTATTCTTTAACTTTTTTTAGTTTGTAAAATTTATTTATTGACATATTTCTTTCAATTATATTTCAGGAGGAAGATACTTGTGCAGTGGATGATTAAAGCTTATTATTTAATATATAAGCAATTTTAGGGTTGATGATGTATTTTGAAGTTGTTTTGATGTTATAGATTTGAATTTTTTTTATGTTATGGATCTATGATTGTATGATTCGGTATTTTAGAGTTTATGATGAATATTAAGTTATTTTATTGTTATAGGATTTGAATTAGTGGCTTTAATTTTGGATTTCTAGTGATTATGTGATCTTTAGGGACATTAAAGCATTTTGTGAATTTTAAGTATTTTGATATTTCATTTTATTTAAATTTCGACATGAGTTTTTTAATATTTTGACGTAAATTTTGTTGTATTTTGACATTAATCTTGTTGAAACATAAATATGAATGAATTTTTTTTTGGATGAATTTTGACAGATTTCGACATGAATTTTAGTAAATTTTAACATTATATTTGATTAGTTTTGACATAATATCCAATTCAAACGAGTGAAAGTGAAATGGAGAGGATGAAAGGCATGAATTGTGGAAGGAATATTTCAGCCTAGTAAATGAGATACATGACCAAATTATCCCTGCTGTTTAAACGGCTGAGATTTAATCTTGATTAAGAGTTTATAATCTGCTTTGGGTATGTACTAAAAAGGAGCAACATAGCTAAGTGTTATATTTTTTTTCTTTAACATGGGATAATATCAAGGAGTTTAATATTTTTGGTACAATTTTATCTTTCTGATGTCCAAAAAACAGAAGTTATAAATAAATTAGAGTATTAAATGAATTAAAATTATAAAGCACAATAAAGCATTGTAATTGTAATGAACATAATGTGCATACTGTTGGCCTATTTATCTTGCTTTATTATGCTCGAGAATGTGTATAATACATCTTATTTGAATATCAGGACACCTTTTTATTCTTATAGTATATCTTTTTCACATTTTCTGTTATTTAATTATCATGTATACTATTTTTTGCTTATTCTGTGTTCTATTATATATGTTCAGGCCTCATTTTTGTTCAAGTGTGTGCTGATTACTATGTTTAGGCCTCATTTTTTTGTTTGGACACTCGTCAATTTGCTAATGAACTGCGAATGTGATGGTGTTTTCTTTGACGGTCGATAACAAGCGCCATAACTTAAATTCAATGAAACTTCAAATTCTCAAGTCAAACCTGAAAATCTATTTGAAATTTGTCCTTCAGCAATCAAGATCATTTACCAGAGAATCTAAATGGGTGGAAATAGTAGTATTTCTCACAAAAGAAAAAATAACCAGATAAAAAAGAACTTTTGCACTAAGAAAACCAAGCTCGCTATAAGCTTTCATGCCTTCCTATCTCAGAAAGGTAAAAAAGGATCTGATTATGAGCTTAAATATAGCTCCTGAAAACTAAAAACCTCAAAATAACAACGAAAAAGGAAAATAATGAATCAAAACATACTAAAACGAAACATATTGCTAACTAAAGCGAGATAAAACTTTTATTGATCAAGATGCCATCAATTACTCTAATCCTTCTTATAATGAGTCTTCATCTCAAACGGATCATCAGGCAACAAATAAGCAAGATCATGCTCTTCCTCTTCCTCTTCCTCTTCCTTATTTGCAACTTCAGAACTTTTAGAGGCGACATGTGGTGGTATATTAGCAAAACAACCTGGAAAATTCATTATATATGCCAACATTCCTCCAAAAGGAAGAGCGTTCGCATCAGGCATGTCCATCATACCAATAGGATTGCTGATGAAAGTGCAGTTCCACAAACGTGAAAATTCACAGCAAAAACGATCTACTAAATGGAGATCTAATACACACATCTTGACTTCATCATCCTTGTTTCTTATCCACGGTGTAGAACCAGGAACCTCAAGAACCATGCATTGTTTCATAATGGGCCTATGACGTATGGCGATTAATACATGTTTTTTGGGTGAAGAAGAAGTTTGAGGGGTGATTAAAGCTGAATAAAGCATATATGACGCCATGAAAAACAATTATGTGAAGGTTTATGAATTTTTTTTGTTTTGTTTGGAGCACAAGTATTGGTTAATTGGAATGAAATGCTATGTGAGAATTTTTGAGGGAGATGAGATATATAATATAGGAGGCTCTATGTTTTGAAAGGATAAAAATAGGTTCCTATAAATGTATCACCTCTGGTTTTTGCACGCTTTTTGAACACGTTTGAAAATAAAAACAAAAAATAGAAAACATGTGTGAATTTTCATGTAGGATTTTAACCTAGCCTAAAGGTGGTCAGTTGGGGTTTGTCAAACTAGTCATTTTTTTAGGGAAGGGTTGTCTAACTAATCTTAATATATATTATAGACATCATTTAGTGACAAATAACATGATTAGGGACATATTATATTATATATTATAATTCTAAAGGTTATTTTCTATAGTACTTTGCTCTCAAAGCTCCACGTTATTCACATTTTTTTTTATTATTGGATTGAAAATCAATGGTTCTTATCCAATGTCTACTATGTTGGAATTTTATATGAATCATTAAAAATGAATTTATTCAATATTCTTTTATAACCATCACAAAATCAACATGACATCAACCAAAATTATTTCTCTATAAAATTTAGATATTTTTATTCATATTATTTTGTAGGAATATTTATCGCATCAAGTACGATGGATTAGTATTTGACCTGTTATTAAAGGTATAAACAAAGTAATATGATCTTGATAGTTGTCAAACATACATGTATCCATTTAATTTTTCCGGATACGAATACGGGATATCACCTGGATACAGATTCAGTTCAGATGTTATAAGGATACTAATACATTTTAGATCGGATGCGAAAAAATATATTTAAATAGATATTAACATATTTAAATTGATGTAATTATTTGTAACGATAGAAAATAAATGGATATGTTTATCATATCCGTAGCTGAATATGACAAAAAGTCAAATTTGTATATATCAAAAAATGAATATTATCCGAATAACAAGTTATCCGGATCCGGGAGCCAAATCAATTAATGTATCCGTAGCCGAATAAAATTATCTATAGTTGTACCCGTATCCGACCGGACCGGATACAAATATTTCTTATTCAAAGCATTATTCATGGATATGAGTATGGGTCTGTCGGATATTATACAATTTATTTATACCCTATCTGTTACACAACTTACATACAACATCATGAAGACAGTAAAATATTAATTCTCACAAAGTTACACTGGAAGCAGCAGAGCTAAAATATGTTTTCCATAGAGCATGTTTTTCTCTATGTCTAATTTGATCAGCTAATAATGTGACTAAGTAAATCGTGCAACGCCCGAGTTATCCCTTGTTATTATAAAGTATAACAAAAAAAGGTTTTGTGTAATGAGTTCTTCTTGCAAAGTAGAAATAATTGCATTCCTCAACAAATCTTATTTGTTAGAGTAGAGATGTATATATAGGCGTATCTTGTATAGCGTAGCATTCTAGGGATTGGATTGTAGGTATATAGCTTGGATTGTAGAGTAGATTAGGTAGTACCTCAACTCTATAAATAAAGTTCTCTTGTAAAGCCTAATCAATATTAGTCATCCAACTCTCTCGCATCTATCATGTTAGAGTAGAGATGTATATATAGGCGTACCTTGTATAGCGTAGCATTCTAGGGATTGGATTGTATGTATATAGCTTGGATTGTAGAGTAGATTAGATAGTACCTCAACTCTATAAATAGAGTTATCTTATAAAGCCTAATCAATCATTAATCATCCAACTCTCTCTCATCTATCATGGTATCAGAAGTTTTCTTCATGCTTCCCTCTTTCAAATCTTTTCACTTTCCCCTCTCTTTGCTCTAATTCAGTCACCATCATTCCATCTCTCTTCTTCTTTTTTCAAATTCACCACAAAGTGAGTGGAATCTTGCAAGAACAGTCAATAATTATTCTCAATTCTCTCCAATCCTCTCTACTCCTTTTCAATTCATCTTCTTTCTCACCCAATACACAAGAGTGCAGTCATTATTGCGCCTCAGTTTCAAGAACAGTCCAAGAACTGTTCTTGTTCAGGGAAATTTGATGATTGTTGACTGAATTCTTTAGAATCAATCAAGAAGAGTGTTCTTTGGAGAATTCAAGAAGAAGTATTGAGGGAAATTGAGGTCGTTTCAGTCGAATTGAGTTAGTGAGGTACTATTGGAGTGGATGAACAGTCTAAATCAGATCACCACAACCTGATCTGCTTCAATTCGGGCCAAAATCAAGCTCTTCCAGACAAAATCTCAACCAAATCCGCATAAGAATCGTTCTTTCTTCCCAAATCAAACCAGCCAACCATCAAGAATAGTCTTCTAGTTGCAATTCAGCCTCAGGTTCAGCTCTATTCAACAACCGATGCAAATCAGAGGGAGCTATCACCTGCATTAGGGTTCCTCTACTCTGATTTTTCCTCGACAGTTGTGATTCAGAGCTCTTTCATCACAGGCAAAAAGAAAGAAGCAAAACAAAAAAAAAAGTGACTCGAGCACAGCAAGTAAGCAATTTCAGTCTTACATACCTAATTCAGAAGACATTCATCACCATCAGGTCCTCCTCTTCTCAATTTCTCTCTCCTTTTACCAAATCAACCTCAAATGGCGACTGAACCCTCAGAAAAGATCATCACCTTTACGAAACAAGTCGCTGCACGACTAAATAGATCCAATTATCTAGTCTGGAGATCTCAAGTCGAGCCAATCCTTCATGGATATGGTCTCGCTGCTCACATCAACCATGATTTTCAATCCCCACCACTCGAAATCATGGTTGAAGGCTCTGGATCTGTTGAATCTCAAACAAAAGTCAACCCTAACTTTACCAGATGGTGCCAACAGGACTGTATGGTTCTTGGATGGCTTCGCACAACCATGACAGAGACAGTTCTCAGTCAAATCGTGCACTGCAACACTGCCAAAGAGGTTTGGAAAATCCTAAACCAGCTTTACAACTCAACAACCATGGCCAAGCTTCTGGAGCTCTTTTTAAAACTCAGTACGACCAAGAAAAGAAACCAATCGTGCAATCAATACTTTCGACAAATGAAGGGATTTGCCGATCAGCTTGCCCTGATTGGGCAAAAGATCGAAGAAACCTTGTTGGTTTTGTTTGTTCTAGGAGGACTTGGAGCCGAGTACAACGGCTTTGTAACTGCCATAACCACACGAACGGAGCCTCTCACTCTCCATCAACTCCATGATTATCTTCTAGAGCATGAACATCGATTAGAGCAACAAGCTCTCTTTGAGCAGTCGAATCTCGCCTTAGTGGCTTCTAGAACAAGCTCAATGACAGCGGTGGGTTATGTTCCCTCTCTCTCCAGTAACGCTCATTTCTCCTCTTCTCCAGGTCCGCTCTATATGGGCCAGCTTGGGCCTGCAGCTCATTCAATGGGTCAAATGAATCTTTCAGCCCAGCAGGCAAATTCCACTATGGGCCAGCAGACTATCCCCTCTTCAAATTCTAAATGGGCTCTGTTTTGGGCCCAATTCCAGGCCCAGAAAATTATCTTAAACAGATGTGTGAGGTCTTCGCAACCCAATTTATCAAGTCAAATAATTATCATGGGCACGAAAAAAGAGGATGAGGCGGTCGTAATAACAATAATTATTATTACAAAAATAATAATAATTATAATAATACTAATAAAAACAAAAGAGGAAAATGCCAGATTTGCTCTCAGCCGGGTCATGATGCCCTTAATTGTCCTGAATGTTCCACTCGCCACCCTCCATTGGCTCTTCTCACGGAGCCACTTGCTGGACTCTCTGACGGCTGGTATATGGATTCAGAAGCCTCCAACCATATGATGGCTGACCTCAACTCTCTCACCTCATACCATCCTTATTCAGGTAATGACCTTATACGAGTCGGAAATGGAGAGGGAATTCTGATTCAAAATATCGGTAAAACAACCCTTAAATGTACAAACGGTTCTCTAACCCTCACAAATGTATTGCATGTCCCTACAATTACCAAGAACCTCATAAGTATCTCTCAATTAACGCGAGACAAAAATATTAAATTTGAATTTAACCCACTTGATTGTTTAATAAAGGATCAGGCTTCTAACAAGATCTTGCATCGCGCGGTTCTTGACAACGGTTTGTATCGCCTCTTCAAAAGACCGAATCAAATAAATCGACCTTCCGCATTCCTCGGCGAACGCGCATCCGCCGACTTGTGGCATAAGCGACTTTGTCATGCTTCTTTTCCCATTATTAAAAGTTTAATTTCGCAAAATAAGTTGTTGTTTTCTACTAAAGGGTTTGAGTTTTGTAACGCTTGTTGTGAGGGCAAAGCCCACAAATTACCATTTAATAAAAATGTTTCTCGCTCCTCTTTACCTCTTGAAGTGGTTCACTCGGATGTTTGGGGACCAACTCCGGTCCTTTCTCATTCGGGAACTCATTATTTTGTGCACTTTATGGACGATTACTCGCGCTACACGTTGATTTATTTTATCTCCTCCAAAGACCAAGTCCCTCATATATTTAACCTCTTTAAAGCGCAAGCTGAAAACCTTCTCTCTTGCTCCATTAAAACACTCCAAACCGATGACGGGACGGAGTTTAAACCCATTGCGCGCCTTCATCCATCTATCTTTCACATCACCACATGCGCGTATACACCTGAGCAGAATGGGCTTGCCGAGAGGAAACATAGTCACATTGTTGAACTCGCCCTCTCCACAATGGCACAAGCTTCTATTCCCATTCGGTTTTGGGATGACATGTTCTACAACATTGTTGATCTCATTAACCGATTACCAAACACCGTTAACCCGCAAAAATCCCCATTCGAAACACTTTTCCAAAAAGAATCCGATTACAACTTCATGCGAGTTCTAGGGTGCTTGTGTTTTCCATATACAAGACCCCACAATTCTCATAAGTTACAAAATCGGTCTCTTCCATGTGTGTTTCTTGGATACACACCAAACCAAAAATGGTACAAATGCCTTCATCTTCCTACAAACAAACTCTATGTAAGCCGCCACGTCATCCTCAATGAGACGTACTTTCCTTTTATGCATGAACCTAATCCCATATCCTCCCACACGTCTCCACCTCCAACTCAAACAACTCTCACACTTTTCTCCTGAAACCCTTCTCGTGAGAGTTCTTCCCCATCTACTGCGATCCCTATTTCTTCACTCGAAGGTCCTCAACCAATGAGTACAGGTCATACTCCTCCTTCTACCTCCTCTATACCTCCACCACCCTCGCATCCGATGGTAACCCGCACGCGTGATAATACAAGGCGGGTGGGACAAAGTCCTCATCATGTCACGTATGCAACCACCAAATATCCTCTTCCAACCACTCTCTCCGAACAAGAAAGTGAACCAACATGCTTTACTAATGCTAACAAAGACCCCAAATGGCGAACTGCCATGGAAACCAAATTTAATGCACTTCTTGAAAATCGGACTTGGGATCTTGTTCCTTCTCGTTCTTCTCAAAATCTAGTTGGGTGCAAATGGGTGTTCAAGGTGAAGAGAAATGTAGAACATTACAAAGCAAGGCTAGTAGCAGAAGTCTATCACCAAGAAGAAGGGATTGATTACACCAAGACTTTTAGTCCCGTAGTTAAACCAACCACTATTTGTGTAGTTCTTACCCTCACCTTGTCAAAAGGATGGCCAGTGCGACAACTCGACGTCAACAATGCTTTTCTCAATGGAGATCTCGAGGAAACAGTGCTCATGCAACAACCCCCTGGCTTGTAGATGACTCAAGACCACACCATGTATGTCTCCTCAAGAAGGCTATTTACGGTCTCAAACAAGCACCACGTGCCTGGTTTATAAAGCTCAAGGGCGCTATCTTCAGTCTTGGTTTTATTGGCTCTCGGACCGATACTTCTCTCTTTATTCGATTTCAAGACAACATACTCCTTGCACTCTTAGTATATGCGGATGATATCCTCATAACAGGAAGTAATCCGGATTCCGTCGAGCAACTCATCCAGGATCTAAATGCTCAATTCTCCTTGAAGGATCTTGGCTCCCTTCACTACTTTCTCGGCAATGAAGCACAAAAGGTGCAAGACGGAGTTCTCCTCTCTCAACCCCAATACATCTTGAATCTTCTTAAGAAGACCAAGATGGTAGGTGCGAAGCCGTGCTCTTCTCCCATGGCTGTTGGAGAACAACTCTCCAAATTAAAAGGAAACCAAATTGAGGATCCAAAACTCTATCGAAGCACAGTTGGCACGCTTCAATATGTAACAATCACACGGCCAGAAATTGTCTTTGCTGTGAACAAAGTCTCTCAGTTCATGCACTTACCAACCGACATCCATTGCGGAGCGGTTAAGCAAATCTTGCGCTATCTCAAAGGCACAATAACCCATGGTCTTCTCCTTCATTCTTCTCCTTCTCTCCGACTCCAAGCCTTCTCAGATGCAGACTGGACTGGTTGTCCAGACGATAGACGGTCTACGACCGGATATTGTATTTTTCTTGGTCCAAACCTGGTTTCATGGAGCGTAAAGAAGCAGGCAATGGTAACTCGGTCTAGCACCAAAATGGAATATCGCAGCCTTGTAATGCCTACTGCAGAACTTGTGTGGATCCAGTTCCTACTATGTGAACTCCACATCCTTCAAAAGGAAGTCCCAATCATATGGTTTGATAATATTGGTGCAACGTATCTTGCGATCAACCACATGCTTCATGCTCGTACAAAACACATCGAGATTGATTATCATTTCGTACGTGAATTGATTGAGCTTAAAACTCTTCAAGTTCAGTTCATTAGCATCAAGGACTTGATTGTAGGTATATAGCTTGGATTGTAGAGTAGATTAGGTAGTACATCAACTCTATAAATAGAGTTATCTTGTAAAGCCTAATCAATCATTAATCATTCAACTCTCGCTCATCTATCACTATTATATAAGCTTAGAAACAAAACATACTAAAGATTAAACCCAATCATTTTTTTTGACCAAAATGAGAAACCCAATCATCAATTAAACTGAGAGTCTCTGATTTATTATCAAATTCTCAACAATTGCTCTAATCACAATAGGCGCGAGACTTAATCTCGAACGGATCATCAGGGAGCAAATAAGCAAGATCATGCTCTTGCTCTTCCTTATCTTCAGTTTCAGATTTTTTTGAGGTTATTGAGGGAGGCACATCAACAAAAATTTCTGAGAGATTCGTTATGTAGGCTCTCTTTCCTCCACTGGGGAGAGAATTTGAGTCGGGCATCTTCATCGAGCTAACATGGTTGTTAATGAAAGTATAATTCCACATACAAGAATTAAAACGACCGAAAAAATCGACCAAATGGATTTCTAATGTGCAAGTTGTAATTTCATCATCCTTGGTTCTTTTCCATGGTGTAGAACGAGGAGCTTCGAGAACAATGCATTGCGATCCATTAATGGGGCTACCACAGAGCGTAATGAATACGTGTTTTATCATAGAAGGAGAATTTTCGGGGGTCATTAAAGCTGAATAGAGCATATACAACGCCATGAGAAAGTAACTTATGAAAGGTTGAGAATTGAATTCTTGTTTAAAGCACAACGTTTTAGAAAATAAAGATGAGATGCTGAGGAGAGTTTGGAGAGGGAAATATATAGGAGAATGAAAGTTTGAAAAGGATAAAAATAGCTAAGAATAAATTTTGTTGCTCTTATTTTTGGCACGTTTATAATAACATGTTTTGCTAAGAGGAAAAATAAGGATTAGATTCAATGATCGGCATTTTTTTCATGTCAACATATCCAAGACTGGTTATAGGAGGTGCTAAATCAATTTTCAGTCCTCGAAGTAAAATGAATATTTTTATGAGTTTGGTTCAAAATGTATGATCAGAACTTCTGAAATAAATAAGTTTGTTCATACATGAAGATTACAAAAATAGAGTATGCCTATTCCTAGTTATCAACTGCACAAAGTGTTCAATCAAAGTTTTCACACAAAAAAATTATAAACAAGAAACTATAAAATTATATTCCATTAATCTATAGTGGAGTTTGAATCTCATCATAACCAAAACTAAAATTATCATAACCAAATAAAATAACGTGCAAGATAAAAATAAGACTGGTAATAAATATAAAACACAATTAACATCTTATCATAAACTTAGTTAATACCCATTTTTCTTAGACAGTCAGAATCCTACAAAATTCATAGATACATATAAAACCACTTCAGCTTAGTAATTTAATACAAAGAAATCACACACAGACACACACACGCACATAACATACACGCAATAAACCATGCTAAAAATCAATAAGCATTTTCATCTTCAGACACGGCCTCTTTCTCCTTACTAGTTGGAGGAACAAGCCTCTCCATTTTCAAGACGAAACACTTAGCGGCACGAGGCGGCAACGCAATTAACTTGTTTGATAAACCAAGAAGATATGCTCTCATCCCTCCGTGTGGAACTCTTGCCACATCTGGAATCTTCAACATCTGTATCGGTTTTGCATTGAAGAATGAATACGTTTTCGGAACCGCACAGATTTCTAATTGGCATCTTTTGACTTGTACTTCACCATCATTTACAACTGAAGATTGAATATATTTCTCCGTAGCCTCTAAAATAATCACATGAGGAAGAACACGTTGGGCGTTCTCCAGAAGACAAAGCAGAACCTTTTGACTTTGCAAAGGTGAATTCTGGGGAGAAATAAGAGCAGAATGAACCATATAATTGCTAGCCATTTCTCCTCTGTTTTCTTTTCCTCTTTTGTGATTTTTGATTAATTTGATATAATAATGGCAAAGAAGAAGGGAGAAGAAGGGTGTTCGTATATATATAGATTTTCAAGAGTTGTGAGTAGTTCTGTTCAAATTTGGAGACGCCTCTTTTATGCATAGTGGCTTAGAGGGAAATATTCAACGGGAAACTTTTGTTCTTCAAATATTTGAACGTTAAGGTTATCTTATACGGCCCAGCACAATTTGATCATTTCATTAATTTACAGCACAGCGCAATTTGATTATCTCCGGTTCCATTTTATCTATCTTCCATTCTTCGATCAACCGATTGCTCTAATAAAATATGCTCAGACTCAGACTAGAAAGAAAGAAAGAAAGAGAAGGGAAATATTTTGAAAAAAGAAAGAAAGAATACTCCCACTCCATTTTATGCATTTGAGATTTTTTTTTTGACGAAAATGATATGCATTTGAGATTTCTTTTTTTTATAGGCGTATGCATTTGAGATTTCAACCCCTAATTTCTTATATTTCTATTTTGAGCAAGATGGTCAATTCCAAGGGATCCATTTGCATTTGCAGTCCAACTGCAATAAGTGGATGTTGCTATTTTCTTATGTGTATAAACATATTATTTTGTATATAACAAATAAAATTATTACAATATACTAATATGATGATCCATCAGTAGAAAATAAGAAGAAAGCAAATATGCAAGTGACTTATAACAGGGACGAAGCTAGAAATATATATTAAGGGGGCCGGACTGATTAGCAAATATTATATTAAAAGAAATTACATAACATAATAAAGTACATAATTTTACCAACAAATAGCCAAAAGTACATACATTTCTATATCTACTTAATACGTAATGGATCCCGTCTTTCTTGTATTTTTTAATTTTTTAATTTTTTTTGCCTTAAATCAAAGTCTTCTATAATTTTATTCATTGAAAAAGTTTTACAAACTTTTTGTAATATAAACAATTAAATATCACTCATTTTTATAAATACTATCATTCCTTTTGTTTGTTAAAAACTGTCATTCATTTTGTTAAAATAAAATTCTTACAAACTATCATTCATTTTCTTTAAAAACTATCTTTTTGTTAAAATGTTTCTACAAACTTTTTGTTAAAAAATATCATTCATTTTTTAATGGATTATTGTTTTAAAGATAACATGAATTGCTCAATACATGTGTTTGTTTCATTACTTAGTATGGTCAAAGAAGGAGCATCGGATTCACTAGTTGAAGAAACTATATATCTTGAGAGTTCATGAATTAACATAGTCTTTTTGATTTATTTAGACAATAATTATTACAAAAATCTTGGAAGATCACACAAAACCTAAAGTTACAAGTGAAAACATAATTGGGTAAATATGAAAATTTCAAAATTATGAAGGGGGCCGAAAATATGAAAACATGAGGGGTTAATATGAAAATTTCAAAATTATGGGGGGAGCCAAGGCTCCCCTGGTCCCCCCCAACATCCGTCAAGGACCTATAGCTTAATTGGTTAAAGAATTCTTATCTACAGCAAGAGATAACGGGTTCAATTCCATATAAACGTAATAACGTATATTTAACAAAATTTCTCAACTCAATGAGTTGAACTAAAAAAAAAATCAAATATAATAGACTCTCAAAATAAAATTTGTATTATATCATAATTAATTATTGACATTTTTTATTGTAGTTCTTTTGTAAATAGAAGTAAACATGTTATGTCACTGGGTCTTGAATTTGGGATCTCGTACATAGTTTAAAACCGTTTGAGCCAGCAAGCTTTAGTTATTCAAAATATATAATTGGTGAAGAATTTCTGAAGTAAAATAGTTTGTTCATTCATGTAGCTGAGAAAACAATCCATTATGTACGTATGATTTATTGTTATTTCTTTTCGAAAAAAATATCCTACAACAATTATAAATTAAAACATTAATAAATTTCATATAGTTTCAAATTCTGTAACAAAACCTCAAAATCTATCCTAAATCCATCAATTCTCTTATAAAATATTTCATAAATAACTAAAAATAGTTGCATTATTATTCAAAAAGAATTGTTGCATTTCAATGAAAATAAAAAAATAAATAAAATAAAGAGGCAAACATAATTCAAAATCTTTATTAAATTTCAATAGAGCGCGACTCATACACCCAAACTTTGACATCTACCTGAAATCCTTCCAAATCTCTTACAAGCAATCTCTTAAATTGTTCAAAGTAGAAATAATTGCATTCCGCAACAAATCTTATTATATGAGCTTAGAAACAAAACATACTAAAGATTAAACCCAATCATCAATTTTTTTTTTGACCAAAATGAGAAACCCAATCATCAATTAAACTGAGAGTCTCTGATTTATTATCAAATTCTCAACATTTGCTCTAATTACAATAGGCGCGAGACTTCATCTCGAACGGATCATCAGGGAGCAAATAAGCAAGATCATGCTCTTGCTCTTCCTTATCTTCAGTTTCAGAATTTTTTGAGATTATTGAGGGAGGCACATCAACAAAACTTTCTGAGAGATTCATTACGTAGGCTCTCTTTCCTCCATTGGGGAGATCATTTGAGTCGGGCATCTTCATCGAGCTAACATGATTGGTAATGAAAGTACAATTCCACATACGAGAATTAAAATGACCGAAAAAATCGATCAAATGGATTTCTAATGTGCAAGTTGTAATTTCATCATCCTCGGTTCTTTTCCATGGTGTAGAATGAGGAGCTTCGAGAACAATGCATTGCGATCCGTTAATGGGGCTACCACGAAAGGCAATGAATACGTGTTTTATCAGAGAAGGAGATTTTCCGGGGGTAATTAAAGCTGAATAGAGCATATACAATGCCATGAGAAAGTAACTTATGAAAGGTTGAGAATGAATTCTTGTTTAAAGTACAACGTTTTAGAAAATTAAGATGAGATGCTGAGGAGAGTTAGGAGAGGGGAATATATAGGAGAATAAAAGTTTGAAAAGGATAAAAATAGTTAGGAATAAATTTGTTGCTCTTATTTTTGGCACGTTTATAATAACATGTTTTTCTAAGAGGAAAAATAGGGGTTAAATTCAATGATCGGCATTTTTTCATGTCAACATATCCAACATTGGTTATAGGAGGTGCTAAATCAATTTTCATTCCTCGAAGTAAAATGAATATTTGTATGAGTTTGGTTCACAATGTATGATCAGAACTTCTGAAATAAATAAGTTTGTTCATACATGAAGATAAAAAAAAATAGAGTATGCCTATTCCTAGTTATCAACTGCATAAAGTGTTCAATAAAAAAAAGTGTTCAATCAAAATTATTTTCACACGAAAAAATTATAAACAAGAAACTATAAAATTATATTCCATTAATCTATATTGGAGTTTGAATCTCATCATAACCAAAACTAAAATTATAATAACCAAATAAAATAACGTGCAAGATAAAAATAAGACTGGTAATAAATATAAAACACAATTAACATCTTATCATAAACTTAATTAATACACATTTTTCTTAGACAGTCAGAATCCTACAATATTCATATAGATACATATAAAACCACTTCAGCTTAGTAATTTAATACAAAGAAATCACACAAAAGCACATAATATACACACAATAAACCATACTAAAAATCAATAAGCATTTTCATCTTCAGACACGGCCTCTTTCTCCTTACTAGTTGGAGGAACAAGCCTCTCCATTTTCCAGATGAAACGCTTAGCGGCACGAGGCGGCAACGTAATTAACTGGTTTGATAAACCGACAAGATACTCTCTCATCCCTCCGTTCAGAACTCTAGATGCATCTGGAATCTTCATCATTCGTGTCGGTTTTGCGTTGAAAGTACAAGTGAAGAATGAATACGGTTTCGGAACCGCACGCATTTCCAATTGGCATCTTTTGACTTGTACTTCACCATCATTTACAATTGAAGATTGAATATCTTTCTCCGTAGCCTCTAAAATAATCACATGAGGAAGAACGCATTGGTTGTACTCCAGAAGACAAAGCAGAACCTTTTGACTTTGCAAAGGTGAATTCTGGGGAGAAATCAGAGCAGAATGAACCATATTGCTAGCCATTTCTCCTGTGTTTTCTTTTCCTCTTTCGTGATTTTTGATTAATTTGATATAACAATGGCAAAGAAGAAGGGAAAACAAGGGCGTTCGTACATATATAGATTTTCAAGAGTTCTGAGTAGTTTCGTTCAAATTTAGAGACACCTCTTTGATGCAGTGGTGGCTTAGTGGGAAATATTCAACGGTAAACTTTTGCTCTTCAAATATTTGAACGTTAAGATTATCTTAAACGGCCCAGCCCAAATTGATTATTTCATTAATTTCCAGCCCAGCCCAATTTGATTATCTCCTGTTCAATATTATCACATAAAAAGAGAGTCTGGTCCATTCTTCTTCGATCCACCGCTTGCTCTAATAAGCTCAGACTCATACTGCAAAGAAAGAAAAGGGAGATAGAATGGAATAAACTCGAACAAATTCTCCCTTTAATCTCTTCTCCTAACAAATGGGATTAACCTTCGATTTCTCTTCAAAGAGATGTCTCTGCTCACACTAGACCAGTTCCTCTCAGAAACCAACACCAGTACTGGTACAGGTACGGGTCTGTACCTGACGGAGAAGGGGCAGGAGGAGGATATGATGATCCAGCAGCAGAATCAGATGATTTTGTCTGATCATAGTGGGGGTGAGGAGCAGAGCGAGATCAAGCAGCCCAAGAAGCGAGCTGAGACTTGGGTTCAGGAGGAGACGCTTTGTCTTATCGCGCTCAGAAGGGAAATGGATGGGCATTTTAACACCTCCAAATCCAATAGGTTTGTGTGGATTTTAGTGGGTATTTGCTATTTTTTCTTTTCAGTGCGAGCTTTGATGTCTTGCTGTGGTTTTGTGCGGATTGAATTTAAGTTTATGTGGGTTTTATAGAGCTGCTTGATTGGGGAATTGGCGAATTTTGGTATCAATTGTGTGATTTTAATCTCCATTCAAAAAGAAAATTGTGATTTTAATCAAATTTGGGCAAAAGGTAGGATTCTTTTTTGTGTGCTAATATTTATTTCACTTCTTGTTTCTCCGAATTGGTCTAATTATTTCAGTTATTGGGTTAGTTATTGAGCTGATTACTTTCCGTTTTTCAACATAATCAAACTTTAGTAATCAGTTTTTGCCTTTTCTTCCAATTTGGTCAATCAATTCGAACTTCTATCCAGCACTCAATTATTATTCTTTATTCTCAGCTTGAATTGATATTCTCTGATAATTAATAACATAATTTGCTATACTCCAACTATTTCATTTCTAATACAATCAAATACACCAAAACACTACTAAAAACATAGAACTAACTCCAAAACTTCTCTTTTCCAACAATTTCAGACATTTATGGGACACAATTTCGTCCAAAATGCGTGAAAAAGGGTTCGATCGGTCGCCCACAATGTGCACTGACAAATGGCGAAATCTGCTCAAAGAGTTCAAAAAAGCAAAGCACCACTCAAAAGGAAGCGGGCCTGCTAAAATGTCGTATTACAAGGAACTCGACGAGCTTCTGAAAGAGCGTACCAAGAACGCCAGCTGTTACAAAACCCCCGTACCGACGGCCGCTGTCATCGCGACACCTGGCGGTACCGTCACGCCTTCCAAAGTCGATTCTTACCTCCAGTTTTCTGACAAAGGTAATACTTTTGTTTATGTTTTATGTACTTGTTATTTGTGTCTTTTTTGTGCTAACTGGTTATTAATATGTGGTATTTGCATTATTTGTGTCTTTTTTGTATTTATTTTATTGATTATTTGGTTATTTATTGTTATTTGTTTTTTTAGGGTTTGATGATCCAAGTCTTCCATTTGGGTCTGCTGAAGGTATCATTAAAACTCAATATTTACTTAATTAAACATCTCAATTGAATAACTAAAACATTAAATTGAATATTTCAATCTTCAATTAATAATTTAATAATTAATAATTGATTATTTTAATATTTAAATAGGGAGCGGAAGGTCGACACTTAGCATGGACGGTCATTTAGAGACCGACAGGCAAACCCTAGCTATAACTGCAGCCGAAACGGTTGGTACGAACGGTACCAATCCTTGGAATTGGAGAGACACTCCAACAACTGGTACCGGTGATAAATAATTTCATGTTTAGTTCAGAAATTCTCAAAAAAAAATAAAACCTGTGTTATTGGAAATCGCAACAAGGAAAACAAATCACAACAAGAAAAACACTCTTCTTTAGAAAATTGCAAAAACGCACCTATTGTTTGTCAAGATCCAACACCGTTGTTTTTTTGTAAAAAAGCCCCTACTGTTTGTTAAGATCTAAATTAGTTTTATTCAAAAAATATGAGCTAGAAGGATTAAGATGACTAAGCCAACGTTGCTACATCATAACGAACGGTAGGGATTTTTTGCAATTTCCTAAAAATAGAAGGGCTTTTTCACAACTTTTAATAATAACAGACAAGCTTTTTTGCGATTTAAGCACAATACACGGACTTTCTTGCAACTTTCCCTATATAACCGTATACCAGCTTCCGCATATCTTATATCACATCAATGCTATTTTTTACCAAGGTGAGGATAACTAAGCGTCATTTCTCGGAAGGGTGTTATTGGTAAATTGGGGGGATTATACGAAAAGAATCGAAATAGACGGAACTTGTAGTTATTATGATCAAAATTAATTTTATTCAAAAAACTATTAATTAAAATGATTAAGTTGACTAAACTATCTGACCAAACGGTCGTGATTTTTACAATATCCTAAACAAAAATATGCCGGCTTTTTCGCAATTTCCAACAATAATAACCGCCCTTTTGTGCAGTTTAAACATAATACAAGAGCCATTTCGCAATTCCCCAATTATTCAATCATACACTAATTTCCACATCAATGTTTTTTCTTTACCAAGGTGAGGATAACCAAGCCTCGTTTTTGGGCCGCGTGATCCTAATAAAATGGGGTGACTACACGAAGCGGATCGGGATCGACGGGACTTGCGAGGCGATTAAAGAGGCCATCCGGTGCGCGTTCGGACTGAGGACGAAAAGAGCGTTTTGGTTGGAAGATGAGGATGATGTCGTGCGGAGTTTCGATAGAGACATGCCCGTCGGGACCTACACTCTCCACCTCGACGAGGGTATTTCAGTAATTTTTTACATTTCGCTAAGTGTTTGAGGGTTTCTGCTTAGAAGGTTTCATCCGTTAGATTTGCGTTGAGGGGTTCGTGTTTTTGGTGATAAGCACAGAATTTGAGATGAGATTTATGAAAAACACGAATCTTAATGCAAATCCAATCGATGAAACCCTCTAGTAGAAGACCTCAGATACTTAGCTAAGTATTTTAGTCACCCTCATACACACACACACACACACACACATTACCGAGTGTCGTAATTGGGACGTGTGATTTTAATAAAGAGGCCATTAAAGAGGCCATCCGCTGCGCGTTCGGACTGAGAACGAAAAGAGCGTTTTGGTTGGAAGACGAGGATGATGTCATGCGTAGTTTCGACAGAGACACGCCCGTCGGGACTTACACGCTCCATCTCGAAGAGGGTATTTCAGTTATTTTGATGTGTGATGTGATAATAATAATAATAATAATAATAATAATAATAATAATAATAATAATAATAATAATAATAATAATAATAATAATAATAATAATAATAATAATAATAATAATAATAATAATAATAATAATAATAATAATAATAATAATAATAATAATAATAATAATAATAATAATAATAATAATAATAATAATAATAATAATAATAATAATAATAATAATAATAATAATAATAATAATAATAATAATAATAATAATAATAATAATAATAATAATAATAATAATAATAATAATAATAATAATAATAATAATAATAATAATAATAATAATAATAATAATAATAATAATAATAATAATAATAATAATAATAATAATAATAATAATAATAATAATAATAATAATAATAATAATAATAATAATAATAATAATAATAATAATAATAATAATAATAATAATAATAATAATAATAATAATAATAATAATAATAATAATAATAATAATAATAATAATAATAATAATAATAATAATAATAATAATAATAATAATAATAATAATAATAATAATTAATGTTATAGACATAGAATAATAGAATCCAACTCTAAAATTGGTCCTGGAAATTTTTTACGGAAAGTTGGGCATGGTAATTGAAATGAGAGGGTATTTTCATAACTTTGATCATATGAAAATGCTGCACGGCGTGAATAAATAGCATGATGGCGATGTAGATGATGTTTCTTTTGTTAGCTACTTTCAATTGTACTATTTGCATTGTAGACCCTGTCGAGCTGCTATCTTGCTTTTTGATCATGCTGTGTGGCATTTAATAATAATAATAATAATAATAATAATAATAATAATAATAAATTTACGGGCATAGGAATCCAACTCTAGATCTAGGTCGGAGTATAAGTTTTCTGGGGCTATTTTCGTATTTTTACATGTGATTTAAAAATAATAATGTTACAGACATAATATCCAACTCCGGAATCAGCCCTAGAAACTTTTAATATAAATCAACTCTAGTATTTGAAAATCTAGGTTAGAATATACAAGGCTTTCTTGGGCTGATTCTAGAGTTGGATTCTACATCTGTAACATTATTATTATATCATATAATTACCAAATATTTATATTTTTTATTTTAAAATAGGGGTGACTGTAAAGATTTGCACGTTTGACGAGACGGACAGAATGCCGGTACGGACGGAAGAGCGGATTTTCTACACTGAAGAGGATTTCAGAGATTTCCTCTCGAGGAGAGGTTGGATCGGACTGAGAGAGTTGAGCGGATTTCAATGCGTGGATTCGCTCGACGATCTATGCCCTAATGGGATGTATCAAGGCGTGAGATTAATCAGCGATTAATTAGGGTTTCAGTTTAGGAGGGTTTAAGAGAGAGAGAGAGTTGTATATATTATAATATACACGTAAAGGGGGGGTTTGATATTAATGGGGTTTATTGGGGTGGAAATTGGAATCGACTGAATAATTGTGGATCGAAATTTTATTGTGATTCTAGAATGTTATGTATCACTCCATATGTTTTAGTAAACCTTTTTTTTTTCAAAAAGATATGTTGAAGTATTAAATTATTTGGAACTTATTATTGTGTTGTTTTTCATTTTACATTTTTAGTTTCTGTCACTGTTTGTGGTAGTATTTGTCAATGTACAAATTCAGCTCATAAATAAGAGTTAAAAGACATTTTGGAATTCAAGGTTTCATGACAGTATAAATGGGAACTTTTCAAATGTTAATCATATTACTGAAAGAAATATCATTCATTCCTCCCAAACAACATTCGTTTCTCAAATTATTACAAAATATATGTCCAAATCGATATTCAAGAATTATACAAAAAATCTCATCTTACAAGCACAACAATATCATAACGATAAAATTCTCAACAAGTACGCACAACAAAATTTGATCTTAATTCGCTCCATTTAGTTAGTTCAAGCTTTGTTTGGGTCGGTGAAAAAATCATTAACTTTGGGCATGATTTGAGGACTTTGGGTTCTGACGAATTTTCTGACACTGTGTTGCGCGTATTTCTCTCCCTCTTCATGATTGTCAAGTATTCCAGCAGCCCTGTTTTCCTTTGTAACCCTTCAAATAAAATAATAAAAATTTGCATCAATAATTTGAACTTTCAATTCTTGTATTTTGTTATTAATATCAAAAAAATGATTTATTTTATAACAATGTAACCTCCAAAGTCGTGTTTCCAAGATTCATCAAAAATGATTTTTGTTATTTTTTATAATTGGAGTAGGTTCAAAAGTCATACTTTGAAGATTCATTACAAAAACAGGGAGTAGGGACAATATGTTTTATATATATTGACTAAATATTATTAACAAAAAAAATATGACTAATATGTTCTAGTTCTACATTGATTAACAAAAAAATTAGGGTTTCAAAACGTGATTAAGAGATGAATATTACCTGACTTCTGGATTGCCTGTGATGTTTCTAATCAGCTGCATACCACAAATCCCGACAGCTAATCCGACTGTCGCAAAAAGTGGGTAAACCTAAAAAATAAAATAAACCAAAAAAATATTTTTTAGCCGAAGTTACAAAATTCAATCTCAGATCCAGATTTACACAAAGAACCCGCATTATTCATCATTAATTTCTAAATCAAAGGTTAAAAATATAATGAAAATAAGGAGAGAATAAGTACCTCAGGCCTCAACCATCTCTTGAGGGTGGCAGAAGCCATTGGAGATTCTGCAGCAGAGATGAGAAATTCTCAGATCAAAGAGAAGAGAAGAGAGAGAATGTAGAGAGACAGGAATGGTAAGAAACAAGAGAGAGGCGCCTTCCTTTTAATGGCGATACGTAACGCGCAAGATACAGAGAGAGGTTGAATTGGCTTTTCCATGAATGTTGGATCTCTGATCTTCCCTAACACATTTCTCTCTGTATTTTTATGCTGCGAGCCAAGTAATCATTTGTCACAGTTTTAATTTATAAAAAACATAATTTAATTTATAAAGTAACATAATTTTAATATAAAATAACATATTGGTTATAAAATAACATAGTGTTATCGAAATGGAATCATAGAAGACTAGTTTGATTATTGACAACTTGGGTGGACATGATTTGAGAAAATACAACATGGCACCGGTCCATGATGGAACAAGTCAGAGAAGATACCACGTGGCGTCTTCTGATTGGACTGGTCTATAGTAGGCCAGTATCATGTGATAATTTATTCATGACGGTGGGATTAGTGAATGGACGAAATTAATCAACGTGATTGCTTTCTATATTTGGAGATTTGGTTCATGAATCTTGTTGCAACATGCTGTCAAATTTGAACTGCATACAATTTGTTTGAAGTTTAGGAACTTCAGTATTTTAGGGATGTAAATGAAGATCAACGGTTTGCCTTCTCTTTTGGAATTATGAGGAGCCGTGCATGACTGGGCTGAGATTCATTTCACCCAACAAAAGTTCAAATTGACCAGGAGAGAAAATATAAAAAAATAGAAGAAAAAAGGATTTTGACTATACAACCAATGAACCAACCAATCGTATAAAACTATATTATACTTTCCAGCTTTCATACATATGATTCTACATGCATTATGCATAATAAAGAACAATATACATTAACAAATTATTATAAAGTAGAATTTAAATATTGATCACACCATGTGGCACCACAGCTGTGGAATCACTCGAAAGGAAAAAGAAAATGGAAAACATGATGCTCATGTTGGTCGGCGGCAATCTTTTCACACCATTTTTCTTTTATTTATTTCGCTCTTTTTTTTTTTTTTTTTTGACAAATACAGCTTGACCCAGATCTTTGAGAGGGCAGGGAAGACATAGTAAAAAATACAATGAAAATCTTAAATGGCGAGATACATATAATACATAAATTTATCACAATATATTAAATGAGCTGACAAATGGGCCTTAACTATCAGAAATATCCAGCCCAACTTAGTTTTGCCCGGCCCATATTTCTACAGCCTTTGTCTTTGAGGAAAAAACGAAGAGGAGCCGCTATTGCTAGTGCTGCGAGTCGACTGTGGCGGAGCTCAGGCGCCATTTCTTCTTTCCTCTCCTCGGCTGCTCTCCTTCAGGTTCTCTCGCCGTCTCTCTCTCTCTCTCTCTTTGTATCATCGGCGAGTTATTACTCGTCTGTTTCTTTCTTTTGCAAAGGATATAGAGGTGATCACTACGATTTCATTATTCATTACATTGTTTGCGGTCCAATTAGTCTTTGTGTTCAGTGCCAAATAATCTTTCGAAACTAGATCTCAAGCGAACAAACCGCTCTAGCTGGATGCAATTTTATTAGGGTCTACAGATTTCTTATAATATAGTAGTCCTGCATTGATATTCCTTTTCCTGCTAGATTTGTGTCATGTGTGCTGTAGTAATTGAAATTCAATTGCTGTTTTCGCAAAATGCGTATACAAACCTACAATTCCAGTTATTATTAATAGAATCTATGGCCAGTTTACCCTTCTAATCATTAACCCTACATATATTTTTACTACTGCAGACATGGCAACAATCTCCAAAACCCTCAAAAACCCTAACCACCTCTTCCAAATCCGTAATTTTGCAATTGCGGCCGGGAAGGGGAAGAAGGGCGGGAAATCCGGCGGGGCCGGCGACGCCCCAAAAGACACCGGCCTGAGCAAGGAGCTCAAAAGCACGACAGTTTTTGGCGCGAACATTCTGAAAGAGGGATCGGATCCTAAATTACTGGCTGAGAGCGAGTATCCTGATTGGCTGTGGAAGTTGGTCGATAAGAAACCGCCGTTGAGCGAGCTGAGAAGGAGAGATGCTGAGTCGCTTTCGTTTGAGGAGCTTAAGAGGTTCGTGAAGTTGGATAATCGGGCCAGGATTAAGGAGAATAATGCTATTAGGGCTAAGAATTGAGATTTGGGATTTTGTTTGTTTTTTTGAATTTGGTGTTTTATTGTTTAGGGCTTTGGTTATGGTTTGTATGTTTGAAATGGGTTAGTCGTGACTGATTTGTTGGGTATTTTCTCTCAAATTTTGACAGCATATTTTGGAACTAGTTATTGTTTTTCCTTGAAAGTTCATAATATTTACTAGACCACAATTGCTCTAAATAATTCTCTGAATCTAAACCAGTTTCTGAGATCTATAATCTATAAACTTTATCTGTCTGGATTTGTCTGAATTATTTTTCCAACACTTGTGAACTAAATATGGATTTTCATAAACCTAAACTGTATATCTTGAAATCTAGTTTCAACCATATTTTCTTATCATGATTGAAAATTGTTTGATACTAGCGAGTATCCTAACTCCGCTTCGGTATAAGCATAATTTTTAGAAAATAAATCATCATGATTTGAGTGGTTGATGACAATTATGCAAAAAGAATATGACAAGAACATTATTTTTTAAAAGTAATATATGCAAGCATATAATCTTAAAAGTCTAAATAGGCACATTAGAATTGATATGTCAATATATATATTTTAAAAAATAAAAATTATTGTGGCTAATGGGAGGAATTATATATATTAGACAAAATATATGTAAATCGCACTAAAATTGAAGATTTTATGAAAACTTGTCAATAATGATACTAAAATTAAAATTTTATGAAAACTTGTCAAGATCGATACTAAAATTGAAATTTTGTTATAATTATCATGCAATTAAAATTTTCTTGCATTGTTAAAATATTCTTAAAATAATATTTATAATAAAACTATATTATACTAAAATTGATCAGATGAATGTTGGAAAATAACTCAAGTAGGAAGTAAAAAATTTAAAATAATACCAAATAGCAAAAAATGTAAAAGAAAAAACAAAAATATTTTCACAATTTTCGGAAATATTAAAACTTAAAAAATATAGAAAAAAATGAACATTATTTACACAAATATATTTTTTTAAGAAACTATATTTATGAATACTTTTTTAGTAGTATTTCCAAGAAAATAATATTTTTGAAAAATAAGTTTTTAAAAAGTATGATATATGTTATTAGACTTTTAAAACATATAGTAATAAAATATTATTTTTTTACTTTTTAATAATAAGTTTTAAATTATTATATCGTAGGTTTTATATTTTAAGACATATGACTAAATTTGGTAATAGAAATCCATTGTATTTTGGACCAAAATTGGCCGTCACTTTGGGCGACCGAATGAGATGAAGGGCGATGTTTGGGAGATGACGGATGATAGAGCCCTTTCGACAATTCAGTTTTATTTAAGCAACTCGACTCTTGAAGAAATTTTCATGGAGGTTATATTAGTTGGGACATGGAAGAAGTTAGAAGGCATCTACATGGAGAAATTAGTTACCAACTGATTATGTTTGAAGCAACGATTCCACTTTCTGAAGATGGCAGGAGGTATGTCCGTTAACGTCCATGTTTTGTAATATATCAGCTTCTTTAATTATGTGGAGACAATCGATAATTAGATGAATGAAGAGGATAAAATCGTGGTGTGCTTGTGCACGTTACATATGCTTTATATCAGAGAATCACTTACCATTAATGATGTCAAGAGTAACTTATTAGTCAAGTCTGGCATTGACTATGACTTTTCCATGGGCGAGAGTAGTCATCAAAAAATTGAGTTGTTTGTGGAGGGGTGGAGACGTAAGAAGAGAAATTCAAGTTTAGAGAAGACTCATTCCCAATTCAAGTACAAGAACCAGATGAGCAACTATTGCAAGAAGACGGGACACATTAAGCTCAAAGAGAAGCAAGAGGCGGATAACGGTGTTCTATCGGAATAAGCTTACGAGGCTAAATCTGGTAAGGTTGAGTTACTTTTTGTGGCGAATGAGAAGGAGAGATTTGAGAAGAATTGGGTGGGTTCGGGTAATTCAAATCAGATGATTCCGAATCAAGAGTGGTTCACCACATATGAGGCATCTATATTGCGTTGCCGGTGTTGGCATAGTTGAGATCAAGATGCAGGACGGAGTTGTCCATTTGATCAAGGTGCAAGACCGGGTTGTCCATTTGATCTCATTAGGCGTTCTCAGAGATATCGGTTGCAAGTTCCAATGTGAAGGTGGAGTCCTCTAGATATCTAGATGGGCTCTTACATTGATGAATGCTAGAATGACTGATGTATTATATATTCTGGAAGTCCAGAGTACTAAAAAGTTATTTCGGAAAGCTGGCGCAGTTTTAGGCTCGTTTGTCGTCGCCTTCTCTGCCTCAGGGTTTACGATTGGATGCAGGGTGACAGTTTTGCATGAGGGATCTACTATGTGGGCAAAATACCGGTGTGTTATATCTTCTGGAAGTACCGGAAAGTTATTTCGGGAAGTTGGCGCAGTTTTAGACTCGTTCGTTGTCGTCTTCTCTGCCTCAATTAGAAGGTTAGGGTTTAAAATTGGATGCGGGGTGATAGTTTTGAGCACGAGTGATCTACTGTGCGGCTAGAATACCAGAAAACATGAGTTTTGTGAAGATTCCGTTTGTGGCAAACGGAGGAGACTCAGCTTTATTACAGCCGTTCATCGCATGAAGGGAATTTCGGACGATATCTATTTGGATTTGTGGGGACAAATTTGTGATCCTTTTATAAGGATTGTTCAGCATTGCATGGTTGTTCGCTCTCGACAACATAATGGCGTAGTTGATCGGAAACTACTCGACAAGGCTTAGTGCGTATTTTTGGGGCGGGCTCAGGCAATGAGTTATGGGTAGAAGCCACTAATACTACTTGGTGGTTGGTCAACTATTCTCCGAATACCGCAATTTCGTGCAAGGCACCAACATTACTTGACATTACAACAGGTGATTACTTGACATTGCATGTATTTGGATATCCCGTTTATGCACAAATCGTTAAATGGAAACTCGAGTATGTGGAGAAGAAATATTTTCTTCTTGGATACGATTCAACTGTGAAGGTGTGTTGTTTGCGGTATCCAGTACTGTGGCACCTTATTTTGAGAGACGTGACTTTTGAATCAGTTATGTTACGGACAATGGAGCAAGTGCCTGATCCGGCTATTGAGGATGGTGAGATGGTCAAGAAGAAGGTGGAGTATGAAATTCCTGATCAACAAGGTGAAGTTACTCGACGTAGCTTGGAGTATTATGATGACTCTCATTATGACGATGATGCATCGGTTAAGGCGAGTCGGGAAGGTGCTTTGGTAAGAGATCAGGTTGGATCTCCTATAATGTATGGATACTTCTATTTTGTATGCTGTTTGGCAATGGCCAATGAATCCGTGTTTGGCGAGTTCTCGATTTGCAAGCAGGCGTTAGCCTCAGGTGAAGCAGCAAAGTGGATAGTTGCTATTGAGGAGGAGGTCGATTTGGATATGGCGTTATAATGACTTTATATCAAGGATGAGATTTCGAGTCAAGGTGGAGATTGTTAATTGTTATGTATGCCTCGATATCTCAACATAATATGTTTCCTTTCTAGTAATATTATTTAGGAAATGATTAGGGTACGGAAATAAATATTTGAAAAATATTTAGACAATGAAAATGAGTGGATTGTTTCCATCATTACATTGTATTTTAGGTAATTGTATCTTTAATGTAAGCAATATATTTTGGTAATTAGTGTGACTCTCTTCTATATAAGGATATCTATAGCTATTGTAATTGTATCCCAATTCTTACAATGTAGTCTTTCAATTGAATAAACGATTTCTCTTTTCTTCTCTAATTATTTCTCTCATGAGTTTTCTTTTTCTACATCCATATTCTCTCTATTACCCTAACAAGAAGTTATTTTATGAAGAATATTTAAGATTATGACAAGATCAAGTTAATTTAATACTTTGAGAATTTCTTATCAGTATGAAACATTTATACAATACTTTATTGAATGAAGAACTACTGAGTTCAAAGATTGAATAATTTAGTTTAGTAAGACACTGGACGGGAGCAAAATTAGCAACTTGAAACACTGCCCAACTAAAACTAACTCAATTTATTTCAAATTAAACATAAAACCAGTGTTATCATTTATTATGAAAGAATTTCACAAATAATTTAAAATACAAACATGTTCAAATAATTAATAAATTAGCCCATGCCTCATAAAAAATTTCACAAAATTCGCTGCAAATAAAAAAAGTTCGTAGGATTCTCGCAACATATACCACACCAGCGATCTTTTTCTTATTTTTCTTCTTCTTCTTCTAGCTTACTCATCTTTCAAGAATTCTATCCATTGGCTTGTTTTAGCTGAAAATAAGCACAAGTACATCATTCATTTACCCTTTTACTCGATTGCCAATTGCAAATTTAATGAAGATATTCACAAGGAAAATGGATTTACCCTTGGCTGCCGCTGAAGATAATCGTCCCAAAGTTTCTCTTCTCTCAGTTAATTTGGGTCCCATAAACACCAAATTTGGCGATTTTTTGTTGCAAAATAGCACTTTTTTGAAGAATAATTAATCGTATGGCATTTTTTATCAAAATATTTCCGCAGATAGCACTTCCGCCAGACCCTCTGGTGGAACTAGGAATTTTTTATTTTTTGTTGATCCCAGCCATTTGGCACCCTTAAACACGCTTAATTAAGAAAAAAAGTTAGTTACACTATAGGGTCTGCCGGAACTAGGTAAAATTTAATTTTGGCCTAATTTGGACGGTTAAATTGGCCCAAAAATGACGAAGATATAAGTTCCGTTAGACCCTCTGGCGGAACTGAAGAGCATTTTCAACTTACAATCTGACCCAAAAAATTTCAAAAAACATGCTAGTTCCACCAGGCCTTTTGGCGGAACTACAACGAAATATCAAGTTCCGCCATAGGGTCTGGCTGAACTAGAGCATTTTTTTCAACTTATATTCTGACCCAAAAAAATAAAAAAAATGGTCTAGTTCTGCCAGACCCTCTAGCGGAACTAGCTAGGAATAACAAGTTCCGCCAGAGGGTATGGCGGAACTGGACCATTTTTTTCAACTTACAATCTGACGTCAAAATTTAATAAGATATGGGAAAAAATGAAAAAAAAAGATAGTTCAGCGACCAATTGGTTATTGAAGGTAAATAAATCAAATTGGCCGATTTCCTATGATACTGAAGGTCGTCGGTGGGGCATACCAACTAGTAATAACGCCGAAGTGATGAATTTTATTTTCAAAGGTATAAGAAAACTACTAGTTACGGCAATTGTGGAGGCGACATTTTACAAGCTAAATTCTTATCACGTGAGATATTGGGCGGCTACTGATATGAGGGAAAAGAGTTGGTCAGATATAGTGATGCTAAAAATGGAACATAGACGCATTAAGGCTACTAGGCATGAAGTCACTTGTTACAATTTAGAACAAGGTATTTATCAGGTGCTTACGCAATCCCAGTGTTCGACGAGCGGTATCGGAATTCCGAGAAAGAAATGGCATATGAACGAAGGAAAATGTGAGTGTCAGAAACCTATGATATATCACTACTCGTGTTCGCATGTCATAGCAGTTTGTATATGCAAACTTATATCTATCGAAGTTTCCATTCATCCGTGGTATTCCTTGGATAATTTGAAGCGTACGTACGAAAAAAGTTTTTACCCTGTAAAGGAAAAATCACAATGGAGGCCACGAATAGAAACTTATAATTATAATTTATTTTCTGGTGATAAACTTATAAGGAAAAATGCTAATGGAAGGATGAAATGTGGAAGAAGACAGAAGGTGCGAATCCAGAACAGTATGGACGCCATGAACAAAGAAAAACGTGTAATTAATTGCAGCGTCTGCAAATTAGCAGGTCACACTAAACGAAAGTGCACGCAAAGGGGTGGAAACCGTTACAATGGACAGTAGTTTGTTTTATTTAGTTTATTTTATTTAGTTTGTTTTAGTTTATTTTATTTAGTTTGTTTTATTTATTGTTGAGTACTTGTAATGCTTAAGTTAAAACAATCTAAATAAACCATAAACCATAAAAAATCAAGCATAGTCTAAATAAACAAACAAATCACAACATAATCCAAATTCTCAAACATAACCCTTAAACCACAAACACATAACCTAAACTACTAACCTAAACCCTAAACATCTCCGCTGCGTGCACCACGTCCGCGTCCTCTTCCTGTCTTCCGGGCCTGATTCCAAATCTGCATCTGAGTGAGCTGACTGACGTCTTCTCCTCTTTCCTCTCCTCCATCTTCCTGTCCTCCCTTATCTGCTCTCGGTTCGTTGAGCACCCCCCACTCAGTATCGCCGAGATAATCATTAAGCTGAGTACAAATTAGTTTTTGGCATCCTAACCACTTTCTGATGCCGTCCCTTACTTCGGCCCTCATGTTTGCACCAAATTCTCAGAGCATTCTGAACCCTATGCGAACTCCCTCCATAGCGGTTTGTGCTTTAAAATATTAAAAATATTAAAAACATTAAAATTCAAAATTTAACTTTAGAAATATTAAAAGAATTTAAAATATTACCGCTAATCTTTTTTCTGGGATCATAGGGCGGTATGCGCTATAACCGTGCGATATGGTTTTCTGCACCAACAAATCGGAATTCAGCCAATACCAGCTCATGAAACCATCATAATTGCGAGGGGTATACGGCTCCAGGGGATCCATTTGCGAATACCAATACCATATATCGTTCCAACGTGTAATCCAATTATTCTGAACCTTACGCCAATCGTTTCCGGGGGTATTTTTTGCCGATACCCGAACTGTCGCATCACCCTCTCAGGGCGATAACGCTCGACGATCCAAACGTAAATCAATGGCACACTAAGTAGCGCCGTAGTTCTTTCTTCCTGACAAATGGGTGGTAGTCTATCGCGGTATGTCTCGTAAGATGTCCAAAAGACATCACTTGGAGGGATGCTATCTAACATGTCGCGGTTCCCCCACAAATGAGTAGTCGACGGATCTTCTTTAACTCTTTCATCTCTCCAAAGCATGCCAACCGTATCATTCTAACCCGGATCGTCGTAGATATTCAATCTTGCTGGGTTCAATGAAACCTTTGGTCTTCCGGTCGCAAAATGTTGTCATGCCCATAATTATAGTAATAAGATGCAACCTCTCATATTTTTTCGATCGGGACCTGTACTTTTGCACAGCTCTCTGTACAGGTATGCAAGTACCCCACTCCCAAATGCCCATTCATGCAAATTATTCATTTCTTCTAAAAGTACTAAGGGCGTGAGCGAATAACAGTCCTCATTCTGATCCGTAAATAAAATGTCGGAAAAAATCCAATCATGTAAGCTCTACAATACTGCTCGACTCGTAATATGGGGGCATCATTTTCCAAATCGGCAAAATTCTCCATGAACCATTTTTTATTTACCAACACGTTGCTTTTCTTAGTCCCTGGTCCGCTGAACATCTGTTGGGGGGTATTTTCCCGAGTAGTTTTGCGGCTTTATTCGTCCAATTAATATCGTTGTTCTTCGCACAAAAGGGCTTGCCATCCACCCGCAATCCCAACAAGCATGAAACGTCCTCTCACGTTACGGTCATTTCTCCGCGAGGTCCGCCCCGACATCTAGATGACATCCTTATATAAATTTTATTTTTTTAATATAAACAATAACTAAACAATTACTATAAAAAAATTACTTCAATCTCTTTTTAATATAAACAAATTGTTTCAATCTTTTTTTTAAAAGAAAAAATAGTATATAGTCAAAAATAAAACCCTAATATTGAAAATTAATTACTAAATATTTTCATTTCAAATAAAATTAATAAAAATATCCCTATATAAATATCCTATATAAATAATAACTAAATAAACATACTATTTAACACAAAAATAAACAAATTGCTTCATTCTTTTTTTTAATACAAAAAATTGTATATATTAAAAAAAACCTAAACAATTACTATAAATAAATTTATTACTAAATAAATTTATATTATATTTTTTCTTGAAATAACTAAGTAATAAAAATTAATTACAAATTTTTTTCATACCGAGTAAATTTGATGAAAATTTTACTTCTTCTTCTTCTCTGTCTCCTTCTTCTTGTTCTTGTTCTTGTTCTTCTCTAAACAAATCAAAAACAAAAATCCAAACAAATTTCAATACTATCAACCTATTTAAACCAATCTCACTCAATCCAAACCTATTTCGCACTAATTTCACTTAATCCAAACTTATTTCACACTAATTTCAATTCAACCAAATCAACAAAAATAACTAATCAAAACTCAAAATCAAACAAACTAACTTACACATTTCTTCTTCTCTCTAACTTCTTTTTCTCTTCGTTTAATTTCTCTCTTTTTTTTTCCTTTAATTCTCTCTCAAAATCTCTGAAATTTCGCCCCATTTTTTGCTCTTTTTTTTCGAACGGACGGTTGGGTTGAAATGAGGGTCGGACGAGTTTAAATGAGAGTTTAAAATAACGTTGTGTTTTGTTCCGCCAGACCCGAGTGTAAAATAACGTAGTTTTTAGTTCCGCCAGACCCTCTGGCGAAACTTGTGATTTTAGCTAGTTCAGCCAGAGGGTCTGGCGGAAGGAACTAGATCATTTTTTCAACTTACAATCTAACAACAAAAAAAAATGGTCTAGTTCCACCAGACCCTCTGGCGGAACTTGTTATTTCTAGCTAGTTCCGCCAGAGAGTCTGGCGGAACTAGACCATTTTTTTTTTGGGCGTCAAATTGTAAGTTGAAAAAGATGGTCCAGTTCCGCCAGACCCTCTGGAGGAACTTGTTATTTCTAACTAGTTCCGCCATAGGGTCTGGCGGAACTAGACCAATTTTTTTATTTTTTTGGGTCAGAATGTAAGTTGAAAAAAATGGTCTAGTTCCGCTAGACCATATGGTGGAACCTGTTATTTCGTTGTAGTTCTGCCAAAGAGCCTAGCGGAACTAGCATGTTTTTCTTAATTTTTTTGGGTCAGATTGTAAGTTGAAAATACTCTTCAGTTCCACCAGAGGGTCTGGCGGAACCTATATCTTCGTTATTTTTGGGCCAATTTAACCGTCCAAATTGGGTCAAAAATAAATTTTACCTAGTTCCGCTAGACCCTATGGTGGAACTAACTTTTTCCCTGAATTAAACGTGTTTATGGGTGCCAAATGGCCGGGATCAACAAAAAATAAAAAAATTCCTAGTTCCGCTATAGTCTTTGGCGGAACTACTTGCGGAAATATTTTGACAAAAAATGTCATTTGATTAATTATTCTTCAAAAAAGTGTTATTTTGCAAAAAAAATCAAATCTGGCAACAATTTCTAATTCTAATTAAGAGCTCTTATGAACCTCAAAAGAAAACAAGTTGTCCTAAATTTTTAAGAGTGCTTCAATTGAATATTTTTGTTTAATTGAACAAAAAAAGAAAACAAATTGTGCTAAATTTGGAAGCTACCAGTACAAAGAGAGAGAGCCAGAAGAAATCACAAGAAAAATAGTTCAATTAAAAATTAAAAATAGAAATACTCAAAAGATTGAAGATAGATGTTATGACTAGTGAGTACCACTCGCTCCACTTCGGAATTATAAAAGAAGTAATTAGTTAAGATTCTAAGAAGTAAATCAAAAAATTACAATTTTAAAATTTTAGCAATAATTATTTTAATGTAAATTTCAAATGATTAAGTTTATTACCCGAAATTTTCAAAAACAGTCTTACAACAATTAAAAAAAAAACAGTCTTACAAATATTATGTACTGTATACTTGGCATATATTTTGATTTGTAAAACTATTTAATTATTTTCATTGTGAAATGAGAGGGAATTTAATATTAAAATTAATATGCATTACAATTAAAGTAAAATAAGTTTAATTATTTTGATTTGTAAATCTATTATTAATGTTGCCCAAAAAACATAATTTATGAGTAGAATTTTTATCAAAACAGAGCAACGTTAATGTTATACTCTAGTTAAATTGCAAGTTGGCTTCAAAAGAAAACTTGAAATCTACTATTATCGCATGAAGTTAATTGTAATTAATTTTTTTTCTTTTTAGTAAGTTAATTCTTGATAAGAACTTTTTCTCTTATATTATTATTTTTCGACAGAATATATATTTTTATTTCAGTTTTTAAATTCTTTTATTGTGTGTAGTAATTTATTTTGTATTGAACTAACA
This sequence comes from Juncus inflexus, assembly GCA_024447665.1. NCBI lineage: Eukaryota > Viridiplantae > Streptophyta > Magnoliopsida > Poales > Juncaceae > Juncus > Juncus inflexus. Next base: position 3,001,581 of record JAJHPC010000019.1, on the reverse strand, counting down.
AATAAAATTAAATTGATATTCTATATTTTGTAAAGAATTCCGAGAGTCGTACCTCAAGTTCAATACAATTTTCATGGAGGCCCTTACTCCATAATCAATCTCCAAATTGTACCAAAAAATGTGTATATGTTGTGAATTTTTGTAAAATATGCATATAATATTAACTAAATATAATCAATTATAACAAAATATAGATAAATTAATTATAAATAATATTATATTACATGTATATATATAAATGTGTTAATCGTGAATATATAATTTTTGAAATGAAGTAAATATAATAAAATACAGTACCATACTATGACATTATTTATGATGTATTTCATATATATAGACGTGTAATGGATTTAACATGTTTAAATATCAACATACTTTAATATTATTTCTAATGAGTTTAACTATTATTTATTTCAACGGATTATATTTACTAAATATTATAAGTATATTTTATATATAAATATTGTTGGGTATATTTTGGAGATTGTTAATGGACTATGCGCCTATATGTAAGAAACTGAATAGTGCCAAAATGGGTAACGGGTAAAAGAACAAAAAGTTTCAGATTCTTCGTGGCACTCTTTTGATGAAAAGAATTTATAACGGGTTTATTAGGAACTGTTATGACCTGTTACATGAAATATTTCACAGACTCGATCATATGATCTTTATGAATTTGGTGGAGCCATTAGATTCCTTATGACACTTCTATTGTACAAACAAATATATAATGAGTAATAATTGAATTGATTCTTTCTAATGAACTCGTTACACAAGAATTACACTATAAAAAAAATTGAGAAAAAATATATGTCCGTCATCTACCAAAATAAGAAAATTGTATATAGGGGGAATTTGACCTCCATTCAGCTTATTGCTTTTTGCACCAAGACAAAAGAACAAAAACTGAATAATTTATGAGACAAGAAGTTACGTTTCTCTCCTTTGCTTGGGGTTCAATAAATGGGGTGTATCCAGTATAGGTTTGCATTTTCATCTCATCTTCCAAGTGAAATTTTGTTGGTTGCATGAAGTCATGAAGAAGAACCGTTTGACAAAAAGAGGTCTATTTTTTAACTCAAAAAAGAAGAAAAAGTGGTCCTTTGAGAAACCCGCGATTTTCTCTCTCTAAAAATCCACTCAGACCTCCCTTTTACAATCCCACGCTTTTCTTCACGTTTTGGCTGATTTTGCAAGTTTTGAGATCAAAACTGTGCTTCCTACAAGGCAGTCCTGTAATTTGTATTTTTATACAAATTTTTAAGATTTCTATCATGTGAATTTCACCATTAAATCGCATAAAATGATCAAAAAGTGTTTAAAATTCATAAAATTCATTTTTAAACCTCTTAAACACTTTTGTGTTATTTTTCAGATAAATAGACAAGAAAGACAAATTTGGAGAACTTGAGTGAAAAGTCAACTCAAATGAAGGCCAATCTGCAAAATCTGGGCTAAAGATGGCCGAATTCTCCACAATCTCCGCGAAAACTTACACACGCTTCTCAAACCTTCGACAACCTTTTTCCGACCAATAATCCAAGCAAAAACACGAAAATATAAAAACTCAAACCCGAAAACTTCCTTTGACCAAAAAGTGAACTATCCCAAAAGGGGACAAAACTGAGTACCAAATTCAAGAGCTCGACGAGATGAATTCAACGTCACAAATTTCACGAAAAAAAAATACCTTCTAGAACCTCCAAAAAGATTGGTAAAAATCTGGTCAAATGGGTCAAAGTCAACAGACCCAGTCAAACCCGCTCGAAAAATCGCTAAAAATCTGAATTTCTCAGAATTGAACATGCTTAGTGTCAAACGACTCATCTTGACAAGACGGATCTGTCCGTGGGGTCCGCCGGAGTCAATTCTCTAGCGATTGGAGGAAAAAATGCAAAAAAATCGTTGTTCAGCCAAAAATAAACAGTTTCAAGAGGCTATTTTCTTGAGCTCACCATTTACTTCACGGAGCTTTTTTTTTATTAATTCAAACTCCATTATATTCTTCTTATTCCTCTCTTTCCATTGATATAAGGAACTCAGAAAATGATCAAGAATTGAGAGAGAAAATTGAGTTTGAAGATGAGTAGTTTTTAACGGTCAAATTTTTGGCTGATTTGAGCTGTTTGAAAAATGGCTGCACAATGAACGGAATTTGGGTTCTGATTTCGCGAGAGCCATAACTCGAGAAATACACAACGGTTTTGAGTGATTCAAATTTCTACGAGATCACAACGAGTACTAGAACAGGTGTTGTAGAGGAAATTTTCATTGAAAATCGATAGAATGGTGACTTTCATCTCGAGTTTTAGAGCAGCTCAAAAATAACAGAAATTTAAGAACGAATTGAAAAGATATTTTGGCGCTGAAGAGAGCTGGTTTCTGTTGAGATATTCAGCACACCATCCTGATCCAAACCTGACCAACCAAATTACCAAACTGCCCCTAACCTTCATACCTCCATCATTGGCAAAAGAGTAAATACAAGTCTCAATCATCTATATAAAGAAGACCTTCAATCTCAATCCATTCCACACATTCCACACATCCATTCTCACACCACTGTACATACCACTCATTCTCTTCATCTTCTTCTTACTTACAACCCTAATCACCATTAATGGAAGCTTGAGAGCAAAGATTTGAGCTCGGAAATCCGATTTGAGCAAAAACGGGCTGAAGGCGTTCAAATCCGAAATTCTTGATCTAGAAGGCTCGAGGAGTCAAGGGGAGCTCCAGATCAACTCCAGGGACCTCTTGGAAGGGAGTCGTCATCTCGGTTTGGTTTGATTCTCGTTTAAACTCCTTCTTTTCCCTAATTTTTCAGATCTGAATTTTTGTGTAAAAACGATGAAATATAGATCAAATCTTGTTTTTAATGTCATGAGTGGGTGAATCTATGATAGGGTTAGACATTTGTATGATGTGTGATTGAAATCTTACGTTTATTTGATTCAATTTGTCTATTTGTGAAGTTAAGTTCAAAATACCAATTTATTGAATATTTGTCTAAATCTGTTTGGAAGAAGAGTTTTAGATCATATTGAGACTTACAAATCTGTGTTTAGGGATTTATTGATCATTAGAACACTTGGAAAAGGTTCTTGTTTGATTGATTTTGGTTTTGGATCGGATTTGAACCCAAAAACTGAAAATAGAAGTTTTTAGTTGAACTTTAAGTCTTGATTCATTTATTAAGTATTTTTGGAAGAAAATACTCAAACCTTACTTCTGGATCTGTTAAGATTGTTTTCTAAGTGATTAATGATATCTATATTATACAAATTGCCAAATTAACCTTATGTTTATCCATAAAAGTTAAGATATGTCCTGCTGCAGTAATTGTTTCTGTTTTTTTCAGTTTTTTTACTTCAATTTCGTGTCCTAAACAAATCTGAAGATTTAAATATATATTTTTATTTTAAATTACTCATTTAGTAGATAATTCTCAAATCAAAATTTTCCCAATTCCTGTTTATAATATGTGAGATATTAATTTTTCGAATTTGTTATTTTCCAGTTTCTGTTTTTTCCTTTTTTTTCAATTCTCTGTTCAGTCTCTTTCTAATTTTTATAAATATAAAATAAAATAATAAAAATATAAAAATAGTCATATTTGAAAGATTCTGAATTTTAGATTCTATTTCTTGAATTTAAAATAGTATTTGTTAATACATATTTTGAGATATTACACCATTTTCTACTGCTGGTCTGTCTGCTGAATTTTCTGAGCTTCTGTCTGTATTTTAATTATTTCTCCCAATCTGTTCGGCACAATTTTATGAAATTATAACAGTAATTGAGTGAGTCTGTGATTGAATTAATGTACAAATTTGGTGATTTTTGAAGTTGTGCTTATTTTTCTGGAGTTTACTGAAGTTGACTGATGCTGAAATTGTAAATCTGATAAAATTCTGGACTAAACTGCATAATTTTGGAAATTTTTAAATAAAACCCTAATACCAGTAAGATAAAACTGTGAAGATCTCTCTTTCTAGTTTCCAACAATAACTCAATTGCTAAATTTGAGGTTCGTTTGGTCTATTTACGAGTCAAAATACAAAAGTGTGCCGAGCTGAAAATTTTGAATAAAACTTGAATTACGGTTTAAACCTTGGCATTTTGCAAGTAAGACCCTAAAATCTTGAGAATTAATTGTGAATCTGTTTTACTTAAGGCCAGTCTCCTTGTGTTCGACCCCTAAAACTCAATACCACATATACACTGAATATTGAAATTAGGGAAAATATAAATTGTTTTGTTAACACGTGATTACACCACGACACGTTTTCGCGTCGTTACAAGTCCGAACAGCCAAAAATGATTCGGTCAAACCCCTGGAATGCCACCAAAACCGTGACCCAAAACTGCACTGCCGAACGGGCCTTAAAGTATATAAAGTGGTTTTAAGCAATAAAATTATAGTCAAATTATTAGACTTTGTATGATTAACATTAGAAAAAGTAATTATATATTGATGGATAAAAAGACTCATGAGAAAAATAACTAGAGAAGAAGAGAGAAATCATTTATTCAACTGAGAGACTAAATTGTAAGAATTGTGATACTATTATAATAGATTTAGATTTTTTTATATAGTACAGAGGCATAACTAATTACCAAAATATAAACTGACTAAATTGAAGATACAATATGAAAATAACCTAAATTAACGATACAAAGATGGAAATAAGGCACCTCCCTCCATCATCCAAATATTTCCTAAATATTTTTTTTCTCCTAATCCTTCCTAAATATCATTACCAAAAAGGAAACATATTATGGTGAGATATCGAGTCATACATACTAATCTCCACCTTGACTCGAAATCTCATCCTTGATACACAGTTGTAATAACGTCATATCCAACTCGAGCTCCTCCTCAATAGCATCTATCCACTTTGCCGTTTTGCCTGAGGCTTCCACCTCCTTGCGAATCGAGAACTCGCCAAACACGGATTCATTGGCTATTGTCAAACAACACACGAAATTGAAGTATTCATACCTCATAGGAGATCTAACCCGATCCCTTACCAAAGCATAAGGCCGTTGAACTTCTTGACTCTCCTTAATCGATGCACCATCACCAAAGTGAGAGTTAACACAATACTCTAACTTACGTCGAGTAACTTCACCTCATTGATCGGGAATAACAAACTCCACCTCCTTCCAGACGGTCACAATCTTCTTAATAGCCACAGACCAAACACTTGTTCCCTTGTCCGTAACATAACCGACTCAAAATTCACATCTCTCAAAATAAGTAGTTCCGTAACCGGACACCACAACCGATATGCCTTCACACCTGAAGCATATCCAAGAAGAATACATTTCTTCTCCTCATACTTGAGTATCCATTTAACGACTTGTGCATAAACGGGATATCCAAATACCTGCAATGCCGAGTAATTCATCTGTTTACCGACCAAACATTTGTTGGTGCCTTGCACCAAATTGCTGTAATCGTAGTGTTAGGTTTCTACCGTTCATAACGCAGCGAAAAATACAAAACAAAACAAAATCGAATTCGAAACCCAAAAGAAGGATCCGTGAATTACAATTAAATCAAAGAAAAGTTCATAACTTTGTACCTTCGGATTACGCTTAATCCGTGATGATCAAAAGCGAATATGGTTGACGCTTCTCGTTGCCCGATTCCAAACCGGTTTCCAAACCGATCCTTTGTATATTTCGCCTAATGGTCTAACAAACCGATCTCCAAACGAACGGATTCTCCAAGCAAACCGATTCTCCAAACAAAACCACGGTTTCAACCCGAATCACAAAGACGCCGCACTTCGCTTCGTCCTCTACCGGTATCCACACGAAAAACCCCTTTGAACGGATAAAGAACGATATATGCTAGTATCCGTTCTTCATTTCTCTCACAGAAATAACAAGAGAATAATTTTCGGATTTTTCTCTCCTCTTTGTCTCACAAAATTTGGACGAAAATATAATGATCCTTATTCTTGATTTTGGGGTGTCTCTTGTGCCTACATAGTCCATAAGTTTCATATCCTATGTGCATGGTAACTATGTAACCATATATGCAACACACCTTATCATATAAGATGTAGGATTGGATGTGTCACTTGACTATGTAGCTCTCCATACAACTTATCACATAAGTTATGATTTTTTTACGTGTACGTCTCAATAGTTGTTCTTTGTGTGTGACCCTGTAGGTTTACTTAATGTTGGCAATAATCACAACGGATTATAAATCATGAGTGGCCTCTAGCAAGACATCATGATTACCCAAATTAAGCAAATATAGATGATTCGATCAAACCTAATTTATGTCATGCATTGTATCCTTTTGTTACACGATATCTATATTCTCCATAAGGCATGGTATGTGTCAACCTTATGTTGGTCGATAAATATTTCTTGACACCGAATTTGATTGAACATGAAATGACATTAATAACTCTTTATTAATTCACTTGAGCACGGCCGTGCATTTCTTCAAACAAATCATCAAGAGGCCTAAAAATATCTCTCTCAATTTATGAGAGGAACAAATCCTATCTTAATTAAACTCTTTCCTCCGCATAATTCATTATATACCTAATTATAATCTTTATGACCGCCCGGTTAAAGACGATGTTAGATTATATTAAAGTATAAAATTTCTCATGTAGGAAACTGAGATAATCTCAAGTCTAAGGATTACAGATACATTCTTTACTGAGAATAACTAATGACACGAACCATGTAATATTCTCACGGTGGGTCAATCCAGTATATGGTCTCTAACATATACTTATGTTAATGACTTAATAACTCTTATTCATGATCAGTAAAACGTGACCATCAGTCAACTAACATACTGATGTACATTTATAGCTTATCATAAAGTATGTTTGTCTCACAAACATCCTATGAATGATCAGGGACAGTTTAGAATATCATTCATAATACTTTATAGTTTTACTATCAAAGTCACATACTTTGATGATATAAAGCTGAATATCATATTCAAGGTTCATTTTAGTAATAAGAATAAAATAACCAATACGCATTTATTATATAAAATATCTCTAAATAAAAATAATGTTTGTTTAACACAATCCATACATCTAGGTCTCAAATACATTGGCCTAGGGCATACTACTAACACGTAGAACGGTTAACCAACCACCAAGTAGTATTAGTGGCTTCAACCCAGAACTTCTTGCTTGATTCGGCCCAAAAACATGCACCATGCCTTCTCGGATAGTTTCCGATCAGTCACGCCATTATGTTGTCGAGAGTGAACAACCATGCAATGCTGAACAATCCTTATAAAAGGATCACAAATTTGTCCCCACAAATTCAAATAGATATCGTCCGAAATTTCCTTCGTGCGATGAACAACTGTACTAAATCTGAGTCTCCTCAATTTGCCACAAACATAATCTTCACAAAACTCAGTCTTTCCGATATTCTAGAAACACAGTAGATCATGTTGGGTTTCTACCATTCATAACGCAGCGGAGAAACAATAACGAAACAAAATCGAATTCGAAACCCAAAAGAAGGATCCGTGAATTACAATTAAATCAAAGAAAAGTTGTTAACTTTGTACCTTCGGATTACACTTAATTCGTGATGATCGAAAACGAATTTGGTTGACGCTTTTCTTTGCCCGATTCCAAACCGGTTTCCAAACCGATCCTTTGTATGTTTCGCCTAACCGGTCTCACAAACCGATCTTCAAGCGATCTCCAAATGAACCGATTCTCCAAGCAAACCGATTCTCCAAACAAACCGATCTTCCAAACAAACCGATTCTCCAAACAAAAACCACGGTTTCAACCCGAATCACAAAGACGCCGCACTTCGCTTTGTCCTCTACCGGTATCCACACGAACAACCCCTTTGAATGGATAGAGAACGATACATGCTAGTATTCGTTCTTCATTTCTCGCACAGAAATAACAAGAGAATAATTTTCGAATTTTTCTCTCCTTTTTGTCTCACAAAAGTTGGACGAAAATAATATCACTTCATATGATTTTGGGGTGTCTCTTGTGTCTACATAGTCCATAAGTTTCATATCCTATGTGCATGGTAACTATGTAACCATATATGCAACACACCTTATCATATAAGATGTAGGATTGGATGTGTCACTTGACTATGTAGCTCTTCATACAACTTATCACATAAGTTATGATTTTTTTGTGTATGACTCAATAGTTGTTCTTTGTGTGTGACCCTGTAGGTTTACTTAATGTTGGCAATAATCACAACCGATTATAAATCATGGGCGGCCTCTAGCAAGACATCATGATTACCCAAATTAAGCAAGTATAGATGATTCGATCAAACCTAATTTATGTTCATGCATTGTATTCCTTTGTTACATGATATCTATATCATCCATAAGGCATGGTATGTGTCAACCTTACGTTGGTCGATAAATATTTCTTGACACCGAATTTGATTGAACATGAAATGACATTAAGAACTCCTTAAAATACATTATTAAATGATGTAAAAATCATAGTGTAAAATATGAATAACTATTGTTTTGTATTCTTTAGATGTAATACTATTTTAATTTTTTGAATTTTTTTGACAATATGAGGATGGTTTAATTCATAGGGCTGCAAATGGTGTGGAGAATATCCATATCCAGTGGATGCCTAATCCGAATGGAGTGGGTAATACCCGATTTTCATATTCACGGGTATGGATATGGGTAGACAAAAAAAACCTGGATCGGATATGGTGTGGATATGATATTGCTATATCCAGCCGTGTGCATGCCCATAACCGTACCCGATGGATAACATGGGTATATTACATTATAACATATAATCTTACGTATTATTTCTTACCTTTTAATGATATTTCCATTATTTTGTTACCTTCTAACATAAATTTTTATTCTTTATTCTTTAGGTATTTTATGAATTTTGTTGAACAATTTTATCTTTATGAATTATTTATGTTAGTTGAACAATTTGGCTAGTTGAGTTTGGTTGTTTTATGAATTTGGTTATTTGCATTATATGTTTATTAATTTGATTATTTGTGAAAATATAATTATTTAAATTATTTTTATTGCGGGTACGAGGATGGACATGAAGTGATACCTAAATCAGAATCTGGATCTGAATATGGATATATCCATTTATAAATGGGGCGGATATGAAAATGATATATCCATGCCCGACCCGCACCATTTGCAGCCATATTAATTCATGTGGATGGTGTTTTTTTGTTAGAGAGTAATTTTCTTGTTCTATATGCCCCATTATTTGTGATGTTCAAATGCGATAATAAAAAAAAGTGAGAATGTTGATCAAAGTTTATTTCGTTATTTTATAAAAAATGAGAATATTTTGTAGATAGAGAATGGTTTGATGTATTTGGCGCATATTTTTTGCTAGAAAAGAAAATCCGTCTTTTTCATGAATTGTTCAATAAAAAGGTACGTATAAAAAGGTAAGTTTATAAAAGAGTTCACCTCATTATACCTAAATCGCAGTAAAGCCCCTAAAATATACCTAAATTGCAAAAAACTACCCACCATTAATTTACCCATAACATAACATTTTTTTAGTCTTTTGCACATTTTTTTTTTTTGCAATTTAGGCATAATGTATTCTTTATTTTTTTTATTTCACCTGTGAAAACAAAATTATTGGTATCAAAAACCGTACAGACATAACAGAAAAAAAATCACATTAAAAATAACAAAAATTTGCAAAAACGCCCCTAAATTACAATAACGGCCCTTAATTATACCTAATTTACAATAACAGCCCTAAATTATACCTAAATTACAACATTCATTTATGCATAATGGAGGGTTTTTTTTATCTTTCACAATTCAAGTTAAATAAATGGAGGTTCTTTTTCGAATTTATGCATAACACAAGGTTTTTTGCAAACTTCCCAAAAAAAAATATTTATTGATTTATTTATTTTTATTTCACATGTGAGACAGTGGAATGATTGGTACAGAAAGCCGTACCGACATTGACTAAAGATTGGTGATATCCGAACTGTCACCAGGTCCTCTGTGGCCATGGTCGTCACGTCATTAACTGTGTAATGACCTCAAAGCATATGGATTCAAAATATCTCCTTATTTCATAAAAGCCAAGTTTTTAATATAATTTCATATTATCAATAATTTACTAATTGTTCAAAAGAATCGTATATATTATCGCTTGTATGATTAAAACTCGTGTTGAAGTTTTATTGGACTAACTGATGCTTAATCAAACTAATATTTTGATTTATTCTCATTTTGTATCTATTTTCTTATTTTGATACTTGTGAAGGAATTTGGAATCAAGCCGGTTGTAGTATTGAGTTGGTGGAAGATATAGCTTATGCATTTTATCTTTATGAATTACTAATTGTTGTGATTTGAACTGATATCTAATTTTAAATTTAATTTTGAGGTAATGTTATTTTATTTTATTTTTTAAGAGAATTTCGGGTATATCCCTCCTAAACCTCAAAATATCAATTTATCCTTCTTAAACGGTTAATATCAAATTTATCCCAATACAACTTAATTTATATCAAATTTATCCCTATTGAATTTAAAATATATCAAATGTATCCATATAAAACTAATCTAATATCAAATATGCCCAAACCGTTAACTCACTATCCAATTAATCAAAATTTAAAATTATAAAGTTTAACTAAATCACTAAATATAAATTTATTTGACTAAAATGCCCTTCTATTCAGTTTTCCCATCATTTCTCTCATGCTGCCTCTTCTCTTCACCTCCTTCTGTCTCATGCGAAGCTAGGAAGGCCAGCAATCTCATCATCGCGTTCTACCCCTCTTCTCAATCTAATCCCTTGCCATAAACCCTCAAGCTTGCCGCCCAGAGCCAACTGGATATCTACTATATCAGCCCTCGTCTTTGTCTCAATCAAATCATCAAGAGGCCTAAAGATATCTCTCTCAATTTATGAGAGGAACAAATCCTATCTTAATTAAACTCTTTCCTCCGCATAATTCATTATATACCTAATTATAATCTTTATGACCGCCCGGTTAAAGACGATGTTAGATTATATTAAAGTATAAAATTTCTCATGTAGGAAACTGAGATAATCTCAAGTCTAAGGATTATTGATACATTCTTTACTGAGAATAACTAATGACATGAACCATGTAGTATTCTCACAGTGGATCAATCCAGTATATGGTCTCTAACATATACTTACGTTACTGACTTAATAACTCTTATTCATGATCAGTAAAAACGTGACCATCAGTCAACTAACATACTGATGTACATTTATAGCTTATCATAAAGTATGCTTGTCTCACAAACATCCTATGAATGATCAGGGACGGTTTATAATATCATTCATAATACTTTATAGTTTTACTATCAAAGTCACATACTTTGATGATATAAAGCTGAATATCATATTCAAGATTAGTTTTAGTAATAAGAATAAAATAACCAATACGCATTTATTATATAAAATATCTCTAAATAAACACAATGTTTGTTTAACACAATCCATACATCTAGTTCTCAAATATATTGGCATAGGGCATACTGCTAACAGATCCCTCGTACCGAAAACTGTCACCCCGCATCCTATCGTAAACCATAACCTTCTAACTGAGGCAGAGAAGACGACGGACGAACGAGCCTAAAACTGTGCTAACTTCCCGAAACAACTTTTCGGTACTCTAGACTTCCAGAATATAACACACAGGTATTCTGGCCGCACAGTAGATCTCTCGTGCTCAAAATTGTCACCCCGCATCCAATCATAAACTCTGACCTTCTAACTGAGACAGAGAAGGCGATGACGAACGAGCCTAAAACTGCGCAACTTCCCGAAAAAACTTTCTGGTACTCTGGACTTCCAGAATATATAGCACACCGGTCACTCTAGCCTTCATCAATGTAAGAGCCCATCTAGATACCTTGAGGACTCCACCTTCACATCGGAACTTGCAACTGATATCTCCGAGAACGCCTAATGAGATTAAATGGACAACCCAGTCCTGCATCTTGATCAAATGGACAAGCTCGTCCTGCATATTGATCAAACGGACAACCCCGTCCTGCATCTTGATCTTAAGCGTGCCAATACCGGTAATGCAACATAGATGATCGTCTCTCAAAAGAACATCTCCACTAGACGCCTCATACGTAGTGAACCACTCTCGATTCGGGATCATCTGATTTGAATTACCCGAACCCACACAATTCTTCTCAAATCTCTCCTTCACATTCGCCACAAAAAGTACCTCAACCTTACCGGGTTTAGCCTCATAAGGTTCTTCCGATAGAACACCGTTATCCGCCTCTTGCTTCTCTTTGAGCTTGTAACAGTCGGCCTTAAGGTGTCCCGTCTTCTTACAATAGTTGTTCATCGGGTTCTTGTACTTAAATTGCGAATGAGTCTTCTCTAATGTTGCATCTCTCTCCTTACGTCTTCCTCTCTCCACAAACAACCCAATCTCTTGATGACTACTTTCGGCCATGGACAAGTCGTAGTCGATACCTGACTTGACTAATAAGTTACTATCGACATACTCAACGGTAAATAACTCCTAGAATGAAGCATGGTTTGCTTAAACCCATTATATGACTTTGACGGCGTGCACAACAACATCACGACTCTGTCCTCTTTGTCCATCTTAATACCGATTCTCTCCAAACCATTAAAGACCTTAACATACATACCGTCTGTCATATTCAAAGAGTTGAATCGCCGCTTCAAACATAACCGGTTCGTAACCGATTTCTGCATGTAGATTTCTTCTAACTTCTTCCATGTGCCATCTGATGTAGTCCCTATGAGAATTTCTTGAAGAGTCGAGTTGCCCAAAAATAGCTGAATTGTCGAGAGGGATCTATCATCTATCATCTCCCATACTTTGCCCGTCATCTCCTTCGGTCGTCCGGAGAAGGCGACCTTCACGCCTAGATTGGACAAGATAGTCTTCATCCGTACTTGGCAAAGTGCGAAACTCGCCGTGCCATCATACTTCTCACTATCAAATTTTGTCGACATAACCGCATGTGATATCATGATGATACAAAGTGGTATACTTGACTTACGGAAGCACAAAGATTGTGTAACATAGCTCTGGTACCAATTTGTTAGGGTAATGGGGAGAATATTGATGGATAGAAAGAAAACTCATGAGAGAAATAACTAGAGAAGAAGAGAGAAATCGTTTAATCAATTGAGAGCCTACATTATAAGAATTGGGATACTATTACAATAGATTTATGTCTCTTTATATAGTAGAGAGCCATAACTAATTATCAAAATATAAACTGCCTAAATTAAAGATACAATATGAAAATAACCTAAACTAACGATATAAAGATGGAAATAAGTCACCTCCTTCCATCCTCCAAATATTTATTTTCTTCTCCTAATCCCTCCTAAATATCATTACCAAAATGGAAACATATTATGGTGAGATATTGAGGCATACATAATAATATGCTTATAGCATTTAATAATAATATAAAATAATATTAATTATGGAATAATGAAAATATCATGAAATATGCTCTATGCTCTATAAAATCTGAAAATCATTGTTCACATATTCGACCAATTTCGATCCGATTAAGGTAGAATTAGCAAGGTCCAATACGATAAACCAAATTATCTTAGTTATGTTAAATTAACTTTTTTATAGGAGTTGTAATTTGGTCTAGCTTTTCATCTGATTCAATCATATTCAGATCAGATTCTGCTGATTTTGAAAGTATCTTCTGGACTGACTGATTCTGATTATGTATTTTAGAACCATGTTGGAAATATCACATGTGCAATAAATGATTTCAATAATGCCCGCAAGGAAACTTCGGATCCGAATTCAGATATGTTTACTTGGATCTACCTCAAGATCCAATATTAAATTTCAGTGTTTGATCCATATCATAATAATTGTCAAAAATATTTATGGTTATATTTGAAAGTTATAAAACAAATATGATTTGTTTTAATTATCTGAAGAAAATTCGGGTATGTATCTCAATCATATTTGTTTCCATTTATCTAAAGCATACCCTGATATTAAAAAAAAAAAGAATTATAATATAATATAACCATTAACTACTTTCGGAAAATGGATCCAAAGAAACAATAACATGTATATGTACTATTGAAAAATCTTAAAAGACTGTATGTCTAGGCCGAAGCGGGACGAGAGCCTCATCTTGTTTATGATAAATCTAATACATTATGGAATACTAAAAAAAGTTACTTTGAACTTTCTGTTTTAAACCCCACTGATTTTTGAAATACTAAAAAGATCCTAAGGGAGCGTTTATTTCACGGTAATGTGAGATTAGCATAGTAATCACATTCCTAGGAATTTGATTCCTTAGAATCACTTTATCATGACAAGGAAATATTTTTGTTTACTTCACAAATTTAGATTATAGGAATGTTAATTATAACCTATTTTTAATTACAAAATGACTAATATGTCATCGATACTAGTATAAGAAATCAACTATATTTAATGATAAATTTTTACTAACTCTATATGACATAATTTCTAAATAAATATTTTTTGTTTACTTCACAAATATAGATTTATAGGAATATTAATTATTTGACATAATTTTAAATATGAAATGTCTAATATGTCTTTGAAAATAAATCAACCATATTTAATTATAAATTTTTACTAACTCCATATGACATAATTTCTAAATAAATATTTTTTTATAAATTTTTATGTATTTCTAAATAAATATTTTTCTATAAAATTGTATGTTTAATATTATTTTAGTTGAATTATATATTTTTTTAATTAAATCATAAGAACTTTACAATAAATTAAGAAAAAAAATTCACAACTCATTTTTGAATAAATATTTAATGAATACGACATATAATTTAATTTCTAAATTTAAATATTTAAATATTATTATTAATAATATTATTCTTTAGTTATATTTTATTTCTATAATAAAAATATAATTAATAAAAATAATAAAATAATGATAATCATGTTAATGTAAATAATAAATAACATAACAAATAAGGACATTTTGGTAATAAATATGGGAATGTAACATTCCCATCCTTTTTGGTGGGAATCATATTTCCACTAATATGGTAATATCACTTTGCCATGGGAATGTGATATTCCTGCCACGTAGGATTTTCATGTCAAAATAAACATGGTAATGTGATTCCAATGTCCCAACAGTCCTTGGGAAGTTCAACTTCTCTCCCAAACTTCTTCCCTTCCATTAAAACCACAAAATAACCTCGCTTTCTCTCAAACCTCAAACCCTAACCCCTAATTTCACCCAAATCAACCCCTTCTCCAAGCCTTTTGGTCTCCAAAACTCATCCAATCCACTCCAAAAGCCAAATCTCCACCAAATCCTTACTCAAAACCTTCATACCTCTTCTCAACTTGGTGAATTCGAGGTCTTTCAATTAGACTGTGCTACTCGCCTTTAGTGACGATTCTTCGCCAAATCAATCTCATGGCAACCTTCTCAACAAGAATTCTACGCAAATTTGGTATAATTTCACTTCTATATCTCTTTCTCTCCATTCAATTCAATCATAATGGTACCAAAACCCAAACCAGTTATCAAGAAATCCACTACCAAAAATATCGCTACTAAAGACCCTCGCTTCAACTTTAATGAACCCGGCAATACGGTTCTTTTCAAAGATACGGATTACGAGAAATATATTTCGTACCAAAAATCCTTGCAAGTGCTTTCACGCGCTTCGACCCGAAGATCATCCAGAAGTTTATGACTCGGTTATCGAGTATGCACAATTTTGGAAATTCACCCGTCTTTTGAATCTATCGGATCCGGGATTCACCGAACTTGTATGGTTATTTTATGCCAATGCTCCCTATGAAGACCGAACTTACACCGTCACATCTTGGCTCTTCGGAAATGAAGTGATCGTTAACCCGATTAACTTGTGTGGTTGGTTGGAATTTGGTTCTAGTCCGGATCATCTAACAATGAATACAAGCTTTTTAAATCGTATCTTCTTGGGGATAATCCTTACCTCCTTCGTCATTCATGGTACAGATCCAAGCAGGTGCAGATTCCCTTTTTAATTTATCACCATATGAAAAATTTCTCAAAGATTGGCAATATGCCCAACGGGAATCTCTTAACCTGGATTTGTCAAAAATTAAACATTGAGATTCCCCCTCATATAATGGATGATCAAATTGAAAATGTGGGCTTCCTTCATCCGGACAAAAACGTATGGATTGAGACAATCTAAACTTGATCAAAAGTGGGGACCGGATCGATCAAAGATCTTTCATGTCTTTCCTCCATTGAATGACATTGGTCAACCCATTTGGCCGCCGAATGGTCCAACCAAATTCTTCAATATCGGCGCAAGTTCCTCCAACCCTCAAACCACCGGCGAGGATCCTCCTCCTCCGGTCGGACCCGCCGCCGAAGACGAAAATCAAGAAGCCAATGAAGCCTAGATTACGATTACACTATTGGCACAACCGACCAAGTGGTACGCGCAATGGCCCGTAGACAAACCCAAGATCACGAAGCTCTTCATGCCGACAATCAAGAGATATTCCTGTTGGGGAACCCGTAGCCATGTATGTTACATGCGCAGCGGAACCTACGGTTCAACCCTCCCTAGGATCTGCGTTAAGAGAATAAAAGTACGAGATTAACTATTAAAATTTATACCTCGGATCTTCCTGATCCACGAGATGAAGAACGGATGTAGGTCTGAACTTTTCTGACTTGCAACATTCTCCTTCCTGAAGCTCGACTCACGACCTACTTGCTTCTCCTAGGGATGAAGATCGATCACTCGCAAGTTCTCAAGATAGAGAACCTCTACTCGTATCCACGCGAACTTTAGACATACGGAATAACCGGACCTGGCTAGACAAGCTCGGAAATACTTTCCGAAAATCTCTCAAAACTTTCTCTCTCTTTTCTATGTAATAGACGGCCTCTAAGGCTTCTGAATTGTGTATCGAATAGAAGGGGCTACCCCTTTATTTATACTAGAGAGAGAGTGAAAGAATGGCAATTTTCTTTCAGGAAACAAATCCTGCCTGCCGTGTGAACAGTAACTTCTGCTTCGAACATACCATCGTTTCCATATAAACAATGTTTGTCCGCCAAGCAAATCAGCACATACCATATATGTGTTCCGTTCGACGCGTGAACAGTAATTCATGCGCGTGAACAGTAATTCCAGCATGTGAACAGTAATTCTAGCACAATCAAATATCCAATATTTGATTTATTCTTTCGCCCATTTATACATCACATGTATGACTGTTATTGAGGTATTTTCATCCTGTACAAATGGAGTTCATTGTGTGACCGTGTAGGTTCCATTTTAACGCTGGCAACGATCTTCTAAAGATCGTATGTCATGAGTAACCTCTAGACTGATGTCATGACTACCCATGTTAAATGAAATGATCAGCGATAATAAACCTATCTGAATAGACATTTGCTTATTCCTTTTGTTCTACCATATCGTCTTGATAACAAGGCACGATAATATGTCATCCTTGAGTTTGATCAAAGTCTCTTTCCTGATCGAGAATTAGACTGAGTAAATACAAAATGATATTAACAACACATGTTAATTTATTTTGAGCATGGCCATGCATTTCCTTCAGTCTTAGTTCATCAGGGGGCCCAGAGATATCTCCCTCTTGACGAGAGGAACAAATTCCATCTTGGTCACTCACATTCCTCGTCATGATTCACTGCATACCTAACGATTACCCTAATGATCATCCCGTTACGGATGACGTAGGATCATATTAAAGTATGTAGTTCCACGTACAGGAATCCATGGTGACATCAGGTCGTAGGAACAAGCACACTATTCATATGTGAATCACTAATGACATATACCATGCATATTCTCATAGTGTGGTCAGTCCAGTACGTGTTCTCTAACACATACCTATATTCCAGACTTGACATCCCTATGTCCATGATCAGCAGAACATAATTATCCAGTCTGCGAATATACTAGTGTGGACATGCAGCTTCTTACCTGAAGTATGTTTATCTCTATAAACATCCTACATATCACTAGGGACGGTTTAGAATGTCATTCGTTGGTTCATAGTTCTACTATCAGAATCACGTATTCTGATGATGTGAACCCGAAGTGTCATTCATGGTCGATCTAATATATGTAAATATATATTAGTCACCCATACACTCATTTATATATGAACTGAATAAACGCGTTTCTCTTAATCTAATCTCTAGTCCAACACTTTGGCCTAGGACATAATTTCTTCAATTCCAACGCCTCGATGCGATCGAGACAAGTTTCGCAGCTTACGCTCGCGAAAATACTAGAGTCCAACAAGAAAACTTTCAAACTCTACTCGCGGCATTCAATAGCCGGTACGCTCTCGGCTCCTCTTCTTCAAACCCTAACCCGGCTAATTTCGGAGGCCCGGACGAGTAACCCGTGACCTTTCTCCGACAACTGCACTAAACCCTAATTGCGTTTTGCTCTCTATTTTCATGAAAGACTTTTTTTTATTAGAAACTTATTATTATGTTTTCCTTTCATGACGATGTGTGTGTTATTTTGCTTATTTATGGTATTTTATTTTGAACTTGTGTTGTAATATTATGATCTTATGAGACTATTTCAAATTTGACATTTCGAAAATTGCATATGTGCTTGTTGAAATATTTTTTATATATATGGTTTATCTTTTTGAGGGGGAGCTCATGTCTCTGGTTTGTGCCCTTTTGCATGTTTTTTTAAAAAAGGGGAGAAGAAATTAAACTTGCTTATTCTCGGAATAGTTTTGAAAATCATCAAAAGAGGGACTTTGTTGTACTCAGTTTGATGATATTTAAAACTATTCTGAGCTACTAATAAATGTTGTTTGAGATTGTCTTATAAGTTCAGATTGTCGAAATAGAAATGAATTTTAATTCGAAATGGACGCATCTCTTTAATATCGTAAGAACAAGAAAACGTTGTGCTTTAGCTCAAGATTTTAAGCTTTGGAGCTCTTAGTGTAGGTTATAGGATTAGTTAAGTTTTTGAGTATATTATTCCATCTTAAATTGAGATGAAAATTGGCAAAACAGACTTATTCCGTCCTCAATAGAATAAAACATGTCAATTCCGTTATCAACGGAATAGACAGTGTTCCACTCCGTTGAAGACGCAATGGATCTGTGATTCTGGCTGCTCTTTGCGCTATTACGTTGTTGACGGAATATATTCTGTTGTCAACGGAATAGCCAGGAATTTAGCTGTTTGAGCAATAATTGTCTTTGATTTTGTTCTTTTTTCATATTCTGTTGTCAACGGAATAGCCAGTTTTTTCATATCTGTGAGCTTCTCTTTCCTTCTTTTAAAGAGCTAGCTCAATCCGAAATTGTTCATCAGTTTTTCTAATAGCAAAAAGTCTTTTCTTCTCTCTTTAATATTGAATATTATTCACTCAAAAGTTTTGTGAGAGAGGTTAGTGATTGATTCACGCTTGTTGTTGAAGTTAAAGAAATCGAGTTTGTAAGTTATTGCTTCATCGATTCATCACGAGCAGTGTTCTAAAATGCAGTCCAGGCGGCCACCTAGGCGCTAGGCGGGAGCAAACCGCCTAGAAATTGTGCAAGTCGGCAGTCTGTGCATTTTGTCCGCCCAGAAACCGCCTAGCGACTGCCTAGACCCACCCAGCGACCGCCTAGACCCGCTCAGGGCCGCCCAGCCCGCCCAGCGGCCTATTTTATTTTTTTCCTTCTCGCCCCGGCCCGGCCCACCTTCTTTTCTTTTTTATTCTTTTTCTTTTTCTTTTTGACCTGGCCTAAATTTTCCTTTCTTCTTTTTTTCCCCTTTCCTTCTTTCTTCTTTCTCCCGCCAAAGACCACCACCATCTCTCAGAGAAATACTGGCCGCTACCACCAGTCCATTATGTCCTTCCATCCTCTCTCTGTCATGAAAAATACTGGCCGCCACCACCGTCATTCGCCACAAAAATTATATATAATATATAAAAATACTTAAAAAATATAAATCCGCCTAGGTCCAATTAATCTCCGATTAATCCCCGATTAATCCTCGGGACCCGACTAGCGGCTAGCGCATTCTGTAACATTGGTCACGAGTGTTGTAAGACGAGCGGTGGTTCGAGCTCTTGTAACGATCAAGTTTGTTAGTGAAATCGGAGCCGCAAAGCAAATCCCGGAGAGTAGGCAACTCATGAACTCGGTAAGGGCCGCTAGCAAGTCAACGGGTGGTTAAGGCTAACAGAACCACCTCGCCAAATTTCGTCAACAGATCTGATGTTCGATATCAATTTTCTTTTTCATTTACTTTACTTTCTTGTTTATTTAATTTACTTTGTTAATTAGAATTTGTACAAACATCATCCAAAAGTTTTAAAAATATTGAAAAGTAAAAATCCTAAAAATTAGTATAATATTCACACTTCCGCACATAGTAGACCCCCCCTATACGTCTCCAGTAAACAACAATTGGTACCAGAGCAGGAATACAGACCGTTTCAAATTTCAATTTGAAATAGCGTGTATTCGATTCATGGCGACTCCTTCACTCGACCGACTCCAAATCGCCTAACTTGACGGCAAGAACTGAAACGTCTGGAAAAGATGTATGATGAATGCATTTGATCTTCACAATTTCTGAAAGGTAGTTGAAAATGTGTATACCTTAGAATTTGTAAAAGATGGTACTACCAACTATACCGAGGACACTAAAACTAATAAGATACTTGACATAATGACACAGAACCTTATTCTCACAAATATATTGAACACATTGTCTGTAATAATCGATGAATGTTAAACCATGTTTGTCGTCCGAGACAATGTTCCTTAAGTAAGAGTAATGTTACAGCTCCTTACTGTTCCCCTCACTAAATCACTTAACCCTTACAAGTGGACCCCATCCAAGGCACATCCCTATTTTCCCTCTTAGCCAAAACCCAGTTAGGTTGTGTTTGGATGTGCAAGGAATTTTCGATTTAGGAAAGAAATCTTTTAGGGATTAGGATTTGACATTTGGAATTCCTAAAAGGTTAGGAAAATATAGGATAAATATATGATGTATGTTTGGATCACTTTAAGGATTTTTTTTAGGAAGTTTCAAGATTTTGATAAAAAGTTATTTTAAAATTATTACCATTTTGAATTTAATTAATTATTTAATTATTGATTTATTTAAGATATTTTTTTAATAATTACTAAATAAATTAGTTTATTTATTTTAATTAACAATTATTAATTAAAATAGTTTATTTATTTTAATTAATAATTAAATTAAATTAGTTTCTTGATTTTAATCGATAATAATTTGAACTAGTTTGTTTATTTGAATTAATAATTTAATTAAACTTATAGTCATTTTGAATTTAATTAATTATTTAATTTGTAATTTAATTAAGATAACTTTTAATAATTACTAATTAAATTAGTTTAATTAATTAATTATTAATTAAAATAGTTTAATTATTTCAACTAATAATTTTTTTAATTAATTAATTTATTTTTAATCAATAATTATTTAAATAATTTATTTATTTTAATTAATAATTTAACTGAAATTATCGTCATTTTGAATATAATTAATTATTTCATTTGTAATTTAATTAAGATAAATTTTTAATAATTACTAATAAAATTAGTTTATATATTTTGATTAATTATTATTGATTAAAATAGTTTAATTATTTTAATGAATAATTTAATTAAATTAGATTATTTATTTTAATCAATAATTATTTGAATTAGTTTGTTTATTTTTAATTAATAATTATATGAATTAGTTTATTTATTTTAATTAATAATTTAATTAAAATTATTGTCATTTTGAATTAAATTAATTATTTATTTAGTAATTTATTTAAGATATTTTTTTAATAATTACTAATTAAATTAATTAATTTATTAAAATTATCATCATTTTGAATTTACTTAATTATTTAATTAGCAATTTATTTAAGATAACTTTTTAATAATTATATAATGTTTTAAAATTCTTCCTAAAAAGTTCCTACAAAAAACTTGTCAAAAAGTCAAATTTTCATTTCTTCCAACTTTATATATAAATTTTCCCTAAAAATTCCTAAACCGAACTTCCCAATAAATTCCTAATTTGCATCCAAAAAAACATTCCTAGGAATCTCCTAATATTTTCCTAACCTACTTATTCCTTAATTTGCACATCCATACACAGCATTAGTATTTCACTATTTCTTTCTTTTCTATTTTTTTGAATTTGATATTTCTTTCTTTGCAGCGAAATGAGGCGGCGAGACGTCACCTAGAGACGATGAATAGAAGTTTTGCTTCGATTAAGAACAACTGAGCCTCTACGCGAGTCCAACCTGCGACGCGATGCCACCCTCTGCATCTAAATATCTTTCACAATACTAATTAATCAAAAGCCTAACAAAGCACATATGAACTCAGCCCTAAATATCTCTCACTGTTAACAACGAATTCTTGTGGATTAATCAAAACGTTACCTTGAAGTCCAATATTCAACCCTTCGAGCAAAACGTTCAAGTTACCAGCGGCAGGCTGCTCCACATTAAGTTGTGCTACTTTGAGGGATATATTCTGCAATCTCCCTCATTGCAATTCCTAGAATTAGGTTTTCATTTTGGCCCGTTTTCTTTTTCGGCTGAAAAATGGCCGGCTTTTGAGACAACTAATTGAAGAGATTCTTCGTACTCATAAGCAGAAAATTAAATAGCCTTTTTATGTGAGATTGTCTTTTCAATTTGTTTTGCTGTGATTTTACATGTTATTGTTGCAAATACATATGCATGTTTCTGAGTTTTTTATAATCTCTATCTATAATTGTTCACTGAATGTGATATATATCTCTAATTTTCTAATTCTTTTTCCTAGAAAATTTTTGTTTTCATTGTTCGTGTATCAAATTTAATCGTATATATGTTTCATTTTTCATACTGAATGGAGACTATTTAAAGTTTCACAACCATTATTGGGTGTTATAGAATTATAGCCCAAAAAGTAAAACGCTAGAACAAAAGTTGCTCCATAATAACTAATAAGTTAATAACAATATAGATCTTTGACTAGTCAAATCTTGAAGAGACCATTGTTGTGCATTAAATACTACTTCACAACTTCACAGGTTCTAATTCAAACAAAAATAAAGAGAAAATACAAAATCTCATAAAATATTCTTCATCTTTCCATCTTAACAATGGTGGTACAGGTACGTTACAAAAAATAATAATCTTAATAACAATAAAAATAAAAATAAAACTTCCTTGGATTTTTTCACTTCAGAATTCCACATCAAAATGTAATTAATTATTTCAATCTAACAAACAAAATCCCACTAATTAACCTGCCTAATATTAATATTAATCCTAGAGTTCCTAACATATTCCAAACCAAACATCTCATCTTTACTCATAAACTCATTCACAAGCAAATCAATATCCAAATTATCATCATCCGTAAATATTAGCGACACGCCTAAATAACACAAAACAAAAAAATCACATTTCAAACTAAAAAAATAATATAATAATACCATGAAATTCTCTTGCTTGATTAGCCATTAGTATAATATCACGACGTCTCACATACATTGCCATTGGCTCTTCATCTCTCGTTTTTCCTCCCAATAAAAATACAGCTTTACGCCCCAAACTACATAAAATATTAAATATAATACAAAAAATATTATTTATGTATAAATAGTAAATAATAATTATTATAATACTTTATGCTTACTATAGGTCTGGTACAATCAGCTTCCATGTCATGATCAACATGTCCGCCTAACATATCACCTAAAATATGCAAAAATATTATATTTATTTTATTTATAAATATGCAAATATTAATTGTTAATAATATGTGATTATTAATTGTTAATCATACTTGGACCGTAAAAATAAACTTTAATAAAATATGATAGTATACTACATGAGTATTTTGCAGTGTTTTAAATAACGGCGCTATAGCGCCGCAATTGCGCGCAATTGCGGATTTCGACCATAAAACGCAATACGCAACGAAAATATATCTAAAATAGCGTTTTGAGCGCTACGAGCGCTATAGCAGTCAAATAGCGTTCAAATAGCGGCTATAGCCGCCGTTATAGCGTTAAAAGTGTTAGTTTTGTATTTATTTATTTTTTTTGCTTATTTCGGATAATTAATATTCATGTGTTTATTTTGGATGTTTAATTATGGACAATGAACTTTGTATGGTATTTTATGATAAATAATTATACTATTTTATTTAAAGGTTCAGATATGGAGTGCCAATATTTTGGAGCACCCAACAGTGGCCGATTACAAAAGGTATGATGAAATTACAAAAAAGTATTTTTTTTAAACACAAAAGGTATAGCAAAATTAGAAAACGGTATATTTAAAAAAAATATATATATATTTGTAAACACAAAAGGTATATCCAAGTGCAAGTATATATGTGTACAGTTAAAGTTATATGGTGAGCGCTTCTGGGCATTCCAAAAGCTGGGCACTCCGAATAATTTCGTTTTATTTAATATTTATGGTATTTGGATTTTTTTGTTTTTTGTATTAAAATTTTATAATGATCATATTTTTATCATTAATATTTATGAAATTTTACGTAAATTATAAATTATACTGCACATCCGCTATCAGGCCATAGCGCCGCAATAGCGCCCGCTACCGCAATCCGCTACAAAAAAAGACAATCCGCTACGCAGCGCTATATCGCAATTTAAAACATTGGTATTTTGATAAAATTATGGTTACATGAATGAAATAAGGTTTAAACTCTCATGCTTATATTTGTTGCAATGAAATAATTTGTATATATGTTGATATATTATTAGATGGAATGATTGTTGATTCCAGAGGGGAACCCAAAAAAGGCAGTCACATGAAGTATGTTTCTAACAAGGCCAAACAATGAGACTGTCTTTCCTGTTTCTTCATTTTCATACCCCACAATCAATAAATTCACATAATTCATGTCAGTAAAAATGGCATTTTATATAATTACATTAGTTTATAGATAATAAAATATTATCGCTTGAAGTAGGCAGAATTAGCAATTAATCAGCCAAACATGTTTACAGTAGCTACATGTTGGTTCTTTCGTTTTTTTTCTATTTCTTCTTCTGAATTGTAATTCTTATTTCTTAGCCTCCCTCTAGAGGGAGACCTCTCCTCTACTCCTAAAAATTTATGTAATATTATTCCTGTAACAAACCTTTTAAATTAATGAAATTCTCAAGGAGGCAATTCGCCTTTTGAGCTTAAAAAAAAATCCGGTGAAAAAATATCATTTCTTTTTAGCTTTTTATTCTATTGTTTGTGCTTCCACTTGGAGGAAGGGAATATGCTTGTCTATCAATCTTCTATGTTGATTTTATTCTTATTTGTTTATTGTTGCAAATGATATCATGCATAGAGAAAATGAGACAACGTATGAAAGTGTATACGTGAAGAGAAACAAAAACAATCAATGCATTAACAAAAAGTTATACTTGTTGGGTAAAGCCTAAGTAGTAACATTTATTTATTTTTGGGGTCTAGAGCTAATAATTTTAGCTCCCCTTTTCTTTTTGTATTTTTGTTTTCTATTTGCTCTTGTTTATGCGTGGTTATAATTTATTTGGAATTGTCTCCTAACACCAACATATTGTTAGAGAGCTGTCTCTAAACTTGTTAATTTTTATTTATAATTAACTAAATATTTGAGTGTGGGATCACTCACCTCAAACTCCCATTCAAAAAAAAAAAAAAGAACATTTACTTATTTTTTGAACGAAAGTAGTAACATTTATTAGCTTTCCTTTTTAAAATTTTAAAAATAATTCTTTAAGTAGTGTAGTATCAATAATAGCTTTGTTCCAATAAAGTTTCCTTAGATAAATTTTTCTGTTTATTGGATTGGACCTAAATATTTCTATTAAATAATTTTATCTTTGAAAGAAAACTGAATATTTAAAAAAATTTAATCCGTTGAGGTGGATTGAAAGAATACAACGACAAATAAATAAAATTTTGATCATTTTCAATTAATATTTTTTTTATTAAATACAGCATCAACCTCACATGTCCCTCGTCTATTTTCCAAAAAATCAACTAGTTGTGAGTTAAACCTGAAATCAGTCCTAAAATTCTAATAGTGTCTCTATGCTTTAATTTCTTAGTTAGAAATTAAAATCATTAATACAATCTTTATTAAAATCATTAAAACCATCGTTAATTTACATATAAAAACTTCAAGTAAATCATGTATATTCTAATTCTAACCAATAATTCATCTCATTGAGCGTCGCAACAACTTTAGGGCGTAAAAGAAAAGAAAAAAAAAAACAAATTTGGACTGTTAGTTTTTTTAGTTCACGAGACTGCAGGGCCAAACTCGAGAGAAGTAGCTAAAAAAAAATGGTGGCCAAAACACCGATCAAGGAAAGAAGGGCGTCGATGTCCCTCAATTCCAATAAAGTCCGTGAAACCTTAAAGAAGGTATGTTTTAATTTCTACGTGGATTTTATTGAATTTTTTCTACATTTGAAGTGAATTTCTTCTTCGCTTTTGAATGTTGGAAGGTTGATAAATGCATGGCCAGATTGCAAGAGCTTCAGTACACAGTGACAGGTGGATCTAAGGTCGTGTCTGGTAAGAGTCTTAAGTCCGAGAAGTACGAGAGTGTATTACAGAACCAGTCTCAGATGCAAACAGGAAACAGTCAGGTTTGTAATTAACCCAATTTCTTCAATTTCAATTATTCTTTAGTCTCAGATGCAAACAGGAAACAATCACGTTTGTAATTAAACCTAATTTTCCTTCAATTTCAATTATGCTTTAGTCTCAGATGCAAACAGGAACAAAGTCAGGTTTGTAATTAAACCTAATTTATTTCTTCAATTTAGGTTATTTTTTCATGAATTCTTCAGTTTTGATTAGTTTTTTCTGCTTTGTCGATATTCTTTTTCTGAACTTGTAATTAAACCTAATTTGTTAATTTCGGTTCTGGATTAAACCAGTCTTGCAAAGAAGAAACAATTAGGTTTGTAATTAAAGTTATTGTTTTCATGCATTACTCCAATTCTTATTATTGAATTTCTTCTATCTCATCAATCATGTTTTTCTGAACTTGTAATTAAACTTAATTTGTTAATTTCGGTTCTGAATTGATGAAATTGCAGGATGAAATGGAGCACTCCAGCTCAGAAATCCCCAATTGGGAAATTTCAAGGATCTACAAACAGTAATTCCCCCCTTTCCCCTTCAATTTCACAACTAAAATTCAAAATTTCAAATCAAATCAAATCAATTTACAAAACCTCAATAATTTCTCTTCAATTCCACATTTAGATTTCAAAAATCAACTCAAATTCAAATCTAAAATCCTCAATAATTTCTGTACAGGCGATTGGAGACAAACTTCATTACCAGCAACGCTATTAGGAGAAACAGTAGTTGAAATCCTTCAAGCGAGCCAATTCGCCAAAAACCTGGTTTCCAAATCCCAATTTTCACAAGATCCAAGAACTCCAATCCAGGTTCGCGAAATCCGGGAAACCAGTTCCCAATCCCAGACTCCTCTTTGTTTGAGACGCACAAGAGAGAAACAAAACCTCAAGAACAAAAATCCAAGAATCACGATCCCCTAAAAATAGTGTTTTAACTTGATCAGGAATCCAAATTCAAAACCCTAATCGTGCTTCGGTCTCAGCGAATCGTGTTGCGCCGAAACATCGACTATTCGCTAAAAAAAAACGGTGTTATTTCCAAACCCTAGTTTCGTTCCTAATTCTGCCGTACCGGCCAATCGTTCCGGTACCGAAATTATACCTAAAAAGACCAAAATGGTACAAACGCCACAAAAATTCGTGATTAGATCGCCCCCTAAGTGTTTGGGGACTCAATTGAGGTACCAAAAGGCCGTACCAGTTGTAAAATAAAAATCACCGGTACAGAGAGTTGAACCGGTACGGAAAGTGGAAATGGTACCGGTTGAAAAGCCGAGAAGATGCTGGTTTTCTCCGGTAAATATGGTGGTGAGATTTGTTTCGCCTCTTAAATTTCACCGAGACGTAGTTTTGGGGATTTAGGTTCTAGTGGATTGAAATAGAGGCTGAGTTTTAATTCTAAGTTGAATTTGAGGAAGAAGGTTTTGAGTGAATTTTGATTTGGGGGTCTTGACAAAAGGAAGTCTAGTGAGATTCTTTTTATGTTTAGTTATGATAATGAATTAAGGGTTGGTAATGTGAGGTTAAAATTGTTTATGTTGGTGAATTATTTGTAAGTTCTTTTATGCATATATTAACTTGTGTTTTCTAAGTTTATTATTGTTAATAAACTGAAGAGTCAAATAAATTTGTAATGGTAATGTGAGGTTAAATATTTAAATTGTTTATGTTGGTGAATTCTTTGTAAGTTCTTTTTGCAGATATTAACTTGTTTTTCTAAGTTTGTTATTGTAATAAACTTAGAGGTTTAGTTTAAATAAATTTGTGTTAGTAATGCAAGGTGAATTATTTGCAAGTTACAGATAATAACTCGTTTTTTCTAAGTTTAATATTGTTAATTGTTAGTTCAAATTCATTTGTATTTCAAGATTCTAAAATGATTTCTATTGATTAAAAAACCAAATATATTAATATGGTATACATTCGTTTATTGAACAAAAAAATGCAAGCAATTTATTTTCATAAAAATATCAAAATTTCCTCTAAAGATTCTAACCAACTCCTACTTATTATCCCCCCAATAAATAAATACGCAATCCTCTCAAGAATCAAACTAAATTAAATAAATCATTAATACTACAAAGAAACATTTATGCTCAATCTTGAATCAGTGGAAATAATCTCATTAATCTTCTCGGCTGTTGGGTGATCCCCACATTCTATTTTGATTATGAGTCTCAAAGGCTTAATAAACACCAGATCCTTCAAAACCGGGATTTCAATTCCTCTCAATTCAGGATTTGAAATCCCGGTTTCCAAAATCCTAATAATGCTGGATTTCATTTCCTCTGGTGATCGCATTGCTTTGGTATTTTTAGATATAATGCAGCAGAAGCTACCACCTGATTTAAATTAATTAATTAAATTGATTAAATATAAAATGATAAATTAATGTTATGAATAAAAAATGTGAAAATATTTATGAATGTATTTATTTGTATTTATACCTCGCATGTGACAGGACTAATGTTGAGAGAACAATCAAAATAAACATTATTATTTATATCACTATTATTATTATTATTATCAGAAATAATTAAATTTTCTTCTTCATTATTAATATTAATATTATTTGAATTTCCATATTCATTTTGAGTAAATGCAAGATTATCCAATTCATCAAACCATTGTTGCGCCTAGGGCTGTCAACGAGCCGAGCCGAGCCGAGCCAGGCCTAGCTCGAGCTCGGCTCGGCTCGGCTCGATAACAATATATGTTTCGAGCTGGTTTGCCCGGCTCGAGCTCGGCTCGTTTAAACTCGAGCCGGCTCGGCTGGCTCGGCAAGGATTTTTTTTTTTGTAAAATCATAATTTTGTTGAAATAAAAATAATAAAAATCAAATAAAATCTAA
This sequence comes from Juncus inflexus, assembly GCA_024447665.1. Lineage (NCBI taxonomy): Eukaryota > Viridiplantae > Streptophyta > Magnoliopsida > Poales > Juncaceae > Juncus > Juncus inflexus. Next base: position 2,972,022 of record JAJHPC010000019.1, on the reverse strand, counting down.
TTATAAAAATTACAGCTAGAAAAAAGTAATATAACCCAAAGAACAACATGAAAAACAACAAAAATAAAAATAATATAACTAAATTTTAGGGTTTTCTATAATTAATCGAGCCACGAGCCGAGCCGAGCTAGAGCTGGGCTCGGCTCGGCTCGGCTCGGCTCGGTTAAGTTTCGAGCTGTTTCGACTCGAGCTGTTTCGAGCTTTTATCGAGCGATTTCGAGCGAGCTACCGAGTCACGAGCTTTTTTGCCGGCCCTAGTTGCGCCACACCAACCTAATTAAAAAAATAATAATATTATAATCTCAATATATTAATTATTCCAAAAAATATATTAATTATTACTTTTTCTTGATCTGATACATGATTTTCTGATTGAAATATTTCAGAAGCAAGAGACTCTAATTTGTCGCCAAATATTTATTTCTTCTAATTTAAATGCCATTTCTGTACCAATTGGTATGTTTATAAACACTCTTATCTCACATTTTCCGGTTTTATTATTAAAAATTATATAAATGCATTAATAATTTCATAAATTAAAAAATATTTAATATTAAAATTTTACCTGGAAGGACTTTTACAAAGCATGTTCTTCCCCTTTTCGGACTAAATTACAGCAAAAAAAATAATATTTTAAAAAGATATATATTAATTATAATGGAATAGAAATATATTAATATGTTTATTTATTTACTTTGTATAAACTCTTTCAAGTGGGCAAATAATCCAATGAGGCAAACCAAGTGCTCCAAAATTAGAAATTTGAATGCATGTAGCGGATTTTGAATCCAAATTGTATCTCATAATCTTCTCTCCATCTTTATAAAAATAAAAAATAAAAAAAATTAATTGATATAATAGACTTTAGAAAGAGGGGGGGGGGACTAACCTGATTCACGGAAAATAATGTGATTTTCAAAGCTCGCAACGGAAGAAAGAGAAAGGGCGTTTTGGTCATTTTCTAAATTTAAAATGATATAATAAACCAATAATAAAATAAATAAAATAATAAAAAAATGACATACTTTCTGTCAATAACAAAAACGAAATTATTATTACCATCATTATATAAATCAATAAAATGCCACGGCGATTCAATTTTTGACACGTCAGAATATTGGGATTTAATAATATTATTATTATTGTTAATTTTCTCGTTTCCCAATCCAAGTTAATTCAATATCCAATTCCATGTTGAAGCACACTTTTCGATACATTTGGGGTAAATCGATTCTACTGTCCTATTTTGTAGATCCGCCCTTCTAACTCCATTATTCTGTAAATTAAAAAAGGAAATTTTTCAAAATAGGCCTTATGTTTTATGGTGTTCATGGAAAAAAACACCTATCTTTTGAAATAAAGAAATACTCCGACATTAAACTTTTCATATTTCAAAACACCATAACTTTCGAAAATACTAAAAAGAAAGTGAAACCCTAATTTTAACTTTTTATTTTCAAAAACACCCTAACTTTAGTGTTTTATTTTCAAAAAAAAAATACCTCATTCTAAAATAATAGAGAAATAATATAGGGGGGTTTTGAGATATTTTATAAATTTAAGAAAATATAAGGGGTTTCATGAAAATTTTCCATACAATATTATAATAGACTGTATAATAATATGAAAAATGAAATTCATATTTTAAAAATATTAAAATAATACAAACCTCAGAATCAGCAAAATAAAGAGAATCTGAAATATCACAATAATAAGACGAAGCATGAAATGAGAGTTTAGCAAATTCAAATTCGCCATCTTCAAATCCTGGATTTGAATCTCCAATCTGCAATTTTGAACATTCAACATTTCAATTTTAAAAAATAATAATGAGGATTAATTTAATAAAAGAAAAATAAGGAGAAGATTAGTATGCTTACGTAAGCTAATATTTTTCCATTAATTTTGGTTATTATATTCGATTATTGCAACTGTCTGAAATGATAAAATTCGCCTCCCATTTTCATCAACAGATATAAATGCTGAAGAGAGTAAAACCCTCAAAACTGACATTGTCAGACAATTTTAGAAATAATTTCACACTTCCCTGTTCAATTAACAAAAAACATAACAGTTAAAAACGCAAATAATTAGTGTGTAGTAGTGATTTATGAAGAGGCATTACGTCGAATACCTCCATTACAGTGAAAATTGATTAACCAACGGAAAGAATAAGAAGAAAAGGAAGAGTTGGATCAATTAAAGAGTGATTAAAACACGATTTAAATTGCAGTGTTTGTAGTAAGATCCATTAATCACGTCGTGTAAGAAAGAAGCTATGTTACGCGGATACTTCAAAAAAGCAGCCGTACGCGTATCGGATACGTATCGGACACGGATACGGCACCGATACGGCTCCGATACGTTTCCGATACGCCACGTGGCGTATCGTATTATTTTAATAATAAAAAAATGTTTGGACACGGCGGGACACGGCCCGACACGGACGGACACGGATAGGACACGGCTTGGACACGGAGCGATACGGATTGGACACGGCAGGGCGGCGGATTTTGATTTTTTGATAAATTAGTAACGGTTTTTACTAAAGAACCGTTACAGATTAGTAACTGTTTTTTAATATTAGTAATGGTTTTTTAAAATCTGTAACGATTTGGACTATTTAAGCAACTTTGTAACCGTTTTTAGTAACGGTTTTTATAAAAGAACCGTTACAAATAGTCTATATCTGTAACGGTTTTTATAAAAGAACCGTTACAAATAGTCTATATCTGTAACGATTTTTATAAAAGAACCGTTACAAATAGTCTATATAAAATAATATGTATACAGGGCATTAAACATTAGTAACGGTTTTAATTAAAGAACCGTTACAGATTTGTAACGGTTTTTAATATTAGTAACGGTTTTTTTTAATTTAGTAACAGTTTTTTAATGTAACGGTTTTTTGATAACAACCGTTACTAATTACTCTATTAGTAACGGTTTTCTGAAAGAACCGTTACAGATTTGCCAAAATCTGTAACAGTTTATTATAAACCGTTACAGATTGTACTATTTATGCATTTTGTAACGGTTCTTTCGTAAAAACCGTTACTAATTACACTATTAGTAACGGTTTTTATTAAAGAACCGTTGTGAATAAAAAAAACGTTACTAATTACACTATTCGCCGTATCGTATCCGGAGCTTTTTCAAGATTGCCGTATCGCCGTATCCGTATCGTATCGGTGCAACATAGGAAAGAAGGAAAGAAGTGTAAAAAATAACTCACACCTATTAAGATTGTCCGTACAGATTGAATATCATCAACGGCCCGATTGAATCTACGTAGCCAATGTAGCGGGTGGGTATAAGAAGATCCGAATCCGAATTGTCAGAGAAAGGGGGATGAAATGTTCTCTCCAGTTCTAACACTGGATCTATCCCGTGATATGACTATATATATACACACAATATTGTGGGCTGAAATATATGATATGTGGGCTTGAGAAGTGTTTGGGCTTCGAAATAAGCAAGGTTTGGTAAGATCCATTAATAATGATTGCTTACCGGTTACAAGAGAGAGAAGAATTGGATCAATTAAAGAGGGATTAAAACATGATTTAAATTGGTAAGATCCATTAATAATGATTGCTTACAAGTTACAAGAGAGAGAAGAATTGGATCAATTAAAGAGGGATTAAAACATGATTTAAAATGGTAAGGTCCATTAATCACATTGGTGGTGTTCGACAGGGTGGAATAAGAGTGGAAGAAGTGGGTTATTCCGGCCGAACAAGGGTGGAAGTAAATGGAATAAATTGGTAGAAGAGTAAAAATTTCTTATTCCATGGGGGTTGGAAGATCTTTATTCCCTGGAATAAGCCAAATTTCAGGACAACATAGCCTCATTTCTTCCACCATAAGATGATGTGACACTAGCAATTAATGCATTGTTTCTCTCTCTCCTTTCTTTCTATAATTTTTTTGTCAAAACAATATGAATGAAAAACTCACTAATTTTCGATAATAATTTCATAAAATCATAAATTTGAAATGTGCAAATGATTGTACTCATTTTTCACTATCTAAAGAGATGTATCTTCTTATATTTTTGAATAAAATTTTATTTTTCTTTTGTTATTGTATTTTTAATTGAACATTTATGTTTTTGTATTTTGTATCTTATTTAATTAAAAAATTAGAAGTTATTACATAAATTAATAGGATATGATTAAAATAAGAATATTATAGTAATTAGCAATTATTTCTATTTTTTAAATCAACTTTGTATTTCATGAAACTTGCCGAACAATGATGGAATAAAATGGAAGAATCACTCTTCCACTATTCCACTCTTCCATCTTTTGCCGAACGGACCCATTGTGTAAGAAGAAGAAAGAAAGAAAGAGAGGGAGAAAGAAGAAATATTGTAAAAAAGAACTCAAGGATTAAATAAAATCAACGGCCAGATTGAAACCACATATGCAGTTTAGCGGGTATACGGCGGGTCTACGATCAAACCGGATCCGAAACCGATAGATGAGAGAACCAAAGGACGGTACAACGAAATGTTCACTCGAGTGGATATATATATATATATATATATATATATATATATATATATATATATATATATATATATATATATATATATATATATATATATATATATATATATATATATGGGCTTGGTATTTGGACTTCAAAATATTGTGGGCGGGAATATAGACTTATTTTTTTTATACCATTATTTCCCAAAATAAATCAATACTTGCCTTTGTTTTGAAAATAATGTGGTAACTACCATTTCCGCCACTATTAGTGGCGGAACAACTTTGTTCCGCCACTAGTAGTGGCGGCGGAAGATAGATTTTCGGTTACGCCAAAAACGGTCCATTTGACGCACTAAACGTGGTTAATTAGTATTAAAAATCTTGTTCCGCCACTACTAATGGCGGAACATGTTAAAATATTTCTTTACCCCGCACTTAAAGATTAACATGGCTCATGAATGGGCAATTAGCGTAAAAATTGAAGAATTACTATGTTCCGCCACTATTAGTGGCGGAACAGTGCATATTTTCGACCACTATGTTCCGCCTAAAAAAACCCATTTTTGTAACGGTTCTTTCCTAAAAACCGTTACTAATTACTTATTAGTAACGGTTTTTCCTAAAGAACCGTTACAGAATTGTAAAAAAGAAAATTTATTTTTGCATATTTGTAACGGTTCTTAAATAAAAACCGTTACTAATTACATATTAGTAACGGTTTTTTCTAAAGAACCGTTACAGAATTGTAAAAGAAAAATCTATTAGCATTTTTGTAACAGTTCCTTAATAAAAACCGTTACTAATTACATAATAGTAACGGTTTTTCCCAAAGAACCGTTACAAAATTGTAAAAAAATCTAATTATGCATATTTGTAACGGTTTTTAATGAAAACCGTTACTAATTGCATATTAGTAACGGTTTTCGGCAAACAACCGTTACAGATAGTATATTCTGTAACGGTTCTTTAGAAAAAACCGTTACTAATATTGTAATTAGTAACGGTTTTGAGGAAAGAACCGTTACAAAAATGGGTTTTTTTAGGCGGAACATAGTGGCTGAAATATGCACCTGTTCCGCCACTAATAGTGGCGGAACATAATAATTCTTCGATTTTTACGCTAATTGCCCATTCATGAGCCATATTAATCTTTAAGTGGGGTGTAAAGAAATATTTTAACATGTTCCGCCACTAGTAGTGGCGGAACAAGATTTTTAATACTAATTAACCACGTTTAGTGCGTCAAATGGACCGTTTTTGGCAGAACTGAAAATCTATCTGTTCCGCCACTACTAGTGGCGGAACAAAAGTTGTTCCGCCACTAATAGTGGCGGAAATGGTAGTTACCACATTATTTTCAAAACAGTGGCAAATATTGATTTATTTTGGAAAATAATGGTATAAAAAAAAAAGTCAGGAATATATGATATGCGGGCTTGGTGAACTTCAAAATAAACAAAGGTAGATAATGATTGCTTTCATTAATGGCAATGATCACCGAAATAAACGCCTAATTTATCAATAATGCAGACTATAATTGGATATAAATTTCTTAATCAGGATTGAAAGCATTTAAGACTAATACACACATTCAGCACCAACGGACAAAAAAATTGAATCCAAACAGAATTAAATACACATTAAATTACAGGGATTCAAGGTCTAAGTATCATCTCCTGAAATTGGGGGCACCAGAGGAGTATCCTGTTCGTAAATGCCAGGTTGTATATTTTCAGATGCAGGGATTTGAAAAGTCTGATTTTCCATACGTTGGGGAGATTTTTCTATATTTCAAACCGAGGGTATTTCCTCTCTTTTAAAGAAGAAATAAGAGGATCCTAGCTTCGTGTCAGAGTTGAGCGACTTAAATCAGTTTATCTAAATAAAGTAGATCTAGAAAGGGTAGATTGCCGAATTTATCCGTGGGTTAAAATATGAGTTTTCATTCGAGTTTTGCATGTGGAAAATGTCATATCTTCTTTCTAATAATCTGTAACCTGGATATTTTCATGATTTCAGACGAACTTGGTTTATTATTTTTATCTCAATGAACCGATGAATTTCATATTGCAAGTGAAAAAATAAGCAAATGACAAAAAATGTGAAAGCTTTGTTTTTAAGGAGAAAGATAATTGTTTACTAACCTGATGATCCATGATGCATAGTGCAATGGCCAGAATAATAAGAAGAGGGATGTTCCTTTCTTTTCTTTTCTTTTCTTTTGCGGTTTGGAAGACGAATGTTTTCTTGCATCCTGATCTCTCTGTTCAAAGGGATTAAGACAAGTTAAGACCTATACTTAAACGAATTATCAAAAAAAGGAGCTAGAAATTGAACAAATAAGACTCAAGGCCACGAGACCTAGATCCAGTTCTTTTTTTCTTTTCAACAAAGGAGCTTTGATTGAACAAACAAGGTGTGATAAGATGAGAAATGGTTGATTTAGAAAACAGCAACTGGTATTTCGGCACAAAGTTACAAATAGATAGGTTTAATACACTGGCCAAACCTCAATATAGATGAACAACGAGCTTACTGGAAAGGCTTCAGCTCATAATCATCTTCAACTTTGATCATCATCTAAGACTCGTCTTTCCGAATAGAATAATCCTTCGGGCAATTTGGCATGAGAGATGGCTTAGACATGGAACTTGATCCTGATAAATTACAAGTGATCAAATAAGTACGAACAAAAATTATGAAAGAACAATCTTAAGGAGAGATATATTTGTTTACGAACCTTCATGAAGAGTATTTGGCCCGGAATTTTTTCCTGCTTGCTAATCGCTCTGTTAGCAAGGACGGAGTCAATTAAAACCTTTAACTGAACAAGTTTTCAAGAAATTCAGAAAAAAGAAGACCAAAAGGACGTTTAATTGAACAAATAGGGTTTGGTAAGATGAGAAATCGTGGATTTAGAAAACATTAGACATTTTGGCACAAATAAATAGGTTTAATGTACAGGCAAACCTCAATAGAGAAGAACAGAGCATACCTTCTTCTCGTAATCATCTCCATCTTTGATCACCGTATGAGACTGAAACTCGTCTTTTAGGGCAATCTTCTTGATAAAATCCTGCCTAGTAATCTCTCCATTATTAGAGGGGTTGGATTCATAGTTGCTCCAAAGGAAAGAAAGATCTTGTTCGCTTTCTCTTTCTCTCCCTCCCTCTCTCTGTGTTAGATGGCTCTATGTTATGTGGTATTTATAGTTAGTCTTGAGGCATAGTAGTAAATATAGTATATATCAAATTAATTTAATTGCTATGATTAATCTTATGATTAATATAATCAACGGTTTGATTGGAATCACGTAGCCAACCGAGCTATGATGAATTCGGCAACCCCATCACAAAAAAGGGCGAAGGCGGCAGGCCTTAACGTGCCGCCACCCCCAAATGAGTATAATATCATGGAATTGCCATGGTACCGGAGGATCCGCGACAATTCCACAACTCCGGAGATCGATTCCTCCATTGCTCGGGTGCTAACATTGCTTTTGTTTCCAAAACCCGATACAATCTTACTCAAGCCGACAACCACATAAATCAACTTCAACTACAAAATCGAATAGTGGTTCCCTCCGTTGGCCGGGCGGGGGGCTTTTGACTCCTATGAGCCGACGGCTTGTCTTTAAATCCCCTACAACAATCCAAAAACTTCATCATCGCCTCCATCAAACTTTCCCCTTCATCTTCCCCTTGGATACTAATCGGAATTTACGGTGATCCACATCATCATGGCAACAAACTTCTTTGGGACCGAATTACCTCTTTTGCTAAGGGACCCTCCCACTTTGCGTCATTGGTGACTTCAATGCCATCAACTCCCTAACCGACAAAAAGGGTGGCTCTAAAAAATTTAATAAGAATAACAAATCATTCGCCTCCTTCATCCACAACTCGGGTCTCATAGATCTTGGGCACCAAGGGTCCGCCTACACATGGACTAACAAACAACCCCCCAACTTTTATATTGCCGAAAGACTCGACCGCCCCCTTGCTACACCCGATTGGTGCACTACGTTCCCCGAGGCACTAATCTTTCCCATGCCTCAGGTCAATAGTGACCACCATCCGATCCTCCTTCGCCTACACCCATCTCCTCGGCCCCGAGTACCAAAACCTTTTCGCGTCGAGCATTGGTGGCTACACAAATCCGAATTCAACAATCTTTGTAAGGAATGGGTGAGGAATAAATCAACCTCTTGGTCCGAATGCTACACGGCTTTCAAACGGGGGGCTCTAGCTTGGTCTAAAAAACTACCGCGACCGGATAATTTCCTTAAAAGAATAGAAGACCAATTGCTCGACCTTCAAACACACCGAGACGAGGACATGGTCTCTTCCAAACAAAAAGATTTAGAGAGGGAACACAATGAAATACTCAACATTCAAGAAGCTTATTGGTACCAAAGATCTTGAATCAAGTGGTGCATCTTGGGGGACCACAACACGGCTTTCTTCCATGCCACTACAATAGCTCGGCGAAGGGAGGAACTCGATCGTCACATTTCAAAGGGAGGACGGAATATGGGCGGGGGATGAGAAAGAAATTAGAAACCTCTTTGTGGGCCACTTCCGCAGCTTATTTAAGGCTAGACAAAATCGAGACTATCGAGACATTATCCCGCCTTCTATCAAATCCCAATTCCCCAAGCTAGATACACACCAAAAATCCTCTCTTAGCCGAATAACCTCGGGTGAAGAAATTCGAGCCGCCGCATTCTCGATCGGGCCAATGTAGCGGGTATAAGAAGATCCGAATCCAAATTGTCAGAGAAAGGGCGCCACGACGAAATGTTCTCTACAGTTCTAACACTGGATCTATCCAGTGATATGAGTATATATATACACACACAATATTGTGGGCTGAAATATATGATATGTGGGCTTGAGAAGTATTTGGGCTTCGAAAAAAGCAAGGGTTGGTAAGATCCATTAATAATGATTGCTTACCGGTTACAAGAGAGAGAAGAATTGGATCAATTAAAGAGGGATTAAAACATGATTTAAATTGGTAAGATCCATTAATAATGATTGCTTACAAGTTACAAGAGAGAGAAAAATTGGTTCAATTAAAAAGGGTTTAAAACATGATTTAAATTGATAAGATCCATTAATCACATTGGTGGCGTTCGACAGGGTGGAATAAGAGTGGAAGAGTGGAAGAAGTGGGTTATTCCAGCCGAAAAAGGTGGAAGTAAATGGAATAAATGGGTGGAAGAGTAAAATTTTCTTATTCCATGGGGGTGAAAGATCTTTATTCCCTGGAATAAGTCAAATTTTAGGACGAAAATACCCTCATTTCTTCCACCATAAGATAATGTGACACTAGCAATTAATGCACTGTTTCTCTCTCTCCTTTCCTTGTATAATTTTTTTGTCAAAAAATATGAATGAAAAACTCACCAATTTTCGATAATAATTTCATAAAATCATAAATTTGAAATGTGCAAATGATTGTACTCATTTTTCTCTATCTAAAGAGATGTGTCTTCCTATATTTTTGAATAAAATTTTATTTTTCTTTTATTATTGTATTTTTAATTGAACATTTATGTTTTTGTATTTTCTATCTTATTTAAATAAAACAATTAGAGGTTATTAAATAAATTAATAAGATATGATTAAAATAAGAATATTATAGTAATTAGCAATTATTTCTATTTTTTCAATTAACTTTTTATTCCATGAAACTTGCCGAACAATGATGGAATAAAATGGAAGAATCACTCTTCCACTATTCCACTCTTCCGTCTTTTGCCAAATGGGCCCATTCTGTAAGAAGAAGAAAGAAAGAAAGGAGAGAGAGAGAGAGAGAGAGAGAGAGAGAGAGAGAGATGAACTATTGTAAGAAAGAACTCATGGATTGAATAAAATCAACGGCCAGATTGAAACCACATATGCAGTTTAGTGGGTATACGGCGGGTCTCAGATCAAACCGGATCCGAAACCGATAGATGAGAGAGCCAAAGGACGGTACAACAAAATGTTCACTCCAGTGGATATATCCAGTGATGTGAGCACACACACATATATATATATATATATATATATATATATATATATATATATATATATATATATATAGAGAGAGAGAGAGAGAGAGAGAGAGAGAGAGAGGAGGGGGGATGACTAAATAACTTGGACAAGCAAAGTTCGTATTTTGCTTGTGGCCAAAATACTACATATATCATCAAAAATTCAAATTTCAACCGTACGGATGGAATATATATGTTTTGAATATGTTGTAGATTAATTTCACAAGAATCGGAATATTATATCATTGCCATCATATATCATCATGTTAGTAGTATGCCCTAGGCCAATGTATTTGAGACCTAGATGTATGGATTGTGTTAAACAAACATTGTTTTTATTTAGAGATATTTTATATAATAAATGCGTATTGGTTATTTTATTTTTATTACTAAAATGAACCTTGAATATGATATTCAGCCTTATATCATCAAAGTATGTGACTTTGATAGTAAAACTATAAAGTATTATGAATGATATTCTAAACTGTCCCTGATCATTCATAGGATGTTTGTGAGACAAGCATACTTTATGATAAGCTATAAATGTACATCAGTATGTTAGTTGACTGATGGTCACGTTTTACTGATCATGAATAAGAGTTATTAAGTCATTAACATAAGTATGTGTTAGAGACCATATACTGGATTGACCCACCGTGAGAATACTACATGGTTCGTGTCATTAGTTATTCTCAGTAAAGAATGTATCTGTAATCCTTAGACTTGAGATTATCTCAGTTTCCTATATGAGAAATTTTATACTTTAATATAATCTAACATCGTCTTTAACCGGGCGGTCATAAAGATTATAATTAGGTATATAATGAATTATGCGGAGGAAAGAGTTTAATCAAGATAGGATTTGTTCCTCTCATAAATTGAGAGAGATATCTTTAGGCCTCTTGATGATTTGATTGAAGAAATGCACGGCCGTGCTCAAGTGAATTAATAAAGAGTTATTAATGTCATTTCATGTTCAATCAAATTCGGTATCAAGAAATATTTATCGACCAACATAAGGTTGACACATACCATGCCTTATGGACGATATAGATATCGTGTAACAAAGGGATACAATGCATGACATAAATTAGGTTTGATCGAATCATCTATATTTGCTTAATTTGGGTAATCATGATGTCTTGCTAGAGGCCGCTCATGATTTATAATCCGTTGTGATTGTTGCCAACATTAAGTAAACCTACGGGTCACACACAAAGAACAACTATTGAGACGTATACAGAAAAATCATAACTTATGTGATAAGTTGTATGGATAGCTACATAGTCAAGTGACACATCCAATCCTACATCTTATATGATAAGATGTGTTGCATATATGGTTACATAGTTACCATGCACATAGGATATGAAACGAATGGACTATGTAGGCACAAGAGATACCCCAAAATCAACATAAGGGAACATAATATTTTCGTCCATCTTTTGTGAGACAAAGAAGAGAGAAAAAATCCGAAAATTATTCTCTTGTTATTTCTGTGAGAGAAATGAAGAACAGATACTAGCATATATCGTTCTTTATCCGTTCAAAGGGGTTGTTCGTGTGGATACCGGTAGAGGACGAAGCGAAGTGCGGCGTCTTTGTGATTTGGGTTGAAACCGTGATTTTGTTTGGAGAATCGGTTTATTCGGAGATCGGTTTGTGAGACGACCGGTTAGGCGAATCATTCAAAGGATCGGTTTGGAAACCGGTTTGGAATCGGGCAAAGAGAAGCGTCAACCATATTCGCTTTTGATCATCACGGATTAAGCGTAATCCGAAGGTACAAAGTTATGAACACTTTTTCTTTGATTTAATTGTAATTCACGGATCTTTCTTTTGGGTTTCGAAATTCGATTTTGTTTCATTTTGTATTTTTCCGCTGCGTTATGAACGGTAGAAACCCAACAGTGGTATCAGAGCCAAGTGAATTCCAATTAAATTAAGACGGATAAACCATTTTCGAAATATTTCTTTTGATTTTGAGGCGTTGTTTTTCAATTTTTTGAATTTTGGTCACGAACGGTTGCAATTTCATGAAAGGGTGCGACTTCATGAAAGGGTGCATGTGATGTCTCTTGATCATGAACGGTTGCAATTTCATGAAAGGATGCGACTTCATGAAAGGGTGCATGTGATGTCTCTTGATCATGAACGGTTGCAATTTCATGAAAGGGTGCGACTTCATGAAAGGGTGCATGTGATGTCTCTTGATCATGAACGGTTGCAATTTCATGAAAGGGTGCGACTTCATGAAAGGGTGCATGTGATGTATCTTGATCATGAACGGATGCGACTTCATGAAAGGGTGCATGTGATGTATTTCGATCATGAAAGGTTGCGATTTTATGAAAGGATGCGACTTCATGAAAGGGTGCATATGATGTATCTTGATTATGAAAGGTTGCGACATGATTGAAAGGGTGCTTTGGGTATGTCATGAAGGGATGCATGTGATGTATCATAACCTTAGGATGGGTGTCTAAATTTTATGAAAAGGTGCGAAACTACGTATATGATACACTAAATAAATTTCGAAAGGATGTATTCAACACATCAAGTTTTTAAAGAAATTTCGGGGAGCCCCGTTTTTCGGGGCCGCGCCCCGAACCCCGCGCTCACGCATAGATTAATCGTAGACCCCAAATTTCATATTCGTAATGCCTTATACATATTTCGTAAAATGGTTTTAAAGTACAACTTAATGCATATAACATGGCCTATTAGATATGTGATGAATGATTGTGATTTGTGTGTGATGATGTGATGTGTGTAATATATGTATGTATGTAAAAACGGGCATGGTTCCGTTCTTGGTTGATGTGATGTAATTTATTTTGATGGTTAATTATGACGGGCACGGTTCCGTTCATTTTATATATAATATAACTACCACGATCATACACATCATGGAGATGAAGGAGTTCACCATCCACCTCATACGCATCATGGAGATGAAAGAGTTCACCATCCACCTCATACACATCATGGAGATGAAGGAGTTCACCGTCCACCTCATACACATCATGGAGATGAAGGAGTTCATCAATGCCTTGTGGTTGAATGTATCTTAGGAAATGATCTTAATGATTGGCTCATTTAGATCATCAAGGCCATGTTATATCATATCATATCATATTTATTTTATCTGTGCATGTGATGTTCTGTGATGAAATACATGATAAAATAAAACAACAAAACAAAAGATTAAACATAACAATCCCTCATGTAATATTGAATCATAGAAATGCCTCCCATGTATCTATACTCATTATCCCTTCGATCATGCAAAATTTGGGTATGCCAAAGCATAGTGAATTAGCATAATCTTAGGGTGATAAGAAGCGAGAAATGTGATTCTCGATATTTAGACATGGTTAGATTCAACTGAACTATCAAGTCAGACTTGGGTTCGGGGCATATGATAGGATGCATACGCCGAGCATATGATGCTCATCCTATGGATTAGACGAGAGTTGTATGAGATACAATTGGAAACGTTCCTACCTAAATAATTAGGTTCTAGGCGATGAGCCAAAGCTCACTTGGAACTTGATGAAATATGGATCTTGGCCCACTATGAAATTTAAAGTTAAAATTTTCGAATCAATACATTTGAGGGTTATTGATTTGAATAAAATAGTGGGAGTTAAAATTATATTAAAATATCTCAAATCACATATTAATATAAACCTGCATTTAATTACGTGTAGAAAATGGCAACAAACAACACATCAACTTTAACATTGCGATCCGTCCTTGAGAAGGACAAGCTCAATGGGAAAAACTTCCTTGATCGGCATCGGAATTTGAGAATTGTTCTCAAACAAGAAAGGAAGAACTATGTCCTTGAAAGGCCCATTCCTAACCAGCCATTTGTTGATGCCGATCAAGAAGTGATAAACACTTATGCCAAGCATACAAGCGACTCTAATGATGTGACATGTCTCATGTTGGCCACCATGGATGCCGATCTTCAAAATCAGTTTGAAAATTTAGAGGCATTTCCAATGTTGGCACAGCTCAAGGAAATGTTCCAAGAGCAAGCTAGAAATGAGAGGTATAATGCACATTGTGCATTAGCAAGTTGTAAGATGGTTCCCAACTCCTCGGTGAGTGCTCATATTCTGAAAATGAAAGGGTACCTTGATCAACTTGAGAAACTAGGGGCAAAGGTTGGCGATGAGATGGCTACCGATTTGATCCTTAGGTCTCTTCCTCCAAATTTCAAGCCATTTATAATGAACTATAATATGCATAACATGGACAAGAGTATCACGGAGTTGCACGGCATGCTGAAGAACTTCGAGGGGACTATGAAGACAAATGTTGTCAACGATGTTCTCTTGGTTCAGAAAGGCAAGGGTCAAAAGAGAAAATTCAAGGGCAAAGTCAAAGGAAAAGGTAAGAGCAAGGTGTTGTCCGAACCTAAGAACAAGAAACCCAAGGAGGGTGTTTGTTTCTTCTGCAACAAACCAGGCCATTGGAAAAGAAATTGCCAGGCATACTTGGAGGATCTAAAGAAGAAGAAGAGTAGTGAGACTACTACTTCAGGTATTAATGTTATTGAAATTAATTTATCTACTTCTTCATCTTGGGTATTAGATACCGGATGCGGTACTCACATTTGTAATAATGTGTAGGGGCTGCAAAGGAGTAGAAGATTAGCGAAAGGTGAAGTGGACCTGCGGGTGGGAAATGGAGCAAGAGTTGCTGCATTAGCCGTGGGCATTTATTTATTATCTTTACCTTCTGGACTTGTAATAAATTTAAATAATTGCTACTATGTACCTGCTGTGAACAGGAATATTGTATACGTGTCGAGATTGGTTTTGGATGGTTTTAAGTTTGTTATTGAGAATAATAACTTTACCATAAGTAAAGAAAATATTTTCTATGCGAATGGTCAATTAGAAAATGGTCTTTATGTTTTAAATCTTGATCATGAACATTACAAGTCTATCTATAGCATTAATACAAAGAGATTTAAATCTAATGATTTGAATCCGACATATTTACGGCATTGTCGTTTAGGACACATAAATGAGAAACGCATTTCTAAACTCCACCAATATGGACTTTTAGACTCATTTGATTTAGAATCGTTTGAGACGTGCGAATCTTGTTTATTAGGTAAGATGACAAAGGCTCCTTTCACAAAGAGAGGTGAGAGGGCAAGTGAGTTATTGGATCTCATACATACGGATGTATGCGGACCAATGAGCACACCCGGCTAGAGGTGGTTTTCGATACTTCATTACTTTTACCGATGACTTAAGTAGATATGGATATGTTTACTTAATGAAGCATAAATCCGAATCTTTTGAATTGTTCAAAATTTTCAAAAGTGAAGTAGAAAACCAACTAGGTAAGAAAATAAAAGCACTTCGATCAGATCGAGGTGGCGAATATTTAAGCCTAGAGTTTGACAATCATCTTAAAGATTGTGGAATAGTTTCACTGACTTACTCCTCCTGGAACACCTCAATGGAATGGTGTCTCGGAAAGAAGAAACCGAACTTTACTAGATATGGTTCGGTCTATGATGAGTCAAACAGATCTTCGATATCCTTTTGGGGTTATGCCATTGAGACTGCCGCGTTCATACTAAACAGAATTCCATCAAAAGCTGTTCAAAAGACTCCATATGAGATATGGACTGGGAGGAGTCCCACATTGTCTTTTCTAAAGATTTGGGGTTGTGAAGCTTATGTGAAGCGTCAAATTTCTGACAAGTTAACACCGAAATCTGATAAATGCTTATTTGTGGGATATCCTAAAGAAACTAAAGGATATTACTTTTACAACCCATCTGAGAACAAAGTGTTTGTTGCTCGAAATGGTTTCTTTTTGGAAAGAGAATTTATTTCTAAAGGAACTAGTGGAAATAAAGTACACCTTGAAGAAATTCAAGATCCACTAATTAGCAATGAACAGCCATTGGAAGATCCACTAGTCTCTTCAAGAGTTGACGAGTCCGGTCTTGAAACACAAGATACTCCTCGTAGATCTGGTAGAGTTCGTCATGAGCCCGAGAGATATGGATTTCTCGTGACTGATGATAGAAATGTGGCGCTCATAGATGATGAACCCACATCTTACCAAGAAGCTATAAAGGATCCTGATTCTCATAAATGGTTAGAAGCCATGAAAACTGAGATGCAGTCCATGTACGATAATCAAGTTTGGAACCTAATTGATTCACCTGAAGGTTCTAAGACCATTGGGTGTAAATGGGTTTTCAACAAGAAAACTGACATGGACGGAAATGTGCATACCTATAAAGCGAGACTTGTTGCGAAAGGTTTCCGACAAACTCATGGTATAGACTATGACGAAATTTTCTCACCAGTTGTCATGCTTAAATCGATTAGAATTCTGCTTGCCATAGCTGCTTATTATGACTATGAGATATGGCAAATGGATGTCAAAACAGCTTTTTTTAATGGAAATTTACTCGAGGATGTGTATATGACACAACCCGAGGGTTTTGTTGATCTTAAGAATTCTGATAAGGTCTGCAAATTGCAGCGATCCATTTACAGATTAAAGCAAGCATCTCGGAGTTGGAATCTTCGTTTTGATGAAGTAATCAAAGGTTTTGGTTTTATCAAAAATGAAGATGAACCTTGTGTTTACAAGAGGGTTAGTGGGAGCGCAATAGTTTTTCTAGTACTTTATGTAGATGATATATTACTCATTGGAAATGACATTCCGACTTTAACAAATGTTAAGACATTTTTAGGAAAGTCTTTTGCAATGAAGGACCTAGGAGATGCCGCTTATATACTCGGCATTAAGATCTATAGAGATAGATCTAAAAGGCTCATAGGTCTAAGTCAAAGTACCTATATTGACAAAGTGTTGACACGATTTCGAATGGATGATTCGAAAAGAGGTTTCATACCAATGTCACATGGCATAAAATTGAGTAAGACTCAACGTCCTGCTAATCAGGAAGAACGAAATCGCATGAATAAAATCCCGTATGCTTCGGCTATTGGATCTATCATGTATGCCATGCTTTGTACTAGACCAGATGTATCATATGCATTAAGTGCAATTAGCATATATCAGTCTGATCCCGGTGAAAGTCACTGGACAGCAGTCAAGAATATTCTGAAGTACTTGAGAAGAACTAAGGATTCCTTCTTGGTTTATGGAGGATTTGAAAGTGGGCTAGTTGTAACAGGTTACACGGACTCAAGCTTTCAAACCGACAATGATGATTTTAGATCGCAATCTGGTTATGTGTTTTGTTTGAATGGAGGTGCAATAAGTTGGAAAAGTTCCAAACGGGACACTCGTAGCGGATTCTACAACGAAGCGAGTACATAGCGGCTTCGAAGCGGCTAAGGAAGCGGTTTGGATGAAGAAGTTCATTGAAGAACTTGGTGTGGTTCCTAGTATAGCAAATCCTGTGGATCTTTATTGTGACAACAATGGGGCAATCGCGCAGGCAAAGGAACCAAGATCGCATCAGAGAACCAAACACATACTTCGACGTTTCCATTTGATCAGGGAGATCATTGCGAGAGGAGATATTAAAATATGCAGAGTTGATGGTGGTGATAATGTTGCCGATCCGTTGACTAAACCACTTTCTCAAGCAAAGCATGAGGGTCATGCTAGGTCGATGGGTATTAGATACTTGTTAGATTCGGCCTAGTGCAAGTGGGAGATTGTTAGTAGTATGCCCTAGGCCAATGTATTTGAGACCTAGATGTATGGATTGTGTTAAACAAACATTGTTTTTATTTAGAGATATTTTATATAATAAATGCGTATTGGTTATTTTATTTTTATTACTAAAAAGAACATTGAATATGATATTCAGCCTTATATCATCAAAGTATGTGACTTTGATAGTAAAACTATAAAGTATTATGAATGATATTCTAAACTGTCCCTGATCATTCATAGGATGTTTGTGAGACAAGCATACTTTATGATAAGCTATAAATGTACATCGGTATGTTAGTTGGTGATGGTCACGTTTTTACCGATCATGAATAAGAGTTATTAAGTCATTAACATAAGTATGTGTTAGAGACCATATCTTTGGATTGACCCACCGTGAGAATACTACATGGTTCGTGTCATTAGTTATTCTCAGTAAAGAATGTATCTGTAATCCTTAAACTTGAGATTATCTCAGTTTCCTACATGAGAAATTTTATACTTTAATATAATCTAACATCGTCTTTAACCGGGCGGTCATAAAGATTATAATTAGGTATATAATGAATTATGCGGAGGAAAGAGTTTAATCAAGATAGGATTTGTTCCTCTCATAAATTGAGAGAGATATCTTTAGGCCTCTTGATGATTTGATTGAAGAAATGCACGGCCGTGCTCAAGTGAATTAATAAAGAGTTATTAATGTCATTTCATGTTCAATCAAATTCGGTATCAAGAAATATTTATCGACCAACATAAGGTTGACACATACCATGCCTTATGGACGATATAGATATCGTGTAACAAAGGGATACAATGCATGACATAAATTAGGTTTGATCGAATCATCTATATTTGCTTAATTTGGGTAATCATGATGTCTTGCTAGAGGCCGCTCATGATTTATAATCCGTTGTGATTGTTGCCAACATTAAGTAAACCTACAGGGTCACACACAAAGAACAACTATTGAGACGTATACGTGAAAAATCATAACTTATGTGATAAGTTGTATGGATAGCTACATAGTCAAGTGACACATCCAATCCTACATCTTATATGATAAGATGTGTTGCATATATGGTTACATAGTTACCATGCACATAGGATATGAAACGAATGGACTATGTAGGCACAAGAGATACCCCAAAATCAACATAAGGGAACATAATATTTTCGTCCATCTTTTGTGAGACAAAGAAGAGAGAAAAAATCCGAAAATTATTCTCTTGTTATTTCTGTGAGAGAAATGAAGAACGGATACTAGCATATATCGTTCTTTATCCGTTCAAAGGGGTTGTTCGTGTGGATACCGGTAGAGGACGAAGCGAAGTGCGGCGTCTTTGTGATTTGGGTTGAAACCGTGATTTTGTTTGGAGAATCGGTTTATTCGGAGATCGGTTTGTGAGACGACCGGTTAGGCGAATCATTCAAAGGATCGGTTTGGAAACCGATTTGGAATCGGGCAAAGAGAAGCGTCAACCATATTCGCTTTTGATCATCACGGATTAAGCGTAATCCGAAGGTACAAAGTTATGAACACTTTTTCTTTGATTTAATTGTAATTCACGGATCTTTCTTTTGGGTTTCGAAATTCGATTTTGTTTCATTTTGTATTTTTCCGCTGCGTTATGAACGGTAGAAACCCAACACATCAAAATTCATCAAAATATATATAATACATATTAGATATATTATGATGAATTTTGATGATACTGTTGGTTTCGGACATACATAACGTAGCGGAAAACAAAAATATTTGTCCAAAACCAATCCGAGGATCCGTGCGTATCGGTTAAATCAAAGAAATAAATCATAAAGATACCTTTCGGATTACGCTTAATCCGTGACGCTCAAATCATGTGTGTTGTCCAAGCACCTCTAAACCGGTTACCGTCCTAACCGATTTTCCGTCCGTCTAGGCCGTCCAGGTCGGATCGTGCAGAAGCCAACTACCGCACACACAATCAGTCTCCACCGAAACTCTCAACAACCCATTCTCATATTCTTAGGCCGAATAGATCACAAGCGCCGAAAGTACGAACGTCTCTACCGGTATCCACACGAACAAACTTCTTAAAACGGGAAGAAGAACAATATATATGCTAGTAGCTTGTTCTTCTCTTGAAGAAAAGTATTTTTCTTCTTCTTATTTTGTCGCACAAAAGATGTATAATTTCTCTCATATAATCGCACTCTTTCATTTTTGTCATACAAATGGAAAACACCATTTCGTAATTGTACAAAATGAAAGCACCATTTCATAATTTTGTCACACAAATGAGAAAGAACATTGTTCTCTCTTTTGTCTCACAAAAGAGAATGAGAAATAATGAGAGAGAGAATGATGTGGTCTTCTGAATTTGGAGCCCTCTATGTCCTTATATAGAGGTGAAGAGTCATGTCTCTTCACACTAAAAGATATGTATGACATCACTCATCATTATCCATATGCCATCATCTAGACTCTTCTAGATTACATAATCTTTTGTGCTCATAGTCTTTATATACATATACATTACATCTTATCTTTATATACATATATATCATATCTTATTACATAAGATGACAATATCTTTTGTGACATTCTTATGCAACTCATCATATAAGTCGCTAGTATTTTATGCACCCGTTTCAGTTTGTTATTTGTGTGTGACCCTGTAGGTTCACTTTGTTGGGTTTCTACCGTTCATAACGCAGCAGAAAATACAAAACGAAATAAAATCGAATTCGAAACCCAAAACAAGGATCCGTGAATTACAATTAAATCAAAGAAAAATTCATAACTTTGTACCTTCGGATTATGCTTAATCCGTGATGATCAAAAGCGAATTTGGTTGACGCTTTTCTTTGCCCGATTCCAAACCGGTTTCCAAACCGATCCTTTGTATGTTTCGCCTAACCGGTCTAACAAACCGATCTCCAAACGAACGGATTCTCCAAGCAAACCGATTCTCCAACCAAAACCACGGTTCCAACCCGAATCACAAAGACGCCGTACTTTGCTTCGTCCTCTACCGGTATCCACACGAACAGCCCCTTTAAACAGATAAAGAACGATATATGCTAGTATCCGTTCTTCATTTCTCTCACAGAAAAATAAGAGAATAATTTTCGGATTTTTTTCTCTCCTTTTTGTCTCACAAATTTGGACGAAATTATTATGATCCTTTTCTAATTTTTGGGGTGTCTCTTGTCCCTACATAGTCCATAAGTTTCATATCCTATGTGTAATGGTAATTATGCTTAATCCGTGATGATCAAAAGCGAATTTGGTTGACGCTTTTCTTTGCCCGATTCCAAACCGGTTTCCAAACCGATCCTTTGTATGTTTCGCCTAACCGGTCTAACAAACCGATCTCCAAACGAACGGATTCTCCAAGCAAACCGATTCTCCAACCAAAACCACGGTTCCAACCCGAATCACAAAGACGCCGTACTTTGCTTCGTCCTCTACCGGTATCCACACGAACAGCCCCTTTAAACAGATAAAGAACGATATATGCTAGTATCCGTTCTTCATTTCTCTCACAGAAAAATAAGAGAATAATTTTCGGATTTTTTTCTCTCCTTTTTGTCTCACAAATTTGGACGAAATTATTATGATCCTTTTCTAATTTTTGGGGTGTCTCTTGTCCCTACATAGTCCATAAGTTTCATATCCTATGTGCATGGTAACTATGTAACCATATATACAACACACCTTATCATATAAGATGTAGGATTGGATGTGTCACTTGACTATGTAGTTCTCCATACAACTTATCACATAAGTTATGATTTTTCTGTGTACGTCTCAATAGTTGTTCTTTGTGTGTGACCCTGTAGGTTTACTTAATGTTGGCAATAATCACAACGGATTATAAATCATGAGCGGCCTCTAGCAAGACATCATGATTACCCAAATTAAGCAAATATAGATGATTCGATCAAACCTAATTTATGTCATGCATTGTATCCTTTTGTTACACGATATCTATATCGTCCATAAGGCATGGTATGTGTCAATCTTATGTTGGTCGATAAATATTCCTTGACACCGAATTTGATTGAACATGAAATGACATTAATAACTCTTTATTAATTCACTTGAGCACGGCCGTGCATTTCTTCAATCAAATCATCAAGAGGCCTAAAGATATCTCTCTCAATTTATGAGAGCTCCAAATCCTATCTTAATTAAACTCTTTCCTCCGCATAATTCATTATATACCTAATTATAATCTTTATGACCGCCCGGTTAAAGACGATGTTAGATTATATTAAAGTATAAAATTTCTCATGTAGGAAACTGAGATAATCTCAAGTCTAAGGATTACGAGATACATTCTTTACTGAGAATAACTAATGACACGAACCATGTAGTATTCTCACGGTGGGTCAATCCAGTATATGGTCTATAACATATACTTATGTTAATGACTTAATAACTCTTATTCATGATCAGTAAAACGTGACCATTAGTCAACTAACATACTGATGTACATTTATAGCTTATCATAAAGTATGCTTGTCTCACAAACATCCTATGAATGATCAGGGACAGTTTAGAATATCATTCATAATACTTTATAGTTTTACTATCAAAGTCACATACTTTGATGATATAAAGCTGAATATCATATTCAAGGTTCATTTTAGTAATAAGAATAAAATAACCAATATGCATTTATTATATAAAATATCTCTAAATAAAAATAATGTTTGTTTAACACAATCCATATATCTAGGTCTCAAATACATTGGCCTAGGGCATACTACTAACAATCTCCCACTTGCACTAGGCCGAATCTAACAAGTATCTAATACCCATCGACCTAGCATGACCCTCATGCTTTGCTTGAGAAAGTGGTTTAGTCAACGGATCGGCAACATTATCATCACCATCAACTCTGCATATTTTAATATCTCCTCTCTCAATGATCTCCCTGATAAAATGGAAACATCGAAGTATATGTTTGGTTCTCTGATGCGATCTTGGTTCCTTTGCCTGCGCGATTGCCCCATTGTTGTCACAATAAAGATCCACAGGATTTGCTATACTAGGAACCACACCGAGTTCTTCAATGAACTTCTTCATCCAAACTGCTTCCTTAGCTGCTTCTGAAGCTGCTATGTACTCCGCTTCTGTCATAGAATCCGCTACAGTGTCCTGTTTGGAACTTTTCCAACTTATTGCACCTCCATTCAAACAAAACACATAACCAGATTGCGATCTAAAATCATCATTGTCGGTTTGAAAGCTTGAGTCCGTGTAACTTGTTACAACTAGCTCACTTTCAAATCCTCCATAAACCAAGAATGAATCCTTAGTTCTTCTCAAGTACTTCAGAATATTCTTGACTATTGTCCAGTGACTTTCACCGGGATCAGATTGATATCTGCTAGTTGCACTTAATACATATGATACATCTGGTCTAGTACAAAGCATGGCATACATGATAGATCCAATAGCCGAAGCATATGGGATTTTATTCATGTGATTTCGTTCTTCCTTATTAGCAGGACGTTGAGTCTTACTCAATTTTTTTCCATGTGACATTGGTATAAAACCTCTTTTCGAATCATCCATTCGAAATCATGCCAACACTTTGTCAATATAGGTACTTTGACTTAGACCTATGAGCCTTTTAGATCTATCTCTATAGATCTTAATGCCAAGTATATAAGCGGCATCTCCTAGGTCCTTCATTGCAAAAGACTTTCCTAAAAATGTCTTAACATTTGTTAAAGTCGGAATGTCATTTCCAATGAGTAATATATCATCTACATAAGGTACTAGAAAAACTATTGCGCTCCCACTAACCCTCTTGTAAACACAAGGTTCATCTTCATTTTTGATAAAACCAAAACCTTTGATTACTTCATCAAAACGAAGATTCCAACTCCGAGATGCTTGCTTTAATCCGTAAATGGATCGCTGCAATTTGCAGACCTTATCAGAATTCTTAGGATCAACAAAACCCTCGGGTTGTGTCATATACACATCCTCGAGTAAATTTCCATTAAGAAAAGTTGTTTTGACATCCATTTGCCATATCTCATAGTCATAATACGCAGCTATGGCAAGTAGAATTCTAATCGATTTAAGCATGACAACTGGTGAGAAAGTTTCGTCATAGTCTATACCATGAGTTTGTCGGAAACCTTTCATAACAAGTCTCGCTTTATAGGTATGCACATTTCCGTCCATGTCAGTTTTCTTTTTGAAAACCCATTTACACCCAATGGTCTTAGAACCTTCAGGTGAATCAATTAGGTTCCAAACTTGATTATCGTACATGGACTGCATCTCAGTTTTCATGGCTTCTAACCATTTATGAGAATCAGGATCCTTTATAGCTTCTTGGTAAGATGTGTGTTCATCATCTATGAGCGCCACATTTCTATCATCGTCAACTCTTGAAGAGACTAGTGGATCTTCCAATGGTTGTTCATTGCTAATTAGTGGATCTTGAATTTCGTCAAGGTGTACTTTATTTCCACTAGTTCCTTTAGAAATAAATTCTCTTTCCAAAAAGAAACCATTTCGAGCAACAAACACTTTGTTCTCAGATGGGTTGTAAAAGTAATATCCTTTAGTTTCTTTAGGATATCCCACAAATAAGCATTTATCAGATTTCGGTGTTAACTTGTCAGAAATTTGACGCTTCACATAAGCTTCACAACCCCAAATCTTTAGAAAAGACAATGTGGGACTCCTCCCAGTCCATATCTCATATGGAGTCTTTTGAACAGCTTTTGATGGAATTCTGTTTAGTATGAATGCGACAGTCTCAATGGCATAACCCCAAAAGGATATCGGAAAATCTGTTTGACTCATCATAGACCGAACCATATCTAGTAAAGTTCGGTTTCTCCTTTCCGAGACACCATTCCATTGAGGTGTTCCAGGAGGAGTAAGTTGTGAAACTATTCCACAATCTTTAAGATGTTTGTCAAACTCTAGGCTTAAATATTCGCCACCTCGATCTGATCGAAGTGCTTTTATTTTCTTACCTAGTTGGTTTTCTACTTCACTTTTGAAAATTTTGAACAATTCAAAAGATTCGGATTTATGTTTCATTAAGTAAACATATCCATATCTACTTAAGTCATCAGTAAAAGTAATGAAGTATCGAAAACCACCTCTAGCTGGTGTTCTCATTGGTCCGCATACATCTGTATGTATGAGATCCAATAACTCACTTGCCCTCTCACCTCTCTTTGTGAAAGGAGCCTTTGTCATCTTACCTAATAAACAAGATTCGCACGTCTCAAACGATTCTAAATCAAATGAGTCTAAAAGTCCATATTGGTGAAGTTTAGAAATGCATTTCTCATTTATGTGTCCTAAACGACAATGCCAGAAATATGTCGGATTCAAATCATTAGATTGAAATCTCTTTGTATTAATGCTATAGATAGACATGTAATGTTCATGATCAAGATTTAAAACATAAAGACCATTTTCTAATTGACCATTCGCATAGAAAATATTATCTTTACTTATGGTAAAATTATTATTCTCAATAACAAACTTAAAACCATCCAAAACCAATCTCGACACAGATACAATATTCATGTTCACAGCAGGTACATAGTAGCAATTATTTAAATTTATTACAAGTCCAGAAGGTAAAGATAATAAATAAATGCCCACGGCTAATGCAGCAACTCTTGCTCCATTTCCCACCCGCAGGTCCACTTCACCTTTCGCTAATCTTCTACTCCTTTGCAGCCCCTGCACATTATTACAAATGTGAGTACCGCATCCGGTATCTAATACCCAAGATGAAGAAATAGATAAATTAATTTCAATAACAATAATACCTGAAGTAGTAGTCTCACTACTCTTCTTCTTCTTCTTTAGATCCTCCAAGTATGCCTGGCAATTTCTTTTCCAATGGCCTGGTTTGTTGCAGAAGAAACAAACACCCTCCTTGGGTTTCTTGTTCTTAGGTTTGGACAACACCTTGCCCTTACCTTTTCCTTTGACTTTGCCCTTGAATTTTCTCTTTTGACCCTTGCCTTTCTGAACCAAGAGAACATCGTTGACAACATTTGTCTTCATAGTCCCCTCGAAGTTCTTCAGCATGCCATGCAACTCCGTGATACTCTTGTCCATGTTATGCATATTATAGTTCATTATAAATGGCTTGAAATTCGGAGGAAGAGACCTAAGGATCAAATCGGTAGCCATCTCATCGCCAACCTTTGCCCCTAGTTTCTCAAGTTGATCAAGGTACCCTTTCTTTTTCAGAATATGAGCACTCACCGAGGAGTTGGAAACCATCTTACAACTTGCTAATGCACAATGTGCATTATACCTCTCATTTCTAGCTTGCTCTTGGAATATTTCCTTGAGCTGTGCCAACATTGGAAATGCCTCTAAATTTTCAAACTGCTTTTGAAGATCGGCATCCATGGTGGCCAACATGAGACATGTCACATCATTAGAGTCGCTTGTATGCTTGGCATAAGTGTTTATCACTTCTTGATCAGCATCAACAGCGGGCTGGTTAGGAATGGGCCTTTCAAGGACATAGTTCTTTCTTTCTTGTTTGAGAACAATTCTCAAATTCCGATGCCAGTCAAGGAAGTTTTTCCCATTGAGCTGGTCCTTCTCAAGGACGAATCGCAGTGTTAAAGTTGATGTGTTGTTTGTTGCCATTTTCTACACAGAATTAAATGCAGGTTTATATTAATATGTGATTTGAGATATTTTAATATAATTTTAACTCCACTATTTTATTCAAATCAATAACCCTCAAATGTATTGATTCGGAAATTTTAACTTTAAATTTCATAGTGGGCCAAGACCCATATTTCATCAAGTTCCAAGTGAGCTTTGGCTCATCGCCTAGAACCTAATTATTTAGGTAGGAACGTTTCCAATTGTATCTCATACAACTCTCATTTAATCCATAGGATGAGCATCACATGCTCGGCGTATGCATCCTATCATATGCCCCGAACCCAAGTCTGACTTGATAGTTCAGTTGAATCTAACCATGTCTAAATATTGAGAATCACCATTTCTCGCTTCTTATCACCCTAAGATTATGCTAATTCACTATGCTTTGGCATACCCAATTTTGCATGATCGAAGGGATAATAAGTATAGATACATGGGAGGCATTTCTATGATTCAATATTATATGAGGGATTGTTATGTTTAATCTTTTGTTTTATTTTATCATGTATTTCATCACAGAACATCACATGCACAGATAAAATAAATATGATATGATATAACATGGCCTTGATGATCTAAATGAGCCAATCATTAAGATCATTTCCTAAGATACATTCAACCACAAGGCATTGATGAACTCCTTCATCTCCATGATGTGTATGAGGTGGATGGTGAACTCTATCATCTCCATGATGCGTATGAAGTGGATGGTGAACTCCTTCATCTCCATGATGTGTATGATCGTGGTAGTTATATTATATATAAAATGAACGGAACCATGCCCGTCATAATTAACCATCAAAATAAAGTACATCACATCAACCAAGAACGGAACCATGCCCGGTTTTACATACATACATATATTACACACATCACATCATCACACACAAATCACAAGCATTCAACACATATCTAATAGGCCATGTTATATGCATTATGTTGTACTTTAAACCATTTTACAAAATATGTATAAGGCGTTATAAATATGAAATTTGCGGTCTACGATTAATCTATGCGGTCAGCGGGCGGGGTCAAGGGTCGGAGCCCTTGCGGGGTCAAGGGGCAGAGCCCCTGCGGGGTTTTAGAGGCAGCGCCCCTGAACAATTTTTATTTTATACGGTGCCGAAACTCAAAATTTCTTTAAAAAACTTAATGTGTTGAATACATCCTTTCGAAATTTATTTAGTGTATCATATACGTAGTTTCGCACCTTTTCATAAAATTTAGACACCCATCCGAAGGTTATGATACATCACATGCATCCCTTCATGACATACCCAAAGCACCCTTTCAATCATGTCGCAACCTTTCATAATCAAGATACATCACATGCACCCTTTCATGAAGTCACATCCTTTCATGAAATCGCAACCTTTCATGATCGAGATACATTACATGCACCTTTTCATGAAGTCGCATCCTTTCATGAAATCGCAACCGTTCATGATCAAGATACATCACATGCACCCTTTCATGAAGTCGCATCCGTTCATGATCAAGATACATCATATGAACCCTTTCATTAAGCCGCAACCTTTCATGAACTTGCAACCGTTCATGATCAAGAGACATCACATGCACCCTTTCATGAAGTCGCACCCTTTCATGAAATTGCAACCGTTCATGACCAAAATTCAAAAATTGAAAAACAACGCCTCAAAATCAAAAGAAATATTTCGAAAATGGTTTATCCGTCTTAATTTAATTAGAATTCACTTGGCTCTGATGCCACTGTTGGGTTTCTGCCGTTCATAACGCAGCGGAAAATACAAAACGAAACAAAATCGAATTCGAAACCCAAAAGAAGGATCCGTGAATTACAATTAAATCAAAGAAAAATTTCATAACTTTGTACCTTCGGATTACGTTTAATCCGTGATGATCAAAAACGAATTTGGTTGACGGTTTTCTTTGCCCGATCCAAACCGGTTTCCAAACCGATCCTTTGAATGATTCGCCTAATCGGTCGTCTCACAAACCGATTCTCCAAATAAACCAATTCTCCAAACAAAAAAAATGTTTGTTTAACACAATCCATACATCTAGGTCTCAAATACATTGGCCTAGGGCATACTACTAACACACTTAATGTTGACAATAGACTTGACAGTCTATAAATCATGAGCGGACTCTAGCAAGTCATCATGACTACCCAATTTAAGTGAATATCGGTGATCCGATTTACCTAATCAACAATCACGTATTTAGTCCCTTTGTCATGCGATATCTATATCGATCATAAGACATGTAATACGTCATCCTTATGTTAATCGAATTAATATTTCTTGATCCCGAATTAACTAATCAAAACAAATGGCATTAATAACTCTTATTAATTCATTTGAGTATGGCCATACATTTCTTCAGTTCAATTCATCAAGAGGCCTAAAGATATCTCTCTCATTTATGAGAGGAACAAATCTCGTCCTGATTGCACTCATCCCTCTACATGATTCATTATATACCTAATCATATAACCGTTATGACTAGCCGGTTAAAGGCAGTGTTAGATTATGTTAAAGTATATAATTATTCATGTTGGGAACAAAGACAATCTCAGGTCAAAGGACTATAAATACTTTATGTTACAAGAATCGCTAATGACGTAAAACATGTAGCATTATTATGCGGGTCAGTCCAGTATATGGTCTCTAACATATACCTATGTCAATGACTTGATAACTATTTATCCATGATCAGTAAAACATGATTATCAGTCAACTAATATATTGGTGTACATTTATAGCTTATATATAAATATATATTTATATGTCTTCGCAAGTATATTTGTCTCCACAAATATCCCATAAATGACCAGGGACGATTTAGAATACCATTCATAACACTTTATAGTTTTACTATCAAAGTCACGCACTTTGATGACATAAATATGAATTGTATATTCATGGTCTATTTTAATTATATTAAAATAACCTATACGCACATATTATATGAAATATCTCATAATAATTATAATGTTTGTTAATTCAATCCGTCAATCTAGGTCCCAAACACTTTGGCCTAGGGCATAACACCATCAGATACATGATAGCAATGATATAATATTCCGATTCTTGTGAAAATTAATCTACATCATATTCAAAACATATATATTCCATCCATACGGTTAAAATTAAAATTTTTGATGAATTTTAGTCGCAAGCAAAATCCGGAATTTGCTTGTACAAGTTGTTTAGTCATCCCCTCTCTCTCTCTCTCATATATATATATATATATATATATATATATATATATATATATATATATATATATGTGTGTGTGTGTGTGGGAGTGGCTAAAAATTATACGTATATATGGGAGTGGCAAAAAATTATATATATATATATATATATATATATATGTGGGAGTGGCTAAAAAATATACGTATATATGGGAGTGGCAAAAATGGAATAATCACTCTTCCACTATTCCACTCTTCCATTTTTTGCCGAACGGGCTCATTCTATAAGAAGAAGAAAGAAAGAAAGAGAGAAAGAGAGAGAAAGAAGAACTATTGTAAGAAAGAACTCATGGATTGAATAAAATCAACGGCCAAATTGAAACCACATATGCAGTATATCGGGTATACAGCGGGTCTCGGATCAAACATGATCCGAAACCGATAGATGAGAGAGCCCAAGGACGATACAACGAAATGTTCACTCCAATGGATATATCCAGTGATGTGAGCGCACACACACACACACACACACACACACACACACACACACACATATATATATATATATATATATATATATATATATATATATATATATATATATATATATATATATATATATATATATATATATATATATATATATATATATATATATATATATATAGAGAGAGAGAGAGAGAGAGAGAGAGAGAGAGAGGAGGGGGGATGACTAAATAACTTGTACAAGCAAAGTTCGGATTTTGCTTGTGACCAAAATACTACATATATCATCAAAAATTCAAATTTCAACCGTACGGATGGAATATATATGTTTTGAATATGTTGTAGATTAATTTCACAAGAATCGAAATATTATATCATTGTCATCATGCTCGGGTGTCCCAATCGAAGCACTCAAGATGTAATTGTATCGGTCCGACTTAAATAAACCTTGAGATGCTTCTTGAACCTTTGATTCCTGTGACAAATTTTTTTACAAAATGGTATGTAATTGAATTTATATTTAAATTTATATCGAAATAACTTAATTCACGTACCACGTGCAGGAGGACCTCATTAGTCACCGGATTCGGGACTGTCAAAAAACCCTCGGTTGTCGGCTTTGCTCTCGCCCTCAACCATCTCCAGCTTCGAGAGTCAGCAACTGAACTAACTCCTGACGAGGACGAAGACGACAAAATGACCTCATTGTTGTCCCAATTGACGCCTTTGTACCCGGCCGATCCGAGTCTGTGCGGATGGATGTTGTGCTTTTGCGCCTCTTTCCCTTTCGCGCTCTTCTTCTGTTAAATATTTTTAATTACTAATATTAATGAAGTTTCAATATTAATATTTTTAATTAATAAATTAGTTAAAATCAAAATTAACATCCAATACCCTAAAATCATCAAATTCTTTCTGCCGACAAAACTCTGCCCATTCTTCCTCTGTGATATTGAATACATCACACAGATTTTTGGGATTCGGTCGGCGGATGAAGTCCCTCGCAAGTTTGCCTTTCCAACTCTTCCAATCCTCTCCCATGCGGCGGATGATTTTCTTCTTGTGAGTGTCATCCTTGATATTCCAATAGTCCTAAAAAAAATAATTATAATACTAACCCTACAAAAAATTATGATATTAACCCTAAAAAAATTATGAGCCTAACTATGGTTTACCTTCACTTCATTCCAAAGAGTTTCTTTAAGATGCACGTCCACCCGCCTCCAGTCCTCAATCGTGCAAGGAACATGATCTCTTGCTAAAACCACTAGATAGGTTGTAAAATTGGTCACATATGGCCCCGTAGGGGTGCCATCATCTTCAAAGTCAACGTAGATAGATGATGGTGCCTTCTTGCGTAATTTCTGGCAAATTGTCCTTGCTCTTTTTTCCGATCCCTCCATTTGCAAACCCTAAAATTCACTCAAGCATTTCAACAAACACTTTATGTGCAAATCTAAAAATCATAAAAAAAACCGAAATAAAGAAGTTAATAACCTGTTGAGAGAAGTGGTACTTGCAGAAGAGAAGAACTCGATGGAGAAAGTCGACGGAGAAGAGGAGGGAAAGAGGTTCAGCGAAACTCGACGGAGAAGAAGAGAAGAGAAAGGAAGAGATTTCCGGTGTTTCAGCGGGCGGCGAAATGAAACAGCTGGTACATAAAGGAAAATTTTCAAAACTAAGTGATTTAGTAACGGGTTTCACGAAAAACAGATACTAAATTTTAATACTGTATCGTTTTTATGAAAGAACCGATACTAGGCGGGAAAACCAAAACTCTAAAAGCTTAGTAACGGTTTTCCACACAGAACCGATACAAAATTTAACTCTCTATCGGTTGTTTCCAATGAAACGATACTAAATGTGAATAAAAAATTTACAGATTTTCAATTAAAAAAAATTACACATCTAAATAAAAAAATCAAATTGCACACTTAAAACAAAAATAAAAGGCACTTAGTAACGGTTTTCAACAAAGAACCTATACTATAATTTCATCTGTATCGGTTGTTACCAAAGAACTGACACAAAACATGTGAATTAAAAAATTTACAGATTTCATTTAAAAAAAATTGCACACTTATAAAAATATATATATATATATAAGATTACACATTAGAAATACAAATAAAATTACACATGCAAAATTACATATTTAATTTAAACATAACTACTTAATCTTCTTGGATTTTGACGGTTGTACCCACACACCTTCTTCATGATCTGAACGCAAATAAGATATCTTTGTATTATGTTCATCTCAATATTTGAATTTTTGATGAATTTTGGTCACAAGCAAAATCCGGACTTTCCTTGTACAAGTTGTTTAGTCATCTACTCTCTCTCTCTCTCTCTCTCTCTCTCCATATATATATATATATGGGAGTGGCTAAAAAACATACGTACGTTTTTTAGCCACAAAACATACGTTCCAAAAATATACGTATATCATCAAAAATTGAAATTTCAACCGTACGGATGCAATATATATGCTTTGAATATGTTGTAGATTAATTTTCACAAGAATCAGAATATTATATCATTGCCATCATATGTCATCAAAATATGCAGCATCATTCAAAACATATATCGGAATAATATTTTGATGATATATGATGGCAATGATATATTATTATGATTCCTGTGAAAATTAATCCACAACATATTCATAACATATATATTACATCCGTAAGGTTGAAAGGGTATTTTAGAAAAACGTATGTTTTTTAGCATTTCCATATATATATATGTATATATATATGTATATATATATATATATATATATATATATATGAGGCCGGAATATATGATATTTGGGCTTGGTATTTGGAGTTCAAAATATTGTGGGCTGGAATATATGATATGTGGGCTTGGTATTTGAACTTCAAAATAAACAAAGGTAGATAATGATTGCTTTCATTAATGGTAATTATCACCAAAGTAAACGACTAATTTATCAATAATGAAGAATTAAATTGAATATAAATTTCTTAATCAGGATTGAAAGCATTTAAGACTAATCCATACATTCAGCACCAACGGACAAAAAATTTGAATCCAAACAGAATTCAACACACATTAAATTTCAGGAATTCAAATAGCTAATTTTGGAATTCAACAGTTTACTGAGATAAAAATAATAAACCCAGTTCGTCTGAAATCATGAAAATATCATTATTAGAAAGAAGACAAGTCATTTTCCACATGCAAAACTCACATGAAAACTCATATTTTAACCCACGGATAAATTCTGCAATCTACTCTTTCTAAATCTACTTTATTTAGATAAACTAATTTAAGTCGCTCAACTCTGGCACGGAGTTAGGGTCCTCTATGATCTTCATTAAGAAAGAGGAAATACACTCGGTTTGAAATATCAAGAAAAATCTCCCCAACGTACGGAAAATCGGACTTTTCAAATACCTGCATCTGAAAATACACATCCAGGCATTTATGAACACGATACTCCTCTGCTGCTCCCAATTTCAGGATAGGATACTTAGCCCTGGAACCTGGCCCTATTTAATTGCAAATGAACAAAAAAGCAAATGGCAAAAATTGTGAAAGCTTTGTTTTTAAGGAGAGAGATAATTGTTTACTAACCAGATCCATGATGCAGAGTGACTGGGCCAGAATAAAAAGAAGAGGGATGTTTCTCTTTTTGCGGTTTGGAAGAGGAATGTTTTATTGCGTCCTGATCTCTCTGTTAAAAAGGGATGAAGACAGTTTAAGACCTTTACCCAAACGAGTTTAAAAAAAAGAGGACTAGCTAGAAATTGAACAAATAGGACTCAAACAGTTTAAGACCTTTACCCAAACGAGTTATCAAAAAAGAGGACTAGCTAGAAATTGAACAAATAGGCCTCAAACAGTATAAGACCTTTACCCAAACGAGTTATCAAAAAAGATGACTAGGTAGAAATTGAACAAATAGAACTCAAACTGGTTAAGACCTTTACCCAAACGAGTTATAAAAAAAAGAGGGCTAGCTAGAAATTGAACAAATAGGACTCAAACAGGTTAGACCTTTACCTAAACGAGTTATCAAAAGAAGAGTACTAGCTATAAATTGAACAAAGGACCCCTGATTGAACAGGGCGCTATAAGATGAGAAATCGTGTTTAATACACTGGCCAAGCCTCAATAGAGATGAACATTTTGTCCTGTATACAATTCGTCAATTTTGCTAAAATTTCAACATGTGTGTTTTTTTGCCCAAAAAAAAAATCGTGGCATCTTCTTAGAAATTGGATAACATGAGTCATTTAACATTAGTTTTATGAAAAAACCCAATGTGAGTTTTTGCGTGACATGTACCAGATGAAATCAAGAAGTATGAGCCCACTTATAAAATAAACTGTTATTAACTAATCTATATAACATTTCATGCAGTAAGTCATCTTTAAATGACCTTTTTTTCTGAAAAGAAAAAAAAAAGGAAAAAAAAACAGAGAGAAAAAGGAAATGACCCGGCCATATGGCAGCCTTCATGAGTGATAATTAATATTAATATCATCCTATTAATATTAATGAAAGCAGAAGGATTTGGAAAGGCCTATCTGTTCCGTATTTAATGTCACGGGTCAAATATGAAGTAATAAATAACCCATTACAGTTCTAAATATACTACAAGGTAAGATATTATAAGATAAGATATAATGGCATTCAGATTATAAGATAAGATATGCATGTTGGGCCAAGCCAGCCAGCCATTATGTACTTCATTGGTCACCAATTCATTTGTACTTGACAAATTTTGCTTCATGTATACTGTTCTCTGTTGCGCGGACACTTCTAAAACCCGGCCGTGTCCGTGTCGGACACCGTGTCAGATACGACGCTCCTCGGAGACTCCTCGGACACGTGTCGGACACACCACGTGGCGTGTCAAATATTTTATTATTAAAAATCGTCAGGACATTTCTCAGGACACTTCTCGAACACTTCTCGGAACACTTCTCAGACAAGTGCATTGGGTTTGTTAGCGCAATTATTGCACTATTTCATCATACTCGTATCTTAAAGACTAGTTCATCTCACATTTCTATTCCAGTAATTGTGGGACTACACATTTAAAGTGAATTTTGATTATTTAGTTTCAAGTTTTCATACATAAATATGTAAAACGTCAAATATCTTTGTATGCACGTATAAAAATGCAACTTCAAATGTTATATATATTGTAACAATTATAAAATATTATGTATAACTTTCTAATTATATGATCAAAATATTATGTATAATTCTTTAAAATAAAATAAAATTGACATAAATAATATATACAATAATTAAATTATATATTTTATTCATAAAAATAATATAATAATATATATATTTAACGTGTCGTGTCCTGATGAATTTTGAGATTCGCCGTGTCGCCGTGTCCGTGTCGTATCGGACACGACACCCGTGTCCGTGTCCGTGTCCGTGCAACATAGATACTGTTCAATGTATAAATACTACATGCGCGTTCAATCTGATGGCTCAAATTTTAACGTGGGGTCATCCAGTGTGAAAAACGACAAATAAGCCCCTTCCTCTTCGGCCCAGTTTCAGAGGCAAGAGAGTCGTGTTCAGACAAAAGGCATTTTTCTTACTTCCAAAAGGCAAATAGACCTTACTTTCTCTCTGTTCCCTCGTACCTTTTTTTCCTTTCCGTTCTTTTCTGATCTGATCCGAGAGAATTGGTAAGAACGTCGAACTATATTATGTGGGGTTTCTAAAGAATAGGGTAAGAGATGGGGTACACCAGACCGGGTGGGCAAGTAGCCAGTAGGTCTCGTAAACTGGGAGGTGATAATTACATTTGTTATTTACAGGCTCAAGTTTTGTTTAGACGGTTTTACCTTCACTATTAAATGGTAACTTTATAATTAATTCAATTTTTGTAATTATTTTGAAAATTAATTATCCTCATTTAACTAATATATCATAATAGTGTTCAACAAAATTCCTCCTTTTGACAGTTCAAATATTATGTTAGCCAAAACTACAACTTTATCCCAAAAATTGATAAAAGAAGGTTATATTATGAAGATAAAATTCGAACATAATATTTTAGCCACTACTCACATATTTGAACTCACATTATTATTTTAGCCACTACTCACAAACTCTAAATTATAATTTTAAAATGATCATGCATGTGTTGTCTTATAAAGAAATAAAATTATCTACATGGTATTAAATAACCGATTTTAAATTCACGTTGCTAAATCTACGCGGCAAACATTCGCAACAGTTCACAAAAGAAACCGATATAAAAAGTTTGGTATCGGTTCTTACTAAATAGCCGATATAAAATACGTAATACCGCAGCGGTTCTTTAGGAAGAACCGTTACAAAAAGCAGAAACGCTTAAGCTATCGTATCGGTTATTAAAAAATAACCGATATACAATACATTAATTTCTCAGCTCTTCTTTTTGAAGAACCTTTACAGAAGAACCCTTTGCAAACTTTCTCTTCCTTCTCTCCCTCTCAAACCGACCCCTAACCCTAGCAAGTCGAACCCATCTCTATCCCGTCCATATCTATCTCTCTCTTTCTTCTCTGGAAAATCAAACTCTCTCTTCCTTCTCTCTCTGAAACCGAACCCTAACCCTCCCCATATCGAAACACGTACTGTCTGATTTAGTTTAAATTTTTGAGTAAATAGTAAAGTCATGTCGGATTTATTTCAATCTTTGAGTAATATTTCTTGTAACATTCAACAGAGATGGAAGAGGCTTTCGGCGGCGGCGGCGTAAGATTTCAACAGGCGAACCTTCGTAAAAAGAAGACGGCTTTGAGGAATGACTATCGAGTTAACGTGAAGAACCCTTTGGAGATTTACGGGTTAGAATTTGATCCGAACACGCGCAGATTGAAGGATGATCTCATTCCACGCCGCAAGGTAAGAAGAATAAACATGGCTAAAGTGTTGAGCTGAGAACTAATTCTTCTTTTCTTTTGTGCAGGACAATAAAGCTATAGTGGAGCAGTTGAAACAGAAGGATTTTGCCGAATATTATGTAAGACTTCATACGCTGTACAGAGATGATGATAGGGTGGGCCCCAACAATAGCGCTGCCAGGAAACTACGCGGGGTTCCTAAAATAAAGACTTGCATCGAGAACTATCGGGCTAGCTGGTGTTTTGCTGAAGACCACCTCTATAAGGATTTTGTGCACCAAACGCTTGAACACCCTGAAAATCGGGTGTTTCTTTATGCGCTTGGTGATGTGAAATGGCACTGGCTCAGTCAGACGGTACGACTGATGCGTGAGCGATCGATAAGGACTCCGCGATCTCTAGGTGAAGTGCCCACGATAACATATTGTATCGACGTGTACAGGACGGTTCCGGCGGTCAATCATGATCAACACATGGCGGCCGTGTGCCGTCTGTTCACGAAACCGGTGACACGAACTTCATTTATTTCTGATAGTGATAAAAGGGGGTGGCTGGCGCAAAGAATTCCGAATTTTTGAATGTGTTAGGGATTTTAGATGTTTCTATTTTGAATGGCATATTTGAAATTTAGATGTTATGTGTGTTGATATGTGGATGGCTTGGCATATTTGGATTTTAGACATGTGTTTTTGGATGGTTAGGCCTATTTGGATTTTAGATATGGGTTTTGGATGGTTTGGACATTATGTATTTTGGATGTGTTTGGATTTGATTTGTGTTTTGGATGGTTTGGATGTTATGTATTTTGAATGTCACTACTACAAAAGATGCATTCTATAACCGTTCTTAAATCTAACTACATCGGTTTTGAACCGTTACCTATGGCAATATTACTAAACATATTAAATAACTGATATTAAATCCACGTTGCTAAATCTTCCGCGGTCAACATTCGCAACGGTTCACAAGGAGAAACTGATATTAAAACCTTTAGTATCGGTTTTTCTGGAATAACCGATATAAATACGTAAAACCGCAGCAGCTCTTTAGGAAGAATCGTTACAGAACAGCAGAAACATTTAAGCTTTCGTATCGGTTCTTATAAAGTAACCGATATATAATACATAAATTTCGCAGTTTCGTATCGGTTCTTATAAAGTAACCATACAATACATAAATTTCGAAGCGGTTCTTTATTAAGAACTTTTACAGAACCCGAAAAAATAACGGTTTTATATAAGAACCGTTGCTAAATTTAGTTTTTTTTTATTTATTAATGTTCTTAGTTTCGGTTTTCCTTTAACAACCGTTACTAATCATATATAATTTTTCTTTTTGAAACAACCGATTTTCTGTGGCTAGCCCTCATTGCTAGCCAAAATGTTTATATAACAAGCATGCATACAAATAAATCCACTGAAATATATCATCACTATATATATTATTCCTAAAAAAATTATATACAAATATTATTTGTAACAAAATCAAATATTTTCTTTTATGAAATCGACAACCATATCCTTCACTTCCTCGATATCCTTCTCAGGATACACATCTGGTCCGATCGACTGTAGAAAAGAAAATCAAAATTTGTAAGAAGTTGAACAAATCTAAAAATTGAAAGAAAATATGAATGAATTTGTAAATTTTTTGTTCATACATTTGGAAGAGGAGAGCCTTGCTGGCCGTAATTTGTAATTATGTCATACATTATTCTCATGACATAATAACCGCATTCACGTCCCCCTGGTTGTTGTGGGCACTGCAATTTAAAAATAAAACAAATGATTAGTTACCCCTAAATCCTAAACCCATAATTCGCGGAATTAAAAATCAAAAGGACAAATAAGGAAAATACATGAATCCTTAAATATTTTAAATTCTCCTGGCCCTTCATGTTCTTTTCCATACGAAAATGTCGTGCCGCTCTGCAACACAATTAAATTAAGTCAGTAAATAGTGTTAATTAGTATATATTTAGGTGTTGTAATATTTAAATTACTTACGTATTTAATGCATTCTGAATAAGCAACCCCGATACGTTTTGATTTGTCGGGTTCACGATGTAAACAACGAACTTTGACATTTGTAGAACAAGAAGAATCCAATGGCTCCTACAAATTATTTTTAATTTTAAAGTTAGGTAAATTCAGAAAAAATAAATATGATATTTATTCATAAAAAAAGTTCTAACTGTGAAATATAAGGCAGAAATATGAAACTGTCGAGATTTTCAACACCAAGCATAACCTCGCCCAGATAATCGACAACCGCATTAAGATCGGATCCGACGTTCGTTTCTGAGCAACGATATGGATCGAGAAATAAAAAATTATGCTGGTCGAATGCCATGCAAAGGCGCTCACAAACCCTGCAGGTAAACCCCTATAAGGTCTTGGCAAATAAAATATTAATAAAGACAAAATTATTGAAAATTCATACATGCAGAAGATTTGTAGAATCGAGACATTGAGCCAATCATCCTTAAAGAGATCAACGATGTCGTAAATCAACAGAACGATAGTGCCGTCAATTCCGAACACCTCTTCACCGAATTGGATCTCGAAACTGGAGATGCTGGAGGGTTGGCTCATCAATACCGTGTATAGCCACTGAGATTTGGAATTAAGTACTCGCACCGTTGCCTCGTCGAGAATCGGATCCCGTTTGACAGCCGACGACAAACTTCGCACTTTATCGGATTGTTTCTTCTTCACGGGGGCCGGTTTCTTCGCTGTCAAGGACTACGTTTACAAATTTAAAAAATTGAGTAGAAATAAAAATTTTACTAGTATATATTAATAAAGTAGCGAAAAAAAAAATACCTTATCGGGCAGCTCGACTAAGTGTGCAGGCCATGCGACATACGTTCCGACCAATTGACCTATGTATTCCGTATCGTCCACAGGACACGGAACACACACGTGAGCTAGGCCTTTGAGAACGCTCTCGATACAAACCCTAACATGATCGGGAAGAAGGGGGTTGCTGTGAATTCCAGCGCCGGGACAGGACGGATATAACCTCCCGTGCGCTACGAAAATCAGACCATCATCCCCTTGGACCCAGAGTTTGCATGGAGTGAGACCCTGAAAAAAACGTTTTCACGTTAGAAAATATAATTAATTGAATATGGTATAATTTGCTTTTATAGAACAAATCTTAACCTGGATTTCTTGGAGATGTTGCTGTGGCGACACCAGATTGGAGCTCACCTGAGTCGGGGGGCGAGATCCTTGCGGCGAAGTTTCTAAATGCGGGGCATCCTTCAATTTTTCAATCATGATCCGTATTGTCTCATTGAATTCCTCCGCTTGTTTGGCCAATGCAATCTTCAAGGTGTTATCCAATTCCGCCTGTGTGATGCAACCGGCGTGACTAGTTTTCCTCCTTTGATCTTTGCCGTAAACACTTGACAAAGTGGCAAATGTGGAGTGCCCCCGTAGCCTCCCAGGATGCTCGGGTGTCCCAATCGAAGCGCTCAAGATGTCATTGTATCGGTCCGACTTAAATAAACCTTGAGATGCTTCTTGAACCTTTGATTCCTGTAACAAATTTTTTTACAAAAGGGTATGTAATTGAATTTATATTTAAATTTATATCGAAATAACTTAATTCACGTACCACGCGCTGGAGGACCTCATTAGTCACCGGATTCGGGACTGTCAAAAAACCCTCGGCTGTCGGCTTTGCTCTCGCCCTCAACCATCTCCAGTTCGAGAGTCAGCAACTGAACTAACTCCCGACGAGGACGAAGACGACAAAATGACCTCATTGTTGTCCCAATTGACGCCTTTGTACCCGGCCGATCCGAGTCTGTGCGGATGGATGTTGTGCTTTTGCGCCTCTTTCCCTTTCGCGCTCTTCTTCTGTTAAATATTTTTAATTACTAATATTAATGAAGTTTCAATATTAATATTTTTAATTAATAAATTAGTTAAAATCAAAATTAACATCCAATACCCTAAAATCATCAAGATTCTTTCTGCCGACAAAACTCTGCCCATTCTTCCTCTGAGATATTGAATACATCACACGGATTTTTGGGATTCGGTCGGCGGATGAAGTCTCTCACAAGTCTGCCTTTCCAACTCTTCCAATCCTCTCCCATGCGGCGGATGATTTTCTTCTTGTGAGTGTCATCCTTGATATTCCAATAATCCTAAAAAAAATAATTATAACACTAACCCTACAAAAAATTATGATATTAACCCTAAAAAAAATTATGAGCCTAACTATGGTTTACCTTCACTTCATTCCAAAGAGTTTCTTTAAGATGCACATCCACCCGCCTCCAGTCCTCAATCGTGCAAGGAACATGATCTCTCGCTAAAACCGATAGATAGGTTGTAAAATTGGTCGCATATGGCCCCGTAGGGGTGCCATCATTTTGAAAGTCAACGTAGATAGATGATGGTGCCTTCTTGCGTAATTTCTCGCATATTGTCCTTGCTCTTTTTCCCGATCCCTCCATTTGCAAACCCTAAAATTCACTCAAGCATTTCAACAAACACGTTATGTGCAAATCTAAAAATCATACAAAAAACCGAAATATAGAAGATAATAACCTGTTGAGAGAAGTGGTACTTGCAGAAGAGAAGAACACGATGGACAAAGTCGACGGAGAAGAGGAGGGAAAGAGGTTCAGCGAAACTCGACGGAGAAGAAGAGAAGAGTTAGGAAGAGCTTTCTGGTGTTTGAGCGGGCGGCGAAATGAAACAGCTGTAGAGAATTTCAAGGGATTTAGTAACGGGTTTTCACGAAAAACCGATACTAAATTTCAGATCTGTATCGGTTTTTATGTAAGAACCGATACTAAACGGGAAAACCAAAACTCCAAAAGTCTAGTAACGGTTTTACAGAGAGAACCGATACAAAATTATACTGTATCGGTTTTTAAGAAAGAACCGATACCAGGCGGATAACGAAAACTCTAACTTTAGTAACGGTTTTCAATATACAACCGATACAAAATTAAATCTGTATCGGTTATTACTAACAAACCGATACTAAATGTGAATAAAAATTTAAATTAAAAAATATTACACTTCTAAATAAAAAAATAAAATTGCACACTTAAAACAAAAATATTAGGGACTTAGTAACGGTTTTCAACAAATAACCTATACTACAATTTCATCTGTATCGGTTGTTTACAAAGAACTGACACAAACATGTGTATTAAAAAATTTACAGATTTCATTTAAAAAAAATTGCACACTTATAAAAATATAAATATATAAGATTAACATTAGAATTACAAATAAAATTAGACATGCAAAATTACATATTTAATTTAAACATAACTACTTAATCTTCTTGGATTTTGACGGTTGTACCCACACACCTTCTTCATGATCTGAACGCAAATAAGATATCTATGTATTATGTTCATCTTAATATTTGAATTTTTGATGAAAATTTGGTCACAAGCAAAATCCGGACTTTCCT
Organism: Juncus inflexus; assembly: GCA_024447665.1. NCBI lineage: Eukaryota > Viridiplantae > Streptophyta > Magnoliopsida > Poales > Juncaceae > Juncus > Juncus inflexus. Next base: position 2,929,112 of record JAJHPC010000019.1, on the reverse strand, counting down.
TGTACAAGTTGTTTAGTCATCTTCTCTCTCTCTCTCTCTCTCTCTCTCTCACTCACTCTCTCTCTCTCTCTCTCTCTCTCTCTATATATATATATATATGGGAGTGGCTAAAAAACATACGTATGTTTTTTAGCCACAAAACATACGTTCCAAAAATATACTTATATCATCAAAAATTCAAATTTCAACCGTACGGATGCAATATATATGCTTTGAATATATTGTAGATTAATTTTCACAAGAATCAGAATATTATATCATTGCCATCATATATCATCAAAATATGCAGCATCATTCAAAACATATATCGGAATAATAGTTTGATGATATATGATGGCAATGATATATTATTCTGATTCCTGTAAAAATTAATCCACAATATATTCATAACATATATATTGCATCCGTAAGGTTAAAATTTGAATTTTTACTTTTTATAACCACTTTACGGGTATTTTAGAAAAAACGTATGTTTTTTAACATTTCCGTATATATATAAGGCTGGAATATATGATATTTGGTCTTCGTATTTGGAGTTCAAAATATTGTGGGCTGGAATATATGATATGTGGGCTTGGTATTTGAACTTCAAAATAAACAAGGTAGATAATGATTGCTTTCATTAATGGCAATTATCACCAAAGTAAACGACTAATTTATCAATAATGCAGAATTAAATTGAATATAAATTTCTTAATCAGGATTGAAAGCACTTAAGACTTATCCATACATTCAGCACCAAGGGACAAAAAAATTGAATCCAAACAGAATTCAACACACATTAAATTTCAGGGATTCAAATAGCTAATTTTGGAATTCAACAGTTTATTGAGATAAAAATAATAAACCAAGTTCGTCTGAAATCATTAAAATATCCTGGGTACAGATTATTAGAAAGAAGACAAGTAATTTTCCACATGCAAAACTCGCATGAAAACTCATATTTTAACCCGCGGATAAATTCTGCAATCTACCCTTTCTAAATCTACTTTATTTAGATAAACTAATTTAAGTCGCTCAACTCTGGCACGGAGTTAGGGTCCTCTATGATCTTCATTAAAAGAGAGGAAATACGCTCGGTTTGAAATATCAAGAAAAATCTCCCCAACGTACGGAAAATCGGACTTTTCAAATCCCTGCATCTGAAAATACACATCCAGGCATTTATGAACAGGATACTCCTCTGCTACTCCCAATTTCAGGATAGGATACTTAGCCCTGGAACCTGGCCCTATTTAATTGCAAATGAACAAAAAAGCAAATGGCAAAAATTGTGAAAGCTTTGTTTTTAAGGAGAGAGATAATTGTTTACTAATCAGATCCATGATGCAGAGTGACTGGGCCAGAATAAAAAGAAGAGGGATGTTTCTCTTTTTGCAGTTTGGAAGAGGAATGTTTTATTGCGTCCTGATCTCTCTGTTAAAAAGGGATGAAGACAGTTTAAGACCTTTACCCAAACGAGTTAAAAAAAAAGAGGACTAGCTAGAAATTGAACAAATAGGACTCAAACAGTTTAAGACCTTTACCCAAACGAGTTATCAAAAAAGAGGACTAGCTAGAAATTGAACAAATAGGACTCAAACAGTATAAGACCTTTACCCAAACGAGTTATCAAAAAAGATGACTTGCTAGAAATTGAACAAATAGAACTCAAACTGGTTAAGACCTTTACCCAAACGAGTTATCAAAAAAAAGAGGGCTAGCTAGAAATTGAACAAATAGGACTCAAACAGGTTAGACCTTTACCTAAACGAGTTATCAAAAGAAGAGTACTAGCTATAAATTCAACAAAGGACCCCTGATTGAACAAGGCGCTATAAGATGAGAAATCGTGTTTAATACACTGGCCAAACCTCAACAGAGATGAACATTCCGTCCTGTATACAATTCGTCAATTTTGCTAAAATTTCAACATGTGTGTTTTTTTGCCCAAAAAAAAAAAATATAAGATTACACATTAGAATTACAAATAAAATTAGACATGCAAAATTACATATTTAATTTAAACATAACTACATAATCTTCTCGGATTTTGACAGTTGTACCCACACACATTCTTCTTGATCCGAACGCAAATAAGATATCTGCTTATTATGTTCATCTTGAAATTTGAATTTTTGATGAATTTTGGTCACAAGCAAAATCCGGACTTTCCTTGTACAAGTTGTTTAGTCATCTTCTCTCTGTCTCTCTCTCTCTCTCCTCTCTCTCTCTCTCTCTCTCTCTCTCTCTCTATATATATATATATATATATATATATATATATATATATATATATATATATGGGAGTGGCTAAAAGTCATACGTATGTTTTTTAGCCACAAAACATACGTTCCAAAAATATACTTATATCATCAAAAATTCAAATTTCAACCGTACGGATGCAATATATATGCTTTGAATATATTGTAGATTAATTTTCACAAGAATCAGAATATTATATCATTGCCATCATATATCATCAAAATATGCAGCATCATTCAAAACATATATCGGAATAATAGTTTGATGATATATGATGGCAATGATATATTATTCTGATTCCTGTGAAAATTAATTCACAACATATTCATAACATATATATTACATCCGTAAGGTTGAAATTTGAATTTTTACTATTTATAAGCACTTTACGGGTATTTTAGAAAAACATATGTTTTTTAGCATTTTCATATATATATATATATATATATATATATATATATATATAAGGCTGGAATATATGATATTTGTGCTTCGTATTTGGAGTTCAAAATATTGTGGGCTGGAATATATGATATGTGGGCTTGGTATTTGAACTTCAAAATAAACAAAGGTAGATAATGATTGCTTTCATTAATGGCAATTATCACCAAAGTAAACGACTAATTTATCATACAGAATTAAATTGAATTTAAATTTCTTAATCAGGATTGAAAGCATTTAAGACTAATCCATACATTCAGCACCAAGGGACAAAAAAATTGAATCCAAACAGAATTCAACACACATTAAATTTCAGGGATTCAAATAGCTAATTTTGGAATTCAACAGTTTATTGAGATAAAAATAATATACCAAGTTCATTTGAAATCATGAAAATATCCTGGGTACAGATTATTAGAAAGAAGACAAGTCATTTTCCACATGCAAAACTCGCATGAAAACTCATATTTTAACCCACGGATAAATTATGCAATCTACCCTTTCTAAATCTACTTTATTTAGATAAACTAATTTAAGTCGCTCAACTCTGGCACGGAGTTAGGGTCCTCTATGATCTTCATTAAAAGAGAGGAAATACGCTCGGTTTGAAATATCAAGAAAAATCTCCCCAACGTACGGAAAATAGGACTTTTCAAATCTCTGCATCTGAAAATACACATCCAGGCATTTATGAATAGGATACTCCTCTGTTGCTCCCAATTTCAGGATAGGATACTTAGCCCTGGAACCTGGCCCTATTTAATTGCAAATGAACAAAAAAGCAAATGGCAAAAATTGTGAAAGCTTTGTTTTTAAGGAGAGAGATAATTGTTTACTAAGCAGATCCATGATGCAGAGTGACTGGGCCAGAATAAAAAGAAGAGGGATGTTTCTCTTTTTGCGGTTTGGAAGAGTAATGTTTTCTTGCGTCCTGGTCTCTCTGTTAAAAAGGGATGAAAACAGTTTAAGACCTTTACCCAAACGACTTAAAAAAAAAGAGAACTAGCTAGAAATTGAACAAATAGGACTCAAACAGTTTAAGACCTTTACCCAAACGAGTTATCAAAAAAGAGGACTAGCTAGAAATTGAACAAATAGGACTCAAACAGTTTAAGACCTTTATCCAAACGAGTTAAAAAAAAGGGAAATTCTTCAAAAACCCCCTAACTTTTTTGGATATTATCAAAAACCCCCTAACTTTTTAGATTCCTTCAAATACCCCCTATAAAGTGGGTTGAATTTTTTTTTGCCCCCTATGGTGCTATGTTTAACTTTTCCATCCAAAATATTTTTTAATTGGCCAAAATGCCCTTACATTATTATTTTCAAATTTTATTTTATCCAATTAAAAATAATAAATGAATGAAAAATAATATTTTTTAATATAATATTTCATGATATTATTTTAAAGATATTTTATAATATCAGTTTTTGATGCATTAATTCATTTTATGATATTATATTACATAATATATTTTATTATTATATAATTTATAATTTTATATTGCATAAAATATTATTTTCTTCTCTACTATTTATATAAGTTTATTCATATTTTAGTTCTCATTTAATAATAGTTGATGTGAAATATATTTATTGAATAAAATTAAATATGAAAATAATTATATAAGGGCATTTTGGTCCATTAAAAAGTTTAATGGATGGAAAAGTTAAAGTTAACCCCATAGGGGGTTAAAAAAAATTCAATTCACTTTATAGGGGGTTTTTGAAGAATTTGAAAAGATAGGGGTTTTTTGATAAATTCTAGAAAAGTTAGGGGGTTTTTGAAGAATTTCCCTAAAAAAAAAGAGGACTAGCTAGAAATTGAACAAATAGGACTCAAACAGTTTAAGACCTTTACCCAAACGAGTTATTAAAAAAGAGGACTAGCTAGAAATTGAACAAATATGACTCAAACAGTATAAGACTTTACCCAAACGAGTTATCAAAAAAGATGACTAGCTAGAAATTGAACAAATAGAACTCAAACTGATTAAGACCTTTACCCAAACGAGTTATAAAAAAAAAAGGTAAATTTCAACCCAGGTCACTCAACTTTTAAAAATGACCAAATAGGTCACTCAACTTTCAATTGTCCCCTATAGGTCACTCAACTTTCAAAAATGACCAAATAAGTCACTCAACTTTCAATTATCCCATATAGGTCACTCAACTTCAAAAAAATGTTCAAATAGGTCATTCAACTTTCAAAAATTATCAAATAGGTCACTCATATCGGATGACTTATTTGTATTTTTCAACTAATTGGGTGACATATTTTGGTTATTTTTGAAAGTTGAGTGACCTATAGTGGACAATTAAAAGTTCCGTGACTTATTTGATATTTTTTCTAAAGTTGAGTAACTTGTAGGGGACAATTGAAAGTTGAGTAACTTATTTGATTATTTTTTTGAAAGTTGAGTGACCTACGGTGAAATTTACCCAAAAAAAAAAAAGAGGGCTAGCTAGAAATTGAACAAATAGGACTCAAACAGATTAAGACCTTTACCTAAACGAGTTATCAAAAGAAGAGTACTAGCTATAAATTGAACAAAGGACCCCTGATTGAACAAGGCGCTATAAGATGAGAAATCGTGTTTAATACACTGGCCAAGCCTTAACAGAGATGAACAATCCGTCCTGTATACAATTCGTCAATTTTGCTAAAATTTCAACATGTGTGTTTTTTTGCCCAAAAAAAAAAAAAAAACGTGGCATCTTCTTAGAAATTGGATAACATGAGTCATTTAACATTAGTTTTATGAAAAAACCCAATGTGAGTTTTTGCGTGACATGTACCAGATGAAATCAAGAAGTATGAGTCCACTCATAAAATAAACTGTTATTAACTAATCTATATAACATTTCATGCAGTAAGTCATCTTTAAATGACCTTTTTTCCGAAAAGAAAAAAAAAAAAAAAAAAAAAGAGAGAAAAAGGAAATGACCCGGCCATATGGCAGCCTTCATGAGTGATAATTAATATTAATATCATCCTATTAATATTAATGAAAGCAGAAGGATTTGGAAAGGCCTATCTGTTCGGTATTTAATGTCACGGGTCAAATATGAAGTAGTAAATAACCCATTACAGTTCTATATATACTACAAGGTAACATGGCATTCAGATTATAAGATAAGATATACATCTTGGGCCAAGCCAGCCAGCCAGCCATTATGTACTTCATTGGTCACCAATTCATTTGTACTTGAGAAATGTTGCTTCATGTATACTGTTCAATGTATAAATACTACATGTGCTTTCAATCTGATGGCTCAAATTTTAACGTGGGTTCATCCAGTGTGAAAAACGACAAATAAGCCCCTTCCTCTTCGGCCCAGTTTCAGAGGCAAGAGAGTCTTGTTCAGACAAAAGGCATTTTTCTTACTTCCAAAAGGCAAATAGACCTTACTTCCTCTCTGTTCCCTCGTACCTTTTTTTTCCTTTCCGTTCTTTTCTGATCTGATCCGAGAGAATTGGTAAGAACGTCGAACTATATTCTGTGGGATTTCTAAAGAATAGGGTAAGAGATGGGGTACACCAGACCGGATGGGCAAGTAGCCAGTAGGTCTCGTAAACTGGGAGGTAAAAATTACATTTGTTATTTACATGCTCATGTTTTGTTTAGACGGTTTTACCTCCATTATTAAATGGTAACTTTATAATTAATTCAAATCTTGTAATTATTTTGACAATTAATTATCCTCATTTAACTAATATATCATAATAGTGTTCAACAAAATTCCTCATTTTGACAGTTCAAATATTATGTTAGCCAAAGCTACAACTTTAACCCAAAAATTGATAAAAGAAGGTTATATTATGAAGATAAAATTCGAACATAATATTTTAGCCATTACTCACATATTTGAACTCACATTATTATTTTAGCCACTACTCACAAACTCTAAATTATAATTTTAAAATGATCATGCATGTGTTTTCTTATAAAGAAATAAAATTATCTACATGGTATTAAATAACCGATTTTAAATTCACGTTGCTAAATCTACGCAGCAAACATTGGCAACAGTTCACAAAAGAAACCGATATAAAAAGTTTGGTATCGGTTCTTACTAAATAGCCGATATAAAATACGTAATACCGCAGCGGTTCTTTAGGAAGAACCGTTACACAAAGCAGAAACGTTTAAGCTATCGTATCGGTTATTAAAAAATAACCGATATACAATACATTAATTTCTCAGCTCTTCTTTTTGAAGAACCTTTACAGAAGGATTTGGAATTAAGTACTCGCACCGTTGCCTCGTCGAGAATCGGATCCCGTTTGACAGCCGACGACAAACTTCTCACTTTATCGGATTGTTTCTTCTTCACGGGGGGCCGGTTTCTTCGCTGTCAAAGACTGCGATTACAAATTTAAAAAATTGAGTAGAAATAAAAAATTTACTAGTATATATTAATAAAGTAGCGAAAAAAAATAATACCTTATCGGGCAGCTCGACTGAGTGTGCAGGCCATGCGACATACGTTCCGACCAATTGACCTATGTATTCCGTATCGTCCACAGGACACATAACACACACGTGAGCTTGGCCTTTGAGAACGCTGTCGATACAAACCCTAACATGATCGGGCAAAAGGGGGTTGTTGTGAATTGCAGCGCCGGGACCGGACGGATATAACCTCCCGTGCGCTACGAAAATCGGACCATCATCCCCTTGGACCCAGAGTTTGCATGGAGTGGGACCCTGAAAAAAGTTTTCACGTTAGAAAATATAATTAATTAAATATGGTATAATTTGCTTTTATAGAACAAATCTTAACCTGGATTTCTTGGAGATGTTGATGTGGCAACACCAGATTGGAGCTCACCTGAGTCGGGGGGCGAGATCCTTGCGGCGAAGTTTCTAAATGCGGGGCATCCTTCAATTTTTCAATCATGATCCGTATTGTCTCATTGAATTCCTCCGCTTGTTTGGCCAATGTAATCTTCAAGGTGTTATCCAATTCCGCCTGGGTGATGCAACCGGCGTGACTAGTTTTCCTCCTTTGCCCTTTGTCGTAAACACTTGACAAAGTGGCAAATGTCGAGTGCCTCCGTAGCCTCCCAGGATGCTCGGGTGTCCCAATCGAAGCACTCAAGATGTCATTGTATCGGTCCGACTTAAATAAACCTTGAGATGCTTCTTGAACCTTTGATTCCTGTAACAAATTTTTTTACAAAAGGGTATGTAATTGAATTTATATTTAAATTTATATCGAAATAACTTAATTCACGTACCACGCGCTGGAGGACCTCATTAGTCACTGGATTCGGGACTGTAAAAAAACCCTCGGCTGTCGGCTTTGCTCTCGCCCTCAACCATCTCCAGCTTCGAGAGTCAGCAACTGAACTAACTCCCGACGAGGACGAAGACGAAAAAATGACCTCATTGTTGTCCCAATTGACGTCTTTGTACCCGGCCGATCCGAGTCTGTGCGGATGGATGTTGTGCTTTTGCGCCTCTTTCCCTTTCGCGCTCTTCTTCTGTTAAATATTTTTAATTACTAATATTAATGAAGTTTCAATATTAATTTTTTTAATTAATAAATTAGTTAAAATCAAAATTAACATCCAATACCCTAAAATCATCAGATTCTTTCTGTCGACAAAACTCTGCCCATTCTTCCTCTGAGATATTGAATACATCACACAGATTTTTGGGATTCGGTCGGCGGATGAAGTCTCTCACAAGTCTGCCTTTCCAACTCTTCCAATCCTCTCCCATGCGGCGGATGATTTTCTTCTTGTGAGTGTCATCCTTGATATTCCAATAATCCTAAAAAAAATAATTATAATACTAACCCTACAAAAAATTATGATATTAACCCTAAAAAAAATTATGAGCCTAACTATGGTTTACCTTCACTTCATTCCAAAGAGTTTCTTTAAGATGCGCGTCCACCCGCCTCCAGTCCTCAATCGTGCAAGGAACATGATCTCTCGCTAAAACCGCTAGATAGGTTGTAAAATTGGTCGCATATGGCCCCGTAGGGGTGCCATCATCTTGAAAGTCAATGTAGATAGATGATGGTGCCTTCTTGTGTAATTTCTCGCATATTGTCCTTGCTCTTTTTCCCGATCCCTCCATTTGCAAACCCTACAAAACCAATCAAGCATTTCAACAAACACTTTATGTGCAAATCTAAAAATCATACAAAAAACCGAAATACAGAAGATAATAACCTGTTGAGAGAAGTGGTACTTGCAGAAGAGAAGAACAGGATGGAGAAAGTCCACGGAGAAGAGGAGGGAAAGAGGTTCAGCGAAACTCGACGGAGAAGAAGAGAAGGGAAAGGAAGAGCTTTCTGGTGTTTGAGCGGGCGGCAAAATGAAACAGCTGGTACAGACAGGATGAATTTCAAATCTAAGGGATTTAGTAACGTGTTTTCACGAAAAATCGATACTAAATTTTAATACTGTATCGGTTTTTATTAAAGAACCAACACTAGGCGGGAAAACGAAAACTCTAACTTTAGTAACGGTTTTCCACACAGAACCGATACAAAATTAAATCTGTATCGGTTGTTTCTAACAAACCGATACTAAATGTGAATAAAAATTTCAATTAAAAAAAATTACACATCTAAATAAAAAAAAATCAAATTGCACACTTAAAACAAAAATAAAAGGCCTTTACCCAAACGAGTTAAAAAAAAAGAGGACTAGCTAGAAATTGAACAAATATGACTCAAACAGTTTAAGACCTTTACCCAAACGAGTTATCACAAAAGAGGACTAGCTAGAAATTGAACAAATAGGACTCAAACAGAGATTTGTGCGGCGTTAAATCCTCTCTCTCTCTCTGAAACCGAAGAACCCTATGCAAACTTTCTCTTCCTTCTCTCCCTCTCAAACCGACCCCTAACCCTAGCAAGTCGAACCCATCTCTATCCCGTCCATCTCTATCTCTCTCTTTCTTCTCTGAGAAATCAAACTCTCTCTTCCTTCTCTCTCTGAAACCGAACCCTAACCCTAGGCAAGTCGAACCCCTGTCTCTCCCGTCAATCTTTCTGCAACACAATGGCGCACGAATGGACTTAACGAGGAAAAGCTGCATTTCGCACAGTTGACAGGAGGCCTTTATCCTCATGAAGACTGGCCCCATATCGAAACACGTACTGTCTGTTTTAGTTTAAATTTTTGAGTAAATAGTAAAGTCATGTTGGATTTATTTCAATCTTTGAGTAATATTTCTTGTAACATTCAACAGAGATGGAAGAGGCTTTTGTCGGCGGCGGCGTAAGATTTCAACAGGCGGACCTTCGTAAAAAGAAGACGGCTTTGAGGAATGACTATCGAGTTAACGTGAAGAACCCTTTGGAGATTTACGGGTTAGAATTTGATCCGGACACGCTCAGATTGAAGGATGATCTCATTTCACGCCGCAAGGTAAGAAGAATAAATATGGCTAAAGTGTTGAGCTGAGTATTAAAATATAAAGATGAATTTGTATGTTATGAAAGCAGTTAACTAATTAGGAAAGATGTTTCTTGGAAATAAGATTTCTTGACAAGGAATTTCGGTATTACCATAAATTAGATTTCTTGACAAGGAGGTTTAGTATTTCCATGTATAGGTGTTAAATGGGGCAGTAATTCTTTGAGTTATTTCTTTATATTAGATATTACTATCCTATAAATAGAGGGGTAGGGGTAGAGTTTTATTCATTCCAACAACAACAATATTTTGTATTTCTTTCTTTCTCTTGTAATAAGAAATTTATCTTATTTTTCAAGTTTCATTGTTGAGTCATTTCTTCTTCTATTATTGTTCTTTCTTGGGCTAGTGTGAGCATATTGCTGCACTATTATTTCCGCTGCTGATAATCACAATGTCGCTGCTGGTTTAGTGCTGTCGTGTTACTGCGCAGTCACTATTGTTCTATTTTTCTGTTAGCGACGCGGTTATCTGGTTCAGTCCTTGTGTGACTGTCGGGTTTCTTTACACTGAGAACTAATTCTTCTTTTCTTTCGTGCAGGACAATAAAGCTATAGTGGAGCAGTTGAAACAGATGGATTTTCCCGAATATTATGTAAGACTTCATACGTTGTACAAGAGATGATGGTAGGGTGGGTGTTGGGTTTCGGACATGCATAACGCAACGGAAAACAAAAATATTTGTCCAAAACCAATCCGAGAATCCGTGCGTATCGGTTAAATCAAAGAAATAAATCATAAAGATACCTTTCGGATTACGCTTAATCCGTGACGCTCAAACCATGCGTGTTGTCCAAGCGCCTCTAAACCGGTTACCGTCCTAACCGATTTTTCGTCCGTTTAGTCCGTCTAGGTCGGATCGTGCGGAAGCCATCTACAACACACACAATCGGTCTCCACCGAAACTCTCAACAACCCGTTCTCATCATCTTAGGCCGAATAGATCACAAGCGCCGAAAGTACGAACGCCTCTACCGGTATCCACACGAACAAACTTCTTAAAACGGGAAGAAGAACAATATATATGCTAGCAGCTTGTTCTTCTCTTGCATAAGAAAACTATTTTTCTTCTTCTTATTTTGTCTCACAAAAGATGTATAATTCCTCTCATATAATCACACTCTTTAATTTTTTTCATATAAAAAGAAAGCACCATTTCGTAATTTTGTCACACAAATGAGAAATGATATTTTCTCTCTTTTGTCTCACAAAAGAGAATGAGAAAAATGAGAGAGAGAAATAATGTGGTCTATTAAATTTGGTGCCCTTATGTTCTTATATAGAGGAGAAGAGTCATGTCTCTTCACACTAAAAGATGTGTATGACATCACTCATCATTATCCATATGTCATCATCTAGATTCTTCTAGATTACATGATCTTTTGTGCTCATAGTCTTTATATACATATATATCACATCTTATCACATAAGATGACAATATCTTTTGTGACATTCTTATGCAACTCATCATATAAGTCGCTAGGATTTTCTGTACCCGTTTCAGTTTGTTCTTTGTGTGTGACCCTGTAGGTTCACTTAATGTTGGCAATAGACTTGATAGTCTATAAATCATGAGCGGACTCTTGGAAGTCATCATGACTACCCAATTTAAGTTAAAATCGGTGATCCGATTTACCTAATCAACAATCATGTATTTAGTCCCTTTGTCGCGCGATATTTATATCAATCATAAGGCATGTAATACGCCATCCTTATATTAATCGATTAATATTTCTTGATCCAAAATTAAACTGAACAAGAACAAATGACATTAATAACTCTTATTAATTCATTTGAGTATGGCCATACATTTCTTTAGTTCAATTCATCAAGAGGCCTAAAGATATCTCTCTCATTTATGAGAGGAACAAATCCCGTCTTGATTGCACTCATCCCTCTACATGATTCATTATATACCTAATCATAACCGTTATTACTACCCGGTTAAAGGCAGTGTTAGATTATGCTAAAGTATAAAATTACTCATGTTGGGAATCGAGACAATCTCAAGTCAAAGGACTATAAATACATTATGTTACAAGAATCGCTAATGACGTAAAACATGTGGCATTCTTATGGCGGGTCAGTCCAGTATATGGTCTCTAACATATACCTATGTTAATGACTTGATAACTATTTATCCGTGATCAATAAAACATGATCATCAGTCAACTAATATACTGGTGTACATTTGTAGCTTGTATATAAATATATATTTATATGTATCCGCAACTATATTTGTTTTCACAAATATCCTATAAATGACCAAGGACAATTTAGAATAGCATTCATAATACTTTATAGTTTTACTATCAAAGTCACGCACTTTGATGACATAAAGCTAAATTGCATATTCATGGTCTATTTTAATTATATTAAAATTACCTATACGCACATATTATATGAAATATCTTAGAATAAATATTATGTTTGTTATTATAATCCATCATCTTGGTTACAAACACTTTGGCCTAGGGCATAACACCATCAATCTCCCACTTGCACTAGGACAAGTCAACCAAATATCTCATACTCATTGATCTACAAGGTATTTTGGATAAAACCAAACTGTTTGGTTATTTCATCAAATAATAAATTTTCACCCAGAGATGTTTGCTTAATTCATAAATGAATTCATACAACTTGCAAACTCTTTTCAAAATTTATAGGATCGACAAAACTCTAAAGTTGTATCATATACATACTTTCATTTGCTTCTATTAAGAAACAACGTCTTCACATCCACTTGGCATTTTTCATAGTCATACTATGAACATATGCCCAAGAAAATTTTGAAATATATTAGCATGAGGACTTGGAAAAACATTATCATAATCTATACTATGAGTTTATCTTAACCACAAATCATGCATTATAGGTTTGCACATTATCCATGTCAGTCTTTATTTTAAAATCATATTTCCATCAGATGGATCAATCAAATTCCAAATTTGATTGTCTGACATGGATTACATCTCACTTTCGAAGTCTCTAACCATTAGAGCCTTGACTCATCATAGCCTATTAGTTGAATGTGGATTCATCATCAATGAGTACGAAATTTTTATCATTAGTGACGAAAAATCCCTATTTTCCGGTTTTTATGATAAATTCTAATAGATCTACTTGAAGACACTTATGTTATAAACTCAGACTCTTCAATTCTTGAGAATCTAGTTGATTAATTACAAACTCAACCACTAGTTGAAACCTGAATTAATTTTCATCCGATTATTACTGTCAGTATGTGGAATTTGAATTTTTCAAATTTACTCACACTAATTTTTTTGGAAACATACTTTCGAAAGAGATATAATTTTCGAGTAACAAACATTTTGTTCTCATATTAATTATATAAGTAATGTCCTTTACTTTTCTTAGGATATCCACAAACTAGCATTAATCCGATTAAAGGCATGATGCTTCAAATAAGTATCATATCCTCGAATCTTAATAAAAGATAATCTGATACACCTACCAGTCCATATCTCATATGGAATCTTTCATAACTGCTTTAGATGAAATTATGTTCAGTATGAACGCAATAAGAGCCTAACCCCGAAAGAAATAGAAGATATATTTGACTCATCATGATCGAACTATATCTAATAAAGTTCGATATCGTTATCATGATGATCAAACACTTGGTTCTCGACTCCTCGATCTTATCGAAGAAATTTAATTTTTCAAAGGCAAGTTTATTCTTTACTTCGTTATTTGTAAGTTTTGAACTTTTCAAAATATTCAAATTTATTGTTTCAATAAAGTGATGAAGTAGTTTTCTCTAGCACCTCTACTCATTGATCAACATACATCACTATGTATGAGGGCCAATATGTAACTTGCTTTCACCTTACTTTTTGAAAGACGTATATGTCATCATGTCTAATAAATAAGTTACACATGTTTCAAATGATTCAAAATCAAATGAATTTGAAAATCCATCTTTTTATGGATTTAATAAATGTTCATCTTATTTAAGTAGACCAAGCGACAATGCTAGATTTAAATTCTTAATATTAATGTTATAGATTAGACTTATAATTATCTTGTTCGTTATAACAGATAAGGTAATTTTTCTATTGGAACATTTTCAAAGAAAAATGACATTTGTGAATGGTGAAATTATTATTCTCAATAATAAATTAATGACCATTCATAGTTAAACTCGAATTATAGATAATATAAAATTTATTGTCGACATTAAATAACATTTATTTATGTCGGCGATAAGTCCAAAAAGACAATGTAAATAAATGAGTTACTTGATAAAATGCAGCAACTTTTGCTATATTTGTCACTCATCTGTTAACATCATATTTACTCAATAGTCTACAACTTAGTCAGCATATTTTCACAAATGTGTGATTCACATCGTGCATGTAATACACATGATGTGAAATAGACAAGTTAATTTCTATAACAAAAATACTTGAAGCGGTAGTCACACTACCCTTTCATTCTTTTTTTTTATATCTTCTTGAGAAATTATGGTTTCTTTCAATGAACCGATTCATTGCGAAAGATACTAATTTCTTACCTAAGGCCGAAGTCCCGTCAACATCTTTCCCTTATCTTTGAGATTACTATTTACGCTCCTTTTTAAGCAAAATAGTACCCAACACACTCAGCTTTGGTATGACCTATGTTGGCTCCCATTTCCCGAATTCTCTCCTCCTAAGATTTGTTAGTAGTATGCCCTAGGCCAATATATTTGAGACCTAGATGTGTGGATTGTCTTAAACAAACATTGTGTTTATTTAGAGATATTTTATATAATAAATGCATATTGGTTATTTTATTCTTATTACTAAAATGAACCTTGAATATGATATTCAGCTTTATGTCATCAAAGTATGTGACTTTGATAGTAAAACTATAAAGTATTATGAATGATATTCTAAACCGTCCCTGATCATTCATAGGACGTTTGTGAGAAAAACATACTTTGTGATAAGCTATAAATGGACATCAGTATGTTAGTTGACTGATGGTCACGTTTTACTGATCATTAATAAGAGTTATTAAGTCATTAACGTAAGTATATGTTAGATACCATATACTGGATTGACCCACCTTGAGAATACTACATGGTTTGTGTCATTAGTTATTCTCAGTAAAGAATATATCTGTAATCCTTAGACTTGAGATTATCTCAGTTTCCTACATGAGAAATTTATACTTTAATATAATCTAACATCGTCTTTAACCGGGCGGTCATAAAGATTATAATTAGGTATATAATGAATTATGCGGAGGAAAGAGTTTAATTAAGATAGGATTTGTTCCTCTCATAAATTGAGAGAGATATCTTTAGGCCTCTTGATGATTTGATTGAAGAAACGCACGGTCGTGCTCAAGTGAATTAATAAGGAGTTATTAATGTCATTTCATGTTCAATCAAATTCGGTGTCAAGAAATATTTATCGACCAACGTAAAGTTGACACATATCATGCCTTATGGATGATATAGATATCGTGTAACAAAGGGATACAATGCATGAACATAAATTAGGTTTGATCGAATCATCCATACTTGCTTAATTTGGGTAATCATGATGTCTTGCTAGAGGTCGCTCATGATTTATAATCCGTTGTGATTATTGCCAACATTAAGTAAACCTACATGGTCACACACAAAGAACAACTATTGAGACGTACACAGAAAAATCATAACTTATGTGATAAGTTGTATGAAGAGCTACATAGTCAAGTGACATATCTAATCCTACATCTTATATGATAAGGTGTGTTGCATATATGGTTACATAGTTACCATGCACATAAGATATGAAACTTATGGACTATATGCACAAGAGACACCCCAAAATTATTAAAAAAGGCATTACATTTTTCGTCCAACTTTTGTGAGAGAAAAGGAGAGAAAAATCCGAAAATCATTCTCTTGTTATTTCTATGAGAAAAAAAAAATGAAGAACGAATACTAGCGTATATTATTTTTTATCCGTTCAAAGGGGTTGTTCGTGCGGATACCGGTAGAGGACGAAGCGAAGTACAACGTCTTTGTGATTCGGGTTGAAACCGTGGTTTGTTTGGAGAATCGGTTTGCTTGGAAAATCCGTTCGTTTGGAGATCGGTTTGTGATCGGTTTGTGAGACCGGTTAGGCGAAACATACAAAGGATCGGTTTGGAAACCGGTTTGAAATGGGGCAAAGAAAAGCGTCAACCTAATTCGCTTTCGATCATCACAGATTAAGCGTAATCCGAAGGTACAAAGTTATGAACTTTTCTTTGATTTAATTGTAATTCACGGATCCTTCTTTTGGGTTTCGAATTCGATTTTGTTTCGTTTTTTGTTTTTCCGCTGCGTTATGAACGGTAGAAACCCAACAGTGATATCAGAGCCAAGTGAATTCTAATTAAATTAAGACGGATAAAAACCATTTTCGAAATATTTCTTTTGATTTTGGGGCGTTATTTTTCAATTGTTGAATTTTGATCATGAACGGTTGTGATTTCATGAAAGGATGCGACTTCATGAAAGGGTGCATGTGATGTATCTCGATCATGAACGGTTGCGATTTCATGAAAGGATGCGATTTCATGAAATGGTGCATGTGATGTATCTTGATCATGAATGATTGCGATTTCATGAAAGGATGCAACTTCATGAAAGGGTGCATATGATGTATCTCGATCATGAACGGTTGCGATTTCATGAAAGGATGTGATTTCATGAAAGGGTGCATGTGATGTATCTTGATCATGAAAGGTTGCAACTTGATTGAAAGGATGTGACTTCATGAAAGGGTGCATGTGATGTATCTTGATCATGAAATGTTGCAGCTTGATTCAAAGGGTGCCTTGGGTATGTCATGAAGGGATGCATGTGATGTATCATAACCTTTGGATGGGTGTCTAAATTTTACGAAAAGTGCGAAACTACATATATGATACACTAAATAAATTTCGAAATGATGTATTCAACACATCAAGTTTTTTAAAGAAATTTTGAGTTTCGGCACTATATAAAATAAAATTTCTTCAGGGGTGCTGCCCCTTGACCCCGGCCGCACCCCGAACCCCGCACTCACGCATAGATTAATTGTAGACCCCGAATTTCATATTCGTGACGTCTTATACATATTTCATAAAATGGTTTAAAGTACATCATAATGCATATAACATGGCCTATTAGATATGTGATGAATGGTTGTGATTTGTGTGTTGTGATGTGATATATGTAATATATGTATATGTGTAAAAACGGGCATGGTTTCGTTCTTGGTTGATGTGATGTAATTTATTTTGATGGTTAATTGTGACGGGCATGGTTCCATTCATTTCATATATAATATAACTACCACGATCATACACATCATGGAGATGAAAGAGTTCCGTCCACCTCATACGCATCATGGAGATGAAAGAGTTCACCGTCCACCTCATACACATTATGGAGATGAAGGAGTTCACCATCCACCTCATACACATCATGGAGATGAAGGAGTTCATCAAAGCCTTGTGGTTGAATGTATCTTAGGAAATGATCTTAATGATTGGCTCATTTAGATCATCAAGGCCATGTTATATCATATCATATCATACTTATTTTATCTGTACATGTGATGTTCTGTGATGAAATACATGATTAAATAAAACAACTAAAATAAAAAAGGTTAAACATAACAATCCCTCATATAATATTCAATCATAGAAATGCCTCCCATGTACCTATACTTATCATCCCTTCGATCATGCAAAATTTGGGTACGCCAAAGCATAGTGAATTAGTCATAAGTCATTAATTATACACATTTTATACCCTATAAATATATGATATTGCACAATTATATGTGTTAATATTCTATTTATATGGATAATAATCATAACTTGAATGTTGATACTGCTAATGACATATTTATGTGAATTCAGGTGCAATTTGGATGGAGCATAGCTTGGTGAAAATATGTTGGAGCACAAGATGGAGATAATAATCAAGACACGGACCTGCTGACACAGGCTTAGTATTTAGGCCATAACTCACAACCTGGGCCTTCTCTATATGCATACTATATACTGTTGGAAAGAAGAGAACAAGGCCCACAATGCATTCCATATCACCAGAGCCCAATTCAGAGATATACGTATCACAAATTGACCATCGTTTGGACAGATCTATCATGAACTTTGCATTCACTCTTCGTATTTTTTCCATGCTCATTCACACTCTTTGCATGGGGCTTCATTCATCCCTCGTGGTCACCTTTTGAGAGGGTTATAACCAGGTGCAAGGCATCTATTCTAATCATTTTTGAACTTCATCATTCTCTCTCTTGGAGTTGGGCAAGTCAAGCAAGCTTCATTCTTCCATCCGCGCTTCATTAATGGGTTCTATCATTATTTTCTTTTCTTTCTTTTCCATGTATTTCGAGTAAGCCATTCGAGGCATAGTTAGTGTTTATGTTTTTGTGTTGTAACTTTTGAGACCATTTATAATGAATTTCATTTGAACGGTTATTATTTTATTTTCATTTACTTATTATCTTTCATGCTCAATGAATTATTTTAAGTTTATTTCGGTCAATTCTATGTTCAATAGTAATTAACAAGGGCCACAAAATTCCTATGGTTGCTTTGCTCAATAGCCTCCATTAGAATTTGAATAATAGCCAAATGCAAATAACTCACAACGATCTAGGAGGTTTTGATTTATTTAAATAACCAATGATTTCTATTGAATTGGTTATGATATTCAAGTAGGTTAGTGTTTTTATTTACGAGCTCATCTAAACTAAAACCCTATCTTTTTGTTTGAGTTATTTATCGGTTAGAGCTCATCTTACTGCACTTAAGAGATTAATTCCAAATTCATTATTATAGTCAAGGATAAAGTTACACACAAATTCACTACACAAAACTATGCCTCAATTCACAAAACCACCACATCTCTTGATTTTTACTCTAAGTTTCCACTTTACTTGTTACTTTCATTTTGTTGCAATCAACCAATCAACAACCCCCCAATTGTGTGTCTTGTTTTAGGTCTTGTGTTTGGTTTTATTTACGGTCTTGGTTTCTCTTTATTTTAGTTTTCTAATTTTGTTGTGTCCATTTTCATTAGAGAAGTAATCTTTTCACCTAGTTTAGTCTAAATAGCTCTCTGTGGTTCGGCCCCTACTTCCACTGTCTACTGTATTGTAGTTAAGTCTAGGGTTCTAAATTTCTTTTGGTAAGTGTAAAACGACTACAGAAATTACCTCTTATCAAAATGGCGCCGTTGCCGGGGAGCTAGCAACGCGACTAGTCTAGGTCAATATTCACACTTCTCTTGTGTAGTATGGTAGTCTGCATTTGTGTCAGCATAAACCAAATTTGTTTTACTTTTTGTCAGTCACATCTTTTTTACTTTTTGTCAGAGTCACACTTTCGTTACCATTGTTTCTTTTTCACCTTTTGTCAGAGTCAGCCATACTATTTATTTTCACTTTGAGTCTGCATTACTTGCATTCACTAATTCTCTCTTTTATACTTGATTCTAGTTCATGAAAGCTATTCGTAGTTCTAATCTTCCACTTGCACCACTAGATCCGGAGATTGAGAGAACACACCTGGAGCGAAGAAGAGCAATTCTGGTAACACCGAAAGCAGCCGAAGAAACTGAAAAGGTGGAGAACTTGGACAGCGAAAGCGAACCTCCTACTCCACCAGCTCATCTCAAGTACGCATACTTGGGTAAAGGAGACACTCTTCCAGTGATCATCTCTAGTAGCCTCACTGCTACTCAGGAAGAGAAATTAGTTAATGTTTTGAGAGACCACAAGACTGTTGTAGGATGGACTCTGGCTGACAAGGGCATCAACCCCTCTACATGTATGCATCGGATATTGTTGGAGGATGGATCTAAACCATCCCGTGATACTCAGCGTAGGTTGAATCCTCCAATGATGGAAGTGGTCAAGAAGGAAATCATCAAACTCCTTGATGCAGGAATCATATACCCTATCTCTGATTCACAATGGGTGTCACCATTCCATGTGGTGCCCAAGAAAACTGGTATTACGATAATTGAGAATCAGGATGGTGAAAAAGTTCCTACAAGAGCACAAAATGGGTGGCGAGTATGCATTGATTATCGCAAATTAAACACTGCCACCCGGAAAAACCATTTCCCCCTTCCCTTCATTGACCAGATGCTCGAGCGCCTTGCTGGGCGCCACCATTACTGCTTCTTAGATGGCTTCTCTGGTTACTTTCAAATAGCCATCGCCCCCGAGGATCAAGAAAAGACCACCTTCACGTGCCCTTTTGGCACCTTTGCCTATAGGCGCATGCCCTTTGGGTTGTGTAACGCACCCGGATCAGGGCATAATCTTAGGCCATGTGGTTTCCTCTCGGGATCTTGAAGTGGATAAAGCAAAGATCGATGTAATTAGATCCCTTCCGTACCCAACTTGTGTGAAGGGCATTCGATCATTTCTTGGTCATGCCGGATTTTGTAGGCGTTTCATCAAAGATATCTCAAAAATCGCTCAACCTCTTTGTCTTCTTCTCCAAAAAGAGACTTCTTACGAGTTTAATGAGAAGTGCAAAGCGGCATTTGACCTTCTCAAGGAGAAATTATGTTCTGCCCCCATCATTAAAGCTCCCGATTGGAATCTGTCTTTCGAGATCATCTGCGATTCGAGTGATAGGGCAGTTGGAGCTGTTCTTAGGCAGCGGCATGGGCGAGAACCCCATGTTATCTCTTATGCCTCCAGGACCTTAGATGATGCTCAGTGCAACTATACAACTACAGAAAAAGAGCTGCTGGCCATTGTTTTTGCACTGGAGAAATTTAGGTCCTATTTCTTAGGGGTTCAGGTGATTATATACTCTGACCACGCCGCGTTGAGGCATCTTTTTAAGAAGAAGGAATCCAAGCCGAGACTTCTTCGTTGGATATTGTTGCTCCAGGAGTCCGATTTGAAGATTAGAGATAAACGAGGATCAGAGAATCTAGTTGTAGATCACCTTAGCCGCCTTCCTATGAGTATTGAGGAGGGTACCCCAATATCGAAATTCTTTCCTGAGGAATATCTCTATGCCGTGCAAAGCTATACACCATGGTATGCTGATATAGTGAATTACCTGGTGGCTAAAGACCTACCAGAGGATCTTACACGTGCACAGGCCGATCGAATCCGATATGATTCTCGATTTTATATTTGGGATGAGCCTTACATCTTTCGGATTTGCGCGGATCAAATTATTCGGAGATGTATACCAAATAATTAAGTCAGATCCGTGCTTGAGTTTTGTCACTCTCTGGAGTGTGGAGGACACTTTGGCGCCAAGCGGATAGCTCATAAGGTCCTTGAGTGTGGTTTCTTCTGGCCCACTCTAAATAAGGATGCTTACTTCTTCGTGAAGTCATGTGAGTGATGCCAGAGAACGGGACGACTAACCAAGAGAGACGAGATGCCGATGAAGTATATTCTTGCATGTGAGGTTTTTGAAGTGTGGGGTATCGACTTTATGGGACTTTTCCCTCCCTCATATGGCTTTGAGTATATCCTCCTGGCAGTCGATTATGACTCCAAGTGGGTTGAGGCCAAGGCCACAAAACGGGCAGATGCAAAAGCAGTCGTGGATTTTGTCAAGGACCAGATCTTTTGTAGGTTTGGGGTCCCGAGAGTCATCATCAGTGATAGAGGAACCCATTTCTGCAACCGGAGTTTCGAGGCATTAATGAAGCAATACCATGTCACACATAAAACCTCGACAGCTTACCACCCTCAAACCAATGGCCAAGAAGAGCTTTCGAATAGGGAGATCAAAGGCGTTTTGGAGAAACTGATGAACCCCACCAGGAAAGACTGGAGTCTTCGGCTGAATGACGCACTCTGGGCTTACAGGACTGTGTTCAAGTCCCATGTAGGCATGTCCCCTTATCGGCTAGTCTATGGAAAGGCTTGTCATCTTCCGGTTGAACTCGAGCACAAAGCCTATTGGGCCATCAAGAAGTGCCATCTAGATTACCCAAACGATGCACTCAACCGGAAGTTGCAAATTCAAGAGTTAGAGGAGATCCGAAATGACGCGTATGAGAACTCCCGAATCTTCAAGGAGAAGACCAAGGTGTATCATGACAGGAAGCTTGCCCACAAGGATTTCAAAGTGGGTGACAAGGTGTTGCTGTTAAACTCAAGACTCAAATTAACACGGGCAAGCTACAAAGTAGGTGGATAGGGCCCTTTCTT
Organism: Juncus inflexus; assembly: GCA_024447665.1. NCBI lineage: Eukaryota > Viridiplantae > Streptophyta > Magnoliopsida > Poales > Juncaceae > Juncus > Juncus inflexus. The sequence goes on along the minus strand of JAJHPC010000019.1, from coordinate 2,906,780 downwards.
GTGACCAAATTGTTCGATTACGGTGCAGCAGAAATTCTGGGTCTGGATTCAGGAAAGGTCTTCAAGGTCAACGGACATCGGCTGAAGCGGTTTCATGAGAGTTTCGATGCGAGTTGGATTGACATTCACGAGCTTGGAGAGCCAGCATCCACTGCTTGAGGAGATGAAAACGTCGGGCCAACGACGTTAAAGAGAGGCACTACTGGGAGGCAACCCTGCGAATAAAGGTTGTGTTTTTCTTTGTTTATTTTTTTTTTCTTGCATTGCATCACTACTTTGTGCTTAGCTTTACTCGGGGACGAGTAAAAGTTTAAGTGTGGGGTGGAGTCTTTATTGCATGTTAGGTAGTAAAAACAATAAAAATAAATAAATAAATAAAATAATACAAACCCATTTTTAAGCCTCAAATTAAAAAAAAAACGCCCAATAAAAATCAAAAGTATTGAGAGAGAACTGTAAAGTGTATTGAATAATGTGAGGGAACTTGTTTGGACTCAAAAGGATCATATAGACCAGTTCAAAAAGAATTGAGGTCGTTGGTTTAGGGATCTTTTGTCACTGGTGAACTCGATTTGTTGTTTGAGTGCCAATAATTTAGGGATTTGCGAGAGAAATTATGTGAGGATTTACCATTGGACCGTGACCCGGAACTCAAGTTGTTTATAGTATAATATCCATAAATAACCCACCATATCATCTCGTATATATATAAATAATATCCAAGTCTATTAGCTTCTAAAGTCACTTTGTTGCTTGGTTTTGGAGAAGGAGGGTTAGGCATTATATAAGAAGATAGGGGACGGGAAGTAGAGGTTAGTGTCAGAAGTTGAGGGCTTATGTGTAGTAGATGAGCTTTGTGCGCCGAGTATATTCATGAGGAAATGCATCTTAGAGACAACTTTATGAGAGTAGATTCTCGGGTAAACTCTATTTTTGACACAAAGGCAAGTTAGGCCCCTATAATCCTAATAGATTTGAGTCACAATCTAAAAAAAAAACAAACACACAAAACAAAACAAAAAAAAGAAATAAAAAAAAAAGAAAAGAAAAAAAAGATTGCAGGACTCAAACTTGTTCCCCTTGTACATGGCCTAAAACCTTAGTTTACCCGATTTGTGAGAAAGAGTGGATCCCAGTCATACATCTCAGGCCAGCAGTTAAGTTGACACATTTTGGGCCAGATGACTGAAGGTGCTAGGAGGTATGCACATTAGGCGGTTCATTATTCCAAGAAGATAGAGGTATAGGCGATATCTTTTCGGAGGGTAGAGGCATGAGTTTAGAAAACCAAGTTACAACTTGACCGAAAGTGGCGAAGTAGACAAGCAAACCAATTACGTAGATATATATATATATATATATATATATATATATATATATATATATATATATATATATATATATATATATATATATATATATATATATATGTATTATCCACCAAATTCCATCATATTCCACCAAACATAACTTGAGAATTCCCCTCACGACCAAGGTAGGAAATCATGATTCATTTGAGAATTGAGAGTTATTATGAGAGACACTCCACATATTCCATATTCATATTCCACAATACAAAAAGAGAGTGAGTGCAAGTTTCACCAAAGTACATGGAATCTTACACAAGGGACCAAAGATCATTATTGGCTGGTATATAAGTGAAGAGCGAGTAAAAAACATGGGACCCATCTTACCAATACACGTTACAATGTTTGATCGAGGACGATCAAATGTTTAAGTGTGGGGTGATTTGATAAGTCATTAATTATACACATTTTATACCCTATACATATATGATATTGCACCATTATATGTGTTAATATTCTATTTATATGGATAATAATCACAACTTGAATATTGATACTGCTAATGACATATTTATGTGAATTCAGGTGCAATTTGGATGGAGCATAGCTTGGTGAAAATATGTTGGAGCACAAGATGGAGATAATAATCAAGACACGGACCTGCCGACACAGGCTTAGTATTTCGGCCATAAATCACAACTTGGGCCTTCTCTATATGCATACTATATACTGTTGGAAAGAAGAGAACGAGGCCCACAATTCATTCCATATCACCAGAACCCAATTCAGAGATATACATGTCCCAAATTGACCATCTTCTGGACAGATCTATCATGAACTTTGCATTCACTCTTCATGTTTTTGCCATGCTCATTCACACTCTTTGCATGGGGTTTCATTCATCACTCGTGATCACCTTTTGAGAGGGTTACAACCAGGTACAAGGCATCTATTCTAATCACTTTTGAACTTCATCATTCTCTCTCTTGGAGTTGGGCAAGTCAAGCAAGCTTCATTCTTACATCCGCGCTTCATTAATGGGTTCTATCATTATTTTATTTTCTTTCTTTTCCATGCATTTCGAGTAAGCCATTCGAGGCATAGTTAGTGTTTATGTTTTTGTGTTGTAACTTTTGAGACCATTTATAATGAATTTCATTTGAACGGTTATTATTTTGTTTTCACTTACTTATTATCTTTCATGCTCAATGAATTATTTTAAGTTTATTTCGGTCAATTCTATGTTCAATAGTAATTAACAAGGGCCACAAAATTCCTATGGTTGCTTTGCTCAATAGCCTCCATTAGAATTTGAATAATAGCCAAGTGCAAATAATTCACAACGATCTAAATAGTTCTTAACAAGCTCATTGTTTAGGAGGTTTTGATTTGTTTAAATAACCAATGATTTCTATTGAATTGGTTATGATATTCAAGTAGGTTAGTGTTTTTATTTACGAGCTCATCTAAACTAAAACCCTATCTTTTTGTTTGAGTTATTTATCGGTTAGAGCTCATCTTACTGCACTTAAGAGATTAATTCCAAATTCATTATTATAGTCAAGGATAAAGTTACACACAAATTCACTACACAAAACTATGCCTCAATTCACAAAACCACTACATCTCTTGATTTTTACTCTAAGTTTCCTTTTTACTTGTTACTTTCATTTTGTTGCAATCAACCAATCAACAACCCCCCAATTGTGTGTCTTGTTTTAGGTCTTGTGTTTGGTTTTATTTCCGGTCTTGGTTTCTCTTTATTTTAGTTTTCTAATTTTGTTGTGTCCATTTTCATTAAATAAATAATCTTTTCACCTAGTTTAGTCTAAATAGCTCTCTGTGGTTCGACCCCTACTTCCACTGTCTACTGTACTGTAGTTAAGTCTAGGGTTATAAATTTCTTTTGGTAAGTGTAAAACGACTGCAGAAATTACCTCTTATCAAAATGGCGCCGTTGCCAGGGAGCTAGCAACGCGACTAGTCTAGGTCAATATTCACACTTCTCTTGTGTAGTATGGTAGTCTGTATTTGTGTCAGAGTAAACCAAATTCGTTTTACTTTTTGTCAGTCACATCTTTTTTACTTTTTGTCAGAGTCACACTTTCGTTACCTTTGTTTCTTTTTCACTTTTTGTCAGAGTCAGTCATACTATTTATTTTCACTTTGAGTCTGCATTACTTGCCTAATTCTCTCTTGTATACTTGATTCTAGTTCATGAAAGCTACTCGTAGTTCTAATCTTCCACTTGCCCCACTAGATCCGGAGATTGAGAGAACACACCTGGAGCGAAGAAGAGCAATTCCGGTAACACCGAAAGCAGCCGAAGAAACTGAAAAGGTGGAGAACTTGGACAGCGAAAGCGAACCTCCTACTCCACCAGCTCCTCATCACGCTACAACAGGTAACACTACAATCATGGCTAATTTTGAGGATAGGACACTTAGGGACTTGTCTACCTTTGATTTTGCTACCAACCAGTATGGTATTGTATTACCACCGGTCCCGAATTTTAAGATCCATACGGGTCTTCTTCAATTATTACCGACTTTCAATGGGAGCGCCGGAGAGGATCCGCACTCTCACATGCGGGAGTTCAACCATATCACCACAACAATGATGCCGGCGGAGATTGAAGATGAAGGTCCTTACAAGCTGCGACTATTTTCATACAGTCTTCGAGGACCAGCAAAGGACTGGTACTACCATCTAGCACCTTTTCCAACAACTTGGGTAGAACTTCAAAAGTTATTTCTAGACAAGTATTTTCCTCGTCTCTCTTACCGCTTCTATTAGGAAGCAGATTTGTAGTATTCAACAAGAAGTAGGGGAAACCCTCTACGAGTACTATGATCGCTACGAAGTTGTGTGCAAAATGTCCCAACCATCAAGTCCCAGAGAATCTCTTGATTCGACACTTGTATGATGGGATGCTTCAAGAGACTAGGGATAATGTAGATTCTGCTAGTGGGGGTACTTTCATAGATAAAACCATTAGGCAAGCACGAACCTTGATAGAAACCATGGCAAAAAATGCCCAATCTAGTAGAACCAGATCTGGACTTAGGGGAGTTAGTGAGATTAGAGACTGTGATTTGGAGAAGCGAGTGTATGGTATGGACGCCAAATTAGATAGCTTGGCTAATATGATGGCGTCATTCATGGGAACCAAAATGGAAGTAAAAGCATGCGGTGCCTGCAATCAGACAGGACACACCACTGATGCGTGCCCAACACTCCATGATGAGGAGAAAGTTACGACCACAGCTTGCGGCATCTTCAAGCTAAACCAACAGGGAAATTCAAATGGGGTCAAAACCGTAATTATGATCCCTATTCCAAAACGTACAACCTGGATGGCGTGATCACCCAAACTTCAGATGGCGTGACCCAGGAAACCAACAACAACCTCCTCAAATCCATAATCAAAATTCTTTTTCTTCTTCACCTCCAATTGACCCTGCTTTGAAAAGTCTTTCTGACATTGTGACCTCCTTGGCCACATCAACTACTTCTTTTCAGAAGAATACAAAAAGTGCCCTAACACATCTGGGCACCCAAATTGCTCAAATATCCTCTGAATTAAACCAGTTAAAAACTCAGGGGTCCTCACAACTTCCTTCCCAAACTCTAAACCCCCCGTGAGAATGCATGTGCTATCACCTTAAGAAATGGTAAAGAAATAGAAGGGAGTAAAGGAAACATGAAAGGTGAAGGAGAGATTGAAGTAATTACGCCGGAATCCGAGAAGATGAAAGAAACGTCCAAGGAAATACCACCTTATAACCCTAGAGTCCATTTTCCTAGCCGTCTAGCGGTTAACACCAAAAAGGATGAGGAAGAGAGAGATATCCTAGAGGTTTTCAAGAAAGTGGAAGTGAACATTCTACTACTCGATTCCATTCGTCAATTCCCTCGCTATGCGAAATTTCTCAAGGACTTGTGTACGAATAAGAGAAAGCTAAATGATCATGAGAGAGTAACAATGAGTGAGAATGTCTCTGCGGTTATTCGCAAGAAGCTTCCAGAGAAGCAAAAAGACCCTGGCATGTTTGTCATTCCTTGCAGCATTGGGCACCATGAATTTGCTCGGTGCATGCTTGATCTTGGGGCATCTATCAATGTCATGCCCCTTTCTATCTGTTCTTCCCTCAGTTTAGGACCTTTGAAAAAGACCGGGGTGATCCTTCAACTAGCCGATCGTTCTACTGCTGTGCCAGAGGGAGTTATAGAGGATGTCTTTATTAAGGTCAATGGCCTTATCTTCCCCGCAGATTTCTATATTCTGCGTATGGATGAGTCTGATAGCTCAACGAGTTCGACTCCCATTCTTCTGGGAAGATCCTTCCTTAAAACTGCCCGAACCAAGATTGATGTGCACAATGGCACTCTTTCTATGGAATTTGACGGAGAGAACATCTCTTCCAACATCTTTGATGCTATCAAGCATCCTTCTGACGAGCATGTCTCCGCTATTTGCACCATGGACCCAGTTGATGAGTGTATCGACAACTTCTCCTCTTTTGAGTTCATAGATCTGCTCGAGACCATTCTTGATCTCTCTCCAGATGAGCAGGACCTTCTTCAAAGTCTATCTGCCTTGGCCATTGGAGAGGCTTCTTCCTCTTCTTCTTCTCTTCCCTTGATAGACTTGAAACTCTCTCTTGAGCCCACCAAACATTCCATTGTGAATCCCCCCTCTCTTGACCTAAAACCTCTACCAGCTCATCTCAAGTACGCATACTTGGGTAAAGGAGGCACTCTTCCAGTGATCATCTCTAGTAGCCTCACTGCTACTCAGGAAGAGAAATTAGTTAATGTTTTGAGAGACCACAAGACTACTATTGGATGGACTCTGGCTGATAAGGGTATCAACCCCTCTACATGTATGCATCTGATATTGTTGGAGGATGGATCTAAACCATCCCGTGAGCCTCAACGTAGGCTGAATCCTCCAATGATGGAAGTGGTCAAGAAGGAAATCATCAAACTCCTTGATGCAGGAATCATATACCCTATCTCTGATTCACAATGGGTGTCACCAATCCATGTGGTGCCCAAGAAAACTGGTATTACGATAATTGAGAATCAGGATGGTGAAAAAGTTCCTACGAGAGCACAAAATGGATGGCGAGTATGCATTGATTATCGCAAATTAAACACTGCCACCCGGAAAGACCATCTCCCCCTTCCCTTCATCGACCAGATGCTCGAGCGCCTTGCTGGGCGCCACCATTACTGCTTCTTAGATGGCTTCTCTGGTTACTTTTAAATAGCCATCGCCCCCGAGGATCAAGAAAAGACCACATTCACGTGCCCTTTTGGCACCTTTGACTATAGGCGCATGCCCTTTGGGTTGTGTAACGCACCCGGTACATTTTAGAGATGTATGATGTCCATCTTTTCTGATTATGTCACCCGAATTATTGAGGTTTTCATGGATGATTTCATCGTCTATGGTGACTCATTCGATGACTGTTTGGGAAACCTAAAGACGATTCTTCAAAGGTGCGTGGAGACTGACCTGGTTCTGAATTATGAGAAATGTCATTTCATGGTGAATCAGGGCATAGTCTTAGGCCATCTGGTTTCCTCTCGGGGTCTTGAAGTGGATAAAGCAAAGATCGATGTCATTAAATCCCTTCCGTACCCAACCAGTGTGAGGGACATTTGATCATTTCTTGGTCATGCTGGATTTTATAGGCGTTCCATCAAAAATTTCTCAAAAATCGCTCAACCTCTTTGTCTTCTTCTCCAAAAAGAGACTTCTTTTGAGTTTAATGAGAAGTGCAAAGCGGCATTCGACCTTCTCAAGGAGAAATTATGTTCTGCCCCCATCATTAAAGCTCCCGACTGGAATCTGCCTTTCGAGATCATGTGCGATGCGAGTGATAGGACAGTTGGAGCTGTTCTTGGGCAGCGGGATGGGCGAGAACCCCATGTTATCTCTTATGCCTCCAGGACCTTAGACGATGCTCAGTGCAACTATACAACTACAGTTTTTGCACTGGAGAAATTTAGGTCCTATCTCTTAGGGGTTAAGGTGATTATATACTCTGACCACGCCGTGTTGAGGCATCTTTTCAAGAAGAAGGAATCCAAGCCGAGACTTCTTCGTTGGATATTGTTGCTCCAGGAGTTCGATTTGGAGATTAGAGATAAACGAGGATCAGAGAATCTAGTTGCAGATCACCTTAGCCGCCTTCCTATGAGTATTGAGGAGGGTACCCCAATATCGGAATTCTTTCCTGAGGAATATCTCTATGCCGTGCAAAGCTATACACCACGGTATGCTGATATAGTGAATTACCTGGTGGCTAAAGACCTACCAGAGGATCTTACACGTGCACAGACCGATCGAATCCGATATGATTCTCGATTTTATATTTGGGATGAGCCTTACCTCTTTCGGATTTGCGCGGATCAAATTATTCGGAGATGTATACCAGATAATGAGGTCAGATCCGTGCTTGAGTTTTGTCACTCTTTGGAGTGTGGAGGACACTTTGGCGCCAAGCGGACAACTCATAAGGTCCTTGAGTGTGGTTTCTTCTGGCCCACTCTACATAAGGATGATTACTTCTTCGTGAAGTCATGTGAGCGATGCCAGAGAATGGAAGGACTAACCAAGAGAGACGAGATGCCGATGAAGTATATTCTTGCATGTGAGGTTTTTGAAGTGTGGGGTATCGACTTTATGGGACCTTCCCCGCCCTCATATGACTTTGAGTATATCCTCCTGGCAGTCGATTATGTCTCCAAGTGGGTTGAGGGCAAGGCCACAAAACGGGCAGATGCAAAAACAATCGTGGATTTTGTCAAGGACTAGATCTTTTGTAGGTTTGGGGTCCCGAGAGTCATCATCAGTGATAGAGGAACCCATTTCTGCAACCGGAGTTTCGAGTCATTAATGAAGCAATATCATGTCACACATAAAACCTCGACAGCTTACCACCCTCAAACCAATGGCCAAGAAGAGCTTTCGAATAGGGAGATCAAAGGCGTTTTGGAGAAAGTGGTGAACCCCACGAGGAAAGAGTGGAGTCTTCGGCTGAATGACGCACTCTGGGCTAACAGGACTGCGTTCAAGTCCCCTGTAGGCATGTCCCCTTATCGGCTAGTCTATGGAAAGGCTTGTCATCCTCCAGTTGAACTCGAGTACAAAGCCTATTGGGCCATCAAGAAGTGCCATCTAGATTACCCAAACGATGCACTCAACCGGAAGTTGTAAATCCCAGAGTTAAAGGAGATTCGAAATGACGCGCATGAGAACTCCCGAATCTTCAAGGAGAAGACCAAGGTGTATCATGACAGGAAGCTTGCCCACAAGGATTTCAAAGTGGGTGACAAGGTGTTGCTGTTTAACTCAAGACTCAAATTACACCCGGGCAAGCTACAAAGTAGGTGGATAGGGCCCTTTCTTGTGACCAAATTGTTCGATTATGGTGCAGCAGAAATTCAGGGTCTGGATTCAGGGTAGGTCTTCAAGGTCAACGGGCACCGGCTGAAGCGGTTTCATGAGAGTTTCGATGCGTGTTGGATTGACATTCACGAGCTTGGAGAGCCAGCATCCATTGCTTGAGGAGATGAAAACGTCGGGCCAACGACGTTAAAGAGAGGCGCTACTGTGAGGCAACCCAGTGAATAAAGGTTGTGTTTTTCTTTGTTTATTTTCTTTTTCTTGCATTGCATCACTACTTTGTGCTTAGCTTTACTCGGGGACGAGTAAAAGTTTAAGTGTGGGGTGGAGTCTTTATTGCATGTTAGGTAGTAAAAAAATAAAATAAATAAATAAATAAAATAATACAAACCCATTTTTAAGCCTCGAATTAAAAAAAACGCCCAATTAAAAATCAAAAGGATTGAGAGAGAACTGTAAACTGTATTGAATAATGTGGGGGAACTTGTTTGGACTCAAAAGGATCATATAGACCAGTTCAAAAAGAATTGAGGTCGTTGGTTTAGGGATCTTTTGTCACTGGTGAACTCGATTTGTTGTTCGAGTGCCAATAATTTAGGGATTTGCGCGAGAAATTATGTGAGGACTTACCATTGGACCGTGACCCGGAACTCAAGTGTTTTATAGTATAATATCCATACTAACCCACTATATCATCTCGTATATATATAAATAATAGCCAAGTCTATTAGCTTCTAAAGTCACTTTGTTGCTTGGTTTTGGAGAAGGAGGGTTAGGCATTATATAAGAAGATAGGGGACGGGAAGTAGAGGTTAGTGTCAGAAGTTGAGGGCAAATTTATGAGAGTATATTCTCGGGTAAACTCTATTTTTGACACAAAGGCAAGTTAGGCCCCTATAATCCTAATAGATTTGAGTCACAATATAAAAAAAAAACAAACAAACAAAACAAAACAAAAAAAAAAAAGATTGCATGACTCAAACTTGTTCCCCTTGTATATGGCCTAAAACCTTAGTATGACTGAAGGTGCCAGGAGGTATGCACATTAGGAGGTTCATTATTCCAAGAGGATAGAGGTATAGGCGATATCTTTTCGGAGGGTAGAGACACGAATTTAGAAAATATGATATTGCATCATTATATGTGTTAATGTTCTATTTATATGGATAATAATCACAACTTGAATGTTGATACTGCTAATGACATATTTATGTGAATTCAGGTGCAATTTGGATGGAGCATAGCTTGGTGAAAATATGTTGGAGCACAAGATGGAGATAATAAACAAGACACGGACCTGCCGATACAGGCTTAGTATTTAGGCCATAACTCACAACCTGGGCCTTCTCTATATGCATACTATATACTGTTGGAAAGAAGAGAACAAGGCCCACAATTCATTCCATATCGCCAGAGGTCAATTCAGAGATATACGTGTCCCAAATTGACCATCTTCTGGACAGATCTATCATGAACTTTCCATTCACTCTTCATGTTTTTGCCATGCTCATTCACACTCTTTGCATGGGGTTTCATTCATCCCTCATGATCACCTTTTGAGAGGGTTATAACCAGGTGCAAGGCATCTATTCTAATCACTTTTGAGCTTCATCATTCTCTCTCTTGGAGGTGGGCAAGTCAGACAAGCTTCATTCTAACATCCGCGCTTCATTAATGGGTTCTATCATTATTTTATTTTCTTTCTTTTCCATGTATTTCGAGTAAGCCATTCGAGGCATAGTTAGTGTTTATGTTTTTGTGTTGTAACTTTTGAGACCATTTATAATGAATTTCGTTTGAACGATTATTATTTTGTTTTCACTTATTATCTTTCATGCTCAATGAATTATTTTAAGTTTATTTCAATCAATTCTATGTTCAATAGTAATTAACGAGGGCCACGAAATTCCCTATGGTTGCTTTGCTCAATAGCCTCCATTAGAATTTGAATAATAGCCAAGTGCAAATAACTCACAACGATCTAAATAGTTCTTAACAAGCTCATTGTTTAGGAGGTTTTGATTTGTTTAAATAACCAATGATTTCTATTGAATTGGTTATGATATTCAAGTAGGTTAGTGTTTTTATTTACGAGCTCATCTAAACTAAAACCCTATCTTTTTGTTTGAGTTATTTATCGGTTAGAGCTCATCTTACTGCACTTAAGAGATTAATTCCAAATTCATTATTATAGTCAAGGATAAAGTTACACACAAATTCACTACACAAAACTATGCCTCAATTCACAAAACCACCTCATCTCTTGATTTTTACTCTAAGTTTCCTCTTTACTTGTTACTTTCATTTTGTTGCAATCAACCAATCAACAACCCCCGAATTGTGTCTTGTTTTAGGTCTTGTGTTTGGTTTTATTTACGGTCTTGGTTTCTCTTTATTTTAGTTTTCTAATTTTGTTGTGTCCATTTTCATTAGAGAAGTAATCTTTTCACCTAGTTTAGTCTAAATAGCTCTCTGTAGTTCGATCCCTACTTCCACTGTCTACTGTATTGTAGTTAAGTCTAGGGTTATAAATTTCTTTTGGTAACAGAATCCTTTGAAGTGTTCAAAGAATTTAAGAGTGAAGTACAAAATCAACTTGGCAAGAAGATTAAATCACTTCGATCTGATCGATGAGGCGAATATCGGAATCAGGAATTTGAGGATCATCTCAGAGAATGTGGAATAGTTTCACAACTGACTCCTCCAGGAACTCCCTAGTGGAATGAAGTATCCGAAAGAAGGAATCGAACCTTATTAGATATGGTTCGATCCATGATGAGTCAAACGAATCTTTCAACGTCTTTCTGGGCTTATGTTCTTGAGGCAGCTGCATTCATACTGAACAAGATTCCGTCAAAGGCCGTTCAAAAGACACCATATGAGATATGGACGGGGAATATGATGGTGTTATGCCCTGGGCCAAACTGTTTGTTATCTAGATGATGGATTGTAATAACAAACGTAATATTTATTCTAAGATATTTCATATAATATGTGCGTATAGGTTATTTTAATATAATTAAAATAGGCCATGAATATGCAATTCAGCTTTATGTCATCAAAGTGCGTGACTTTGATAGTAAAACTATAAAGTGTTATGAATGCTATTAAAAATCGTACCTGGTCATTTATAGGATATTTGTGGAGACAAATATACATGCAGATACATATAAATGTATACTTATATACAAGCTATAAATGTACACCAGTATATTAGTTGACTGATGATTATGTTTTACTGATCATGGATAAATAATTATCAAGTCATTAACATAGGTATATGTTAGAGACCATATACTAGACTGATCCGCCATAAGAATTCTACATGTTTTACGTCATTAGCGATTCTTGTAACATAAAATATTTATAGTCCTTTGATCTGAGATTGTCTCGGTTCCCAACATGAGTAATTTTATACTTTAATATAATCTAACACTGCCTTTAACTGGGTGGTCATAACGGTTATGATTAGGTATATAATGAATCATGTAGAGGGATGAGTGCAATCAAGACGGAATTTGTTCCTCTCATAAATGAGAGAGATATCTTTAGGCCTCTTGATGAATTGAACTGAAGAAATGTATGGCCATACTTAAATGAATTAATAAGAGTTATTAATGTCATTTGTTCTTGTTCAGTTTAATTTGGGATCAAGAAATATTAATCAATTTATATAAGGATGGCATATTACATGCCTTATAATCGATATAGATATCGCGTGATAAAGGGACAAAATACGTGATTGTTGATTAGGTAAATTGGATCACCGATATTCACTTAAATTGGGTAGTCATGATGGCTTGCTAGAGTCCGCTCATGATTTATAACTGTCAAGTCTATTGCCAACATTAAGTGAACCTACAGGGTCACACACAAAGAACAAACTGAAACGGGCGCAGAAAATTCTAACGACTTATATGATGAGTTGCATAAGAATGTCACAAAATATATTGTCATCTTATGTGATAAGATGTGATATATATGTATATAAAGACTATGAGCACAAAAGATCATGTAATCTAGAAGAGTCTAGATGATGGCATATGGATAATGATGACTAATGTCATACACATCTTTTAGTGTGAAGAGACATGACTCTTCACCTCTATATAAGGACATAGAGGGCTCCAAATTCACAACACAACACATCATTCTCTCTCTCTCATTATTTCTCATTCTCTTTTGTGAGACAAAAGAGAGAAAATATACTTTCTAATTTGTATGACAAAATTATGAAAGGGTGCTTTCCTTTTGTATGACAAAAATGAAAGAGTGCGATTATATGAGAGGAATTATATACATCTTTTGTGAGATAAAATAAGAAGAGTTTTCTTATGCAAGAGGAGAACAAGCTACTAGCATATATATATTGTTCTTCTTCCCGTTTTAAGAAGTTTGTTCGTGTGGACACCGGTAGAGGCGTTCGTACTTTCGGTGCTTGTGATCTATTCGGCCTAAGAAGATGAGAACGGTTTGTTGAGAGTTTTGGTGGAGACCAATTGTGTGTGCGGTAGATGACTTCCACACGACCCGACCTAGACGGCCTAGACGGACCGAAAATTGGTTAGGATGGTAACCCGTTTAGAGGCGCATGGACAATATGTATGGTTTGAGTGTCACGGATTAAGCGTAATCCGAAAGGTATCTTTAAGATTTATTTCTTTGATTTAACCGATACGCATGGATCCTCGGATTGGTTTTGGAATAATTTTTGTTTTCCGCTGCGTTATGCACGTCTGAAATCCAACAGTGGTATCAGAGCGACGTGCGTGTTTCAGTTAAATTGAGTCGGTATATATGTGATATATACTATTTAGATACCATTTATAATTTTGATTTATAATTATAAGGCTTGCATATAGAGTATTCAAGTGTTGAATATTCTTGATAGAAAAGATGCGATTAATGGATATGATCCAAGAGTTGCATCCAAAGAATGCGACCAAAGGATATGACCAAAGGATGTGATCCAAAAGTTATGTCCAAGAGATGCGATCAAAAGATGCGATCAATAGATGTGATCTAAAAGTTGTGTCCAAAAGATGCCGTCAAGGGATACGATCCAAAGGTTGCGTCCAAGTGTTGCATCCTAGAGTTGCGACCAACAAATATGATCCAAAGGTCACGACCAAGGATTGCGTCTAAAAGGTGCGACCAAGGAAAGCGATCCAAAAGTTGAGTCCAAGAGTTGCGACCAAAGGGTGTGACTAAAGGATGTGACCAACGGATGCGATCCAAATGTCACGTCCATAAGGTTGCGACGAATGGGTGCGACCAAAAGGTGCGACTAACGGGTGTGACCAAGGGATGCGATTCAAATGTCACATCCAAAAGACGCGACCAAAGGTTGTGACCAACGAATGCGACCAAAAGATGCGACTAACGGGTGTGACCAAGGGATGCGATTCAAATGTCACATCCAAAAGACGTCTTCTTAGTTTCCTGCATGCAAATCACATTACAAGTGGCGTCTCTAACTGAGTCCTTGACAACCATACATTTTTTGGGGTTGCGAAGACCCCTAACGTTCCAAGAAAGTAAAGATAGAGAATTCAATAGTTCTACAACCATTATAACAAAGATTAAAAACACAAAATAATCGGGACTCCATTCCCCTTCAATGCTGCTTATATCAGCTCACTCCCATCCCGCACGGGGGCTGCCAAAAAGCCACATACATTAGGGTATTTACTTCGATTATTAGAGTTACTATTAATGTTTAATTTGCAAGTACCAATAACAATTGGTTTTTTCTTAGCAATTTTAACAGGATCAGACTTTGCCTTATGTGCTACATTTTCTCTGTTCACAACAGCATGTACACATGGCCCCTGGCCTGGGTCACTAATAGTTGGAATATTTCATTTTTTCCTATTGTGCTCATTAGATAGTTTGGACATCCCACATAATTTTCTAAATTTGTTTATTTTATCACTTTTCATTGGGCTTGAATTTAGAGCTTCTTTAGCTAAAAGTTCATGTATTTCATTTTTTTATGGGCTGGGCCTATGTTTTTTTTAAAGTATTTTTCTTTTTTATTTTCTTTTTAATTGGCCCAACTTTTGAGCCATCATAGAAAGTTACACTTTTCCTTATGCGATTTGAACGCCTTACAGCCTGTAAAGTACTCTTTGACATATGGGGAGCAAAAAGAATGCGACAAGGTTTTTTCCTTTTAAGTGTAATTTTTCCAGAAGAAAGAGAAGAAGTTGAATTAGTACCTTTTGCAGCATTCCTGCTGTAGTGCGAGGATTTGGAGTCATCTGCTTTCTGAACTTTCTTTTCCTTCTCTTCCCTCGGAAAACATGCTTTGAATCGTCCCTCCTCTCCAGCTCGCACGCGCTCATTTCCCCTTTGGGCTTCCATTCTGACGCGCCCCATCTCATGCTCTCTCTGCCCCCTTCTGTATTGGAGCTATTATCGTACTCTGTTCCGTCCGTCTGATACGTTCTGGTTATCGTCCTTTCCGGAGCTTGAATTTGAAATTGCTGTTGACAGGTTTGGCGTGTGTCAGACTTCGCTGACTGATTTTCATTGTGGAGATTCGTGCCACGATTGATCGAGCATTGAGGATTTGCCACATGGTTCATCGCCGATTGCTCCGGCTGGTCTCTGGCCCTGGCCCATGGAGTTCCATCAACATAGAATCTCCATGGCGGCGGTTCTAGACTATCCGGCGTTGGTACAATCGATTGTACTATTAGTTCGACTATTTTCGGCATGTGGTTAAGAGGCTTGGTTGAGAACACCAAGGGAGCCAGTATGTCCTTGGCCTGAGAAGGTGGAGATTTGAACCATAAATCTCTAAGAGGCACTCTCTAGTCAGGATTGGCATTGATTGCACGAATGTGCTCTCTCTGTTCTGAATAGGTCGTGGAATCGTCACTACCGAGATGTTCGTTGAAGACCGGCGGTGGAGAATCGGCCTGAAGTGAGTTCATAGTCGGGGGATCCCCCTTGGTTAACCATGACTCCTTCACCGCCTCGAACATTTGATCGGTGGGTGTAGTATCCGGCGTTGTATAGTATCTTGTCAGTTTTTCAATTACTCCGAGCACTTGGACAGTCAGTGGCTTTCCGAGCCCAACGTTCACCGTGTTGAGAGTCTTCGGAGTGAGCGAGAGGTCGGAAGTGGCTAATAGAACCGTAATTTTATCCATAGCCGATAGGTTCTTAAGGGGGCCATGATCCAACACCATCCCAAAAGAGCTTGTGATGGAATCGATATCACTCTCACGCCACGCGTGATTTGGCAGATCCCATAAATTTATCCAAAGTTTGAATTTGAAATCAATTACCTTCGCACCAATGGCGTTGCTCCATGGATAGCATATGAAGTGAGCTATCCTCAGTGGTGTGAGGCTGTTTGTGAGGTAGTGCTCCCTATCCATAGATGCTAGAAGTCGGAGCAAGTACCTCTCATGTCCCCAGAAGAAGAGAGTGAAAGGATCGGCCCACTCGGTCAACCGTTGCACTCTCATCTTTTCAGTGTCGAGTTCATGATCGTCGACGTAACGTCCATCGATTACAATCGCTCTCTCCAATTCGTCGATCTCATTTTGCCTCTCCGTCGAGTGACGAAGAAAACAGAAGATTTCCTCCGGGCGGTTCGCTGGCATTCCAACTTCACCAAGTACTCCACGTGGAATCAAAGATTCCCTTTGGTCCGAGCAGTCTCTATAGAGATGCCCAGTTTTCATACAGTTAAAGCAAGCCCAGGTGCTCCGGCAATCCTCAATTTCGTGACCGTACCTGAGACATTTACGGGATCTCCAATCTATGAGGGGTGAAGAGGGTCCATCGAGTAGACCGGTTTCGTTACCGGCGCTTGGAGCAGAGGTTGATGGCGGTGGTTCTCCGGCGGAGCTTGTGCGGAGGATTGGGCTCTGACAAAGTTATTGTTGGAGCGTCGTTCGTTAGCTAGTTGGCTGGAGGGTTGAACCGACCGAGTTTGTTGTTGGAATCGCTGCTGAGTCTGGCAGCGAGGATGCCACTGAGTAGGTTGTCGTGGAACTCCACGCCAGGTTGGACGGCGCTGGTAAGTTTGGCGTTGTCCATTGTTGTTTTGGGGTAGGGGTCTCATGGAGGAGTGGTTATTTTTCTGCGAGAGAGTGGAGTTTTGTGAGAGATGGAGAGATCTTTTGACAGGGAAAGGGTTCTTATAAGGAGTGTAAGTTAGGCAGTGAGGTTTAGGTACTCGTTGCATAAGCTTCCATCCCCCTTCTAAGTCAATCGTCCTTAGTTTGCCTTTTGCTCTTCTCTCCATTTTTTCGTGTTAATTTGAAATTTGAGTAATTCAAGAAGATTAATTTTGGAGAAATATATTTATTCGAGTAGTACTATATCGCTAAATTGACATATTTTTCCCTTTTTCTTTTCAAGTACTATTCTGATCCTGGCTCCAATAATAATATTGCAACTTTCTGATTTATCACTTAAATCAGTTAATTTTCCCCAATAATTTTAGAACCTAACAAAATTCTTACAGATGAAAAGGAATAGAAAAGAAAGAGAAATTGAGAGCTTGCCTGATTTTGTGGGTGGCCCCATTTCTCTTGCAAAACAGTGACCAGTCCGAGTATCTTTACCCTCCATTTGTAATTAATTTTGTGATGAGTTTTTTCTTTGCTATTTCAAGATTGAAATTCGAGAGAGAAGAAAGGGCCTATTTATGACTCAAGAGAGGAGAGAAGAATCGAATATTGGATTGGATTCTTTTAATTCCTCTTTTCTTCCTCTTTGTGTGATTTCTTAGTCTGTGTTATCACTTTCAGTGAGCCACGTACATAATCGGCACTATACTCTCGACACGTGACGCGTTGGCACATGGGAGCTGAGAAACGGGTCTTTTGAAGAACAACCTTCTAAGTTCTACCGCCTCCTAATTTATTCTATTAATCTATTAAGAAAACAAAATATATTATTCAGTGTATAATTACTTCAAATTCTGTGTGATCTGTCTGTTCATCTATGATTTGAAGACTACAATTTAATAGTTCTTTGATATATGTAAGCCAAGCTTCAAAATTTATCTCACTATTTTACTTTTCAACTTTTTTTTAGCATATTTATCGTATCACAGCATCCGCTATTGCATGGTGACATGGAGATAAATCTTAATTTTTTTTTTAAATTGATGAATTTTAATTATTTATTAATTTTTTTTTTATGGTTGATATTTGTTTGTAGAATTTTATGTGTCATTAATATCAAAAAATAATATTTTGAAAAAAATAATTCCAAGATTTATTATACAGCGGATACGGGATTTTCTCGTGATGTGGAACCTTAAAGATGGATAAACGGCTAATCCTGCATAGAATGACGTCATTATTTTTTATTGCTTCTTTAGGGCAGTCGCGGCTCAATCGCACGGCTACACATCAGACTTGTCTCATTCTTATCATTATTTTATGATTTATTTAATTATTTATTTGATTAATTCTTAGAATATAACCAAACATTTTAAAGACAGAATGAACCGTACCTTCATTTGTTAGATTTTAGAATATAGTTAGGCGAACATGTTGTTAAGCCTTATTTAGTAATATGTTGAGTTGTTTTAAAAAATAAATAATAACAGAATTAAATGGTTGGTCCAGTGCAGAACCAATGCAACCATTTTCGAAGAAGAAAACAGAAAGGAGAATTTCTTAATTGCAGTTCTCTTCCTTTTATCTATAATTATTATAAGTCTTGCTATATTCAAAGTTAGAAAACTCTAAATATTATGACTAATGAGCTCGTTAGGACTAATTATTTAGTAACTCTATTCAGAACTCTAAAGCAATTATTTTAAGGACTAATGGCTTAATAACCCTAATATTTGGCCGAGTTACTTAGTAATCAATAATTAAATACCGATTTCTTCAGTTACACCCTAATCAAACCAGTTAAAACCAAATTCTTCAGTTAAACCTTTATCTCCAATCAAACCCTAATTCAAAGCAAATTCAACCGAATAACCTTAATTCGTACTGGTAACCAACAAATTTCACCTTAATTAAGACCAAATGCAGTGTGTGTGAGATTGGAACTGGAAATAGCGGAATACATCACAAATTAGCTATACAAAAGTCGGGATTCAAAATAATTATGAAATTAAACCAAAAAATGAAGAAAATTAGAAAGAAACATGTGGACTTGAAAGCTTTTGTCAATCTTTATATCCATCACTCACCCAATTAGTTCAATTGATTTCAAAGCGAAGAGACAAACTGGCTTCGAGAGGAAGGAAAGGGCTTCAGGCTTTAGAGTTCATCAGAGCACGAATCTCAGCAAAGTTTAACGGCAGATTTGTAGTATCGGATTGCGCGCCACCCTGCGCGGCAGGGACCACCATGTAGATTTTGAGTCTCAAATTGAGTTCAGCTTCAGTAGATAGGGCTAAAGGGGGACAGAGGGTGGACGATCTCGAACTGTGTTGTGAACGGCGACTTTTGACGATGGCAGGCCGAATGGCCGCGTGAATAGGGAGAGCGAGTCAGTAGAGAAAGGGGAGCGCAAGGCTTGGATTTAAGTGGAAAGAGACGCCCGAAGAGGGAGAAGCGGTTCACAACTTTGTGGGCCAAATGAGCCATTTTATTTACTAAACAATCTACAAGAAACATGTTTAGTCAATATATTTGCTTTCGACCATCCAGCTGTGATGTTTTTATTTGCTCTCAAATTGGGTCCCAGTCAAGTGTACAGTGCTGATTGGTTTTGGGTCAAAACATTGTCGGGAGCTTCCCTCTAAAAATACAGTGCTGATTGGTTTTGGGTCAACCCATTGTCGGCAGCTTCCCCTTTTAATATGAAAAAAAAAAGAGTTATAGATATAGATATAGAAATAAATTTGTAGCAAGGATATTTTCATAATTTCACATAAACTTGGTGGATTTATTTTTATCTCATTAAGTTGTACCCGCCAACTTCTAAAATTTAATGTTTATTTACCTCTGTTTGGATTCAATTTTTTTGTCCGTTGATGATGAATGTATGTGCGAGTCTTAAATGCTTTTAATCCTGATTAAGAACTCTAAATTTAATTAATTTCTTTCTTAATTTAATGCTGAATGTATTAAAACTAAAAGCTTTTAATCCTTATTTAGAATTTAGAATTTACTTAATTTCTTTTTTAATTAAAATTTATTTAATTTCTTTTTTAATTATTAAATGCTTTTAATCCTTATTTAGAATTTTAAATTTACTTCATTTCTTTTTTAATTACTCAATGCTTTTAATATTTATTTAAAATTTACATAGTTTTTATTTTAATGTTGATGTTGAATGTATTAGTCTTAAATGCTCTTAATACTTGTTTGGAATTTAAAATTTAATTAATTTTTCTTAATGTATATACTGAATGTATTAGTCTCGAATGCTTTTAGTCCTTATTTAGAATTTCAAATTTAATTGATTTCTTTCTTAATGTTTATGTTGAATGTGTTAGTACTACATACTTTTCATCCTTATTTAGAATTTTAAATTTACTTGATTTATTTTTTAATTATTAAATGCATTTAATCCTTATTTAGAATTTTTAAATTTACTTAATTTCTTTTTTAATTACTAAGTACTTTTAATTCTTACTTAAAATTTACTTAATTTCTTAACTGATCCAAATTCAGAATCCGGAATTAATTTCTTTTTTTATTCTCAACTATCTCATAACTGATCCAAATTCAAAATTGTTGGAGAAAACAAAAAAATTTCTTTTTAGTTACTAGACGTAATGAAATCCTAATTACAACAAACTCTAACACCCTCCTTTATCTCTCTTCAAAATTTTCAAAGTTGAGGCAAGGAAATCGATTTTTGAAAATAAATTAGATTTAGCACAGATAGAAGGAAAAAAATATTTTCCCTTTCATAAACTTTAAAAAATTAGGATATAATATTTTATTTCTAGGAGCATTTGCTAGTTAAATAAGAAAAGTTGTATCGCCAGACGTCAGTAGCATAAATTTGTCTATAGGAACAGGATTTTGCAATGTCGGATTACAGGAATTTGAATTCCCGGTTAGGATATAATCTAAGATTTCATAGCAGGGGGTCACAGGATTGCCGGTTAGGATATAATCCAAAACTAGTGGGTTACTCGCGTGTTGCTGCGAGTCATTTTGAATACAATATATTCAATGATTCATTATAGATGCAAAAAAAAAGTTGCACCATCAACTATTACGAGAGATGCTAAAAAATCAGAATTGATATATCAAAAATATATCATTCAAAAAAATTACAAACTACAAACAAAAATTAGGCATAATCTTTCACAATTATATATACTATTGTATAATTATTTGGTTTGTTTTTGTAAGCTAATGAATATAAGGTAATTTTTTTTGTACACACTCATTGAAGAACTTGTATATAGACTTTTTTTTGTAATTTCCAAAAGCATTTTGTTTATTTCTAGTTTATATATATATATATATATATATATTTTTTTTTTTTTTTTGCCATTTTGGTAATAATGTAGATTTTCCTTGGAATTTTTCCAATAATAAAGGCACATTTTGTTCATTTTAGATAACATAGACATTTTTTAGGGAGCTTTTTGCAATTTGGGATAATATAGGTGCTTTTTCCGAATTCTTAAAAATATTTAAGTAGGGGCTTATAATTTTCAATAATGCAGGGGCTTTTCTGGAAATTTCAAGATAATATGTAGTAGGTTTTTCTTTGCGATTTCGGGATAACACAGATTTTTTTTTTTTTTTTTTTTTGCAAATTTAAAAAATATTTAAGTATGTTTTTTGCAATTTCAAATAAGACAAATGTTGTTTCGTAATTTTTATTTGTATAGGTTTGTTTGTAATTTATAATTTTCTTGCAAATGATACAAAAGCCTCACCAACCGCTTAACATTCTATTCAAGATAATGGAGATCTCCCTAACGCAATAAATAGAGACAATTTTTCTTATCCTTCAATGACGTGGCTATGCAGGGAGCTTGCAATATTATCGACCATAAATAGATAGAAGATTTCATGACAAGAGCCACAGGATTTCAGGTCTGGGTTGGAAGAGTCCCAATGCATTCATTAATTAGGAGAAACCCACGAAAACCCTAATCTATCCATCGCCTTTCCGTGTCGTCTACTTCATTCGCCGGCGCCGCCTCCTTTTCTTCCGTAAGATCAGGCCCTGATCTCACTCTTTTTTCCAGATCTGATTTATTGCTCGAAATTTTCAGGAACAATGGAGGGTCTCTATAAGGATGTTAAAAACGAAGTTCCTCGAGCAGATCTTGGCGGCCTCGTCAAACACACGGATCCTCCAGCCGATCTTGGCGGCCGCGTCGCACTCAGGGATCCTCCCGCAGGTCGCGTCCACGCCCGATAAAAGTGATCTCACTTACGTTTTAACTATTTTTAGGAGTCCGGACTCCCCGTGAGTTGTATCTCTGCTCTCCTCCTGATTACAGGACATTGTTTCTCGATTATATGATTGAAAAGCAGCGGCGGCACCATCTACGTGCCTTTGGGTTTTATATAAGGGACGGGAAGAGGGTTACGCTTAGCTGATTTGATTTCGAGCGAGCGTTTGTTTCAATTAAGAGTTTGTTTAATCTTTAATCAAGAGTTTGTTTAATCTTTAATTAAGAGTTTGTTTAATATTTAATCTCGACAGTTTGTTTAAATCTATCAACCCTGGACGAGAGTTTGTATAAGAGCTGAATTGGATTTTTCTTATTGTTTGTTTTTTATTTGATATTTTTATTTTTTGCTTTTCGCGATATTTTGGTTCTTTTTTTAATTTGTATATTCTTGTAAGTGCACTAGCAGATGCTTCGTCCGTGGCGCGACTTTGCTTAGCTACATTGAAAAGTGCTAATAATACGTTAAAATATCTCTGAAGGTTAAAATTCGGTCACACGGTTTCTTTGCTTTTTATGACTGATCTAAAATATTCTTTTTCTAAGTGAAACAGAACAAAGTTAAATAGTGAAAATACCAAAGTTTCTCTGTTTCCCCACTCCTCCTCTGCCTGTCTCTTTGCCTCGGCCGGCCTCCGGCTCTTGAGATGGCCATGCGTCCCAATTCGCTCCTCCGCCTGACAAAAACTTTCCTCTGTTTCTCTGCTCCATTTTGCCCCTCTAATTGCTTCAATAGTGCTGGCATTATCCCCACTTCCACCGCCTTAACCTTCCTCCTCTCTCCAAGTGTCGAACACCTCGGCCGATCTGCCCTCTCGACCCGCCGTCCATAGCAGCAGCTCGACGATCCCCGCCCCTTCAGCCCTCTTCTTCTCCTGCTCAAATCCAATCTCTCCTCCTCTATGATATCCCTCTCTCTCAACTGCAAGTGCCACGATGTTAAATTGATACATTTTTGTTCAACCGGTCTGTTTTTCTTTTATAGCTTGGTATTTCAAATATTATATCTTGGAATTATAAGACAAACTTATATTAAGATTGTTTGCTTGCGGAATCATTTTATAAAATTTGAAAATTACCTCGGCTTTATACCTGTTGTTTGTGACTTCAGTATTTGAAGTTCGATCTAATAATGATGGTACCATTAATTTAGTTTTTTTAAATTATGACTTCAGTATTTAAATTACGATGTTAAATTGATCCATTTTTGTTCAACTGGTATGTTTTTCTTTTATAGCTAGATATTTCAAATATTATATCTTGGAATTATAAGACAAACTCATATTAAGCTTGTTTGCTTGCGGAATCATTTTATAAAATTTGAAAATTGCCTCGGCTTTATACCTGTGGTTTGTGACTTCAGTATTTGAAGTTCGATCTAAAAGTTTGACACGGAGATTGTTTGCTTGCGGAATCATTTTTTCTTGAAAGAAAATGGTGGACCTGCTAAAAGTTTGACACGGAGATCGTAAAATAAGACAAATAATTTGTCTGACGAATCCAATTTCCAAATTCGAAATTGTCATAATAATACTAAAAGTAATAATAACAACATGGATTTTATAAAGAATGATGATTCCAGGGAATCATTACACAAGAAACGAATCAAGATTAGACATCCCCTCAATTCACTCAAAAAATTAGAATTAGACAGCAAGTTATAGTCATGATATGGATTATATGATGATACAAAGTGGTAGTAACGGGAGTGAGGAAGCAAGGGAACAAAATTCAAGTGCGGCTCTCTAAAGGCGAAATGGAAGCCCATCTCAATGAGGGTAACGTTCCAGCCATGAGTCTCCTTTGATCAAGTTTCGGTCGAAAAAAAATATAGATCCTCCGAAAAGAAGGTAGTGAAGAAAAGTTCTGATTTAGCGTAAATACCCTTATGATGTTGTTTAATTTCAACTGTCGGAGCAGCGGCGTAGAGTCAAATCTCAGTTTGCGAGTCAAAAAACTAACCAATTGAATTTTCCCACAACTGCTCTGATAAATCATATCATCATGTGTTTTCTTGCCATTTTTTATTTTTCATTTTGGATTTTCGATAAAATCGTTCTCTCAAATTGGGTGATGGGCCCCTCCTACTGAATGTTTTGGTAGCTAAATTCCTCATATTTTCCACCTTTTTTTTCTTATTTCTTTGATTTTTTTTAATTTATTTAATCTTGATATGTTTGCATCCATGAAGATTTGAGACGAGCTTTAGAGGGGGTCTTCAAATACAAAAGTTTGTTGAGTTTATGTGAAACAACTTCCTCAATTCTATTTTTTATATAGTGAATGGAGAATTTTCTAAGTAGGGAGTAATGTTTATTTAAAAGGCCAAAAGTGTACTTGAGACATTTAGAGGAAGCCGAAGTCGTTGATATGCATGGAAACAATTTGTGACTTTGTGGGCGATGCACTTAGAGGATTACAAAAGCAAAAGAGGTACCGAAGGTATCTGGAGCTTTTTGCAAAGCAATTTGTTCAATTTGAGGAATTTATGATTACTGAACTTGTTGAGTTATTTTATTTTATTATTTTATTTTTTGAAGGAAATTGGGGAGGGTTTGATTGCCCCTCTTCCAATTGTGTATTTCATTTATATGAGATATTTACATTGTTTTTCGCTTATTAATTACAGGTAAATAGATAAGTCTATCTATATAAGCAAACTCTTGTATTCTATTTCTCTATCCCTCTATAAATTATAAATGAAAAAAATTAAAACATAAAAGAAAACTAAAGCTGTGTAAACGTGTAAACAGCCCAGTGCAATTGAGCCCCTAGCCCTAACTAATGTTCCTCCTCGTTATTGTCGGAAAGGCCGAACAGCTATCCGTTCCTTGCTAGGTGAAGAGCCACTCGGTCTCGCTCCAAGCTTATCACTCGCTTTCATTTTTTTTCTTTTTCTGAGCGGCGCCATTTTTGCTCAGGAAAAGTCTCTTCACGTCTTTTTACACTACACCTCCGATCTGCCCTTCTACTATACAAAATATCACTTACTTCTCTTTTCGATCATCTTTTCTCTAAGATCTCCTCTACCAGCATTGAGCCAAGACTTCTTTTCACCTTCGAATACTCTTTTTTTTTTGTTTTTTGTGGCGTACCTTTCACCTCTCACATCACATAGTAAACTGAAAGATAGCCTCCAGCTGCTTGGGACCTGCGCTTTTTCCTACCTCCAAGGCAGAGTTGGCCATCTCTGCAGCCGAGCAGTTTTGCATGCAAGCTATTTCAAATCAACCTCCAGCGCTTATGGTCGAAATCATACCCCACTATTAGATGTGCAGCTGTTATGTAACATATGTTTGTGATTTGATAATTGATTTTTTTTAAATTGCCTTGCGTTGACAACCTGTTCTGTTTTGCACATCACAAGTGTACCTTTATTTAAGAGGGTTTTTCCAATTCTAGATGTATGTAAGTAAAATGTATGTTGTAAGGATACTTTAAAAACTCAACCGTGTTCGTGTCGGACACCGTGTAGGACACGACACTCCTTGGACATTTCTCGGACACGTGTCGGACAAATCACGTGGCGTGTCAAATATTTTATTATAAAAAATCGTTGGGATACTTCTCAGACACGTGCATTGGACTTGTTAGCGCAATTATTGCACTATTTCATCATTCTCGTATTTTAGAGACTAGTTCATCTCATTTTTCTATTCAGTAATTGTGTGACTATATATTTAAAGTCAATTTTGATTATTTAATATAAAGTTTTCATACACAAACATGTAAAACGTCAAATATCTTGTATGAACATATAAAAATGCAACTTCAAATGTTATATTTATTGTATCCATTATACAATATTACATATAACTTTGTAATTATAATGTAAAAATATGTATAATCTTTTAAAATAAAATAAAATTGACATAAATAATATATATAATAATTAAATTATATAGTTAATTCATAAAAATTATATATATATATATATATATATATATATATATATATATATATATATATATATATATATATATATATATATATAACGTGTCGTGTCCTGATGATTTTTGAGATTCGCCGTGTCCGTGTCCGTGTCGGACACGACACCCGTGTCCGTGTTCGACACCCGTGTCCGTGTTCGACACCCGTGTCCGTGTCCGTGCAACACAGGTGAACTGTGTGATAGTACGAATTATATGCATTCTTCACTGTGAATTTTCCATTTTCTATCAATTTTTTTTATAAATGCAGCCCAATAGGTTGCATTAGACTTTAATTAATTAAATAAAAAATTGCTACATAGATGTGGTAATAAAAGTCGTTTTTCAAATACAATCTCTAGAGCAAGCATGCTTCTCAACTTATCCTCTAGAAATATAAACTAAAAATTAAGCTACGCCAAATCAGTCCTTGTGTAGTCTGCACTAATCTTCCGCCTCGTACTAGACCCGTACTGGTCACAAAACCGGCACCAAATCGCCTCCAAACAAACTTCAAATTTGTCATAAAACAGACTCAAAGTGCAACTCCAATTTTCTGTCAATTTCCATCTAATCTTATCATCCTCATCTATTAAGCTGACATTTTTCAACCATTATTGCAGCTGTTGCATCTCATGCAGTGGGGCTAGGGCTCTAATTTCTCTAAAAGCCTCTTCAAGCTCAGTGATTCTC
Source organism: Juncus inflexus (assembly GCA_024447665.1). NCBI lineage: Eukaryota > Viridiplantae > Streptophyta > Magnoliopsida > Poales > Juncaceae > Juncus > Juncus inflexus. The sequence continues at coordinate 2,880,065 of JAJHPC010000019.1, read as the reverse complement.
CTGTAATGAGCCGGTGTACCTTCTTTCTTAACTGCATGCAGGGACGGAGTTTAATGGGGACTCGGGGGTCATGGCCCCCAAAATTTTGATGGAGTAGTATATATCAGTAATGCTTAATTTAAATCCATGTATTTTTTTGCATTTGGCCCCCCAAAAATTTTGTACAGTATTAATTAGTAATGAGAATTTTTTTTGACCTCTCAGTAAATTCAGTCAAGTTCCGTACTTAACTGCACTGCATATGTGAACAGGTTAGGAAATTCCTGACTAGGAATTTTCTGCATCCATCTACTGAACCAGAAGTTAATTTTATTCCCCTTTCCTACCTCAAAACTTGTACGGTGGAAAAAAAAAATGGAGATTCGTCTTTACATCCCACCAAAAATAGGAATCTTGTTTGGGTTTTGGTGATTTTGGATCTACAAGTTCATCCCTTTCCAATCCTGACACCAAATTATCTAAGAAATACCCTTGACCCTGTGAAAATATCTTCATGGCCACTCTAGAAGCATGGCTCTATTGAACACTTCCAGATTTATCATCCCCAAACCACCATTCTTTTTGGGTCTACAAACCCTCTCCCAAAAAAACAAAAGCATCTGTACCCCTCCACAAGAAATTCCTGCTTCATCAATCTCAAGCATTACCTGATGTGAAACTTCGAAAATTGGAAAGTAATAAAGAAGAAGGGAAGAGAGCATTTATTGATCAACACTTACCTACCACCCTTTTTGAAGTCCGATTATTCTGTGCCCAAATGGACCATGCAACCGGCAGTCATACAATCAGAATCTCATTATTTGAATGATGAGTGGTCCTGGTACAGATTATATAGCTCCCGACTGCAGGGACCATTTGGCCACAGAAGAATCGGCCCCATTTGCATCGAAGCATTTCCATCCATGCAATTTTTTGTGGAATTTCTCGATTAAGTTCTGTTGAAGTGTAAATGCCCGTCACGTCTCATGTGACGTACAAAGTTTAGGTTTACATGGAATGGAGATATCCAGTCAAGTTTGTATTGGAGAAATGTGTAATTAGCTAGTTTGTTTTACGAGTATGGTGAGGTGTCCCATCACTCATGGGCAATTGTTTGATGAGCTGTAATCAGGATAACCACTAGAGTGGTGTATTTATACTCCTATAATCTCACTATTTGAATCAAGAAATACAATTCATTACTCTTTAATTTTCCACATGGTATCAAATAGCCTCTAAGCCTCAGTTTTTTCTTTTCTTGTTGAGTACTCGTTAAGTCTCTTTAATCATTATCATGCCTATCCTACTCTACCCCACTCTGTCTCCTCTCTTCCTTCCCCTTCATTAAGTCTCTTTAATCGTTATCATACCTACCCTACCCTACTCTACCCCACTCTCTCCTCTCTTCATTCCACTTCTCTCTTTCTGTTTCTCTTTCTCTTTCTATATCTTGGTTTTCCTCTTTGCGACAATAATCATTCATCTTCATGGCTGGATTGCTTGAATTGAAGTGAAAAACCAAGATATGAGAATGCAAGAGAGGTTTGGGGGCAGCCTAGCTCTGCTGATATTGCTTCAGCCGCGCTATTGTCACTTGAAACCATTGTAAATTCACTTTTGTCAAAATTGATCTTAAGACCACTAGAGTCTCTGAAAGAATTTAACACAAATTTGAGCCTTTTATTTGAATCAGGTCTGGTTTCAATTGGAAAAATGAATCATCTGCGTAAAACAATACGAGGGTTGTGTTAGTTAAAGGCCTCTCAATGAAATTTTTGAAACACACTCCATCATTCTTGCCAAAGTGTCAACTGCCAATATAAAAGGTGAGGGGATAATAGGTACCCTTGTCTTACACCTCTCTTGAGGTGTATGCTTCTCCTTGAATTGCCGTTCAACAAAATTTTGGCAGCACCCTTCAAGACGTTTTTAGCTTTTTAATTAGGAATTTTATTCTTTAGGGCATGTCTTCTAATTTCTTGCCTGTTTCATGCATCCTTTTGAATGTTATGCAAGTTCTCTAACACTCAAGTTCTCTATCAATCCTTTATATGGGTCATACTTGAGTTCTTCTTGAGAATGGGATTTCAAGCATTCCTAATTTTTTTTCTAATTCAATTCTCTTAACTAGAGTTTGAATTAGTGCATCACTTTGTCCAAATTTCTACCGCATCACAGACCGAAAGCTTCTATTGTTGCTGGTTTCTAAACTTTGAAGGCTATTTTAATCATTGTTGATAAGCACAAGCCAAAAGAAATAATATTTGTGTTTTTTTTCTATGTAAATTCATCTAGAGAATTGTAATACATGTATCCACCATCTAGAAATATGGATCATGTACTTAGATAATTGTGTGAGTATAATGTTAGGGTTTAATGTGATTCATGTATGCATGAACCATTTAGCCTATAAATAGAACCCATTTTCATTTTGTAAGAGACAAGAAGAAAGAAATATATTAAGAAATATTAAGAAAAGGAAAGTTGTTCTTCTTCCATTAAAATTGTGAGTTTGCGAGGGTAAATCCACAAATTGGTATCAGAGCCGATGGCGAATCCCAGGAGAATGTCGTTTGGGGGTATGTCACTGCCACGATTGACGAGAGTTAACTACAACAAGCTGGAGCATCCAGATGCGAGCATTACTCGGGGCCCAAGATGCATGGGACGTAGTCGAGAACGGCTACACCGAACCGAGAGAATACCGACGATATGACAAGTAAGTGAAATCAAGGCGTTGAAACAAAAGCGAATGAATGACAAGACAGCGCTATACATGCTGTTCAAAGCAGTTGACGAGTCGATTTTGAAAAGATAGCAAGCGCGGTAACGGGCAAGGAAGCATGGGATACATTGCAAAAAGTTTTCAAGGGAACCGACCGAGTAAAGCAAGTAAGACTCCAAACTCTACGCGGCGAGTTGGAGTGTATGAAGATGAAGGAGTCAGAAGGTGTATCCGACTACATCACACGTGTGCAAACCGTGGTAAATCAGCTCAAGTGTAATGGTGAAACTCTAAAGGACTCGAGGGTCGTGGAAAAAATTTTACGGTCGCTAACCGACAATTTCGAGAATGTCGTGTGCGCCATTGAAGAATCGAAGGACCTAGAGAAGCTAACTATTGACGATCTCGCTGGGTCGTTAGAGGCACACGAGCAACGCAAGAAGAAGAAGAACGAGTCGCTTGACGAAGCGCTGCAATCTAAGATGCCTATCAAAGACGAAAAGGCACTCTACACTCAAAACTTTCGTGGTAGAGGGCGTGGCCGTGGAGGTCGCAGCAATGATCGCGGTGGTGGAGGCCGCGGTCGAGGTGGATACTATGAGGAGAAGGGGCAGTCAAGCCAACAAAATTGGCGAGGTAGAGGACCTGGTCGTGGGAGAGGCGGCCGGTCAAATCACTATAATGTCGAGTGCTATAAGTGTGGCAAATACGGTCACTATGCGAAGGACTGCAACTCCGACAAGTGTTACAATTAAGGCAAGGTCGGGCATTACGCAAAAGTTTGCTATGCCGAAAAGAAAGTGGAGGAGAACACTAACCTTGTCACGGAGGATGAGATGAAAGATGGGTTTCTCATGATGGCATACAACGATATCAACACCGATGGCTGGTACCTCGACACCGGTGCAAGCAACCACATGTGCGGGCACAAGCACTTATTCAAGGAGATGCGAGAGGTTGAAAATGGACACGTGTCATTCGGAGACGCATCAAAGATCCAAGTAAAAGGTCAAGGTACGGTGCACTATTTACAAAAAGGTGGTACGGAAGGGTCAATCGAGGATGTTTATTACGTACCTGATCTTAAGAGCAATATTTTGAGTATGGGACAACTCATGGAGAAGGGATACTCGGTATTCATGAAAAATCGGGTACTACAATTAAAAGAAAATCAAGGACGCTTGGTAGCACGAGTTGAAATGGCCAAAAATCGCATGTACAAGCTCAACTTGCGAAATGTGCAGGAAAAATGTCTACAAGTCGATATGAAGGACAAATCGGCATTATGGCAACTAAGGTTTGGTCACCTTCATTATGGTGGCCTAAAGGAGTTGGCCAAGAAGAACATGGTCCATGGGCTACCAGACATGGACTACATCACCAAGTTTTGCGAATGATGTTTATTCGGCAAGCAAGCAAGGACCTCATTTCCGAAAAAGGCGAAATATCGAGCAGAAAGACCTCTCGAGTTGGTGCATACCGACATATGTGGCCCAATTACACCCAAATCATTCAGTGAGAAAAGATATTTCATCACATTTGTAGACGATAATACAAGGAGGACATGGGTTTATTTTTTGAAGGAAAAATCTGAGGCTCTCGAAGTGTTCAAAAGATTCAAGGTTTTAGTCGAGAAGATGACCGTGACTTACATCAAGGCGTTACGGTCGGATAGAGGCGGGGAGTACATGTCAACCGCTTTCACGAGTTATTGCGAGAAGTATGGGATTAAGCGATTCTTGACTGCACCATACTCTCCTCAACAAAATGGTGTGGCCGAGAGGAAGAACCGAACCATTCTCGACATGGTTCGGTCGATGTTGAAAAGCAAAGGTATGCCAAAAGAATTTTGGGCAGAGGCGGTACAATGTGCCGTGTATATACAAAACCGATGCCCACATGCGAAGTTAGGTGAGATAACACCCCAAGAGGCTTGGAGTGGTCAAAAGTCGACTGTATCACATTTCAAAGTATTCGGTAGTGTGGCTTATGCACACGTACCGGATCAAAGGAGGACTAAGCTTGACGATAAAAGCAAGAAGTTCGTGCTCATTGGATATGACGAGAAAACAAAGGCATACAAGCTCTTCGACCCAATTGGAAGGAAAGTTATGGTGAGACGGGACGTACATGTGAATGAAGAGAGCGCGTGGGATTGGAATAACAAAGATGAGATGACACATGACGAGGCCAAGTTAGGTGAGGCTGAGAAAGGAGAATCACCGGCATCAACCTTTGTACCGACTAGCCCCGTACCATCTGATGTTGAAGATGAGCCAAGACAACCAAGGATGCGAAGCATTCAAGATTTATACGACTCGACAAGTGAGGTACATTTAATTTGTCTTTTGGCGGATGCCGAAACAATTACATTTGAGGAAGCGGTACGAAATGAGAAGTGGCAAGCAGCCATGAATGAAGAAATAAAAGCAATAGAGCGAAACCAAACTTGGGAGTTGGTTGAATTGCCAAAAGGAAGTCAGCCCATAGGAGTAAAATGGGTATACAAAAAGAAGATGAACGCTCAAGGTGAGATAGAGCGGTACAAGGCAAGGCTAGTTACAAAGGGCTATCGACAAAAGGCGGGGATAGACTATGATGAAGTCTTTGCCCCAGTTGCAAGAATGGAGACGATTCGCCTTCTCATAGCTCAAGCAGCTCAATTCAAATGGCAAATTTTTCAAATGGACGTCAAGTCAGCATTTTTGAATGGCGTGCTAGAAGAAGAGGTGTACGTAGAGCAACCACCTGGGTACATGAAAATCGGGGAAGAGAAGAAGGTGCTGAAATTGAAGAAGGCACTTTACGGGTTGAAACAAGCACCTCGAGCTTGGAATACTCGCATCGACACTTACTTCAAGGAGAACGGGTTTACTCAATGTCCATACGAGCATGCACTATACGTAAAAAAGAATGAAGGCAATTTGCTCCTTGTCGCTCTTTATGTTGATGACCTCATCTTTATGGGGAACAATGGTGAGATGATAGAGGAGTTCAAAAGCGTGATGACTCGGGAGTTCGGCATTCACATGGTCCTCAAAGAAACAACCAATAGTGACATTATCGACGTGCGAGGCGGAATACGTAGCAGCATCTTGGTGTGTATGCCATGCAACTTGGTTAAGGAACTTGTTGCACGAGTTGAAACTGACGCAACACGAGGCGACCGAAATATGAGTCGATAATAAATCCGCAATCGAGTTAGCAAAGAACCCAACACATCATGAGAGGAGTAAGCACATTGATGTGCGTTTTCATTTCATCCGAGAGCAGGTGAAGAAAGGTGATGTGCGAGTGAGTCATGTGGCAAGTCATGACCAAGTGGCTGACATATTCACGAAACCACTTCCGATGGCGTTGTTTGAAAACTGTAAGGCGATGATCGGGATGAAGAATAGGCTTGCGCTTAAGGGAGGAATTTGTTGATAAGCCCAAGCCAAAAGAAAAAATATTTGTGTTTTTTTTCTATGTAAATTCATCTAGAGAATTGTAATACATGTATCCACCATCTAGAAATATGGATCATGTACTTAGATAATTGCGTGAGTATAATGTTAGGGTTTAATGTGATTCATGTATGCATGAACCATTTAGCCTATAAATAGAACCCATTTTCATTTTGTAAGAGACAAGAAAAAGAAATATATTAAGAAATATTAAGAAAAGGAAAGTTGTTATTCTTCCATTAAAATTGTGAGTTTGCGAGGGTAAATCCACAATCATTTCATGACCATTTTGATAATTTATTTATGTTGCTTTATTATTTCAGCCTACCAGTTTGGGAAGGATATTTAGAAGTTTCTATGAGGAACTAAGATTCAAAATGCAAGATGAAGTAAATGATAAAGATTGAATAGCTTTAAATCGAAAACAGTATTGTGCTTGATGGTTCACGGTTGGACTTTATAATATGATAATCCTTTATTGTTTGTCAAGTTAATCAACACTATCGTTTATTAATACTATAAACATTACCATGATCTTAATTTTAATGAAACTGATTCATCCAATTTGTTTTAATCAAACTGAATTTCCATTTAAGTGCTGTAACATTCTCACACAAAGCACGAAGTATCCACTAGAACGTATACTTCATCAAATTCTTACTTTCTCTTTAATGCTATTTAGTTTTCTTCCCACCTGACACGTGACATCCCCTTCTCTTACACGTGACAAAATCTCTTATTTTTGGAAAATTTCGGGTCTTCCCAGCAGACTAGCCAAGTCCGCTCCCATCCTACATCTAAGGACTCGTTTTATATTGTCGCTGTTTTCTATTTTTATTTTTTTTCTCCAGAAAAAATAAAATAAAATGAGTTTGGGTAATTGACTCCGATGTTGCGGTTTCATTTTTTTCTATTTAAATGTCAAAAAATAAACAAGATTTTGAAAATTAAAAAAAACTATTTTCTCTTTTTTGTTTTTTATTGTCAAATCAATAAATGTCCTAAATGACATAAAAAAGAAATATTAACCTTGAAATATTATGATATGTTAAAAAAGATAAGTTGATGCTAAAATGTTATATTCACATTGTCATTAAAAAAGAAATATTAACATTGAAACTTAATATTGCGGTAAAAAATATAGCCGGTTTTCATGAAAGAGAGTTAAAAGTGGAACTTTTTGGAAGAATTCGCTCGGTAGTCCATCCCAGTCACAAGACTTTCCTTTCTCAAGGGATGTGAGATAACCTTATCAACCGCCCTTGAAGAGAAAGGAAGAGTAAGAGAGGATAGGCCAGTGGTAGTCTATATCCGAGTTAGCAAAGTTTGATGTTTGAATAACTCAGCCTAGGAGGCCTTTGTAATGTGAGATACAAAGAGATAAAATTTCTGGTGCGAGGTGTGTCATGTATGCTCTTATCCCCTATTTTGAGAGATGATACATGATTTCTTTTCTTTCTTGAGGACGAAATGTTACGAAAATAGTGTGTTCTTGTTTACAAATTTGAACCGAGTATAAGAAGATATTTGTTGTCACTTTATTTCGTGAGCACGAGAGATTGTGCATGTGCTATGTGAGAGAGATATGAAAATGAACCTCCGAGGGGGGTAGTGGCCTAGCTTCCTCCGCTGTGTCAAAAAGTTGTAATATTGATTTGGATCATTCAAGGAATAGAGTAGAGTATCTAGATCATTGGTTGTTCCAATCTGTGAGTGTCCTCTAAGCCTACGTAGCTTGGAAAGATAAGTCTTCATGAGTACTTGACTCCCTGAAGGCATTGGACCAAGCTTGAGAGACAATCGGTTGGGAAAGCCGAGTGGGAGAACAAAGATTTTTCTATTCTAAATCTTTTATTTCTAGGAGCATTTGCTAGTTTAATGAGAAAAGTTGTTGTTGATTAGTATTTTAAAAATTAATCAAAATAAATAACTAATTAAATCATAAAATAATGATTAAAATATGACAAGCCTGTTGTGTAGCTGTACGATCGATCCGCGACTGCCATAAAGATAGAATGACGCATTTCTGTGCAGAGTTAAGCGTTTATCCGTTCTCAATGTTACACCATAAGAAAATCCCGTATCCGTTTCGGTAGCACAACGACGGAGAGGGACTCTATTTCTAAAAGAGATGAAGTTGTGCACAATGATTTCTCTAACCAAGTTTATGATTTGTGTATTTGGAAGAATATATTTAGAGAGCTCTTTTTTAATGGAGGAATAGGGATTAAGTTGTATTAGATTGTTGTATTGTTGTTATATTTAAAAAGGAGGGAAACTCATTTTATAATGAGTGAGAGGAGAAGACTTAGTTAAATATATTAATACATTTCCAAACTCCCCATTTAATGACCATTAAAAATATCAATAAAATACAACAATAAATTTTAAAATTTACTTATATTATTTATATTATAAATAATATACATCATTCGCCTTCAAATTTTAAAACTTAAGATTTAAACATTTCTTCTGAATACTTGATATCTACTGTGCATAAGCATGAGTTGACGTAACATTGAACTCATATGTAGTCATAATCATATACGATCGAGATTTACATGGTAAACAAATATTTTTAAACCATAAATCTTTTACCAATTTTCTATAATCACATGCACAGTAAAAAATCTTTTACGTGCTTTAGCGGGTATACGCTATTTATGGCCATGTCATAACTTTGATTATCATGAGAATATTTTAGGATTTCACCCGTATCCTTAGTCGCGGCCTACAACGATTCTCACTTAGATAATTCCTCAAAGATTATACAATGTGGAAATATACTCTATAATATTACTATATATTAAGTAATTTATTAATTTATTAAATTCATTATTATTTTCTCCGAATTATTAAGAACAAAAGTTCATCATAACCATCACCTTAAAGTACTTCAACATAAGGATGAGCACAGACAAATCAATGTCTAAACTAGTACTTCAAAATGTCACATCAACAGTTTCGTTTAACCTTTCAACCATTTGTCCCGTCCAGCAGGCCACAATGATAGGGGACGCACTGCTGGTGACGTCTATATGGGCTAAACGCTTCATCCTCTTTGATGAACTAGATCTTAAAAAATCTTTTAATTATCGGATAAATTATTTCCCGATTTTATGAAATTAAGTGATATCACATTTCCGCGGTTTTATAATGAATGATTATGTGCCAAATTATTTTGCTAGCATTTATATTTTATTGATTGATCAAATCGATAGAATTCATCAAAATCGATGATAATAATTTAGGCACAATAAAAAATTCAAATTAAATTACTAAGCCAATATAAATTTTACATTAAAATAATAAGATATTGACCAATATATTTTTTATAAATATTTATTGATAAACATCTTAGTATCATTAGTATTAGAAGATGTTAAAGAATTAGAATATTATAAATATATATCCATTTCGGATCATAAAATAATTATTGAAATCCAAAAACATGTGAAGAGATAATTTCATCAAACTTCATCTATTATATATTTTTACATATTGGACCACAAAATAATTAGTAAAGTCCAAATTTGTATGAAGAGATAATATATATATATATATATATATATATATATATATATATATATATATATATATATATATATATATATATATATATTGCTTGTATAAGCAATAGAAAACTTGAAATATTAGCAAACATTGTGCATTTTTATTTCAAAAGTAATAAATTCATCTTTTCAATAAATTATTATATTGGTCAAATATATAAATTTTATATCCATAGGATAAAATCTATTTATTTATTAAAGATATGGCAAACATAATTTATTTAAAAATAAAATATGGCTAGAATATTATAAGCCAATTTTGTGCTATAACATTTATTATTATTTTTTTTAGATAATAAATTAATAGTACTACTGTATGGCCAATATAAGCAACAAAAATCAATGATATCTTATATTATAAGATTATTTGTCATATAAATAAATTTATATTAAATACACAAATATAATGATTATATATATAATTTTTTTATCCAAAATAATTAAGGGAAAATGTTTGCCTTTTATATTTTATCCAAATTGGAAATATAGTTGGTCATACCAATTTTATTATATGTTATATATGCCAAAATAGGCAAAATTTAATAGGGTCAAAGATAAAAAAAATAATACTAATACCATATAACCATATGAATATTAATTTACAAATCTCTGTTCATCAGAATGATGACATTAAAATTTAAAATGACAAAATGATTATGGCAACATTTTGTAATATCTTTTGAACCATATTGTTTAGGGTTTAGGGTTTAGGGTTTAGGGTTATCATTATTCTTGATAAAGGTTATTTTATTTCATCTATAAGGACTAATGATGTTCCAAGAATTAGGAAAATCATCTATGTACAAATATATAGGTTCACAAAATTATTAGTGAAGTCTTTTGTATTAATGTATTATTTCTTAAATTTTTTTGATACAAAATTTATATGAAGAGATAAATTTATCAAACTACATATGTTTGTAGGATCACAAAAATAGTAAAATCCTTTTTATGAATAATATATAGAAATTTTCTTTCCTAGATTGATATTAAGCCAATTATAACTCTTTTTTTTTTTTTATAATTCATTTGGACAGTCCATATATAAGAGTTACATAATTGAGTAACTTTAATGTCTCACTCTCATTTTGAGTTATACAAGTCATTAATTCTCCTATCGTGATATGGATTGTATCACATAGGCTTAGATCTGGACTTCAGTAGGTATGCGTTTCATTTTTTTTAAGTTGAGTTATTAAACTACAAATTTTAAAACTTGGTTAATTATATATATATAGTAGACTATTCACCCTTTCGAGGGAATTTTGATAAAATTAAAATCATTATTGCGAAAATGATTTTTAATGAATTTACAACTCTCTTTTTTTTTTTTAAATTAAATGCATTTCAATAGTGTGGTACTATAGATATTCCAACATTAGAATATTATCTATCTACAATTTTAGGATCACTAAATTAGTGAACTCATTTATATAAATGCATTTACCATTTTTCTTTAATTAATATGAAGAGATAAAACTTATCAAATTTCATATTTTTTTTCTTTGATGCTTAGTTTTAAGCCAAAATAATTAGCAAGAGACCATATAATATGATCATAAGAAACAGAGATTATGATGATTAGTTGAGGAATAAATCCCCAATTAACTTTCACTTGTATACTCAAGACTCATTTATGAGTGTATTTTTCGGTTTTGCTGTCTTTGGAGTAAAGAGATTTTTTTTAAATAGGTCCACTGTAGTTTACAAAAAATGTCATTTTTGCTATGCAATTCCAAACAAAACAAATTTTATATGCATTCTAGGGTTTTGGGATGTTTTAAAACCAATGGTGAAATTAAATTCAGAAATACTAACCCGAGACGTCCCAAACAGAGAAATTCTAGCAACAATCTGGTTTCAATTCGTTTTTCTAATTATTAACAATTTATTTTGGATTTTTAAGAAAAATGAGAATTGAACAAAAATAAAATCACAAGGTTATTTTGGGGTGTTTTTAGGACTTATATTAAGCAAGTAAACACAACAGACAACACAGTCATCACATAATTTGAGAAAATTAGCCAAGAAATTTCTCTAAAATCGAACTTTTTTCCAACAACTTTCAATGCACCAAAATAAAAACTATCAGATGAGAAGAAGTTAATATTGACGCTTATTCAACTACTAAATATTCTTATTCGATTATCACAACTCAATCACAAAACAATTATTTTAGATTAAACCCCAATTCCCTCTAATTGATCGGAAAAGAAAAATTATAAAAATTCAATCTAAATCGAGGAAGTCCGATGTTGAAGCAAGTGACGGCACGGTAATTTGGTGCTTTTCCAATTCCTGCAACATCCAATATGAAGATTCAAAATTCGCCCGCCAAGGTAAGTCATTGGATGAACAAATCCCTCTTCAAATTCCTTTCGTTCGTGTTTTTTTCGAAGCGATTGAGCCGTCTAGCAATCTTCAAGGACCTTGGTGAATCTAACTGATGAAACAATTCCAAAATAATTTGTTGGAAAAGCTTGATCTATCAAATTCCTTCCTTTTTTATGATTCAAACTTGCCAAATATGTTGTTGCTGAGAAAAGACCAAACTTGTAGGACTGTCTTTTATCTTTTCAACGTGTATTTAAATGCCATGATCCGAGTTCCAGGCAGTGAGATATGGCCTAAACACTTAGCTGCTGGTAACACACCCGATTTCCAGCTTTCTGTCATTTTTGTTTATTCGTGTAGAATTATTTTAGGGAGTTTCATAAGTCCAAATTAAGTATATAATATATCGTTGGAAAGATAAAATGAGTACTTTCATTTTGACTGATTATGTTTATACTTTGGGGCTTCTAAATTTACCAAAGAATCTAATTTCATTTCTTTCCAAAATTCATTTTTGTAGTTATAATTCAAAACTTGCTTAAAATCGTATTTTTAGCCATAAATTATATTTTAGCTCCATTTTTATCCTTTTTATCAAATACATAATATTTTGAATCCTTTTGTATTATTTTGATATTTATTATAGTATTATTAAGCCTAAAACACGTGTGTAAAAATACTCACATCAATGTCATAAACTCTTGGTATCCAAAACCGAAAGAAATAATGTGCATGTGTCTCATGAAATTAGAGTCTTTTTACTTTCATCATAATAACTCAAATAATGGTTTCAGTAACTTATGATTTTGCTTAAAGCAAATAATACCAAAACCCAAATACATGAAATAAAAAAACTGGGCATATATAAGAATCTATTTCAATTTAGCATTTCCTCCTAAAATATTGATAAAGAAGTTGTTCTCATAAAAGTGAATTAAATGCATGTCTAATGCAATTTTTCTTCATAATCTCATTTAGTTATTCCTTTATTGATTTGTAATTCTTCAAAAGAAGAAATCAAATGACTAATTAAATTTTTGTCAGATGACAACTTGTAGGTCATATAAGAATCAATTGAGTGGAGAAAATGAGCTATTGCACAAAACGTGAATATTTAGCTCTAAAAATCAAATAAAAAACTATTGTGTAGCTTATTTGGCAATTTAGCAAATCTCTCTCAATTCAACTCATAGGATATGGGTTCGAGCCTAAAAAAAAAATCAAAACCACAAATCATAGAGGTAACGATAAATTTATATCAAGATAAATACAAAAGGTTAGGATATATTTTTATCCTCATTTTTTGTAACAGAAAAACTTAAACATAAAATAAGATAAAACATACGAGTTACCAATGGTCAAATAAGTCTTGTTATGACAAACATTTAACGTTTTTTTTAATTTACCTTTTTAATTACAGCATGCGCCAATTTCGGAGGCATGGTCATGGATACTAAATGCTGGAGTTATATTACCAATAATTATGACAGTCATCAATCAAATCTTTGATTTGATGGTCAGAGGAGTAGTAACAAATGACTAATTTATTTTCGATTTAGTAACAAATCAAACCTTCAAATTATGAGTTACCAAGTGTTATTGACTCTGGTAACAAAAACATGTCAAAGCAATTTCCTTGAACAGTTTACAAATAATATCGTAATATTTACATTTTGTAACAAATTTGGATAAATCTTGGCTCCAGACATACTCTTTGGTTATAACATGATAAATGAAATATGAATGTTTATAATAAGCCAAATGCTTATCAACAAATTTACTAGATAAAATTGAATTAATCTAAACTATGGCCGGCCTTTTCATTAGCCCAATGAGCCAACGGGCTTGAACAACACTTAAGCTAAGGGCAACAAGTCCATATATAATCTTTATATATATTATTTATCTAATTATTCAAAGTCCAAAAAAACAAAAAGTCCAGCCCAAAGACAATTGTGAAAATTAGACTTTTTTTTTTTTATACCATTATTTCCCAAAATAAATCAGTAAATACCATCACTTTCAAAATAATGTGGTATCTACCATTTCCGCCACTACTAGTGGCGGAACATGTGAATTTTCAGTTTTTTCAAAAATTTCTCATTTGACTGACTAAACATGATTAATTAGTGCAAATGAACAGTGTTCCGCCACTGTTAGTGGCGGAACAGGAAAAAATTTTTTTTTTTTTTTTTTTTTAAGAAAAAATTAATTTTTTTTCTGTTCCGCCAGTGAAAGTGGCGGAACAGGTAAATTTTTCCCCTGTTCCGCCAGTGGCAGTGGCGGAATACGTTTTTTTCACTAATTAATCCCGTTTTTGAAAAATTATAAAATTCACATGTTCCGCCACTATTAGTGGCGGAACAACATCTGTTCCGCCACTAGTAGTGGCGGAAATGGTAGTTACCACATTATTTTCAAAACAGTGGCAAATATTGATTTATTTTGGGAAATAATGGTATAAAAAAAAAAAGTCTGAAAATTATTGATCTACTGTATCTACTAGCTACTATGGGTCAAAGTGCTTAACTATCACTTTATTATTTTTCATCTAATTACTTTGAATGGATAAGGATTTTACATTTTGTAACAAATTTGGATAAATCCTGGCTTAAGACATACTATTTGGTTATAACATGATAAATGAAACCAAATGCTTATCAACAAATTTACTAGATAAAATTGAATTAATCTAAACTTGGGCCAGCCTTTTCATTAGCCCAATGAGCCCACGGGCTTGAACAACACTTAAGCTAAGGGCAACAAATCCATATATAATCTTTATATATATTATTTATCTAATTATTCAAAGTCCAAAAAAATAAAAAGTCTAGCCCAAAGACAATTGTGAAAATTATTGGTCTACTGTTTCTACTAGCTACTATAGGTCAAAGTGCTTAACTAGGTCTACTGAAATGGCTACCAGATCAGCCATCCTTCCACTTTATTCTTTTTCATCTAATTACTTTGAACGGATAAGGGTTTGTCCCGCTACTATTCTTTTAGAATTGCGCTCCGTCAGATGAACAAGGACCTTGGTCTGGACCTATAACAAAACGTCGGAAACGTTCTATAAGTGATTTTCTATATCATTTTCTGTGCTAATGCTCAACATAATATTGAGAAGCATGTTTCTTTTCCCGGCTGAAAAATGTGCATATGAGAGATGTTGGATCATTAATCCAACGTTGGACTTATATGTAAAATAATTATATGTATTATAATACTGTCATATATGCTTAAAATAAAGTGATCAAATTGGTTAATAATATATTAAGCATTAATGTGTTAAGTTATGGTGTGTCATTTGGTGTGTAGAATATTGTGAGGTAATTTCTATATTTTATGATGGGCTAAAATAGAAATAACCAATTAAGAGCCATAAGGTGTCTTTTGGCCAAAAGTTAGCACTTGGCTATATAAGCAATCTAGTTCCTAGAATAACAGGATCAATGAATCATTCTTTCCTATCCCATTAAATTGAGAGAAGAGAAACCAAGAGAAGAAATTCAATGGCTCTCTTATGGGATTCTGGATATTCTAGATGACCTTCTTTGCAACTAAGGACGTCATCTCCAATTCAGTACACAAATTGGAATAAGATACGCTTTCGCTATTACAGTTATAATTCACGTAGTTCGATCTAGGATTTGCCGGTACCGGACCGTACCGATCCTAACAAGAGAACATCTTGCCTCATTTTTTTCTTTTCATTTTCCCCCTTCTTTCCGCTGGCCTCCTGACTTTTTCTTTTATTTTCTTTCCATTTTTTCCTTTTCTTTCTGTTCCTTCATTATTGCCTTTCTTGCTTCTATTGTTCTTGCCTTCTCTCACCTCCGTTCTTCTTTTCTTTCCGCTTCTCTTTGCAAATTTAGGAGCTATTGCATCTTCTAAATTCTAGTAATTAGGTAATTATAATTGAGCAATTTAATTATGCATTTATTGATTTTCATGAATAGAAAATAAAACATTATTTTATTTAAATTATTTTTTTTTGTTGCACGCAAGGTGTTCGACAAAATTCTCAAATGAAAAAAATGCTACAATGACGATTGGAAAGAGGAAACAAAATTTCGGATCTCATAATACTCGTGGGTTCGGTCTCTAAGTTATTTGAAGCAAGAAAGCAAAAATGAAATTCTTCAAGTCAAGCTAATAATTGAGCAATATTTCAACTCTGGATTTGGGCAACCGAATTTACAAGGCTGGCCCTAGATAAGTAACTCTAGATTGTGTGCCAACGCCTCAATTTGATTTTGTTGCTACCATACCATTAATTTAGTTTTATTTTCTTATCTTCTAATGCAGGAGTAAAGCTGGCGGCTTAAGAAATTGTAGTACTTTTCCTGATGCATAAGTGACCTATCTAATACTGGTTGATGATAATTGATACACGCATATTGAAGATAAAATAAGTTCGGTGAAGAGAGACAAACAACTAAATTAATTCAAATATTGTTAACTTACGAGGTTGTAAATATGTAAACTTGTGAATAGATAATTATGAATTTTTTGATGTTTTGTATAAAACTTTTGCCATGTCATGGTTTGTATGACACTGAAAATTTGTAAATGCTATTAGATTTGTTATTTGCCATTGATAATTGCTTCATTTTTGATGACTTGGAAGTATGGTATAGTTTTATTTATTGTATCAATTAAATCCACATGAATTTTCATGAGGGATTGTTTTGCATTGTTTCATAAAGAGTCATTTTCCATTAATGTTTATGATATATGCTCACTTTATCTCATTTAGCAAGAGGAATTTTATACATAAACAATTAAACAACTTATTTAGAATTCATACAATCACAAGAATTATTTACAGATAATTCATTCACCCAATATAGTGTCATGAAAAGAAAATTGTACAATGATTAAATGCACTTCATACATGCAATTCTAGGGTCTAAACCCCTAAATATACATGCAATTCATTCGGTCTATCCAATATTTATTTCACAACAAAAAAATGCATCCATTCCTTATACATGCATACATCCTTGATATATAGCAGAACTTGGGCAAAAATAGTTAATGTATCAAATGTTGCACAACTTCTAAAATCACTTCAGGTAGGTAGACTTCATACTTTACACCTACCTAAAATAACATCTAATGTAGTTTTTTTCACTGAACATGATTACATTTATTATTTTCCCATTCTTAATCCTTTTTGTTGCCGATTTGTTACGAGGGCACCACTATATGACAAGTGCATTGCAAGTTGTATAATAAAAGACAGAATGTTCTCATTTGAATAATTATCGAGATCAGTTTACTAAGAATTGGGGGACGACTATAATTTTCCAATTTATTATGATAATGTTTTGTAACAACATGCACTGGCTAAATCGGTAGATGTAACAAATTGGCCTTTTCGCCCCCCTTTTTATTTTATTTTTAACTCACCTTATTTTGTGACTATTTGTAAGGAGGTAAACTTATGTAAAGGCAGTTTAGTTACTTTAGCTTAAAATTAAATTGAACTGCATAGTTGCATCGACTTTTATTATGTTGATTTTGAGCTATAAAAGCCAGACTCAATATGGTTAACCAAATAAAATTACATTTTACTTGTAGATTGAGATAACTCCTTTACAATCTGTGAGTGACAAATATTTGAACTAAACTACCATATCTTTATGTTATGGTTTTTTGTTTTCGTTATTTTTTCACTTACATCATAAAAGTATGGTACGAAGAAGGTCACCACGTGCAACGCACGTACCGTGACTAGTTATTAAAAAGACGATAAAACACTTTCCACGGCCCTCTTCTCCCGGGAGAAAAGTTTTCTACATGCAAAACTCGCATGAAAACTCATAATTTAACCCACGGATAAATTAGGCATTCTATCCTTTCTAAGTCTAATTTATTTAGATAAACTGCTCTGGCACGGAGCCAGGGTCCTCTCTTATCTTTTTTAAAAGAGAGAAAATACGCTCGGTTTGAAATATCAATAAAAATCTCCCCAACATACGGAAAATCAGAATTTTCAAATCCCCGCATCTGAAAATACACAGCCAGGCATTTACAAACAGGATACTCCTCTGGTGCTCCGAATTTCAGGATAGAATAATTAGACCTGAAACCTGGCCCTAATTAATTGCAAGTGAACAAATAAGCAAAACAAATGACAAAAAAATAATAACTTACAAGTGAACAAATAAGCAAATGAGAAAAATTGTGAAAGCTTTGTTTTTAAGAAGAGAGAAAATTGTTTACTAACCTGATCCATGCAGAGTGCTTGGGCCGGAATAATTAGAAGAAGAATGTTTTCTTGTGTCGTGATCTCTCTGTAAAGGGATTAAGGCAAGTTAAGACTTTCACTTAAACCAGTTATAAGAAAAAAGGACCTAGAAATTGAACAAATAGGACTCAAGACCACGAGACCTAGATCCAGTTCTTTTTTCTTTTCAGCAAAGGAGCTTTGATTGAACAAACAAGGCGTGATAAGATGAGAAATGGTTGATTTAGAAAACAGTAACTCGTATTTCAACAAAAATTTACAAACAGATAGGTTTAATACACTGGCCAAACCTCAATAGAGATGAACAGTGAGCTTACCTGGGAAGGCTTCTGCTCATAATCGTCTTCAGCTTTGATCATCGTCTGAGACTCGTCTTTTCGAACAGAATAATCCTTCGGACAATTTGGCACGAGAGATGGCCTAGACATGGAACTTGATCCTGATAAATTACAAGTGATCAAATAAGTATGAACAAAAATTGTGAAAGAACAATCTTAAGGAGAGAGATATTTGTTTACGAACCTTCATGAAGAGTATTTGGCCCAGAATTTTTTCATGCTTGCTGATCGCTCTGTTAACAAGGTTGAGTCAATTAAAACCTTTAACTAAACAAGTTTTCAAGATATTCAGAAAAAAGAAGACCAAAAGGACGTTTAGTTGAACAAATAGGGTTTGGTAAGATGAGAAATCGTGGATTTATAAAACATTAATGGGTATTTTGACACAAATAAGTAGGTTTAATATAGTCGCAAACGACAATAGAGAAGAACACAGTATACCTGTAAAGGCTTCTGCTCGTAATCGTTTTCAGCTTTGATCACGGTCTGAGACAGAGACTCGTCTTTTCCGGCAATCTTCTTGATAAAATCCTGGCTAGTAATCTCTCCATTTTTAGAGGGGTTGGATTCAATAGTTGCCCCAAAGAAGGAAAGAAAAATATTGTTCGCGTTCTCTCTCTCTGTGTGCGTGTGTGTGAGATGGCTTTATGTTATGTCGTATTAATAGTTAGGCTTAAGGCTAAGGCAGAATAGGACGAAAAATTAACCTTAATAGTAGTACATATAGTACATATCAAATTAACCCCAACCTCTTATTTTTTTATCAGCTTTTGAGACTCCTCAAAAAGTCACATCATCACTTTTATCTCGACTGTTCGATCAATTTTTTTGTCGAATCTTAGCCATGCCTTTTCTCAAATTTATTGATATTTTATGTAAACATTTATGTAGTTATTAAAATATAAGAAAAATAATTGGTTGATTGATGTTTTGTGTTCCATATCCGATTAATGAGAATCATTGTGAGTTTATTAATGATTATCAGATATTGATCAGATAGTTTCAATGCATCATGGTGCAAAATTATGTTCAATTATTAATATCAATAGTTAATGAAAAGTTCAATCACTAAAATATAAATAATTTTTCTTTTTTTCTTTAAAAAATTATAATTTTTAATGAAATATTTCATTTCTCATGTTAAAATCATCAAATATAAATTTGTTTAAATTTTTTATTATTTTAAGTTCCATGGTTTCAATTTTTTTTCTTGCTAAAATATGTTAATATAGACTATATAAATGAAGATATACAAAAATGATATGCTCATTAACTTATACCTTATACCTTATTTTTTATCTCTCTTTGAGCATTCTCAAGAAATCTATTGTCAATTTTATGTCGGTCGTCGGATCAATTTTTTTTTGAGAAAATCATGGAAAGAAAGACAATTCTTAGAAATGGTATTCTCTCATCTCATTTCTAAGAAATTTGATTCAAATTCAATTGTTTGATGTTACTTTAGGAAATTGAATTCTTTCAACAATAATAGTTTTTTATGTTCATCAACGATAATAGTTGGGATAAGATATTTTAATTAACAAATATGAATGTGAAAATATAAAAATTAGTAAATTACTAATTTTTATTTGAAAATTTAATTAAAGTATTATTTAAAAATTTATTTAGAACAAATAAAAAATCTTTATTTTTAAAAAATAAAAATATTTATTTTTAAAAATAATGAAGAATATTTGTTTTTTTTTAAATAAAGAATATTTATTAAAAAAAGAATATGTATTTTTAAAAAATAAAGAATATTTATTTAAAAAAAATAAAGAATATATATTTTTATAAAAGTAAAGAATATTTATTTTAAAAAAATGAATATTTATTTTTAAATATTAAAGTATATTTATTTTTAATAAATAAAGAGTATTTAATTTTAACGAGATAAAGAATATTTATTTTTAAAAATATAGAATATTTATTTTAAAAAAATAAAAATATAATTTAAATATGTATTTATTTTTTTTAAAAAATATAAAATTAAAAAATATTCAAAAAAAGTAATATTTGAATTGAAATTTTTATTTTCTTTGAGATGAGTTTTATGAAAATATAATATAATATAATATAATAAGACAAGAGGGAATGTGTTTTCTCTCCAATTTGAAAAGAAAACAAATTGCACTAAAAATGTGAGACCCAAAGAATTTGGTTTCCATCAAGAAACAAGTTTCTAGCTAGTTTTCAATATATAATATCTCAAGATATAATGACATAAGAAAATCAAAGATAATAATTTTGAATTCTCATGTATTATTTATGTACTATGGATTCACAAATTAATTTTGAATTTTCATAATTGTAAGTTATAGATTATTAGATTAAAATAACTATTAAAATTGAAATACTCGTTGCAAAGCGCGAACATTATGCTAGTTAATTTAATTGCTTTGATTAAGTTTATGATTAATTTAATCAACGGTTTGATTAGAATCCCGTAGCCAATTTACCTAGTTAAGGGTCTAATCAAATAGGATAGAAATCCTATTATTTGGGCCAAAAGGCCCAAAATCCATTGCGGCTATTAAGGAGAGGTAATCCCGTGTAGAGGAGCAACAACAAACATTGTTTAGTTCTCTTTCATCCTAATGCTCTCAAATAGGTAATACATTATTTATTTGATATATATAATTTTTTGATTTAATTTATTTTATTATTTGATATGTTAAGAGAATAATTTTTTGAGCTTTTTTATATTGTTTATTTTTTATTTTATTTTTTTTGAGAAATTTGGAGAGGGCTTAAGAGCATCCCACTTCCAAATGAAGAAAATTTTATTGATTAAGGATTTTAAACCGATTACATTTTTTTCCTTTATATATAACTAGGGTAAATCGGTATTAAAAAAATTATATTTTACCTATTATATTATATAAATTGGTTAATATAGATTTACAAAAACTATAAATAATAAGCATATTTTAGGGATTAGAAATAAATTTACATTTTTTCAGTTTAGAGATAATAATATAATATTAGGTTCTTTAGTAGATGATTTGCCTACTACTTCAAAATATATATATAATATTAGGCATGTATCTTGATGTCAGTATATTAATATAATATAATAATATTCAATAACTAGTACTGTTAAATAATAGTTTTTATTGAATGTCAGTAGAAATTATTATTTTTGGGCTCATTTTGCAAAGCATGGAATAGAAGAATAATGAAATATAGAATAGTCGACTATTCTGTTATATTCCAATAGCATTCGGCTAGATACAATAAATTAAAAACTTGATTGAAGTAATATAATAATGAATTATGACCACATATAATAGGAAATAAGAAAATTTGACTGTCACGTAGAATGATATTTGGAAAAAATGAGGACATATATATTTTCTAAATTATACTATATTTAGTAAATTAGAGCAATTTCATCGCTACCATGAAATAGAGCAATTATGCTTTTTCATGGCTTTAATATGAAATATTCATCTCTGTTCAGCTAGAATAGACTCTTTATTCCTGTATTTCTTCATATTTCACATGAGGCCGAACATACACTTTATTTTGTAAAAATAAATAAACAACATATAAGATATTTAAATTAAATTATATATATAAGAAAAATGAAATTCCAATATATTAATTGATAGCTGATGTTTTAGGAGTGTAAATTTGGTACATTATTATTTTATTTCTTACTCAAAAAAGATTTGTTTCATAGTTGTACATAATAAAATGGAATGAGTTAAAAATACATAATATTATTATGAGGTGCACTATATTCTTGTATAAAAAATATTGCCACATAATTGAGACTACTTTTTTGCACACAAATTCACTCCATGTCAGTCAGTGAGCCTATCTACACCCATCCAACTTTAATTGCAAGTAGGAATCACAAAGATTAAAAAGAAAAAGAAAAAAAAAATCCAAAATCAATGTCCTTACCAGGCCACAAACGGCCCAAGACTAATCAAAATCTTATTCCCTCCAGCCAAATATCATCTCCTAGAAACATCCGCCAAGCTCACTCGCTCTTTATCAGCTTCACTTCTTCTCTTCACTTCCTAATAGCTCCTGGTTCGAGGTCCAACTCAACTCTCTTCCCTCGCCCTTTCTCCTAATTTACAAGCCAATTTATACTCGTCCTCCATCTCCTCCAGCAACACTGATTGCGATTTCTCGCCCTCCGCATATGCCCGTCGACACCGCTCAAATTTTAACTTTGACCCTTCTGGTATAATTCAGTCGTTTTGGACCATTTTTTATTTTTGTTTGACATTTTACTAAAGTACTTACGATAATATTTGTATGTGGTAATTTTGTCAGACAAATCAATGATGATATGAGAAGTACTATAAAAAAGTTGGTTGTTTATTGCTTATATTTAATGTTTTTTAACAGTATATTAGTATTTTTCTTTTCTCAATTGAAAATATGTTCTCAATCAATAAGTTTACTTTAGGCGCGGCTAAAACCTCATCGAAAATGTGTGCAGATACAGTGAAACTTATTTTATGTATAAGCAGTTAAAACCGCATCGACAAGAAGAAAAACTGTATATGCGGTTAATATAAACATATGTGGTTAAAACTGTATATGCAGTTAAATCTCATCGAAACTCTTCATAAAAAAAAGACCATCACATATACTTCCTTTCAAGTGTATCTAAAGTGTAGATATTTTAATTTCAGTCGCAAAAATCGAACTATGACATCTTCCTTCCCTCTCTCTCTGACCAACACAAAGAAAAATCCCTCTCTTCATTCTCTCTCTCTCTCTGAAAAAGACAAGGCAACTCATCTCTCTTCATTCTCTTTCTATCTGAGAGAAGGTAAAACCTCTCTCTCTCTCTCTCTCTCTCTCAGGAAGATGACGTAACCATTCTATTTTGTTTCTTAACATTATGTAAAACCAAATAGGCTGCTTTGCTGAAAAAGTTAGATCAAGATCAAATTCATAATAGCAGTGCAAAGAGGAGAAATAGATGTAAAAGATGAATTGGAGCCTCCATTTGAATCATGCAATACAAGTAAAAAAGATGACGGTTGAAAATGGAGAGGAAAATTATCAGCACTTGCTTTCCATGCCGTATGGCTCTCTCACTGAAAAGACAACCAAGAATCTGCTCACAATGGAGAGCGATAAGCTTAAAGGAGAGAAGGATGGTTAAGTCTCTATGGCTTACGGACCTTGAGGCCCTCCAAAAAAACTGGATGTGGTGAGTAAATTTCCCATATTTTTTTGCAATTTTCTGCATAACAGGGGCTTTTATGCAAATTTCCCATATTTAATTTTTATGGAAATTTCTTACCTTGATTCTAATTTTGTTGTCTCGAAAATAGGAGCAATTTAAGAAAGATGCTGAAGCTGAAAGAATTAATTGTCCTAGAAAGTTTTCTTGAGAAGATATCTTGAGGAAATGAGCAAACTAGGTCGAATCTAAAAACTTTTTTCAAGGTTTGTGGCCGCCTTTCTCTCTCTTTCTTTTGTATACTTGCTTTCAAGTGTATTTGAAATATACATAATTTAATTTCAATCACCGCAATGGTTAACTGGAGTGACCTTAAGAAAATGCACTTTGTTACTTGATACATGGGCATAGGTACATTGTGAAAACTGGCACCATATTGAACAAAGTTTGAGACCAGAAGTGTGTAAGTTGGTAAATTTGTCATTTTAATTCACAACTTAACAAAAATATTTTTAAGTCCTCTAAATAATTTCACAAGTGTATATATCGAAATAAGTGTAGAGTGTCGATTCACTAGGAAGTGTGGCCTTAAAATTTAAATTTTTATCCAATGTTTTGATCTAATGTACGATTTAGTTCAAGAGATGTTTGTTGTTATTTAATAAAGGCAAGAAAAGATTCAAGAAAGTAATAAAAGAAATAAATATTTGTTTTGAAAAATTCAAAGAAAAAGTAGGGAAGTCATGACAATTTTGTATGACAGGTGAATCATTAATCATAAATAATAGCAATATATTTAAATGATTTTTAAAGCAACGCTTGACCAAATTCTTTCCATAAAATAATCAACAAATAAATCAAATATTAGATCTATTCAAAAACTTTCACTTTCAAGTTTTCCATATACATGATTTAAAACCTTATTTGAATGTAACAAAAACTCTTCCAAAATCTTAATACTCAAACAAATCTCAACACAACACACAAAAATTTCAAACCAAGTTATCCTTCCAAATAACTCAACTCAAATCTCATTTCAAAGTGCCAAAATTTAATATTTTAATTACCATAATAAAAATGCAAGTTCAACTCAAGATTTCATCACAAATATCATACAAAAATCTTTCCCTACTAAGAAAATTATTCACTTATGTTCACAAAAATCATATTCACAAATACTTGAGCCATATTATTCATTCAACAAAAAGAAAGAAATAAGAAAAATAAAGAGAAAAAAATGAATCAAACCCTAAAGATGAGAATCAATTTAGTATCCTCTCCTCTTGATTGATCACCTCTTGCTCCTTCTAGAACAAGCTCCCTTTTCTCCTTACAAAAATTCTACTCTCTTTCTTCTCTCAAGAAATTAGGGTATTGAAGCTTGTGGACATTAATGGTGGGAGAAAAAGAAAAAGAATAATGGTGGAAATGAAGGTATAAAAATGAATGGATGTAGATGTGAGAATGGATGTATTAGAGAGTGAAATTAAGGTTATTAGATCTAGAAAAGATTTGGAAATAAGGTTGTGAGACTAAAAAATAAGGGTGTTCCGATTTGGCTTTGGGGTAGTCATTTGGGAGATGTGTAGCATTTCCCCCTTCATTTTATTATTTAAAATCTGCTTTAATTCATGTGGGTACAGTTTTTGGGGGTCTTTATTATGGTGCACTATGATTGGCCAGTGTCAAATCTAGAGCTTTAAATTGAACAAATAAGGAACTGTCACGTGTTAGATTCCTTACTGTTAAAATGCGTGCCACATGGCAGCATTTGATTGGGTAAAATAAGAATTCTCGTACTGACGCATTACGTTCTCTGAGATAAGACGCCACGTGTCGCCATATGATTGTGCTAGACCTTCATCATACTGAACCTAAGACTGATGTCAGCTACTGCAGAAAAATCGTGCCGCTCCTCTGCATTTATTCCGGCTAGACGGTTAATTACTCGCTCAACCCCTTGTTAATAAGGAAACAATGTCCATTCACTACATCACTGGAGAGGCTCAAAACTGGAAACTGACGCGTTTTTGATGCCTCACGCAGACCAATGTGTGTCAGATACTCCTCTCAATTTTAATCCATTGGATGGTCCAGTTTCATTTAAAACTTGTTCATATTATGAAATGGAGGTGTGCGACGAGATAAGAACCGGTGGGAATTCCTTTGGTGTGCGGCGAGATAAGAACCGAAGGGAATTTCTTTGGCTTCTGATTTAAGAAGTTTGTGCAGCAGAAGGACGTGCCACGCCTCTAGACCAGGCTTTCTCGTACTGACATATGTTAAATGCTCCCTAATAGCAGGCCGCCACGTGTTCTCTTCAACTAAGATATTAACAACCTCCATCACGTGTCGCACGCAGATTAGGGGAATGTTTAATTGTTCTGTCACATGGCAAAGAACGATTTGAGCAATTTAGTTCCTCGTACTGACGTTTGGGAATTTTAAGGAAGGTAGAAATGCCACGTGGCATCTCCGGATTGGTCCAGAAGTGAGTTGATCTTGTTAGAAGTTGACTTTCATCAGGTTTGACCAGACCTTCTTATGTGATTTCTGTGATTTCTGGAATGTTTCTGTACATGCGGCTGGTATCGTTGGATTCATCTCATCGCGCTTTTCGATGTGGTACCCAGTTTTATCCCTTTTGGGATAGTTGACTTTTGGTCAACTGGGCGATTTTTCGGATTTGACTTTCATCTTTTTATGGATTTTGTAGGGTGTGACTTTGATGATTGCTTGTAGAAGGGTTGTAGAAGGTTGGAGAGGCGTGTGTAGGATTTTCGAGGAGATTTGTGGAGAATTCGGCCATCTGGCCCAGGATTTTCAGGTCAACTCTTCATTTGGAGTTGACTTTTAACCAAGTCATCCAAATATATTTTTCTTGGTCTATTTACCTGAAAAATCACACAAAAGTGTATTAAGAGTTCTAAAAATAATTTTTATTAATTTTCAACACTTTTTCAACATTTATGTGATTTAAGGGTGATATTTATATGATAAAAATCCTATAGAATGTGTGTAAAAATACACATTACAACTCTCACCACATTTAAACCAAGCTTGCCCTCAAGCGTAAATTAAATCAAGTTTTAGGATTTTTAGAATCAGTTTAAATTCATTGAAAAAGAAATTAAATCATTGCCATACTAAAGTCAATTATTATAATAGTACACGGATGTCGGTGAATGGCCATTAATAATTTTAAAACCTCAAGGTCATTTCAACTTGCCAATTTTTTATCCTAATTATCCTTTTTTCACAAGTTAGCACCCTAAGAATTTTTTTCTACTTTAGTCTCCTAAGTTTCGAACAAAAGTTTCAGCTAAATTTCATTTCGCCCTTTGAAACAAATTGAAAGTTCATATACCCAATTCCAAGCACAAAAATTGTGTCTAATGACACTAAAAATCATTTATTTATTTATTTAAAAGGGGTGTGTGTGTGTGTGTGTGTGTGTGTGTGTATTTATTTATTTATTTATTTGTTTTTTATTTATTTTATTATTATTATTATTTTTTATTTTTTATTTTTTTACTTTAATAACCTACTATTCCGGTCTTTACCTCTCCGCGGTGGATCATCTCCCTCTGGTCACTTCTAACATACTCGGATTCGAGGCCATGTAGAGGGACCTTTGGCTGAATATCAATCATTCATCATCACCAATACCCAGCTAATTGGTACTATACAAGTTAGATTGCATGTAACCAAGCGTTAAGAACTATCTCTCGCGTCGTACACCTTTGAGGATTATCATAAGACTAGGTGCAGCAGATTATTTAAAAATCATTTATAAAAATGGGTGGTAGGTCTTCAACAAGATTCAAATGGCTGATAAAACTAGACGTTTCACGAGGCCATTGTTTGAAAAGTAGGGATAATTCTAATTTTTTTTAATATGGTACTAGAGAATGGAAACATTATATTTTGTGGTAAAATATTTAGGAGATGAACACGTTATGAAATTTAAACCATTAATGGACTTTACATTAATATTATAGATGGAATGAGGTGGAATAGGTGATATTATGGCAATAACTCAATATCCTTTAAAAGTTTTCAAAATTTCATCATTGTTTTCCAAAGCCCTATACTTTTCAAAAACATGTTGCTCAAAGGGCTCGGTTTCAAAAACACTTCTTTTTCAAAACCCTTTTCTTTCATTTTTTTCTTTAAAACCTTTTATTTATTTACAAATCCAAGCAAGATAAGTGTATTTACAAAAAAATAAAATAAATAAAACTAGTTATTTAGAAAAATAATAAAAATGGAGTAAAAACAAAATTTCAAATTTTTATGAATTTTATGAGTTTTTTTTATTTTTTTGTATTTTTTAAATTAATTTTTTTTTTGTATTTTCATATTTTTGACACAAAAAATTTACAAAACTCGGCTTTGCACAAAATCACTCTCACCACACTTAAACTTTTGCAAGTTTAAGTGAAAATGAAGAAATTTTATGAAAAGAAAAATACGACCTGACATCGAGTTGCCTGTCGCTAGCGCTCCCGTTTAACGTCTTGAGCCCGACGCATTTTCGCTCATCATTCTTTCTCTTTTGCGCCATCTAGGCTTCCTCTAAATTTTGCTCATCAAACCACCATGCATCATGATTCTCGTAAAATGACTTCAAGCGGTGGCCATTGATTTTGAATGTGATCATATCCCACCTTCCCTAGAAATCTCAAATACTCCAAAGGGCAAAATATTGGTTATAGTAAAGGGACTTGTCCATCGGCTTTTCAACTTTCCGGGATGTAACCTCAACCGGGAGTTGAACAACAAAACTTTATCGCCAACTTTGTATTATTTTTTGCGAATAAGTTTATCATGAGCGATGGACAATTTCTCTTTGTAAATTCTAGAATTGTCATAAACTTCAATGCGATATTCTTCCAATTCTTGAATTTGCATTTTTCTCAATACCGCATCTTTAGGGCAATCTTGGTTGATTTTCTTCATTGCCCAAAAAAGCTCTGTGCTCAATTTCTACCAGTAGTGACAACTCTTTCCATACACGAGTTTGAAAGGAGTCATCCCTATCGGTGTTTTGTATGCGGTATGATAGGCCAATAATGTATCCACAAGCCTTTGACTCCAATACTTGCGAGAGAGATTAACCAATTTCTCAAGGATTGTTTTAATTTCACAATTGGAGATTTCAGCTTAGCCATTAGTTTGGGATGGTATGCGGTCGACGTACGATGTTGACCATGATAATTTTTCAAAAGTGATTTGAGGTATTTGTTGCTGAAATGAGAGCCCCTATTGCTAATGATAGCCTTAGGTACTCTGAAATACTGAAAAAATTTCTTTTTAAGGAACTCGATCACTGCTTTGGAGTTGGCATCCCTTGTTGGTATACCTCAACCCACTTAGACACGTAGTTTACACACACAAGAATATACAAATAATCATTTGAATGAGGGAAAGGGTCTATGAAATCTATCTCCCAAACGTCAAAATGCTCAAAAAATAATAAAGTTTTTAGAGGCATTTCGCTTTTGCGGGTTAAAACCACTGTGGCGCACTTTGTGGCTTGTGCGTTAGTCTCCAAAATGACCCACACATTCTACAGAGTGACAGCAATATAATACCGAGTTGAAGTCACAATCGAGCACGCATTTGCTCACCATTTGATCGGAGCAAATCTTGCAGAGGAGATGGTCTTCACAAAAATAATATCGTGAGTCGTTCTTGAGTTCGCCCTTTTGAGCACGAGAAAAGCATGCTCAGTACTTGCCCCGTCTCCAAAAGATTGACGATGTCTGCATACCAAGGTGTACCCGCCTGGGTTGCGTAGAGATGCTTGTCAGGAACAACTCGTTGATAGGAAGGATGTCGCCTTCTTTCTTCGGGAGTCGACTAAGGTGGTCGACGACAAGGTTTTTTGCACCATACTTGTCTCGAATTTCCACATTTGATGTTTGAAGGAGGAGAACCATCGTAAAAGGTGCGGTTTGCGCTCCTTCTTCTTCATCATGTACTTCAGCGCTACATGATCTGAAAACACAACCACTTTTATTCCGACCAAATATGATCGGAACATTTTCAATGCATATACAATTGCTAATAATTCTTATTCAATGGTTGCGTAATTTCGTTGTGCATCATCAAGTGTCCTAGAAGCGTAATAAATGATGTGAGGATCATTACCGACCCGTTGGCCCAAAGATGGCACCAATGCTCAATCCACTCGTGTCGCACATGATCTCGAACGGGAGGTTCCAGTCGGGTGGTTTGATTATCAGGATGGTGCACAATTTCTCCTTCAGGATATCGAAGGCCTCTTTGGCATCTTTTTGGAGAAGGCGACACATCGGTTGTGCAATCTTTGAAAAGTCGCGTATAAAATGCTTGTAAAAGCCCGCATGGCCCAAGAATGAGCACATATCCGTCACATTGTGAGGGTGGGGTAAAGTCTTGATTACGTCGACCTTCGCCTTGTCGGCCTCCAAACCCTTCTCTGAAACAAGATGACCTAACACAATTCATTGGCTCACCATAAAGTGACACTTCTCAAAATTCAAGACAATGTTAGATTCAACACATTTCTCCATTATCAGACCCAAATTGGTCAAACACTCATCAAATGAGTTGCCATAAATAGAGAAATCGTCCATAAATACTTCTATGAATCTTGAAATATATTCAGAGAAAATAGCATGCACATTTGGAATGTACCTGGAGTATTGCACAACTCGAAAGGCATCCTTCGATACATGAACGTACCGAAGGGAGAGGTAAATGTCATTTTTTGTTGGTCGGCAGGATCGATCGCAATTTGGAAGTAACCTGAGTACCCTTCGAGGAAGCAATAATAGGGTCGGCCTACCAACCGTTCAAGCATTTGGTCAATAAAGGGGAGAGGGAACTGCTTTTGAAGTTCGGAGTCCACTTTGGCCAGCATAAGGCAGGTAACATCATTAGAGTTATTGACATGCTTACTATAAGCAGCCTTATCCTCATCCATGATGCCTTCACCTTCAGGTTCTTTTTCAGGAAGAGCATTTTCAAGTACATACTACTTTTTCTCTTGCTTGAGAACGATTCTCAGGTTGCGGTACCAATCAAGGAAGTTTTTCCCATTCAGTTTTTCTTTTTCAAGGACTGATCACAGAGTTAAACTTGATGTGTTTGTTGACATTTTTCTACACAGATTTGAAATTTTAAAGTGCTGTTAATATTGGATGTCTTTTAATATTTTAGATGTATTCATATAATATGACTCCCACTATTTTATTCAAATCAATAACCCTCAAAATATTGATTCAAAAATGTCAACTCTTTGAAATCTCGTAGTGGAACAGGACCCATATTTCATAAAATCTTAAGGGAGCTTTGGCTCTCAATCCTAAGACTTAATTATTTAGGTAGGATCAAATACAATTACATCACATGAAACTCTTGATTAATCTCTCATGGGATGAGCATCTAGTTTTAACTTGATTGCCCGGCGTAAACCATCCCATCTGATGCCCCGAGCCCAAGTCCGACTTGATAGCTCGATTAAGTAGAACCTTATCTAATCATCAGCAAATAGTCAACAACACACCCTTCCCTATGTTGTTTCGCATTTTACCGCATTCTTTCCTCTTAAGATGATTCCCACACACCCAGCTTTGGCATGCACCTATGTGGGATCTATCAAAATATCGAGAGATTTAGGTATGAAGGGCATTTCATGACTTAATATTTATTTGAAAGATTTTTACTTTATTTTAATTCTTTTAATGAATATTAATAATGACATGCATGGCCTTGATTATTATGATCCAACATAATGATCATAATCCTAAGTGCTAGATAAGTAGTCGAGGCGATGAACTCCTTCACCATGTGATTGGTCGAGGCGATGAACTCCTTCACCATGTCTCGGATGTCGACTCTTGTCATAACTCTTAGAAATAATAATGACATATACCATGTATATTCTCATAGTGGGTCGATCCAATATATGTTCTCAAACATATATTTATATTAATGAGTTGATATCCAATATCCTTGATTAGTAAAACGTGACCATCATCCAAATAACATACTAACAACTATATATATGATTTGAGATTTTCAAATATGTTTGTCTTACAAACATCTCATATATGACTAGGGATAATTTAGAATTGTATTCACTTTGTTTTACGGTTTTACTATCAGAATCATATATTCTCATGACGTATAACGGACATACATATTCATGGTTAATTAATAATCTAACAACCTTTACGTACAATTATTATATGAAAAAGTTTATGAGATAAAACATCTAATACAAAAATAGTTTGGCCTGGGGCATTATTACTTTCACTCAACTAATGATAGAGATTAATAGTAGATATTACAAGTTTGTGATATAAATTTCTACAATTTAATAGACATATTTTCCTGCTAGTAGAACATGAAGGTCATGTTGCCTAATGAGGATTGGATGCTTAAGATTGGCCTAGTGCAAGTGGGAGATTGAAAGAATTATACCCTAGGCTAAAGTGTTGGACTAGAGAATAGATTATGAGAAACATTTTTATTTAGTTCATATATGAATGAGTGTATGAGTGACTAATATATTTACATATATTAGATCGATCATGAATGACACTTCGGGTTCACATCATCAGAATATGTGATTCTGATAGTACAACTGTGAATCAACGAATGACATTCTAAGCCGTCTCTAGTGATATGTAGGATGTTTATAGAGATAAACATACTTCAAGTAAGAAGCTATATATCCACACTAGTATATTCGCAAACTGGATGATCATGTTCTGCTGGTCATGGACATAGGGTTGTCAAGTCTGGAATATAGGTACATGTTAGAGAACACGTACTGGACAGATCACACTATGAGAGTATGCATGGTATATGTCATTAGTGATTCTCATATGAATATTGTGCTTGTTCCTAAGACTTGAGGTCACATTGGATTCCTGTGTTAGGAACTGATTACTTTAATATGATCATACGTCATCGGTAACGGGATGATAATTAGGGTCATCATGTTGGGTTGCGGACGTACGTAGAGGAGAACAAAAAAATTTGTCCAAAACCAATCCGAGGACCCCTACGTATCGGTTAAATCAAAGAGATAA